>LR990609.1:52812447-54038964 GCA_905147815.2 Phalera bucephala
CTATCAGCCTGCAATACAAAGTAACATAGTGTGTTCAGGGACGCGATTAGTAATGTGAATTAAGTAATGGCAAGTATCGTATTCAACGTTTTGAATTCAAATTGAATAATTCAGTGACCCTTGCGATAATAGCATTGATATTTTAATATATTATTCAAATCTTGGCACATTGCAAAAGGACCTACGTTCACTGGATGCAGAACGAATGTTCTATTGGCTATGTTTTCACTCTAGTAAAACTGAAGAGGATCTGTTAAATATGGTAACAACAGTTGATTAGGTATTTTGGCGCAATGAGATGATACTAAACACTAATACGTCTGGTATTACCGTATGTTTCAATTCAAACAGTGGCGTCGATGCAGTTAATACAAATGTATTTATAAATCCATTAAGGATTTAGCGAAACAAAGGAAATTTTTACTTCCAAATAATGCAGTTGCGATGGTAAATTGTATTATAACAGTATTAAAAACGTTACTATTACAATGAAATTTACATTACATAGTTAGCAAAAACTTGAACATTTGAAATCCAACTCGGAAATTACGTATAATTAGCACGGTACTTTAGAATATATAGATTTATATTTACTTATTTAACATTCGCATGGTCTATTTGCGTGTGGCGACTCGGAAGTAATTTTCCTTTAGCTCCAGTAATGATCACGCTTGATCATCCGATAATGGTTCCAAGTGTAACGTTTAAAATATTAGCGACATTTTGACGTTATCGTTTATAAACCGGACAGTTTATAAATCACTAAATGTTGGGTAGATGATAAAGCGTTTATTGATCGGGGTTGTAATACCAGCTTCAGGTATTTTCGAGGGGTCCGTAATAGTTTCATTAGGAAAATTAAAATAGCGGTCGGTCGCTGTGGAAGCCATGCGTGATTTTCTAAATTGCTTAATCAAAAGGGATTTCTGACATATTATGTGCCTTTTGCAGTTTGACATTAATCGTGCTTTTATCGTTGTATTCAATATTCCTCTTTGGTTTTATTTTTAATCTAGTCACTTTCACTTTCCTTCACATTTTCGTAACACAATATGTAAAATTGTAATCCATTCACATAGTTTAAAGAATGCATATTCAATTTGCAATATAATCATTATAATCTGGCTTTACATATTCATGATCAACACTTGATTGTTAATATCCTAAAATGCTATTCGTTAGTCTGTCTTTTGCGCAATACAACGACAGTACCAGATTGTAACTTAGAAGCTCTATTGATATTTAAATATAAACTTTCATCTGTATAAATTGCAATGTCTAGAAAGTTCCTTTACCGATGATAGATTGCGACGGTAGCCTTGCTTCCAAACATTGATTCATGACCTTGGATATATGGCTATGTCTTAATATGTCGCCAAGGTTTTATCATGATCATTATTGTACGTTATTTTTGGATATGTACAGATTCGCTTCGTCAGGCATCGCTTAACTGCCTCATGTAAGCGTTATAGTTCACGAGCTTTATAGCATAAAGACGCATTTCTACTGTCGAATGTTGCAATGTCTTTTTATTAGTATAAAATAGGAAGTAGCCACAATGGTAAATATATATTTTGCATAGGCGCGCTCCGACCGCATAAACTAGTTGAACATGTAATGACCGAGTCATGTAACTCAATCATCTAATTAAAATGTCCCCTCCGACATCGGAAGAATGAAACGTATTGCTACGTTATTCGCACTTTGTTGTTCTTTTCGATTCCTTTATTTGGCTGGATGACTCGGCAATATATTGGTAGTATTTTTATCAAGCTTGCTATTTTTTCGTTTTCTTTGTTCGAAATTCGAGTAGCATTTGTGCAAACAGCCTTAGGTTCGTCGTAGAAAAATGATATACTCACTGAATGGATTAAGCAGGGGCTTGTTTTCTAGCGACGTACCTACCGTGACTTGGCTCTTCTGGCCACTTGGAGCGGTTCCAACGTCGCCTGATGACGTAGGCCACACGTTAAATTGATATTGGCACTTAGTTCGGCGTTGGTTGTCGCCGATCATGTTCTCAAAGTTAACATTTTTGACAAGACTAGCCGGAAGTGTCTACACAATTCCTATAATGGATTGACTAAAGTATTATAGCTTCATGTTTTCATTCTAACAATATTGGTCTTGATATTTTGACGGGAAAGTATAAATTAATGCACACTTATTTTGTTAAACGTTGCTTCAACTTTAATGTTATAGAATGTAGATGGATAGTCTACTTGTAATAGTAAATGAACTGGCACTTGTAAATAAATTATATCATATTAACTAACCATTGAGTACTAGACCTGTCAGCAAAGGTCAGGGTTTTTTTCTGGTTATGCAAATTATATCGTGACACGGAGGTCGCCTCACAAATTCTGAGATGAATAGTATTGTACAAAATATTGTATATTTTGCTCTCTACAGACTAGAATTTTATGTTGTTAATATCACATGAATAATGCTAATAGTAATCATGTTTTAAAGATTCCTTAAGTTGTGTTAAATCTATGCAAACTGCAATTTAATATAAATTGCAAATTCTTAAATTATATCATTGAGAATTCTGATTATGAAACGCTTTATCGATTGTTGTCGTATAGTTCAATACTTGTCTTCGCTTAAAGCGGTTGGCTAAACGGGTTTTACCTGTATATCTAGCGTAACTTCCTAGTTCTCTATTTCAAAGCAATGGAAAGAAAGTTAATGCGAAGTCGAGCTAGGGGCTTAGTAATGGTCTAAAGTTGGCTCTAAAAACTTGGTAACTCCTGCCATCTCTCGGACGAAGTAATTTTAATTTGAGCTATATTTGTGCGAGATTCTGCATTTTTGTGCTCCATAATGCAGATGCAAATTTTAATAACCATATGAATGTTTACACAGACGGTACTGTAAGTTCCTGCGTCTTTCCTAACATTTTAAGCATATTTGTTTGTTATGCTTAGAAATTTGACATCCCAAAAATCAAAGCATTCCTTGCACTCCGCCCTTTGGTGTTCGGACACCACATATTGAAATTTCATTGGAACAAGAACTGCTTAAAAGGCATGGAAGACTTTGTTCTTTATCGAACTTACGGATATATTTCGGTGGAATTTAACGGGATATGCTGGGGCGATCAAAGCCGGTGATCGCTGGAATTTTGCCAGTAACCACTGCATTGTTGGCCCACCATGTTGGTAAATTAAAATTGCCAATAAAACAGCACCCTTTACGGAA
This sequence comes from Phalera bucephala, assembly GCA_905147815.2. Taxonomy (NCBI): domain Eukaryota; kingdom Metazoa; phylum Arthropoda; class Insecta; order Lepidoptera; family Notodontidae; genus Phalera; species Phalera bucephala. Next base: position 52,815,652 of record LR990609.1, read on the forward strand.
ACCTGCTTCTACCTTAGTGACATAATACATGAAAGTTAGTTCAGGCTAAACCTTAAGTTTTTTGTTCAAATTAAAATCTGAATAACACAGTAACATCATAGCAAGTACTTACATGGAATCAGAGACAGAGAGTTGATTCTTTATTAGTAACAAATTGCCTTTGTTTCTCTAAATTTCACTTATATAAAGACAGTTTTTGTGATTGCTTCAATTATGTGTTAATTATGTGTATGTTTTTTCTAATATGAATTTACGGTCAAAGAAGGAAATAGAATGCGTAGAAAAGAATAGACTGATTTATTATTATTTAAAACTCAAAATAATTTTGAACTCATCTACTAGAATTTTCGGCGATAAGCTCAGCGGGCTTGTCTTTTTTTTATATATTTTTGTTGTCTTTATTTTCTTAATCTGTTTTTTTATTATTATATTGTGTGAGCACAATATTCATGTCACAATTAAATAGTTATTAACTAGCTGCAGTGTGCCCTACGGTCGGGATATGAGACTAATCATGTTAATTTTAAAGAGTAATTGTCTAAAGGATTCCGGATGGATCAGTCCCCCACCAGCAGCACACGTTCACGAGTATGACTACTGGAACAGCCATCACCCCCCTTGACCATAATACTATAATAATGAATGACCGTAATATTGTAAAGTTACTATTTTAAATGTTAGTTTAATATTTTCTCTAACGAGTTCTTGCTAACACCCTACTCGGTTTATATTTAGCTAAAACTGTGTTCGCAGTAATTAACAAATCTGTTATCTGGCTTTATCTTTATTGTTAAGGATTACGTAGAACCGCGCTCTGTTGACTTCACTGACGCTTATAGTAATGTAAAAATTAATGAGCTTATGTAATACCTCGTTATGCCCGTCAATTGTGCAGCGACATACATAAATACGTTTTGCACTAATTAATTAATAGCTGAACCAATGGTGATTTTAAAACCGAGTGTCTGTCTCGTAAATATTGTGTAATTTGACTTTACCATTTTAGTCCGCACGCGTCACGCTATTATTTCATGTTTGAAACGGTGATAGATTTGTTTTCTGTTTTAGATAATTGGTTTTGTTACATAACTATCTGAGTTTCGTTTGTTTTACATAGAGCTTTTTAAATGTGGTCTGTAAGATCCTGTTCAGATTGGAACCCATTTTGAAAACATTAAAACAGCACGTTAAAGATTTTTAACCATACCACTGCGCACAGATGCGTGCCAAGGACTTATGCGCTGGTGAAATGCATGCTGTCAGTAGTTACCTTTTTATTTAATTGCCTTGACATGAATTGGTATTCGACCTGATGGTTATCCTTTGATACGTATCAATTTGCATTTGCTGTGTGTATGATGTTAAAAATTCTACATAGTGTTATTTATACCATGGGTTATAGTTGGCTTAACGCAATTAAAACTTACACATGACCGGTATAAAAAGTACACGCATATGTACGAAGGTCCACTTATTTGTCAGTGGAGTTGGTCGAAAATACTGCTTAGGAGATTACTATTCCCGTTGTACGTAAATATTTTCCCCACGGTAGACATAACATAAGAATTGGATTTTAAGGTATGAAAAGTATACCAAAGCAGTAAGCTAATCGGTCAATAGATTGAAATGATTTTTCTACGAAAAGAAATAGTCGAGTAAAAAATTCGGACTATAACCGGTATTATGAACTCCGTATTTTTTTTCAAATACTTAGTTATTTAACGTTTTTTGATTTTCTTCAGTTGTGATTTCTTAAAGTAAGGTAGGCCAACATTACCAAATCGAGCATTAATATTACGTTCCGGTCATTTGTGTCAACTTATTAAAGTTGATAACGCTTTCATCAAAACAGTTACATTCACTGTGACCACTGAGTGACTAAACAGTAAATATAGCGCGTCGTCGAGCAATTGTTGAAATCGAAGATTTCAAGGCTGAATATCTGCTCTTGACACCCATAGAATAACAATTAGCCTTATACTATTTGTACTTAATCGAGGGTTTTTCGTTGTCTGGTCAGGGTTATTGGTTTGGCACAGTTTTTTTACGGTTATTACATTGTTTTATTAAATACGAATGCTTTTGTGATCATTGAACGATTTATCGGAGTTACTTGCAAAATACACCTAACCACGCTCATGTGTTGTGTGTTTGCCATTTGTAACAGCGCTTTTGTTAGACAGTTGTGAAATTTAGCAGACTGCGCTTGGTTACGTGGTTTTAGGTAAACGATGACACGGTTTGTTATTTAATCTGCAATAGCAAAAGCTTTAACAATAGGCGACCCAGATTTTTCGTTATTAAGAATGCGTACTCATGAAAGCTTAGTGAAAATGGTCTCGGCGTCGTGCCAAGATAGTTATAAGAAGTAATGTAAGAACGCCGAAATTTTAAGCTAATTAGTTTTGTATTTGACACTGTTACTGCAATTTGAAGTGTTTTACTGAATTCGAGTGAATTGCAAATTCGTTAGGGGCCAAACACATACTTCTTTCTTTATAAATCAACTTCATCATTTTTATCCACGTTAGATTTAAGTTTTTATTTATTATATTTATGTTTCTTTCCTTTGTTGTACCAGCTGTAGCCTGTTCTTTAAGGCCAGCTATTCTCTATTCGTAGACAGCTTGCAGCGGGAAGAGTTGATATTGCTCTGAAGCCAATGAAAACGTATTATTTTATCAATCTGTAAAGTATTACGATTATTAAATTACTTTTTTGCAACGTAAACTTCTAGAAAATAAACAGGCCACAGATTATAATTATACTTTTTATTTTTACCTTTTTATACATGCGTATGCCTAGTATAAATTAGATAATGAGTGATTGCGCAAATATAATATCTATTTGTCCAATATAAAATGTTTGTGTAAAAGAAGGTTAGGAAGTTGATGATGTTATATTAACTGGTTAATTTTTCTTTTTTTTTTCTTTTTTAAAAACGTAGCCCCACACTCGGATTATATTATATTCCTGTGTCGTGGGTGCGTTTACAAACATGAAAATTCACATACACAAATACCCAGACCGGAACAAATAATTGTGGATCACACAAAGATTTGTCCTGTGCGGGACTCGAACCCGCGACTATTAGACGCAGTGGGCAGAGCGGCTTAAGCTCTTAACCACTGCGCTAAATCGTCCGTCACTAATTGATTAACTTAAGAGAAAATTAAGTTCACAATAGGTTGATAATTCTATCTATCTATATCATCACGCCAGCTCCCTCGCGGGGTAGGCAGAGAGTACAGAGTTCCAACAGGTTCTTTCCTTACATGCCTCTCTGGCTTCCTCGACTCTCATAGTTCGTCTCATACAAAATTCATTGTATAAAAGCGTCTAAATGAACATTGGACAAGATATGGGACAAATGGAATACCACCCCCAAGTTTGTGAACATCGGACTGTTTTCCTTTTAATAAATTTTAGTATATTGTGGTAAGTTATTGGTCATTTAGATAGACCAAAATTATCGTCGTTACAAAGCAAATGTAGACATTAATAAAATACAATAACATCCCCTATATAAGAAACTATTGATAATATAGTAGTTTCGAATATAGTATTGACCGTGTCTTATCTGAAGAGCAAATGAAGGGTGTCTGTAGCCGAGGAAGCCAGAGATGTGTGTAAGGAAAGATCAAATTGGAACTTTGTATTATCTGTCTACTCCGCAAGGGATCTGGTGTGTTGCTATAGATAGATAGATAAATAGTATTATATGTATTCAAAACGTTTATACTATTGTAGCCTCCTTAGTGTCCAAAATTGTAATAAACCTTTTATTTATCATAGTAGATTCAACATATAGAGTCATATATAAATCTGCTTATGCTTATGCATGTATAGTAGTAGTGCTATGCATTAGTGCATGTGCATGGACACACGTGACGACGACAGTCGCGTGCCGTGCTAATTGGACCGCAAACACCACGCAACGTCGCAAGGTCACCGGACCAGTTAGAGCTTGTTGAAGATGATTATTATTTCGAACTGCACCACGGCATTGGGCTAGGATGCATATTTAAGTACTGTAGGCTCTTCGGTAAGATTAAAAATGACAAGTGAACGGGACGTACGACCCTCTCCAAAATGTAACAGAACATTTAAACACGACCTTGCGTTAAGAACGTAACTTTTACACTTTGTTTCCGCAAATTTGTTTTGAAACATATTTACTATATGCCAGATCGTGTCTCCGTGTTTTTGTTCCAATGTTAAGAAACGTTAATGTCATTGCAAGATGATATATTGCTTATGTGACTAAGATTGATAACGAAAGTCTTTGGGATTTTCGAGACAGCAGATAAAACTTTTCATAAATTTGATAACATGTTTTAGAGATTAATATGGTATTAAATTTATCATTATTATGAAGAACCAATAAAAAAGTTGAATTATTGAAGTTGGCAATAAATTATTTGAAAAGGGGTATCGCTCAGCTACAGAAATCAACGGAGCTAAATTAAGAAGCTAAAATGTTAATAATGAAATCGAAAGTATTCGATAAAATTGATTTTTTTTTCTTTATATCATAACGAATTATGTTGAAATTAGAAAATATTTTTTAAGTGCTGACAATTTATTTATTGTATTAAAGCATTTGAAGATAGATTCGTACTAAAATGCTGCTGATGGAGAGAAAATAAATACTCACCAGTTTATCGCAGTATTCTATTGGACTTTATTGGTTCATTCACATCGCACGCACAGGAAATATCTAATCCCAGAAGACGGATTGGCTACACTATCATTCAAAGTCGAATTGCGGTGAGCAATCTGTAATTTTGGCGTGTAATCAGCAATCCTTAGGGCGAGCTATTAACCTCGTTTAACTCCGTCGGAAGTCAAACGTGGCTAGCGGCTGCGGCTCCGAACAGTTTTACCAATATTTGCACCACCACTCCTCCACATTATGTGTTAAACTTTATCAATTATCGAGTAATGTTCTGAAGTTTCTCGGCCTGCCGAAATACTTCACGCGCACTCAAGTTCGCAACTTGATAGTGATAAGAAATATTTCGGTTTCCAACCGAGGTGCGAGGAATACGAATTTGCCGAAAAGTGGCAAGTTTAGCTAACTTGATAACATGAGTAGAACATTAATTTGTTTTATGAGGGTCATCAAATCTTATGGCACTAATTGATTTGCACTGAAATTTAAGGTTTAAGAATTTATCGATACAATCACGAGTATATTTGTGTACTCAGTAAACATTAGATCACATTAAACATGTCTAAATCTCATTTAAAGTTACATTTACCAAAGGCTAGAATATTATTTGACAGACTAAGACTATCACAAATATGGGACCGACATTTTACGTCACTCATCTACTGAATTTGAAAACACAAAAAAAATTTGGAGCTCTGTTATATTTTCTGCCCAACAAGCATTCACTTCATACTTTGTGGGGTATAAAAATGTGTTTGAACTATCTCTGAGTCTAACAACGCGATCCTTTATAAAATATATCAAAGCGGAAAATGAATTTGGATATTTTTGTTGTACCAAGAAGATGATCTCCCTCTAATTTAACCTCAATATGTTAAAAAGGAGCTTATTGACTGACGTTATAGAAAATCTGATCACGAGTCGAGTCGGATTCGCTTTCTCCCCGCGTGTAGCCATTATGTAAACATTGTCGAAACTGCTATCGCCGGCGAATCCGTACGAGATTGCGTATTGTGGCCAAATTGAATGTCTTTAGCGACGAAATTGTACAGAACTTAATTATTATTACAGGAAATTTTATTTCGTTTATTAATATTCCATCAGATAAGACTCGGTTTATTTGGTCGTGGTAAGATAGTCTAGGTCTTCCCCGGTACCTGCATCCTTCCACTTTCACATTGTAAATCTGTTTTGTCATTCTTTCCTCTGGCATTCTTTCTATATGCCCGAACCAACAGAGCATGTCCTTTCTCATCTTTACACCGATACTATCTTTCATACCTACTCGCTGTCTTACTATGCTGTTGCTAATGCGGTCGGTCAGCTTCACTCCGCAGAGCTCGCATTTCTACCGCATTTATCCTACTTTCATTTTCCTTCTTACATACCCAGCTCTCGCTACCATATAACAGCGTTGGGACAAGAACTCCGTTATGTATGACCAGCTGCGCCTTATGGCTTAAGTGCCGGCTCCCGAGTAGCTTTCCCATCGCACCATTCACTCTGTTTCCTGCACTCACTCTTCTCTCTATGTCAGCGGTGTATCTCCCATCCTTACTGAAGGCGCATCCAAGATATACAAACTCATTCACTTGCTCCAGCATATCGTTATCAACCACAATCCTTACATTCGTTCTGGTTTCTTCCCTTCAAGAGTCAATAGTCTCCGTAACCGGCGAGCGTGTATGAGACGAACTATGAGAGTCGAGGAAGCCGGAGAGGTATGTAAGGAAAGAGCCTGTTGGAACTCTGTACTCTCTGCCTACCCCGCAAGGGATCTGGCGTGAGGTTATAGATAGATAGATAGATAGATAATATTCGTTTTTTGTTCTATTGATTTGTAAACTCGCCGACTATTATCCGGAGATTGGATTGCAACCTTTTTCTCGTCGATGCCATTAATCTCATGATAATTTATTATTATTGATGATACAGATTGCTAACGAATTGTTGTAGTTGCAACTACTCTGATACATTGACGATATCGTTGGTGGTATCTGTTTACAAGTATTTACTGTTATACTGTAACCTATATACTACATTTTATGATATTATATATTAATTGACTTTTGTAAGAGTCAGAATACAGGATAGATGTTGGTAGATTGTGAATGTCTTATGTAATAAATGTAAGATTAGTCAAGCTGATCCTCTCCGAGTTCACTTAAAACCAAATATCTACGAGGACAATGAATGGACAGTTCACGTCGGATCACCTGTCTAAGTGTCTTAAGCGCTGAGGCGTCGTTTGTCAACGTCACGTCTCTGAGACTCGGGAGAATGCTCGGAAGGCACCCATTGTCCGCCTGTCCAGTCATCCCCTATTTTTAACCTTCAAAACGGGAAGCTTTGCGGAATCTCCTTAGCACGAATTGGTGGAGAAACCGCTGTTACGAGCGAATTGTAAATATAAATGTAATACACGTAATTTAGAAGGTCGTAGGCATTTTGCCATTGCCGTGAAATTGGATAGTGCGATAGATTATTGTTCTTTGTTCTCAGGCTTTTTGTGTGTCGGCATTCGACATTGTTCGAACTTAAAGCAATAAAACTTGTTTCCTTATGTAATATCAATAAAGAAATTCACCATCATGAGTGATCGATTTTGTGTTCTATGATTTCATAATTATTTTGAATAAGTATTAAACAAAGTAAAATGCGTATTCAAATCCACATAGTTTCAACACGGTATCAGAATAGTTTATCAACAAAATATTAGTAGATAAGCAGACTGAAAAATCACAAGGTCTCATTTCAATATAGCTTTAACATTCTAATTTTACAATCTTTTGACTTACTTTTATTTGTCTACAATAGTGTTCTCAATATCTTATAAGGGTAAAACATTTTTGTGTCGAGAGGCTCATCTGTCACCCGATTCCCACTTCGCACGTCCAACTAGTTTTCGTCTAAGCCACCTACGTCCTTCAACTCTCTTACAATTAGTTAGTTACTTATTGTCTCATTTAAGTTGTTTCCGTCGCTTGAATAACTCTGCAAGTGTGTACCGAAGTGTTGCAACTTAGGGCGGAACTCGTAGTGTCAATGGCAGTTCTCAGCTTCTGCTTCGTTATTCACTCAGCGACTTTATTGTGCAGTGTTGAATTACAATGGCTGCACTTCGGCGTACACGCGTCTCGCATACTAAATTTCTTAATAACTGAATTTGCTTAATTTTCCACGTCAACTTCGTCGCGTGTAGCGCTTTAAGTTTTTGTATCCTTCACTTTGTGATTTTGTCTGTATTCTTTATTGTTGTATTATTTGTGGATAGGGTGCTGCAGTCGGTAGATTTTTAACCTTTTTTATTAAAAGAAAATTTGATGACGCGTATTAATAAATGTTTATCATGTGTCTACTTAATACACATGATAGAGTTAAGCCAATGTTATGTCATCTTATACAGGTTATGTAAATTTGGAAAATCTGTTTGATCCGGTTTCTTTCTCAATCTTGAAATATACACAACCCATACAACATCTTGTACTTCGTTGAATATTTTATGAGTTCCACGTTCAGTAATCTCTGAATGCGATTAATTTTGGTGTATGTTGAGTTAAACGCTTTAGGAGTGCGCGTTAGGTGTCTTAATTACGTCAAGCGATGTTATTACACGTGCTAATATTGTTATGTGCCGAGTAACTTGGAATAACTGACGTATGAACTTGAGTCAGTATGGAGTAAAAATAATAAACACGTATGTATGACGTTATTGCATTTTTTTAATAACACGTGAGGCTATAAATCTGTGTTGTACGTTTTTAAATATAAGGAGTGACGTCAATTGATATTGATCTTGGATTAACTGTGTTAGATTTTTTAAATTATATTGAGACAGAGAGAATTTTTGTTCGTTAATTAGTAGTATTGGCTATCCTTGGACTTTTTTAATGTTTCACAATCGGGATATATTCCTACGGCCAAAGAGTTTCCCTTGCGGCTTTTAGAACTCATTGTTCCATTGTCTTCAAACAAGTTCATGTATAAGTTCTTATTTAAACTGACTAGATTGACCTAGGTGTTTGAATGTTAACAATTTTTCTATTTTGTATCCTATACTTACAGAAAATTTTAGAGACGAAGAAAATATTTCTTTACGACGTTTATAGCTAGCAATAGGTTATTTAAATGGCTAACCGTTTATTTAGCTATCAATTAAGTCTTCATTTCCATCAAGTTCATTAGACATGCTAATAAATCTGTTACCTACATTATTTAATTATGCATAATTTTAATGATGGTTTAGTCTGAGAATGGGACGCCCGAGTTGTCGCGGGTTTGATTTCCTCATGAGACTTTTTAGGTACCCTACAAATATTTGTTTGTCTCAGTGTTTATGTATGTGAAATTGACGGACGATTTAGCGCAGTGGTTAAGAGCTTGAGCCGCTCTGCCCACTGCGTCTAATAGTCGCGGGTTCGAGTCCCGCACGGGATAAATCTTTGTGTGATCCACAATTATTTGTTCCGGTCTGGGTATTTGTGTATGTGAATTTTCATGTTTGTAAACGCACCCACGACACAGGAATAAATCCTAGAGTGGGGCTACGTTTAAAAAAAAAATTATAGTAGTGACCATATGGCATAATGTTTTTAAAATATTTTTAATAAGTTTAATTAGGAGTATTATTGCCTTACTTGTCGACCACTTATTTAGTTATAAATAAGGAAGAACTAATTGGAACGGCGAGGACCTTTGCCCAGTCGTGGGACTGTGTCCACTAAGTAATATTGTAGAAAATGATTTGTCATAGCATTGATTTTGTTAGTACAATTGTTCAGAATTATGTGGTTTGCGTAACCTTGGGCATAAAGTAAAATACAAGTATAAAAAAATATTATGGTAAACGCATCCAGTTGTTTGGTAAGATATTGTCGTATAGTTGGTCGTTATAATGTCAATTCCGATCACTGTTTAGTAAAACCACTCTCAGCGTAAGTCACTTGAAACTATTTTGATGAAATTCTGGCATTTATAATCTTACTCATTTTCTAAATGTTTCAAGCGGCTTTCGAATGTATCAAAATTGAAGACATATAAAAGACTGGACAATAAATATTAAGATATATATCAAATTTTAAAATATTTTGTCTTCTTATAAACCAAATCCAATATGTCCAAAAATTATCCAACTACGTCCAAATTAGCATAAAAATGTGGAATACTATTCATTTTGTAAGACATAAATAAAATCGGATTGACCTCTCTTCACAAATATCGGATCATGTCAATAGACTCAACAGTATAATGACAATGGTGTTCATAGCAATTACATACAGCGCCATTGTGCGAGGTTATTCGGTCTTCACGGTTTTTATCATTCGCTCAAGGGTGAAACGTATGGAGATTGATTTTGTCCGTATCAACGAATATCTATTCTTTCGTCGAGCGCTTGGGATATTCGAGATGGTTAGGGATATCGAAGTGGTTGTTCAGGTTTGAAGAACGGATATTGGATAATATACTTGACTTATTTATCTGTAAATATAGTTATTTTGGACTGCCTCGTTACTCTAGTGGTGTTTCGTTCAACAGGCAATCATGAGGAGAACGTGTATTAGGTTAGACAAAGTGAGGATTTTCTATGAAGAAATTTATTAGCAGTTAGAGCGGCAGAGTTGTGCCCGGAATAATGCCAATAGGATCGTCCTCTCTTAGTCTGATAGCTAACATTGGCGACGATATATAGGTGTATACAGTATATTTCTTCCACTTCGTTTGAGGAATCGGGGGTTTGATGTAAATGTGTGTAATTATTTTTGTACCTCATAGTGGCTAAGATCAGTGTGCCTTGATTTTGCCACACTTCTTATGTCTTATCTCCACCCACTATTTTAAACATTTACTACAAGAGTCAAGAGTCCCGAAATTGGGTCACACTACTGGCGTTTTTCAATGGACATCAAAGTACGAAATCGATATGCGATTATCGTATAACGGTGAAGAAAAACATCAATAGCGACCCCTATACATCGCTATATAGTTGCGACCACCTACCAATACTTGTGCTGATGATTCGCCATACATGCCTAGAACGCGATATTAGAGTGCACACGACTTCTTACATATATACAAGCCCCTGACAACAACTCTTGGGGAGAGTGGTAGGCCCCGCCCAACACAACACCCGTCTGCCTGGATGATATTCCCTTTGACAAATCCTGCCACAACGTTCCTGCCACACATCGTTAAGAAACCTTCATCTCTGACCAAAACAAAACAAGTTTTCGAATAACACGTAAAATGATGTGGAACTCGTGATAGGTATACTTTAATGGCATTTAATTACTCCGTAACTGTTTTACATAGAATTAAATAACTATGATTACCTTTAATTACGTGTTTAACAATGGCCGTTAAATTATACCGTGTTTGATTGCCAATAATAACAAAATAGTAGTAATACCTTAAGGTATTGTCACGAATTAGTGATATTTATTGTGGTGATGATGTATGTAGGTGTTCAAGCAAAGTTGGGTCTTTATCCTGCAACGTGATTTATCAAGAGTCATAGCGATGAAGACCACAGAGACCAGCAATTGTTAATTCAAAACAAAAAAGCTTTAACGACTTTTGAGGCGATTTTCGCAGGGACTCATACATTGCTAAATAGGGCCCGATTGCATAATTAAGGCTATTAAGTCAATTTATTTTATGGGGCTCTTAACTTGTGGGGTAGAATTGATGTTAGTCACTGTAGAATCAGAATTAGGTTCTTCTTGGCAAGTCTTAAACAATAGTTTTTGGACGGAAAGACCATTTGGCGCAGTGGTTAAGAGCTTAAGCCGCTCCTCCCACTGGGTCAACTAGTCGCGGGTTCGACTCCCGCACGGGACAAATCTTTGTGTGACCCACAATTATTAGTTTCGGTCTGAGATTTGTGTATGTGAATTTCCATGTTCCAAAACGCACCCTCGACACAGGAATAAATTGTAGTGTGGGGCATCGGTTAAAACAAAATATTTTTCGTTAGTTTATTGATTAGATCATTGATTGAGGCAATCCTAGCAGCTATTATCCTGAACGCTAAAACTATTTACAAGAAAATCGAATTCTGAGTGAATTCTTCTCCACTGATCAAAACCTCATTACTAAATATATTATACAAATAACATTAACCTTTGTTTCACCATATATTTGTTCACATCACCCCATTGACGTCATATCGAAAGACGATTACGGAGCGAATCGATAGATAGTGGATACTCGGTCCCCGAACAATTTGATCGTAAAAGGCGCTGTGTGCCAACTCCCAATTACCACTCTGATTGAGTAGTGCCGTCAGGCGGGCTGGTCATTAAACGACCTCATCTCTAATAGCGTCTATTGACGGACTGACATGCTGTATGAAGTGGCCAGGGACCGCTGATACCTACGTCAATGCGGTATTTGAAAATATGGGACTATATGTATGTTTACTGTATATTTTTCCATTCTGTTTGAGGAATAGGGTTTGATGTAAATTTGTGTAATTATTTTTGTACCTCATAGTGGCTAAGACCAGTGTCCTCGGATTTTGGCACACTGTAAATGTGGGATTATTTCTAATGACCGCTATCGAGAGTTTAGGATTAATTCTGATATAGCTTAAATTGTTTTTGTGTTCTAAGCTATGTGAAAAAGATTATTATGAATTTTGAAACCGCCTTTATTAAAATTTTTGAACCAAAAATCGAGCAGCATAGATGTTTTTATAAAGAAATATTTCACATCACTACTAATTAGCTTTTTCAGAATTGTACAGGCAGTATTAATTCCTGGCATTAGTAATCAATGTGTTATATGAACATGGGTTAAGAGGTAACGTTCAATTTTGAGACGGCGAGGAGTTTTGAATAAATGGTCAACGACAACGTTATAAAAAAGCAACTGGAACTGTTCAATGAAATATGTAGAATTCCAAGATTTTTTATTCATGTGAACCATTTTAGTATTTATGAATCGCTAGAAAAGACCCTATAACCACTTCAGAATTTCATTCTTTGGAGAAAAAGAGCAAGAAACTCCACGGTTCAACACGCACACATTGCACATTCATTCTATTTTTTTTTTTAAACTTTAATCGAATTCGGTCGTGAATGATACAGTCTACAATTGTATTATTTGATTTAATGTATAACTAGAATGTGTATAATAACTGCGTCAATAAAGTAATTCTTTTAATATTCCTAAAAATAAAATTAACGTTTTAGTAGCGTGTGCTTACTTGACTATTGAATTCCTTTCTACATTAGATTTTTATAGAAATCGACATACGTTTGTGCAAAGCTTTCACTTCTATCAACCAATACGTATATAATATTCACGTTATCGGAAATGGTATGGTGGATGAATGGTAATTCATCACCTGTAACCTATAGAGCTAGTATTTAATTGAAGGTATTTGATTGATGTACATGGATATAAACAGAGATGAAACTAGTTAAGACAGTGTACGAGTATATTCGGAAGGCAGTAAGCTTAATTGTTATAATAAGAAATACATGCCCTTTATGTCTCTTCCTAGTTTTTATTGGTAGACTGTCTTTAATAATTAGTAGAGTATAAATGCATTTGCCTTTTTAAGTCTCCTCTAAAAAATCCTACCGCGTTTGCTTTAGTACTTACTAAAAAGATTGGAGGTACATTCTCAAGGAATATTAATACTAATTAATATACTGAAAAGTAACGGTAGCCGGAAGTGATCTTTTTGATCGGACAATCTGCTATTCTGAATAAGGTTGCAAGCCTTAAATCGTCACCCAAACTCTACGGCGATCGCACAAGCCTTCTGAATTAATACTATATGACTTACAACTAGGTATTGTGTTACATCCCACAGTGTTGTCTAATTGTGTCAATGATATTCCGTTGACAATCATTTTGATAGCCTATTCAGCATGTCGACTCGTGAATGCTGTCATAAACTTAGGCCTGCTGATATTGTATTGGTCGTTGGGTCAACTCCCTTTTACGACTTTTGCTTGCCGATCATGGATGGTATTCAGAAATGGGATTGTCGAATGATACAATACATTATATGTCATGAAGGGTGTATCTTGCGAATTGTCATGTTTAGTGATGTTATCAATACCATTATGCAGAACTTACGCAACTTAAATTGGTAACTTAAACAACATATTTTTGGATGATTAGGGATTGGAATTATTTTCTGATTAACCGCAGGACAACATGCAAATAAATCTCAATTCAAATGGTTTATTTGCACGTTCCCTCGCCTTAGAATAGAATGGAAAGATATGGAAAATACGTTTTGCGCGTAGCCCTGCATTATCGATTCTAAGGGACATAATGCGTTGACAAATATCAAATAAGTCCTTAGTTACACATTGAGGTGAAATTGGAGCACGTATTACCGTGTCTAACTATTTGGTTTTGATCTAATAATGATCTCAGCTCTACATATATTTAATAAGCTACTGGGAACTAAACAATCAAATAAAAGAAATAGTTTTCAGTCACGAGGTCAATGCGGTATCTTTACGCCAAAGCAATCAACCCTTAAGACGAAGCTTCTGATCTGTTGAGAGATCACTTAGAGATCTCTTAATTCTACACCAACATGTAGTTCTTATAGCACTAAAATTGAGTAATCCAGTTCCGGATGTAATCAATTGAATAAAGCGCAAATAATCCAGTTAGCAAAAGAAAACGATACTATTCCAAATAATACGGTTTCATTTGGAGTGCGTTAGGCCGAAGTAATTAGTCGCGAAGACCTTTACGTGACCTTTACGTGATCTGTCTTTGTCATCGATTCAAAAATCTCTTAGCAGAGTGCCCCGTTTGTTTCTGAGCTTCGTGTACAGAAGTTACAGTAGTTACCCTAACAGAGAGATATATGTTCGAGAAACATAAACGAGTTTGTGCTTTAAGATTAATGCAATACAAAATCGAATGAAAATTTAACAAAACCCCCTTTTTCGATTGCAGGTTTACAACGCAAAAACGAATATTTGTAAATTAAAAACTGGAGTACACTTTTTTGCCAATTAACAGCCAATTAACAGTCTGTCGAGTCGAAGTTCAGATCTTTGCTCAGGAGTGGGATTATCTAGTAAAAATAAATCGATTTGAAATTATGGTCACGTGTCCGTAAGGCCAGTATTACTTAGTTGAATTATCAATTATGTAGACTAATTCAATTGGTCTAATCTAATTGGTTGAAATCAAAACAACCATTGTTTTGATTTCCATTTTATGATATATTGGGTCACTGGACATCCATTAGTGAGCTCATAAAAGTATTTTGAATGGTTAATTATTTATAGCTGTTGATGTTCAAAACTTATGTAGGAACCAAGTACGTTAGTTTGTTTGCTTTATTGATACACTTGACGTAGAAGTGACTTTCGTTAGTAATATTTTAAGTTTAGTTAATTATTAATCCAATCAAATTGAATAAACCTAGCATTTGAAGCAAGAATAATAATAATAATTTAATTATCTTGACCAGGAATTCCCAAAGTGGTCGATATTGACCCCTTGGGGTCGATATCGGTTTCCCAAGGGTCGACATAAACGAAAACTGATTTTGGGGGTCGACGAGATCTAATAATCAACCCTTATTAATTAATATAAGTTCTTATTTGAAACTTTCAAGATATTGTATAAGTTGTGTTACGTGTACCAACACGTTAGAAGAATGACTAATATTTTAGTTGGAAATATCATTGTTGTACTTTACTCACTTAACTAATCGCAAAGTTTTTAAATTGGCAAGCATTTTGTATTAATAGGGGAAAAAATACTAGAGGTAGGATTTTTAAAGTAATTTGGCGCTGAGGGGATCTGAGGTATCAGTTCATTTTAGAAAAGGGGTCTCTTGCCGAAAATAGTTTGGGAATCCCTGATCTAGACCATATAGGCGTGATGGTGTAAATAGGTGAATATGGATCCAAGATTTTGTGATATACGCCTAATTCAGAATGAGTAACGAAACTAGCACGAAATAGTAAAAGTTGTCACAGGGACAACTTTTACTATTTCGTGCTACTCTTCGTGTACTCGTAATGTAGGTTATTGGTCTTTCCCCAAAATTAAGCCACTTTTCTACGTCGCTCTCATTAGGGGATTTTACCATTCTATAGAAAAACCTTTATTGAGCTTTCAGACTTTATAAAGACTATAATCTTATATTTAAAATTGGCTCAATGTGCCTTATTCTAGCTGAAACTACATTTACTTCCAGCGCTTTCGTCATTCCATTTTTGGCCTTCTTCTCAATCTATATCCTTTCACATGCAAAATCTGATAAAATTGTCTATAATATATAATAGTAGTAGACTTAAAATCATCAAAATTATATAATTTATTTTGCTTCGTCTCAACCGCTCACTGTTTTGGCAGGTATTTATTTCCTTGTTGCATAATAATCAAGATTTGTAAAAAACGAGATCTTGTTTCGAACTGCAGCAAGGTGTGCGATATTTTATGCTTCAATTTCACAACTCGTGAATGTCCGCCGTCGTCTAAAGGCTGCGATCGCTTGTTATGTGGGGCTTAGAGTGGTCAATTAATTTAGTACTTACGATGCAATCTCTACAACGGACAATTATGTAACTTCAGTTCAGACGCTTTTAGAGCATCTTAATTGCCTAGTTATTTAATTACTGTCAAATTTGGAGAGACAGAAAAGTACCGAGCCCTGAACAAATATAATTAAAGTATTGGAAATCACGGTTTCCAAATACCTGTTATTTGATGCTCAACCTCTTATTGACCCTGGGTATGTTTTGGATCTAAAGAATCTTCCTTATTATAATTTATATGAAAGTAATACGGACTAAAATAACTTGTCCAAATTTCTATCGTAAGCACACTGCATTGGACTAGCATCCAATAAATCAAGAAATATTGTCGTAGAAGCGATAGTTTTGATGGTAAGAATGTATGGTGTATTGGCACCAAAGGCTGGCTGCGCGCCCAGATATTGTTACATGAAATCCACCCTAGTCACAATGTTTTCAACATTAGATGCACTTGTTCGCAATATGTTGGTGAATATCGTGCGTTGCAAGCTAAGTATAGTATCCTATTCCAATTAAGTTTTCCTAGAAAATGCTACAAAAAACAAAACGGACGATTTAGCGCAGTGGTTAAGAGCTTAAGCCGCTCCGCCCACTGTGTCTAACAGTCGCGGGTTCGATTCCCGCACGGGACAAATCTTTGTGTGATCCACAATTATTTGTTCCGGTCTGGGTATTTGTGTATGTGAATATTAATGTTTGTAAAAGCACCCACAACACAGGAGTAAATCCTAGTGTAAGGCTACGTTTTTAAAAAAACAGATAAAAAAAACAGGAACTGACATAATTTTTCTGTGGAAATTTAAAGTGGTCGATATGTTCAGATTTCTGATAACAATTAGATTTTCAGATCAATAGTATGTCTGCATCTGCGTAGAGTTATTTTGCATTGGAGATTGTTAACATAACTAGACGGACTGATAAAAATTCTCAGAAAGTGTTGTGGTGAAGCGTTAGTTTGGTTTTTATCAATTTGTGTATCTGGCCACTTATTAATCCCCGAAAGTTTACCGGCACTCAGTCTATAGAATATATGATACAGGTTGATCATTTTGGCTAAATTTGTTATTTATTTGATCTATTAATTTTTTTATATCATCAGTGTCGCGCAGTAAACCAATTTCGTGTTTAACGAATTGAAAGACTGTTAATGAAATATTCGTCCTTATTAAGCGTGTCCCGTTTATATACTAAAATATATAGCCTTAGAGTCCTGTCCACCGTCCGTACATGAGATAGCTCTTCGTCTAATTCTCTCGTCATAATTAAATGATAAAGTTACTACTGAATTCTACCTCATTCCTTCACATTGAATACTCTTTGCTTGTTTCTTCTTGGAATATATTCGAGTGAGCAAGGACACGATACGCATCGCTCCACACCACAGTAACTTGTGATCAGAGTTCGGACTAGTTAGATTGCGGCTTTAATCCAATTTGATGTTCATGAACTACTGTTGATGTGTGACCCGGAGGGGCCTTGTGCAAACGAAGATTTACTATTGGTTGGAATGTTTGCACTGAGGCCCGTTGCTAAGTTATGGTATTGGTTATGTTCTATCTTTAGTTAATGAAAGGAGCGTTGTTAGACTGTTGTGTATATTAGGTTTGTAAAAGGATTTTGTATTAGGAGCTGCTTCGTGCTGTTAAATTCGACTGATTTTATTACTGACGCTACTGCTCCCGGTTAAATTTTGAATTATCTTTCATTGAGCTACTACTTTAGAAGAATACATGTTAAGTATGTCCTGTACTAAAATTTATCTATCTTTATCACCATGTTAGATGCTTTGCGGGGTAGGCAGAAAGTATACAGTTCCTAAAGATTCTTTCCTCTCAGACCCATCTGGCTTCCTCCACGCTCATAGTTCGCTTCATACATGCTCGCCGGTTGATATTTTTAATTATAGAGAGGACGAATACTTTAGTGTAGCTTTAGAATATTACAGAATACAACATTTTCATTCAGTGAAAGTCAAAAATACATTATACTAAACATGACCGGTCAACTGGTGATTTTATACAACTATTTAAACATATTTTTCGTGATTCCAACGTGTTATAAATGGCTTACTTAAAGCTACAACTTGTGGTTTTTACGGCGGTAATAGCACCTCTACTTATAAGTCGTGTGCTGATTCAAATTGGGGTCATATTGGAGTTTGATTCATTGTAACGGCTCTGTGAGTGTTGATGAGAAGAATAATGAGATTGGAGGAAGCGTTAAAAGACTGAACAAAGGACCTATTGGAAATCTATCTATATCATCACGCCAGCTCCCTCGCGGGGTAGGCAGAGAGTACAGAGTTCCAACAGGTTCTTTCCTTACATACCTCTCTGGCTTCCTCCACTCTCATAGTTCGTCTCATACACACTCGCCGGTTACGGAGACTCTTGACTTGCCCTTCAGCTAAGACACGGTCTATTTGGTCATGGTAAGATAGTCTAGGTCTTCCCCGGCACCTACATCCTTCCACTTTCGCATTGTATATCTGTTTTTACCTATTGGAAATCATCAAGTGAAATCTATTGTGGTGACTCCACTTAGAGTTGATTCCACTTAGAGAGATTCTCTTCTCTTCTTATGTAAAAAGCCGATAAATAGGTCTAAAACATTCAGAAAACATTCAACAAAATTGTTTTAGTTGCCTATGTAATGGTGTGAGCCTGTACTCGTAATAATAACCTGTTTATACTATGTAAAATGGTCGCCTTTTACGATATATTGAGTAAGGTGCAATGAATGCTATTATCTAACCGAGTTCCACTACACGAGTTCTGAAAATAATCCGTAAAATTTAAATTTGCAATTTTTGTTAGGAATATCTTAAAATTGCAGCCACTGCGGACTACTTAATTAAGCTGGAAGTATTTAATGAAATGTCGTTATATGCAAGCAATTACGGTTACCATGAAAGTCGCTAAACCAAATTAAATTCAAGAATAACACGACAAATTAACTGAGTAGGCCTTAATTTTCTATCAGATATTGGGCACATGGTATAGTAAATCACGAAATACTGTAAACTTTGGATGTTATGAACGACTATCTGACCTGTCCGTAATTAACCCGCATTGATTCGCAACGGCAATATAATCGTTCGCAACGGGCATATTACTCTTTGCATTTCCATTGCACCCGTTTCAATCCAGTCTTATCTAGTGACCTATAAAAACTCATGAATAAAAAATATTGATGATGCATATGCATTGATAAATAGACGAACCAAAATATGCATAATCATCGCGATGTTGTTGACTGGCGACTATTTTTATTGGTACTAATTAAATGTGGTTTTAAAATGTCAATGTGCTAATGAGGAATTATTTGAATATCTGATGCTTTAGCGGGTTGTTAACCATGAGATAAGTTATGCCATGAATAGGCTAGCCAAATTACAATTAGCTTTAGTTGGTAGGCAGAGAGTACAGATTTTAAAATCGTCGACTTATACATAAATTAAATGAGATATGGGATTTATTTGTCATTAACCCTAACAAAGCGTCTCAGTTTGAGAGTATCAAAGCGTCACTATCGTTCGCCGGTTACGGAACGTCTTGACTTGCCTAGTGTTCCTATCAAACTCATAAAAGGCGTATGTGTGGATAAAATAATTATATTCATCTAGGATTCCTATGAAGTAGAAAGAAGAAAAAGGCCACGATTAATAATATTTTTTTTTACAATTTTTCTTGTATGCATCCACCAGTGACCCACGAGGTAAGGGCCACTCCGATCTCGGTGTCGAATCTATTCGCGCCTATATTAAAAAGGCGACAACTCGATATTTCGTGAACGCATCTTCCCATGCGAATCCGCTAATCGTAGCCGCCGCCGCCTACGAACCTAACCCCTGCCGCTACCGCCGGCCGCGGCATGTTCTCACCGATCCCCCCGATGCTTTGACATCGCTTCTTTCCGTTCCGGATACGGACGATGACCACGACGAAGTCGTAGATCCCTAGCCTAGCTCGCCGACCGGCGCACTTAGTACACCCCCCTTCCCCTGTAGCGACTGTCCAAACCGAGGCGTTCCTCTTTGAGGCGCCCTCGAGTATGTCGCCCCTTTGCCCTTCTGGCTCGAACGTAGTGGTATCACGCTCGCCCTTATGTCCGTATATCACTCAAACGCACACACACGCGGTGGGAGAACACTGCAGTATATGTTATGTACTTCCATACTGTGTTAATGAATACCTACACAGTTCCTCCATTTACAAGACACGGATACACTTTTGTAATTATGTTGATTTATTCTTATTAGGAGATTCAAAATTATGATTTGAGCTCTAATGTGAACACTATGCCACATGTAGGTCATTGGGTTTATTCCTTCCTGTTATTAAAAACCAACAAGAATTCGGTGTTCCCGAAACTAACGGGTTAAAGTACACAATTGTAACACTAACTAAAATAGCATACAAAAAGGCTTTACTAATATTAAATTATTCAATAACTCTGAGCTTTACGCAGTTGTTCGAAACGGCTTTTATCGAAGCAATTATCGTCACCTGTTTAGTGAAACTTATAACTAACAATAATCCAATACTATTAATTATAGTATTATCGTTACAAACTTTAACCGCGAACTTCCGTGTCTTATCTCCTTTAGTTAATCGCGCTAAGTTGATTGCGGTCACATTACAGAACTCACAGATACCCTACTAAATATATCAGCAGCGCAAGGCAGACACACGTACTGCGATGCGCACATCCGCAACATACACGATAGTTCTACTAATAATTTAATTAGAGGTTTACGCGCGTGCTTAACCACATCATATCATACGTATATGAATATTTTATAAACGTATCGCCACTGATTTTGTTTTGTGTTGTGGGTGCGTTTATAAATATAAAATTCACGCACAAATATTCAGACCGAAACAAACATTTTTAGTCACACAAAGACTTTTCCGAACGGGGATCGAACCCGCGACTACTCGATCCAGTGATCGGGGCGGCCTACGCTCTAACCACTACATCAAGTGGTCGTCATTTACGTTGAGGCAACGTCTGCAGATTAACCTCTGGTATGCTTTGACACGGCGATCTAACGCGATTTTGCGTTATTGAAAATAAACACGAATTCAGTGTTTCCGCAACCTATTTGTAAAAGTATCTGTTATAATCTGTGGTAACAATAACTTCAATTTATTATACAGTTGCGTTTACTGCCAATTTGTCGTTCAGGAACTCAAGTTACACCGCAAATTATCCTTGCGTTAAATTTAGCGATGAATCAATGTTTATCGCTTACCCGTTTATGAATTATTAGTATCGTATCCTCAGATGATAAATAAAAATGTGCTATCCTGTTGATTTAAAGTGTGAGCTACGATATGAACTTGAATATAGTTCCGGTCAGTTATCGCACTTAACAATATCTTCAAATGGAAATTACGTCAGTAGGAGTAAGATAAATCAGTAAGTGGCTGAATTAGGTAGCGGGGAAACCCCTAAATCTTGCATTTTTGGCCGTCGCTTTCCTATATATTTTTTTCTTTATAAGCAAACGTATTTTCGCTTTAGAATTATTCCTATGTCGTGGGTGTCGTTTACAAACATGAAACTGGACCAAGTGTATTTAATTAAAAGTCTGTAACAATTTTAAGATTCGTAGTGGCTACAGTCTAATAAATAAAATCCAAGTTAGCTAGTTGAGAGGCTAAACCGTTGGCAAATAGTGAGAATTAGGTACCTAATAAATCTTTGCTATCTCACTCACTTCCCTTACCTAACAACAAAAGTGTTTCAAACTAGAAATGAGACAAAACATAAAGTGACTTAGTAATTTAAAATTACATTTCCCTTGAAATCTGAATGAAGGTCATTGTGATCTTTGCTTCGAAATCCTGTCTGTGATTTGACTAATACGTAGTGTTCAAGGTGCTTTTAAACAATTACCTTTCGTTGATTATCTAGACTGAGCGACGCCTATATTCAGCCTTTACCTGACTGACAGTTGGGCGAATGCCTATTGTCAGCCAATAGAAAGTCTTCAGCGAATATTAATGAGTTGAACTGAAAACAAAACTGGTACTTTCGAAACTTTTCAATTACGACTTGAAAGTTACATGTTCGTGTAGATACTTTCATTTTTTCAGTAGCTTGCGGTTCATTAAGAACAATTAGCGATGGAAGCCTTTTCGTTAAAGTCAAAAATAATTATTCTTACTTTGCGAATTGTTTGGTAAACCTCGTTGATTTGAAATGAAAAATCAGGGTTGATCAACGGTAGAATCAAATTGCGACTTTCTTTAGAAGTATAATAATTGAGACAAGAACCTGGCATGAACAGATTGACATTACCGTAACGCTATCGAGTTGATATGCCATACTTTTCACACTACAAGTTTACCAAATAATATCCGCATATGGTTGGTGTTTGGTCCTCAGAAGAAAATATACATACTAGGTACTGTAAATCTATTAATGGAAATCTATTCCGGCTACTGTATCAAGAAAAAAAAGCGCTTTTTTTGCAACACCTGACCGAATTTGAATTACTCCTTTAAATGTCACATAAAACATAACTAAAATCTCCAACACTAAATACGGTCAGATCACTCTACCGGAACCTTTTACCAGTTTACATCGTTTGACACCCCGTTGTACTGGATTACAACAATATTTCCGCTCTGCTTGTTTTTCGATTATGCTGTGTACTGGTGTCCCATCTCCGCGGTCCGGATGACCCGGGCTATTTATTCGACATTTGAATACAGAATACGTCCATTTTGTATTGATATGTTTGTTTAGATTCAATCTCCGTAGGACGTATCCCGTTTCAATATGACCGTTCAGATGATTGGCAATAAACGGAATTATGAATGTAAACGTTATCTGGTGACTTTAGCTGTAATTTATTGTTGGACGTAATTTAAATGTTATCTTTTTTGTTTCAGGTATGTTTAATTAAAAGAGTCTACACCTACAGGCATACGGAGTTGCTAGAGGGTGCGTTTTCCGTATGTGAGAATAAACTTGATCTTAGGGTAGGACCTCAAAGAAATGCAGATAAGGGAAGCCTATTTTCTGCGGTGGGTTATATAAACCTGATGATGATGGTGACATGGAGATGGAGTACTCATTTCAAATCAATGAAAGAAAAAAATTAAAAAAATGATAACTAATGATTCATTTGTCATCATTCTATTTTAAGATTTTTTTTAAATTATTTCATAATATTAATGAGCCCAAAAATGTCGTAACAGTAAGCCAAATAAGATAGACATACACCACAATTAAAGTCCTTATAAAAAGCAATCGTATAAAATCTTTGCTAGCGGTGAAGCATAGACGTCATAGTTGACACCGCAGATCGACGTTCAATTTCCCCGGACAAAGTTTCCAGCAATCCCGTCCGGCACCGGCCACGAATAAAAAGTCGTCCGGTGCAATAAGTGGCGCCATCGACGTCGCGTTAGCGGCAACACAATAAAATAGAAAGTCAATTGGTTCCGTGGAAAAAGTCGCAAAATCCATCTCTAGCGTTCGAGAGGTCTCGACGTAGCGTTGCAGACGCCCGTTTGAGACCAATCGTACAGCTTTTTATTGTTATCCCATTCCGATATTGTTGTTGTATAAATGCAGTATTTATTATTGTTTCTGATGGAACAATGAAAACATTTCAACGATCGGATTTCGCTGTCGGTAGTTCTTACATTCAGTTTCATTGACCGATCGGTAAATCGACAATATTGATCAATGTTATTGTTCGGATAGAACACAGATTAGTATATCCTAGCGATATATGATAAGAGTATCTATGTACTATGGAGGGCATAAAATACACTAGTTGCCTGCCTGGAACCGATCATTTTTACAAGAGTGCAGTCACCAAGTCGAAGGCCTTCAGGTCGTATAACTCTGACAATAGGTTGACCTTGATAAAACCAAATTGAAAGAAGATTATTACTGAATGGCAGTTGCTTTTGTTGTCCTGTTCGTATCAAAAGCATAATCAACTATAAAATCGGTATCGTTATTTAAGTTCTGAGAAGGGAAAGTTTGTTAAGTAGGACAGAGAAATGAAAACAAAGGTTTGTAAGCTTTGCTTTTTGTCTATTTTGAGGTCTTTGCACCCAGAACTCTGTAGCTTGAACATAATCTTTTTCATCTGAGACGGAACTTGTATAACCTTAAAAGCGATGCTTATAATGTATACGAGTATTACATTAAAAATAAATGAATTCTTAGAAGATATCATAAGAACCAATGCTGCTTTCGCAATGCCGGTTCCAGCTACCGTTGAATAAAACATAAATTACTCTTTTTAGTTGCTCTTGAAATATGTTCATCTGTAATGATGTCATGGCAGTAATAATATAAAGAAACAAAATAAAGTAACTGAATGGAAACTAGGCTCAGTCTCTTTTCGGATTTATGAAACATTGGAGGCTCAGTCGGTTTTCGGATTTGTGCAGTATACTATCATCGAAGGACTGCGCCTTCGATGATAGTATTTTAACTATTCCAATAGTAATACGAATAGTGGATATTAGCCGCTATGAGTCACTGCTTTTGTAATTGGCGACTTATACAAGATATAGATTAGATAGGAATATTCTTTTTTCTGCACGGCAAATATCGATCATAAAATACCGCTTACTTCAATAGAAGCTTGCAAGCTTCTACTGAAGTTCGCATCTTATTTAACGGAAGCTGGAATGGGCATTGTGAAAGCATCTTTGCTTCTTTTGATATCTTGGTCGGTACAAGACCGATCAAAGACGAATAGTGGTCGGCGTTTGAAAGGAACCCAGATGCACTTGGCTTTCTGTTGCCTGTCGCTTTTCGCTGTAAAACGATGGTATTCCTTTAAAAAAGTTTAGATTACCAAATTTAAACTTTCTTAAAAACCGTAGGTACAATGTTTTTTCCAGTAACTCATATGTAAATACGCACAAAAAACGCACGTAAAGACCCATGTGTATATACATCCGATCACGATCTGTTTTTGAAAATTTTGCATAATCGATATCTCGGCGTTGTGTGAACGTGTTAACATAAAGTTTTACATAATTCCGCTTTACGTGACATAATTTACATTTAGTGTGTTCTCGCCGTGGCCGTAAGTTAAGCCGGGCCTGACGCGCTGACGTCACACCGCTTTATGTTTCCTGGACGTGTTAATACCCACAAATCCTCACTCGAGTTGTGTTGTATGATTACTTAGGATATTTTCGTGCTAATCAATTTATGAATATATTGATAATGTTTGCTTTTACATAGGTATGTCACGGTTAAAAGCCAGAGTGCGGTTACACCTAGGTTTAGCTGGCAACGACTAGGACCGGACCATATACTAAAGCTTAAATGTGGTTTCACAAGTTGTAACACTAACGACACTATCGAAAAAGTAGATTGACTAGACTATTAATAAGCAACAAAAACGACATAACTCACATCTAGCTTTAGTCGTGAAGTAAGAAGTAAAAAGTAAGTTAAGATACACGTAAGTAAACTAACAGCAGCCGGCCGCATATTAATACATTTGAACTTTAATTTATCATTCATGGAAATGTAAAAGAGAAAGGCCGGCCCACAGAAGGATTTAAAGGATTTAAATCTCCGCTGTTGGTTAACCATTTGTAGAAATTGTGAAGCATTTAAACGTCTTTAATTTCAATCTCTTAAACACGCATATGTAGATAACAGAATAATGACCACCGTTTTCTGTAGTCAGCTGCTGATAGGATTTGAAGGATTATGTGTAAAATTAGTCTGACTAAGAATTGAATGGACTTTGTTTTTTGTAGTCTAAACGGAAGCTTCCCACGCATAAGAATAACCGCAACAGCTTGTTAAGAGTGAGACTACGTTTGACGTCTTTATGTGTACGTAACACGTAACAGTAGTAGGTATATCAGAGGGCTTAGCACTAACGGATTGACGTTATCTTAATGCTATCGAGTTGAGGTGCCATCCTTTTCACACTGCAAATTTACTAAATAAAGATAAACGAGACAGCAGCAGGCAACGTTAAGCCCTCTGATGTTCTGCTTTCTCCTGCAATTGGCGTCTTCAAGCATGACTGTGACTGAAATGAATTACGCCCTTTAAAGCGTAAAAGTTATGACGTTAGCACGTCATCTTTTAATGTCAGATTTGACAGGTATAATGTAATCGGCGAGTACGATGGATGAATACTAAACGGTTATCCGGTACCGGTTATAACTGGTCTTATCGAAGTTCCTTTTGCCAACACGGAAAGTTAGTTACGTATTAAATGTAAGCACCTACATGCTCTGAAATTGTTATGTATTTTATATTTCGTCACGCCTTGCTGTTATGGTTGACACATCGATGGTACCTTGCATATTATATGTTGAAAGTGGGAATTGATATATTAATATGGGAACTGATATATTATTTCTGTATTAACATGCTTGGGTTTACTGATGTCTACGGAAGGAATACAAATTTTAGGAGAGATATAATAATGCTTATTTACCTAACCGAAGACGTTTCGGCTGATATAGCCGAAACGTCACGTTTTGACACCTACGCCGTAATACATACTACAAGCGATTTACAAAGTCAAACTCTGCCATTACAAATCACTCATTTACCAAAAATCGTAGGACACCGATTGCACAAAAGTCTCCGTTTTATTCTTGTAAGTGACAACCTGAAGATGTAGTTAAGTCACATATTGGCATTAACTGTACTATGGTATAACATGATAGTAAGTGATAGTACTACCTCCAAAACAAGACGGAAGTGAGATGTCGCAAATCAACCACAACTACTTTACTGTGTGGCAATCCCGAACCGTCAACTTCCAAATTCCGTACCAATAATTTATTCTTGCCAGTCTCATTGATCCCGTGGCCACAGTGCGGCTGGCGATCACAAGTCATGCATTTAAGTCTTAAGGAAAAAAATTTAAACCGTAGTAGAAGAGAAAGCCTCACTTAAGACTCTGAAGTGTGGTTTTCTCTATCGAAAAAAACTCATGATCTTTCCGGAGTCCGAAGTTGTGTCCGGTATAATCGCAATAGGCTCGCTTCGTAGCACATGGGGACCTAACAAAGTCAGCGATATGATTATGTGCGAAGTACACTTTTGCTTCTCTCGTTTAGGGAATATAGAGAGACGGTGTTTTAATTTATTCATAACTTCCTTAACAGGCGGCAACCCTACTAGTTGCTAATTCACGCATTGCCTTACCCGCTGGGCACGAGACCTCGAGCGTGCGAAATCGAGAGTCGGAGAACTGGCCTGTCCGTTCACTTTCACTACAAAGGCTCGTTGTTAACGTTATCTTATTAACTTATTGTCAGTTTGTTTTCGACGTTCCATTCCGTTGCCAATTATGGTGGATTACGGATTAGTTGCCACGTGAAGGGATAGTGACGTCAGTGGTTATATTTGTCGGATTCTATTACGGATACTTTATTGGAAGTGAAATGGGAACAAGGTAATTTTTGTGGGTTTGATTTGTGCTTAATGCTGTATGGAGGTTGCGCTAAAGAAATTAAAGATCCCGATTGTTTGGATGCTTCTCCTGCTGATTAACGAACGTATGAAGAGAAAAAAAGGTGTATTTATGATATTTAGATTAATCTTTCCCTTGCATTTTGATAGATTCGGTAATGTGCCAGCCAAAATCCGGTCTACTTCTAAAATTAGCCTTATGCTCTCCATGTACTTTTGAGTTAACAAGTGTGTTCACAGTGAGATCTGTATTTAATATGTCATTGGTCTACTACTTATTCGCTACTAAGGTTTTTGGCTAAATCAGTTGACATGTTAAGATTATTTTTATAAAACACCTTATTTATTTAGTGTTTCTATATCATCCCAGGGTAGGCAGAGTTTGCACAGGTTCTTTATTGTCGTGCAAAGTTAGTTAGTCATCATAAATAGTCGCCGGTTTATCTAGTGTTCCAATAAATGTTATCAACCTTTGAAGGAATTCATCACAGAGTCTATTCATTATATTTAGGACTCTAAGAACAAAGAAGTGATCTTCGTTTATTTATTTATGTGTGCGCAGTTTACATGACATCTCAGAATAATCAAAATGATTCTTAGTTTAGTGTTTCGAGCGATTGTGAGTGTGTAGGTTCGATGACCTTCGTATGACGACAAAACTGCTTTGTTACTGTACTGTATTCTGTATGTACCGCGATAAGATCATTATGTGTTGTACCCCTGCCGCGAGACGGATACGTATGTACCTATTGATACTGAATGACTGCTTTGTTCAGCATTATGAGCAGCGCTGGGTAATCTTTAGCAGAAAAAACATGACTTTGAGCGTCTGTGGAAATTCTCTTTTAGGAGTTCAACGCTATGTATCGAAAAATATATAAAAATACTCGTCACGTCTATATTCCCTAAGAAGGGGGGGGGGGGGGGAGATGATTACACCCCTTTTCGCCGACGACGTTAGTTGCCATGTAATAGGGGGCGATTTATTTCCATATACACATCATTATCAAAACCGGATATATAGAATGTTTAACTCCTTCCTGTTTGAAGTCGATTAAAATACTGTTGCTTCGGACCTAAACATGTTAGTATGTAAATGTTAACGGATTGTTACCAGTTATCTCAATTGAGTTAAATTTTTATTAGGGTCACAAGTTTAGTCCTAATTACTTATTCATATTTTACACACACTTGTTCTTTTTCTAGCCTGCGCCTGTAGCCAAGTTGACAATCTGCAGTCGTTAACGCTAATAGAAAGCGGATAAATGTATGGGAATGACATTTTGCAACGAAAAGTCACGTGGTCAAAACAATGCGCCATCGATTGCGACAAGAGAATAGAAACAAAACGCTTGCAACTTGTCTAGGCCCTCTGTACACATTGTACACGTTGTATTTTATACAATTAGGATTACATCCACACTGGCTCAATCTTTCTTGTAGCCCCTAACTTGTCTCAAATTATATCATGATGCAAAAATAATTGAAAAATGAAGCTGACCGACCGTATTCGCAACAGCGTAGTAAGAAAGCAAATAGGTATGAAAGAGAGTATCGGTGTAAAGATGAGAAAGGGTATGCTCCGTTGGTTCGGGCATATCGAAAGAATGTCCGAAGAAAGAATGACAAAACTGATATACAATGCGAAAGTGGAAGGATGTAGGTACCGGGGAAGACCTAGACTATCTTACTATGACCAATTAGACCGGGTCTTATGTGAAGGACAAGTCAGAAGTCTCCGTAACCGGCGAGCGTGTATGAGACGAACTATGAGAGTAGAGGACGCCAGAGAGGTATGTAAGGAAAGAGCCTGTTGGAACTCTGTACTCTCTGCCTACCCCGTAAGGGATCTGGCGTGATGATATAGATAGATAGATAGAAAAATAATTCCATTTTTGAAATATTATATTTTTCCATTACAATTCTGCATGCACACTTAGAATCTCATGAATATAATCAGAAAATCGAAATCAGTTTTGTGTTAAAGTGTTCATGGTTTGAATTGATTAGGTACTTTGTTTCTTAAGATAAAAAATCCAATATTTGTATTAAATTAGAAACTATTTCTATGATACGTGACGTTATTGTTATATAAATATTATGCATTAACAACTAGCAGGATTGCGTTAATATGACTTCAGTTTCTATATACTAAAATACATTGCGCAAAACACTGTTTTTTGTTTAGTGACTTGTGGTTATTTGTTAAAATAATCGATTGCATATAAAGGTTTCTGTGAAAAGGCAAACGTTGCAATCGAAAAAGCCATTCATTTAAAATAATGGTGTTTAATGCCATGGCTTTTGCTTCCTTGGAAGTGTGAATGGCTGTAAAGCCATTCACACAAGTTAGATGCATTAAGTATTGTGTATGAGTAGAATTTTAATGGCAAGTGTGACGGGAAGTCAGAGGTCTGTAATTTAAAAAAGAAAGGTTTGCAATTTTTTTTAAAATCTTATTCATTATTTATGAAGTGAAAACTCGCGATTGAAACCATTGAACTCGCGACAATGTTACCGTTACCGACACCTCGGTATATAAGTATGTACATATATTGTGTATGTACGTACAAAGATACACATGCACGTTGTTCAAGTTTTCACTTCTGTCGGCACTCCCGGAGTGCCACTGTATTTTGTCTTTAATTAATTCTATCTCTTCGGGAGCGAAGAAAAAGCCCAATGTATCTATCTATCTACTAATACTTTTAGCAATATATTGAGTAAGATAGTCGTTTGCCACAATTACAATGATTCAATCTAAATCCATATAAATTCTTCAGCCAAGAATGTTACCTTCAATTGCTCCGCTGCTATGTCTAATTCATCTATTGTTATATTATTCTGAGCTTCAGTTACCAAACTATTTGTAACCTCTTTCGTGTCAATTTCGTCACAGAATGCCAATAATGTTTCTACAGACATTCTAAGTTCAGAACTATATGCTATCAGTTTTATAGTATGAAGGACTTTGCAATACGTTGTTGGTATTTCGCTGCGGGTCACGATTCGTGCCTTCATGCAAGTTTAAACACAGAATAGTTTGAATGTTTAAATTTTAATTATCCCATCAGGGACGCTTGGCGGCGTAAACGTTTCGCCTCCAAGAGTAACGTTTTCAGTATAACTCGGTTTGTAATGTTTTACTACGCGTAATTTGAATTAAGCCTCGGTTCGATGGTTACGCGTGGAAAGGTCTTTTTGGTATACGTTTAATTTTGTGGTGCTTCGTGAAAGGTTATTGTTGTTTAATTGCTGGGATACATGTGTAGGGTTTTGATGGCTCCCTGTTCGAGGCTAGTATTTAGTGCTTAGTACGCGTTAATAAGCTACAAGAGGAAGTGTTAATAGTTCGTTTATGACCTTTGTGTGTAAATGCATGAGATAGTTTGTACGGATATAACTTTAAATTTAAAGTATACTGCTTCAGTTATGGTTGCTTCATCGTAAGAATTTTAGAATACCTGTCGGTAGTGTTTTCGGGAATTAATAGACTGTGTATTTTACCCCCCTACGTGATTACTACTCGGAGTAGTTATTCTGTATGATCAGCATTTGTAATAATACATTTGGCTCGAATGTTTTATCGACCTTAAAATGTACAAAGCGTTCAGTAAACACGTTTCGTAATACCTCAGTTTACACACGTTAGTCCCATTTCAACAGATATTTGATTCATTGAAGATTCCCCAAAGATAATAGCGGACAATCTAACAATTTACAATACCATCGTCGAATAAATAGATCCCTTTAGGCTCGGGACATTTCGAGCCGCTAGTCTTGTATGTATCTACATTCCATTTATTGGAACGTGAATATTCGTCCTTCAAAGCAGGATATCACACAATAGTGTCAGGTAGCCGACACCTTGTTAGAGAGGTCGCCCCTTTTGAATCTTACCTTCATTGTGTTGAGATGGGTCGCGGGGATTCTGTTTCAAACGTGTCTCATTCCCAGCGTTAGACAAATGAGACAGCTATCTAATTGAAATTACCTATATCATCAGCTCGACTCGACGTATGGATTCGTTGAACAGAAACACAATATGGATACGGATTTTTGGTGGTTGCGGAAAGTTCGCTTAGCTAGCTTGGTGCTCTGCGACGGAAATATATTTTCCTATGTCGTGTGTAGGGGAAGCTGTCTAAAACATGCCAGTCTCCAGTCTATAATTCACGGTCGGACGAACGGCGGATCGGCGCGGGCGGCTTCAATCGCTCAATGTCAATTCGACCGGCCCCACCCGCGATCTTGCGCTCTCAATGGCACCTCGACAAAGAAATGTACGCCATTTTTCTTCGAGAAATGCAATTAGAACGGATGCATTTCTCTTGTGTTGTGCAACAACGGACAAAGCGCGCTCTTGGATTTTTAAATTAAGATTGTATTTGCTTGGTTTTATGTAACTTGACATCAAAGCATATTTGGTACAGACGGGAAAATAAAAAGTGGGACGGGGGAACAAGGATTTTATGGTTTGCTTTTAAAAATATTTTCGTTTTTTTATAGCAATCAGACGGCTAGTGATCTGGTAGGTATTTATTAGTTCGAGGCGGACGCTGTTTTAATTGTAGATCCCTGTGTTCACAAAAGCTAAACTCTGCGTTGGCTAACTTGTAAACGATTAAATCGTAAACACAAACATCCAGGCTGCAACAGTTGTAAATTAGTTAGGGTTGCAAGTTACGCAACTGCCCCGACTAGACCCTACGTACATTATACACTAAATTGGTATTAGTTAAGAAACCGCTATCAATAAACATAAGATAGGACCACACAAATTATAAATTAACCATAACACAGTATTGCCCGAGCGTCGCCAGCGAAAATATTAGTGCATATGTTCACTCCCTTACCCGTTTGAATATTTACTATTTACGAGATGTTTTACTAATGAAAAAAGCCTAGTACGTCTGAAGGTTTCATCTGTTAGAGCTTAACTTAGCAAAACGAGGCAAACAAACATCCCTAGGCTGGAGTTCAGGAGATTTTGGCAATGGCAATGGCATGTGACAACTTCACTGGTCTAAAGGATCATCCTGGTCTGCCTTTGGTGTGCTCTTCAGTGGTGGGCGTATGTACGTGATATGGCCGCCTCAGAATATCCTTTAAGTAATTGAAATATACACCGCAGGTAGTCGGGCTTTTAGTCCGTCTTGTTTTCTGTCAAGCCTTTATCCTGGCGGACTTTCTACAGTCATTAATGCTAGTAGAAAACGAAAAATGTATAGGAATGACATTATGCAACTAAAAGTCACGTGATAAGAACAACGCGCCATTAACGACGCCAATTCGACGGACGATTTAGCGCAGTGGTTAAGAGCTTGAGCTGCTCCACCCACTGTGTCGAATAGTCGCGGGTTCGATTCCCGCACGGGACAAATCTTTGTGTGATCCACAATTATTTGTCCCAGTCTGGGTATTTGTTTGTGAATTTTCATGTTTGTAAACGCACCCACGACACAGGAATAAATCCTAGTGTGGCTAGCCCCACAGTAGGATTTATTCCACGTTTTTTATAAAAAGAATTAGAAAAAAATTGCAGCAGGAAAATAGAAACAAAAATTGTCACCCTCTGATTTTCTCTGATTCTCAAACTCCTAAACTACGATCGATGTAAGAGCCAGGTTACAAGGGAGCTCGCCTTAGATATTCTTTCTATCCCTGTGTATTCTATTATTGTTATGCGTTCTACGTGGCACATATTTGACCTTATAGGTGGACGGACAAATAATTTGTTCTCTATATAGACGACTCTGTCAGGTTCGCAGTAATGTTCGTGGGGTCTAGTAGTTGGGTTATTGGGCAACTAACTGTCCATGTAATTTACAACTATGCAAATTGTATATATTCATCCTATATTAAAGTATTTCGTAATATTTGCATCCTTTTTGATTTCTATGTTTGTGTAATACTTATAATATTTAGCGTTGACATGTGAAATCAAATAGTTTTAAATGTCACTACCTATTTCACTTGCTAATTATATTATGTCGTAAACACTTATATTAATACGTTGTTGAAACTCTAAATAGGACACTCAAATTTATTATGTAGAATGAAAATGTGTATAATGGAAAGTACCTCAATAAATTTAGAACAAGTCATTGTATCGTATTAATTAAAGACATGTTTTAGTTCCATAATTATCACTTTCCAGGCGTTCATATCAGCACGCTAATATATTATAGTTTCATGTCTATTTTTATGATAAAGTAAGATTAAAATAGTACTGGTAAAGAGGTTATCGTAGCCCTTTTAATCAAGATCATTCCCATATCAGAGTAAAATTCAATACGAATTAATGAATCGCATCTGTTTACCGATCGCCGACAGTACGTGTATTGTTTATATAAAAATATGTATTATTTACGATGGCTATCTCCCACTCCGGTCATGGGTGAATTACGAGTGAAATTAAACTGAGTTCGTAGGTTGCGAAATTCATCCGGCCTTTTGAATAATGCAAACGCTTTATTGGACCGAACGCGAACCTACCGTGCATGCTATACACTATTGTTTTTATTTATACGAATCTATCGACACACATCTGTTGTCTCTATTGCTTCAAAACCATTTGGCCAACAATTTATTTAATTCCGAACGTAAAACCTAAACGTATTGAATATTATGAACACTCACAATATATTACAGATTGTGAAATAAATTTTATTTTTTTCACGTCCAATATTTTCCGGACTACATCTCGTCCATCAAGCGGTGGGCCATTTAATCTAAGCGACATGAATATTTCAGGCTCGACAAAGCAATGTACCTACGGGTCGTTGTGCGTTTTTATGAACACAAGACATTAACGCTAACGGTTGGCTGCGCTCCGCCGGTATAAATCCATCTGAATTAGCGCAACGACAATGCGAGGACATTACGTTGTGCGCAAGTCCTTGTACTAAATCAAGCGTGCTGCGTTAGAGGAATAACAGCTGCAGGCGACGGCTGCAATAAAAGCTGGAGCGCAATTTGAAATAACCAGTGCGTCACTTGACTTAGTTTGGGGTTGCGCTAACATTATTCTGTGACTGCGGTATCAACTAAGTAGTAGATTTATGATATTTAACTAAGCTTTGGCTAGATTCAATGGTATATCGTTACATAGAATGATTGAATGAAGTATATGAGTTTGTATATCTTGGATGCGCCTTCAGTAAGGATTGGAAATACACCGCTGACATAGAGAGAAGAGTGAGTGCAGGGAACAGAGTGAATGGTGCGATGGGAAAGCTACTTGGGAGCCGGCACTTAAGCCATAAGGCGCAGCTGGCCATACATAACGGAGTTCTTGTCCCAACGCTGTTATATGGTAGCGAGAGCTGGGTATGTCAGAAGGAGAATGAAAGTAGGATAAATGCGGTAGAAATGCGAGCTCTGCGGAAGATGTGCGGAGTGAAGCTGACCGACCGCATTAGCAACAGCGTAGTAAGAAAGCGAGTGGGTATGAAAGATAGTATCGGTGTAAAGATGAGAAAGGGCATGCTCACGAGTCTTATCTGAAGGAAAAGTCAAGAGTCTCCGTAACCGGCGAGCGTGTATGAGAGGAACTATGAGAGTCGAGGAAGCCAGAGAGGTATGTGAGGAAAGAACCTGTTGGAACTCTGTACTCTCTGCCTACCCCGCAAGGGATCTGGCGTGATGTTATAGAGAATGATTGGTACTCCACTTGTATTATAATATTGTCACTAATTTCGAGTTACGCTATACTTGTGATTCGATGAATCCAGCCAAGTTCGACAATGTGATAGGTATGTCCCATGACTTCAATGGTGTGAAGAAATATTCCGATCTGCTCTTTGGACTCGCCAACGCGTAAATGCTTCATCGAACTATACAACTACATTATTTTTGACGTTGACATGAATTTGATATCGGATCATCATGCGTTAACTTAACAAAGAATACCGCAGCTGTAGTATGGCGGGAAACCCAGCGGAGATAAAAGAAGGAAAAAGCAGTATGGTTAACCGCAGTGGTTATTTATGGAATTGCAGTATTGTCCGTAAATAATGTGCAGTTTCAGTCGTTTCTGTAACGATAAGGAACGTTACAAGTACCTATTAATATCTTTTTGTATCTTTGTCCGTATGACGGTGGTATATAATTTCCTCACCGCAAGTTGGTTTGACAGCGGGTAGTAAGTACAAAACACCGCAAATCGTGGTATATCAAGCTAGGCGGTACTCTAATACCGCATAGAAAGGAAGCTTGTTTGGGCTGGGTGTCATTAGAAACAGGACAATATTTTAGAATTCCTGTACAATTTGCTTCCATAGCCTTACTTACGCTACTGTCAAACCCCTAAAAGTTTTGAAATCTGGTCAGCGACCGTTCGTAAAAACACTGCGTGATCATTGATATCTGTTTCTTACAAATGATAAGACATGTTGCGCCTAGCTTTTACATCGAAATAATATTGCGATGAGTTATAATATATGCTTTCTGTAAAAAAATATTTAAAGATCTTTTTATCGTAGCTAACGTCCTTAATTTGCTAGAGATTTCTAGAGAATATTGGGCAAACCTCAGCTTAGTGACTTTCACATTATTCCTTACAAGTCTGTTCAAACATTGCACCATTCTGTTGGCAGAATTGTCAATTTACGCATCACAGTCGTTTATTTTGCGGTGCTGTGTCGATAGCAGTTTTAAACGCGTGTGCATGATTTTTGTCCGTTTCATAACTGCGCGACTGGTGGTGTCCCGGTTTTTGGAAATGTGTCACTACTGACAGCAAAACGAGTTTCCAGCGCTTCGTTCTTGTGTGCGTGCGACTTTTTCTGTATCTGCAATATGACGTATGGCAGATTGCGAATAAATAATACGTACGCGTGACAACCCGAGCGGCCAGTTTTTCGCAATTCCGTTTGTTTTTATTCGTCGGATAGCGTTACTCTGTTATGTTTTCAGTCGATCGTACGTTATTTACGTAAAATACATTTTATTTATTTATTATATTTTTTGATTCATATGCACTCGATATCGCACTATGTCCGAATTTTTGACAGTGCAGTTGTTATCTTCCAAAACATTTGCAAACGTAATCGCCGGACATAATCCGATATGCGACAGATTTGATTCATGATTTAATGCGGACATTAATACGGCTGAAATACATTGAGAGTTGTTTCAGTGGACTAATCCATAATTATCGGTGTAACGTATTGCGTCCGCACTGCTTGCTTATTTGTTTGTTAGTGCGTGACTACCGTAATTACAAGCTGCGGTACTGTTTGATACTGTTTGTCTGTTTGCATTGGAGCTCGAAGCCGCCTCCAATAGGCACGTCGCGTTTTGTATGAAATTACTTAGCGCGTGCATCATTAAGCGTCATTATTACTTGATTCTGATTACCATTTCGATGATAAATTATCTTTATTAATACTATTCTGCTTTGTGGTCATGGACATTGTAAATCGTTAATTAGCACTTTGTTTGTTTTCTATTGCCATTCCACCATGGTGGTTAATACAACGTCTACTTATTTTAGAACTCGCTTCAAAAATTAGGCAAGATACAATCAGAGCAGCAGAAAAAATAAATTCCACTTCCTTTATAACCTGAATAAGAATCGTTTCCTGACACCGTCATAAATATTATAATTACCGCTATATACCGTGATTAAAGTTATTATATTTATTACCCATAAAGCAAACCATAAAATCAAACAATACATTGAGAGTAGCACGTTATGACAATTTCCAAGAACGCGTCGTTGACTTAAAATGTATAAATTGGTTTATAACAAACACAGCTCCGGGGCTGCTTTAAATACGACCGGGGACAAGGTAAAACTAATTTATAATACAGCAGTAAATTATGCAATTAATCCCCAGTTGAAATTTCCACGTTCCGAGCATTCTGGTCGGTGGCCCGCCGGAAGATAGAGCTCACTTGGGCGTTTGGATGGTTGTCCATTGAAACCGAGACAAGGGAATCGGGAGTGTGTAGAGTGGAGTGGTTTGTACGTTGTACGCTATTTCATAGAACTGCGGTTGAAGCTGCTTGTAGGCCAAGTGAAAACAGAACATAAATCGTAGTGCGTAACGCTTCATTTGGCTCAGCCTACTCGTGTGGTATTGCAGGGAATCGGAAATGATAATTAGCATTACGGGCATCTAAAGTTTCCATAATCGCTCTCCTTATTTTATATTATATATATTATTCTAGTTTCATGCCCATTTCTCTTCTCACTGTCCCGCTTGTAGGCTGATTTAAGCCGGGGGTTATATGAATGATATAGGGCCGGCTCTTATATAAAAGCAATGACCAATATTATACCTGATGTGAATAGCACACAACAGTAACAGATTTAAGCTAGGCCTTAACAGTGGCATTATTTTGCCATAATACAAGTTGTTGAATATTTGTTTACGGACAAAGAAAATGTTGTCGCCAAACCAGCCGCTTTTTACTGTATATTAGAATCTTCCTATTGGAAGCAATCTCTCTATTAGAACCTCGAAGGTAAACGTAGCAAATGGAAGACAAAATTAGTCTATAATTTCTAAACCAAATGGATTGGGTGACCAAAGCTCTTCACTAATCACTAGAATTATGGACAGACGTCCTTAGTAGACCACAGTCCGACTTGAACGGATGCTTCGCACTCCGTTGCGGCTGCGGAGTGAGCACCGGTAATCGAATTCGGTGCAAATTGCATTACACATCCTTGAACAGACCGATCGAACTACGGGCTTAAAACCACCAGAATAACGTTGTGTAACGCTGTCGAGCAAAAGTGATGTTACCTTCATTTTTATTTAGTAAACTTGTGGTGTGCAAAGGATGGCATATCCACTCGATAGCGTTGGGCTGCCGTCAGTTTGGTCGTGCTAAGATTTCTATTGAGTGAACCGTGAGTGGTCTTAGAGTGTAATTAATTTATTAACGCATTCATTACTGATTTTGAAACCTTTCTGGAGCCTATATTTCGTACCTAATGTAAGGTTTTATTGCACGTCTATTAACTTGGTGTGATACTTGAATGATACCTTATCTAGGATGGTGTTAAATAATAGATACAAAGGTTTTTAGTACGGTTTATTCATCGTGCCCAAGCTTGAATCCTTTAACGAGATATAAGCAAACAAAATAATTGCAAATTTAACTTATTATTAATAGAATTAGAATAGAACAACTTACAAAGAAGTCTAAGACATCTAATACAAAGTTACCGAAAATTTTGAATGACGTAATGAATTTTCTCTCCGACCTATATGGATAGCAAAGTTCCACGTAACCATGTTTTACTTACAGTAGCTCTATACTCGCTTATTATATGGCGCAAGAATCAGTGGAATGCACATTCCGTGAGGGAATTTAGTGGAAGCCTTGACTCGCTTTCTTGTGGTGCGTTCCTATGGGCGTCAGTGATTTACTCGCCTCAACTACTTATCGATTTAGAGCATATTTCGACGTACTTAAATGTTTTTAAGTATCACAGACTTGGTATTATATATTTTGTGTTATAAACTAGAGTATCATTCCTCTCATTTGAAAACGCATTGTATCATACGGCAAGCTATAATTGGCCAAAATAAAAACCTCTTAATAATGTTGCATAATCTGTACATTCAAACAAAACTCATGGTATCTCAAGTTTATCCTTTTTAGAGTGTAAATTTAGACCGTGTATGCGCAACTTCTTGTGTTTGATTTAATATGATTATAAACGTTCTCACTATTGTAAACTTAAATATTTCAAAAGGTGCGATTACGGGCTTGCGTTAAACCATTGCATTCCTATTTAATTAGAGCTTGTTCCCTGAAACAACTGTTTGTGAAGCTTATCTTCATTGCCCGGGCGTTATCTATCTTAATCTATTTAAGCCTGGCAAAGAGTACCTGTTAAACACCTTTAGGAAATAACACGGAGCGTTTAGACGGAAGATTGATAACCTCGCCGAAATGATGGTGGTCTGGAATTTAAAAAAATAATAGGAGGGGTTATCTATCCTTCATAGATTTCCATCAGGGCGGAAACGTCCGTACGTAAGTATCGTGTACGAAATTGCCTTGGAAAAAAGGGAAAATAAGGCGACATCCGCCCAAGCCGACGGTCATTACGTTAATGCGAGACTAAACTTGATTGATGATGGTGCGCTCCACGAAAATCGTTGACCTGCCACTCAGATCTTAGTTGCTGTCTTCGTGAACAGCCTTAAAACGTTGCCAGCGACTCGTTACGAAAACTGGTCGATTAGCGTAAAATTCACCTTGCTTTTGTAAAATTCTTTACAATTGAAATTCACGTTTAGAAATCGTACTTATACTCGTACCATAACCATTTTACTAGAAACAATTTCATGCCTTTTATACAGAATTTTTCATATTTTATTTTTTTATCTTAATAATAAACGTAGCCCCACACTAGGATTCATTCCTGTGTCGTGGGTGCGTTTACAAACATGAAAATTCACTTACACAAATACCCAGACCGGAATAATAAATTGTGGATTACACAAAGATTTGTCCCGTGTGGGACCCGAACCCGCGACTACTAGAAACAGTGGGCGAAGCGGCTAAAGCTCTTAACTACTGCGCTAAATCGTCCGTCAAATGATATGAGAAGAGGGTTAGATACTTTGCGTGTAAATGTCTTAAGATAGCGCTAATAAGTCAATTAAAAGTCTTAATAATCTGTTCTCGATTTCCAATTGCAGCTGTTATTTAAATAAATATCAGGGCAAGTTCGATGCCTAGTTGTATTGGACTCTTTATCGTATATTTATTTAAACACGGACGTTTTGTGTGAATGTAATCACTTCACACGATTTAATCACTTGACGATATAAACGAGCGGTCGTTGTTTCAGGAGATTAAACGTTTCCGGTTACCGTGTGTATTGATTTAATTCTTTGGGCAGCAAAGTATCGCCTTTTGACTAGGAAAAGTTGATAGTAGTATCCTTTTTTATTTATTTTTTATCTAAGGGTAAGTAATCTGGGGCTTATCATTAAGTTACAAATGTAGATTTTATCGAGAACTTCCTTTTAAAAAAAGTATACCTGAAATTTTCATTTTTATAAACCAAAGTCTAATTGCCTCCTAAAAAAGGATATCTGGATCTATCTATCTATATCATCATGCCAGATCCCTTACCGGGTAGAGTAGGGTAGGTAGAGAGTACAGATTCGACAGGTTATTAACATTTTTATAAGCCAAAATCAATTTAATTTCCTCCTAATAATCAAATCTATACGTAACTCTCACTTTTACAGAGAGAGTAGGAGTATTCAGACATTTAAAATAGTCCTATTCAAAAACCGATTTGTTCGATTTCCCATTCAGTGCCGCAACGAGGAAATTCCGCCGCGGGAGAACAAACGAAACACAACGCACAACTTCTTTTATTGCGATCGCGTGCAAATGCCCTATTGGCATACCATAAAAAACAAACTTGCAGAAAACACACGCAGTTCGAACCAACTTCTGTCATCGCCTACTGTTATTAAGAGATACTTTAGATCGTGACTGGCAAAACCACGGTTTAGTTGTAATATGTGTTGCGTTTCAAATAAAATTGGCAGAGCAAGATATCGTTTCGCCGCATTCCTTAATAAGTGTCTTAGTACATGATGTGCTATCTATATACATATAAGAAAACTGTAACTGAGCCTAATCTGTATATTGAATATTTTTTATTTAAATTTTTATTGGCGTACGCTTCCTTATCGATATAGAGGCTAAAGCGATTTTCTTTTTGAAATTCTTGTCAGTCTGTCTTTGTGTTTGAATCACGCAATAACTGCCCAACAGATGAAATAAAACTAAGGTCCTTCCCGTGACCATGGGTGCTGCAAAGCACTCAAAAACGTCAGGAACTTAAAAATCAAAAATAAACTGCGATAAAATCCGAAAAAAATAGTTTCATTTCATGTGTAATATTCGCGTAAATCTAAGAACTTAGTATGCCCAACAGATTTCAATGAAATTTGGTATGGTAATAACGTATACCCCCACTTAATATAATAAATACTTTTTATCCCGGAAACCAGAACCAATGCGGGGTAATGGCGGGATAAACCATAAAACTTTATTATTTCTATTATTGTTAGTCTCGAGCTGCAATGTTACATTGAAATGTGTGTTTTTGCCTTCATATGAATGCCTTCATGAAATGATATTGGATTCAAGTGTGTCACCTCACAAGAAATTCTTCGGTGGTTAAAAGCACTCACTTTAAATTGTGGATACACGTTTGATTTAAGCACTCAAACATGATTTCGTGCATGAACCATTGATGCATTCAGGATTGTTTCTTCTGGAGAGAACTCTTAAACGATTTATGCCCCGAACACGACTACACTTAGTTTATTCTATCTATCTATATCAACACGCCAGATCCCTTGCGGGGTAGGCAGAGAGTACAGAGTTCACTTAGTATATTTATTTATTTAAAACATCTAAACAAGATTTTGATCATGAACTGAATTCTTATGAAAAGACTGTCACGAAATGTACTGACAAAACTTTGTTAAATACTTACTTCGCAATGCACGTTTTTTAAATATTCTTACGCCAGATTCCGATCTTTGTAATCCTTTAAAAAAGAAAGTACCTAGGTTTTGTAAGAATCTTAGTAGGGAGGTGTCTTAGGTCTTGAAGTAATGCCATCTTAGAGAGACCTACCTATGTCAAATTACAAAATATACGCATGCGCAGCCGCGGGTAACAGCTAATTAACAATAAAATATTCTTAATGTTCATATAATTTAGTTCTTAATATATTGCTGTTCAGTTGATACTTAACTTACATCTAAATATCTTCAGTCGAAAGACGTCCAATGCAGGGCTAAGGCATCCCTTAAAGGCCGCCATTACGACTGGCCGCCTTGATTGATATAATAAATATATAATAAGTTGAAGAGTATTTCTCTTTGAGAAGAGTATTACAGTGATCTGGAATTGGGGTGTCATGCCGCAAGTTATTACGTTAATACATCAGTCTAAACAACTTTTGTCCTACAACTTTTTATTTTTCTCGAATTGTTTATTAGTTTTTCATACATGTGATCAATTGATCTAATAAAAATTAAAGTCGTTTGGACTGACGTATCAATGCAACACCTTTCAGCATGAAATGTCTATTCCGAATCACCCAGTATACCTGCATTCGTTATTTATATATCACATCCATTATCTCAAGAACTAATTTCAATTAAGCATATTCAATAGCTCCCCTGTGAACGTCAGAATATTGTGCCAGCCAGTGTACTAATTAGTTCATGGTGCACATCTACCAGTAATGGACCTGCCTTGTACTAAGCAATGGACAGCGTTGCACCAAATGTAGGTCCCACCTGCCTGTTACGGTGTAATGCAGACCTATTGTCGAGTGGTACCGATCCTACACGGGATGGGATTATCTCACCAGTTTACTTGGCTTAACATTAATTAATTAAGTGACGAGTTTTGGTGTTTGAATACTGGTTTATGTTTGGGAATTTTGCGATCATCTATGCTATTGATATCATTTCAGTTTCAGTGCAGTTATTTTGGTTGTTAACCTTTCGTTGATTTTTTAGTATGTGTGTTTAATATCTTTTATCAGAGATCGAATCCTTATGATAGATATGTATACTTCGTGTTTTGTAGGCAAAAATAAGAAATCTCTAGAGTCAGGTTTGAAATAACTTTTAATTAACACTCTTCTTTAGATTCTTCACAAAGAATAACACTTAATTCATGCTCCAATTCACACATGTAACATTAGTAAGTTTAGAGGTTAAAGTCATAACGTACCAGCCAGTTGGCGTCGGTACCGCAACATAACGAAATCTAAGTTTCGCTTTAAATTTGAATAAAGATAGTGTGGGGCTTCTTAACTAGTTTCACCAACTGTCATTACCTCTAAAATTAATGTTATTACAGTTTAAGAGGTCGCTACAAATTACCTTATAATTTAAACGTGTTAGGCGGTTACATTCTAGGGTACGTTGAGGAAGCAGTATGTTGCAGCTATTAATGTAAAAGTTGCACTTAAAGGAAATATGTGTCCAGAATTAAATGCAAATCAGGACAAACTTGTAAAACAAAATCAATTTAACGATCATTATTCATACTAAATT
Source organism: Phalera bucephala (assembly GCA_905147815.2). NCBI lineage: Eukaryota > Metazoa > Arthropoda > Insecta > Lepidoptera > Notodontidae > Phalera > Phalera bucephala. Next base: position 52,859,382 of record LR990609.1, read on the forward strand.
AATAAATATCACTTGTTTGATACTTGCATAATTTAGGAGATAAAAAGTGTGCATGGTTATGATAATGAATTACTTGAAACCATATCAAGATTGACAAGTTATCGCGGCGAATGGAAATCCAACCCACGTAATTCACCATGCTGGGTTTCAGCCGTTATGTTTGTTCGATTCTTACTCGAAACGCAAAATAATGCTTTCTATTTAGTATTCTATATTTATCAGTACTCCATATCAAACTTATATTTTCGCCTTTTTGAATGTGGATTGGTCACACACGGTAACGAAACGCTCACGCACAATGCAATTCCCAACTGACTTTCATACGCTTTATATTATCTTAGTCCAGTTCAAGAACATTTAAGTATTTTCGTATTTGTACCACTTGCAGAAATGTTGAAAGTGAAAGGGCACAGAGACAGGGATCACGTGGAATTTAAATAGCTTTTGCATTCGAGCTGATACTTACGCTGATGCTTTCATTTAGAGTGGATGATGCTTTCGTTTAGAGTGGGTTTTGAATGGCCGGCATAATGCCCCTGTGCACGCTCTTTAAATAAATAACAAAGCCAGTAATTTCACTGTCTGTTATTTTTATATTCACCGGGAAATATTGTGAGCGGTTTTTTACAACATTGTAAAGGTTAGAGGTAAAGCTACTAAAAAAATATTCAGGACTTTGTTACGATTTTTTTAGCAGCTGTTAGGGATGAATATTACTTGTTTTAGATTGTCATGATCAGCTGATTTTTGTTTGTACTTGTAAAGTATTAACTGTAATGAAAATTAGTTTTATTAACCTATCTATCTATATCATCACGCCAGCTCCCTCGCGGGGTAGGCAGAGAGTACAGAGTTCCAACAGGTTCTTTCCTTTCAGTTTTATTAACAATGGAATAAAAACTATTTTTTATTACAGTTAATACTTGCACAGCGAGTTTATTAATCATTGGTTACTTAACAAATTTTCCGATGGATTCACCGCAAGTTTAAGTTATCGGTAAGGACAAAGGAAAAGTGGCTCCTTGAATATCAATAAATATCTATAGAGAAACCGTTTTGGGCAGCAAAAACGCCAATTCTCAGAAGGGACTCGCAAAAGTGCGTCTCGTCTGGTCGTGAATCACTCGATTTTTTCAATTTGCCCATTCGTTTTACTCGATCTGGCTAAAGCAATTTTATCTGTCGAGTGTGGGGACCGCATTTTTTCTAACTGCGCCAATGATTCAGTTAAGCTTATCGTTTATATTGTAAACTAGATTCTAGACTTTAAATTGAGACAATTTTAGGTGTGGGTTAAGTTTGTTATTTTTAGGGTGTAAATATACAATTATATGCTGTTATGTCTAGAATTTCGCGTGCCTGAATGGCAATGGCAATACAAATAAATTGGCATAGCAATCATTGTACTAAAAATAAGAATGTAGAATTAGCGGTTATTTTCACATTTCCAAACTAGTATTTGACAGAGACTTTCTTTCTAGTGTGCTCATCAATCATTATCAATCAAGTGCTCAAAAATCATCAATTTTAATTTTAGAGTAAAAACATCGCTAACTGCAATAGATTTTAGTTGAGGTATGTTATAATTTATTCAGTTTAATTAGTGTTTTATCGGGGGCATATGGGCATCGCTATGAACGACGACTACTATACGTTCTACTACCACAGTAGCTAGTTCCTTTTGTTCGATTTCTTCCCAACACCCTTACAATCATTTTTAAAATCATTTTTATATTCTGAATTCTTTTGGTACTGGCAACAACGACCAACAAATCATAAATTATCATCCGTTTTTAATGGAACGTCATTCTCTTAATGATGACATAGACCACTACCCACAGACTGTACTTCCATTTGATGGAAGGGACATCAAAGGGTTGGATACACATTAGGAGCAGATAACACAGTTCAATAGACGTCATTCACGTGTGTTTAGAAACCAGCTCATAGCAAGTAGTTTGCGGCAATTACTGATCCTGATCCAAGCGTACGCCATTAGCCGAATCCACTCGGAGAGCTTTATAAATTGACCGCTATTGGGTTACTTTGGGACTTGGAGCCACTTACATTACTTGTTTCTTTGCTCTTTGTTAGCTGGTTAGGTAGTGTTGATTTAAGTACTAGATTTGTGAGGTCTGAATGGGTTTGTGGCTGTGACGATTTGAGAGAGCTATCGTATTTTGGACGTTTGTGATTATCCTTTTCAACCTTAACAAGGAAAAGGGATGATGAGTTTTTAGCATTAATCATTGGGGCATACTAGCTCCGTTTTTTTTGTAAGCGATATTTTATCCCTAAAGCTACGGCAGCGGTAAAACTTCAGGGTAAACTAAAAGGGGAGACGGTCATACTTCTTTGTGTTCTTGTTTATCTTCGATATAAATATTTTGGTATGCCTAGGGTGTTACAAAATTACTTCACAGATATACGTCTATACGTCTTTAAGATTTTTTTCATTCTGATGTAAAAATAAATTGTCATAAAAGTTCCCTAGTGGAGCGTAGTAACAAGTTTTGTCAAGAGATGGCGCTCCATGTCTGAAAGCTGTAGATAGTTCGAACAAGTGTGTAACTACAAGTCTTTACGTTGTTTGCAAGTGTTCCATGCGTTGAAATATATTTTAAAGAAAGGCAGTAAGACATGAGATTTTGCCTACAATTTTGTAGTTGCAAAGAAGAGGCCTAAACACAACAGTAGCATAGAAAATATACGAGTAGTTCAACTGTATACACTAACTACCTGAGTAGCTTCCGTTCTGGTCATATGTTCTTTGAGTAAACCTGCAAAAAATATAGATTGTCTATCAATATTTGTGATACAGGCTGATTGATGATGATAATTGCAGTCTACTGGTTAACGCGCTCGCCAAATAATTATATCAAGATATCTATTTATAATATCCGTAGCCCACTAATAAACCACACTACACATACCTTGCAATTATCTATCGTCACCTCTCAGTAAATACAAACAGGCTTTGAACTCTTACTAAGATTGAAATTTAAAACACACATCGAAAGTGTCTGGGAATAATCTATCTTTCTCATCACTTTCCCTTGCGGTGTAGGCAGAGAGTCCAGAGTTCCAACAAGTTCTTTCCTTACAAGAGTCTCTGGGTGGGTATAAATTTTCATAAAAAGTAATAAAATTGTATGGAGCTATATATTTTTTGCTATAAACAGTTAATCAGCTGTAGCCATGCAGATTATTGATATTTAGATGTCACACGCCCAGCGTGACAAACAACGTTAATGACGCGAAAAACGATAATGTATTCAATTTCTTTTTGCATTTTAACGGTTCACCTGTGCCCTATTAGATTTTTCTAGAGACCGCGTTATCATATTATATCTACATATACACAAAATTCTGATAAAAAAGCAGTGCTTCTAAACCTATCGACGCTTTCAGTTCAAAAATCCTTATGTAAAATGTTTTTCTTTTCAGTAGATGCAAAAAACTGATTATCTATCATCGCGCCGAATACAAAACTGATTATTTCATTTTAAAATAATTTATTGTCAAATCTTCATTAAAAGTTTCAATAAAGTACAAATTTTGCCATTTAAATACCTTAAAAGTTAAAATATCTTGTATCTCCTGAAAACCCCATTTTAAACCTTAAATTGTTTCAACTCACAGCGACTATCCGTCATGGGGTTGTATTATATAATAAGCGAAACAATATTGTCAGTATTAAAATGTGACAGCAACCATTTTGTGGCAGCACTAGCTGCTAAACCCGAAGCCGAGGTCGTAACAAATACGACCAACCCCGCGGTGCTCGTTACCGTAATGCAAGGCTGAAGTAAACTTGATGGATACATTCGTACCGCCAGACACTTTTATCTTAACTAAAAAGCTCAAGACAATCCCGCACCGGGATATCTACCCCACACAAATGATTGAGATAAAACATCCCACAAAGACGTGATAAAAGATTTAATCCAAGTAAACCCGCCTTTCAAACATACCCAAATTTATGAAAAAGTTCATGTCCGATATAAATTATGATCGCAGCCAAACATCCCGACACGAGAAATGTATATCGACACATCAAAACGATCGCCAAAACATAAAATGGTTTTATGTAAATGGCCCCGCGCTGAATTCAATTTGTGTGAATCAATCCACTTTGTAGACACAAATTCAACTTTAGGGTTATTTGGATGTGGCATGGCGTATGCACATACATATTTTAAATGAAGGGACCGACATATAACACGGACGCTTCGTCCGGACTTTCTTTTAGTCAAATGAGGTATAATAAAATAATGGTACGAAAAAAGGTTCCTCGAAAAAGTTATGAAAGGGAGATCCAAAAGTTTCAGTAGCGTCCGCCCTTTTACATTTTATACATTTCACTCTCTGTTGGCCTTGTGTTATTATTTACGTTACATTTTCGTCTGACCGCAGCCCCTCAACTGCGGTACTGTTTTTAATTAATGCTACCCATTCCACGTACCTTTCTAGTGTTACAGCAATTATTTTACCAACCTCATTAAGATGTTTAATGTTGAGAAGAAAAATATTCTCGGTGTGGTTTCCACCTCTATGTTTTCCTTTCGCCTCCTGATCTGTTCTGTTTCCTTTGTTTACAGTCTCGACGATTTCCGGCCCTTTTATGTTTATTCGACTTCTCCGATAATTTGTCGCTATCTTGTCATAATTTCTTCTCAAAGCTCTTGCAAAATGTTTAATACGAATTTACTGTCTTCTAAAGTTTAATTTAACTTAGTCTGTGTGAAAAAATTTCTACACTTATCTGGTCAATAAAATTCAGCGTATGAAACATGCGATTGCTCGTATCGGGATCGTTAGTAGAACGGTTAGGTCGTTTCGTTATTTACCATCGGTCGTTCATCATATTTAATCGTTCCGCGTCGGTTCGTTTTTGCTCTTGGTGTTTGTTTCGTCCGGCGCAAACTGCGACACGTGTCGGTGCGACGTTTTGTTTCTGTTGACGTGCTGATGATGGATCGCGCACACGGATTTTTCTACATTATTACTCTGCTCGTTGATGAACGCTGTTTATTTTTACCGCACACTTTTTACTGCTTACATATTTATAACACTCACGTTTTACACACACAAAATGTTGACGACGCCTCGGTCTATTGTTTCGTTCACTGCGACTTGAAGTACAGAAAAAAATTATGTTCCTAGTCGCGCCCATGACACAGGAACAATTCCTAAAGTGGGACAAAGTTTTATAAAATAAAAAATAAAGTTCATCAAAATCAGGATCATAACCGCTTGTTAAGTAACTCGTTTCAGTTCCTAACACTCTGAAGAATGACTTGCGTCTGAAAGATACACCTTTTAAGTAAACACCTTTTAGGATAAACCATTTGAAAAAGGTTACGGAAGGCAATGTACATGTCTAAGGAAACTTCATCATTTCGTGTTCGTGTTTAGAGTCATTAAATACATCCAACACCTTCCCTAATGACTCAATGGTGTCTGCGATGGTAATAACTTTCAGAGTTTCTGTCTTCCTTCCAGCGTGGAAACGGTCATTGCTTGTATCTAATAAGGAAGCCGGATCACGTCAGTTGGGTCTTAATGTCTGCGGATCCCGCTAGCTAACGGGGGTCTTTAAAGTAATCACTTTAAACATTTGGAGACACGTTCTGTTTAATTCAGACAACTTCTAATATGTTCAGTCATTACGACCTTTCACGGCTACGGCCTTAATGTCTCGGTTAGTATATTCTGAACTGAATGTAGAATGACGATCATTGAGGTCAGGCGCTGGAATATTTCGAATGAGCTGTTGTGTTTATTGTTTTAGGTAGTTGAGCTTTATTTGTTTGCCCACTTTGAATAACTGTAGTTTTCTAATGGAAATATGGTCTGATTTAATCACTTTATACGTATATTATCCGTGTGGGATCGGAGTAGGCGTATAGTTTTTTTTAGCTAGACCATGAGGGGGTCATAAATGGCGAATAAATCCAGCATCAAATATCACAAATAGCAGTAGTTCAAGCGAGATGGTATTCGGTACGTTTGGTAGGCGACCGGTTAAATCACTAATATATCTTTACTGATAATTCCTTAACTGTGTAGTTCCTTAACTGCCCATGCTTTCATTCTGATATTTTAAAGATTTCGGAATTCTCCGAACATCTACATAATGTGAAAAAGCATGTTACGTTAAACTGGCGAAAATAAATAATAAATTATGTTTAGTCGTTTTAAAGTAGTTTTAATTTTTTTTACATCATTGGTGAAGAGTGGGTGTACACAGTACGCCTCTGCTACCCCCGCATGGGGAATATAGGCGTGAAAGTATTTCATTTTTTTTTAAATAGTCTATTCGAATAACAATAACTATGACGAGACTTAATGAAAATAACAAAAAATGCATCAGGGGCTTTATATAACATTTTCTATTCTATCTAAATGTATTAAAAAGGCGATTTTTTTATTTTCCGGAAGTATCACCATAGTAAATAAAAGCTTTCCACAACATTATGTGAATAAACCTAATACTAACAACGCCAACAGGCAATCTATTGAATAGCCACTTAATTCAATTGTCCCATACTATACATTATACTATACATTCCAATATACTTTGCCGTCATGCGAACGGATAATCATCTTATATTGAAATTGAGGGAACTCGGCTCTCACTTAATTAGTAATTGTCATATTATCTTTGAATAGTCAAAATTAATAACAGCCAGTCACGGAAGTGGAAAAGGTAACACTGACACTCTCTTTATTGCCAAGGACATTCTTGAGCAATAGTGTTAAAGCGAAATTGATATTTAGTCTATGGTTCAGGGTTGCGAAACTTTAGAAAATGATATTGTTTTATTTTGGCGGCAAGTTGTTTTTATTGACGTTTGACAGCTGTCAGCTTGGTTGACGTTTACTACACGTACTATTATATTTTCTCTTGTCCTTCTGATTGAGTTTTATTAATTTTGTTGTAACAACACGATTCAATAATATTTTTAATCATTAACGAAGTTTATAATCAGTCTATTCGTTTCCACTGCTGTGCAACAGTCTCTCACAAATTGGACTGAGAGGGATTAAGGCATACGTCACTACATAGACCCAGTGCGGGTGGATGGAGACAAGTTGATGGCATCCTATTGTTGGAACTTATGAAGCCTATCATAAGGCGTCCAATTTGGATTGATGACTACTATATGAAGTAGCAGTATGAACCAACGGACTAGTGTGCTTCCCGAAACACGGAAAATGCCACAAACGGTCGCCCATTGAGATGGACCGACTGACCGGGCCGAACGTTGCTTAACCTTTGTGGACGTGGATCCTGGATCGTTATGGACGCCGCAGTAGTACCATAGATTTACGTACGACTCCAAATAATGTGTATTTATTTAATTTATATTTATTTCATAATAATATTGTCATTGATTCTACTATAACTATACAAAACCTAACGATCCTTACGAATAAAAATCCGAATAAATTTAAAAGCTTACAAGTAGAATACGAGAGCACTTTGTATGTAATGAGTAAGATGGCGGAGATAAACCTATTCCTAGAAAACCTCTATGTCCGGATTATCTGGACTTTTTTACTAAACATACGTGGAGCATAGACTTAAGCCGGATATTTTGAAATTCAAATCTATTCTTTGGCCAGCAGATGCAGGTTTATATGCAGGACGTACGCTAGACGTCCGCTCTCGTTGGGCATGGCTAAGATTTATTTTTGTCGTGGATTGCTGTTGAAAATATTACGTACTAGTTCCTGCCCGCGAATTTGTCTGCGCTGACTTTAGACAGGTACCTTACATTTTTCCGGGATAAAAAGTATCCTATGTGTTAATCCAGGGCCATTTATCCAAATCCGTTCAGCCGTTTGCGTGATTGAGTAACCAACATCCAAACATCTAACCATAAAACCTTTCACTTTATTTAATATTAGTAGGAAGTAGGATTTTATTATGTATGATGATTAAGGTTCATAATTGACTTCTACTTTAAGTAATGAGAGAACCTGCTGAAGAGCGGCAGTTAGTTTTAAACTATTTTCAATATGTCTTTCCTTTGCGTCATTTTCGTGAAAACCATTATGAAGTGGTGATCTACAAGTGCACTACAAAAAGAAACTACTATTATCTTAATGTTGGTAACTAATTAGATAATGACATTCGGTAAGTTTGGTGCTACGACAGTATTTAACAAGGCGTATACCTATTTAAAGAAAGCATAGCTAAGATTTTCTCTACGAATAAGTATATATCAACAGCCTACACTGCCTACTGCTGGGCAAAGGCCTTTTCTTACAAATCGAAGTAAGAGAGATTAGGTCATACTCCACCACGCGGGCCCCGTGCGGATTGGTGGAAGCAGATTTGTGGCCACCTGCTGTTGAAACTTATCAAGCCACCTATAATACTTCTAACTCGGCTTAACGACTATCACATTAAGTGGTAACCGGGACCAACGGCTTAACGTGCATTCCGAAGCACGGAGACGGTCGAATATGAAAATGCCACAACGGTCACCCATCTCAGGCCGACCGAGTCGAACGCTGCTTAACCTTAGTGATCTGTAAGAACATCACGGTCGCACAGCGCTACAAGCGCCTCGAACTACAAATAAGTACACACAGCAAAAAGGTACACAACATATTGTTTTATTAAAAAGTTTGCCTCACTTTGGGATTTATCCCAATGACGTAAATGATCGTATCGTGACAAACACCCAGATCGTAACCAGTATTCCAGGTCTCACGTAGAAATGTACATACGTCCCGTGTGGCGATCAAACCCTATAAGCCGCTATGGCAAAAACATTGTACCACCTCGTAATAATATTTCCATTCCATTTTCGTTTCCCGGGAGTCGTTAGATTTTCTTTCGTAGCCCTGCAGGGTTAGCAGAGGCGACGCGAGAAAACATAATATATTGCAGATTTTGTCGCCCTAGGCGTGAGATAACCGTTTTGTCTTACGTACTAGCAAGGCGTTAGAGGCACTCGTAGCGTTGTGCGACCGGTGTTCTTACTGATCACCAAGGTTAAGCAGCGTTCGACTCGGTCGGCCTAAGATGGATGAACGTTTGTGGCATTTTCGCGTATTTATCTTATCGCGTATTTTAGCGTCTCTGTGCTTCGGAAGGCACGTTAACCTGTTGGCCCCGGTTACTACTTAATGTGGCGGTCGTTGAGCCGACTTGGAAGCCTTATAGGCGGCTTGATAAGTTTCAACAGCAGGTGGCCACAAATCTGCCTCAATCAATCCGCACTGGGTCCGCATGGTGGAGTAATCTCTCTCACCTAGATTTGTGAGAGAAGGCCTTCACCCAGTAGTGAGGCAGTATTGTTTTTACTTTTTTGTAAACTCGGTTCTTTTAGGAGCCGGTAATATTATAATGCATACGAGCCTAGCGCAAGTAAGCATCATTGGGAGTCAAAATTCTATATCGCTGGGCGTGCTGTCGTCGTATTGTAAAAAAAATCTTACTATTCTACAAGTACTCAGTATCACAGCTTAATTATTACTAGTGGTCGCCCATAGGTCGATATTCGACCTACTCTTTCATCGTTTGCTGGTTACGTTTGACATTCAGTAAGACTATAGACAAATAATATTAAAGACAAACATCAATTTGACGTGTATTGTGTCAAATACGTGGTAGTGTGTGTAATGTTTTTTTCATTGATTTAATGTATGTTTTAAGCATAATTGTAAAAAAATATTAGCATTCTGCACTCCTTCTCTATATAAACTATAAGTGTGGGAAATTTCATACTCCTCCGTCCGCGCAATTTTCGTAAAAATGTGTACAAAATTTTTGCTTCACGTATTAATATATAGATTACTAGCATGGTGCGCCGTGACAAAAGTTTGATGCGAGAAATCTCGTTTCAAGAATTCTTATTGTAATTGTTTCAGCATTTACCTGCGACCGTCACCAGGTCATCGGTCTATCTTGTCGCCACTCGGTAACCTTTCTGTCCCAACTGTCGTCAGTTTTATGAACAATACGGCACGGTCGTCGTGCCGATCTTTGGAGAGGCCTTCGTTTTACTTGGACGTCATTTAGCTGATGTTGATGACGACAATTTTACTTGCGTTCAAGACTCGAATCACGGGCTGACAAAATTTTGCCCTACGCGAGTAGTCTTCCTGCCCGTGCTAACCCTGTTCCCCGGGATCAGTCGTGTTGTACTTGTCACGTTTTCAATTAGTGTGCTCAGGGATGCTTGGCTTATGGCTGCGCCGTTGACGCCGGAGAGTCCATTCATCCGGACCGCTGCTGAGGTAATTGCAACTATTTCTAGATATTTCCAGGCTAAATGTTTTACATAGATAGGACACAGTAAACTTTATTGTATTCCAACAGAATTAACTACAATAGAAAAACAAGAAAATGATTAAAAAATGGTATCTACAATTGCTGGTCTTATTACTTAAAGAGTAGGCAGGCCTCCTACAAGGTGGACCGATGACCGGGTGAAGGTAGCAGGTAAAAGTTGGATGTATATAGTACAAAGCCGGTCGTTGTGGCGATCTTTACGGGAGGCTTTTATTCTGCTGTGGACGGTTTTTAGCTGGTGCTGATAATGAATTAATGAATACTAATAGTGCTCTTTTCCGGACAGCCAAAATATATTCCGTTAACTTTTAGGCCTCGGACACGAAGACAGCGGGAGCGGGGTGGCGGCGGCGGAGGCGCGGGAAGCGGCGCTTCAACGCTGTACCCGGTCTCGAAGCCAGCGGGCAGATCACCCGGCGCTAGAGCGGCGTAGTGTTGTGTTATGTTTTTTTTTTTTTTGAATGACATCATTTTTTTGATACTAATTCCTTCCTAAAGTTTGATTTATTGTGGGAAAAAGGAGATGTAAATTCCTACAACCGGGCGAGGAAGCAAATCTATCAAATCAAATTCTATCAAAAATCATTGTAATAATTTGCTCCAACACGTCGGCGGGCATTTTGAAACTCCGGTCGTTAAAAAGCAAAAAAAGAATACTACAACTCAACACTACGTCAACACTACGCTGCCTTCGAGGCCAGTTCCATAAAAATGTATGCATTGAAACGCGCCGCTCCCTGCGCCGCCGCCGCCACCGCCTCACTCCCGCTGACTTGGTGTCCGAGGCCCTACAGTTTTTTTCAACTACAAATTTCTGACATGTACATATATATGAATATACATGTCGGCGTGGTTATTATCTGTGGCAAATAGTACGCGAGTAAGCGCTTCGGTCGCTTGCTCCCGGCACGCGAGAGTCGACGGGATTTTGAATAAGGAAGATGGACAGAAAATGGAGAACGATGCGATTCGGGTGTCATGATGGTGGAATGGGGTTTTGATCTGGCGGATCGTCTTGCCTTGTTGTTCATTGTTCAATTGCTGATGTCGTGTTTCGTGTAAATACGGTATAATCATCTTTATGAATAAATAACTGGCAGGCAATGCGTTTAGCTGTTTGAAAACCTAACCATGTTAATGTCTAAGTTTGAAGATTGTGCCCTTGCGCTAGTTTGTTTGGCCATCTGACGACATACATATTTATGACATATTTTTAAGAATAACGATAACTTACATTACCTCATTAAATTTTTTTTAGTACAACTGGCGGTTTTAACTACTAATTTTATTTGAATACTAGATACCAGCAACGCGCGACCTATCAGAAATTTATAGCTAAAAGAAAATGAAAATGTTAACGAAAAATATTTTGTCTCTCTGTAGAGGTGTACACTACACACCTCCCTAATTATTTTAAAACATCTTTTTTATAACGGATAAACTAAATTTTTCATTATTCTCAAGGCAGCTCTATTGATTTCTGAGTTCTTGGGGACCAACAAAACAGAAGTGATTTTTATAGAGAATTTTACTAAATGTTTACGAACAAAAGCAATTTATAGAAAACGCTAAAACGCAGTATTTGTCTAGTCTAGTATCTCATCCAATATCTGTTGGTTCTTTGCTCAAAATATAATATCAGTAAGTCCGATATCTTCGGAAATACCTTAACAAACAGCGACATAGTTCAGAGAACCGTTCTTTGAGATACGAACGCTAGCCAGACCGGCGTTATCTTGAGATTCCGTAACTTCAAGATTTCCCAGTTTATTGTCAAAGCTTTACCCTAGTTACTGAGCATTGAGTTAGTGTAACTTTTGTTGGAATGTAAGCTCGAACTATCATTATAAAGTAACGATTTCAAAGGTATTGTAGATTTGTGTGTTCTGTTGATCATATTTCTCATACTCAGAAGAAAGTATACTATTAACCCGGAAACAATTTGGGGATATTAATTGTAGCGTTTATGATTTTGTTTATTCTGTATTTTTTTCCTATTAGTTCTGAACTTATTTGTCAAACATGTTGCCATTAGTATAGTATAATTATGTTTGAAATTTATAGATCGGGATCAAACCACATTGCTATCCTATACTATAATAATAACGGTACACACAGACAAAATGTCTAAGCCCTTCTTTTCCATAAAAAATACATTCCGGGGTGGTAGTAGGCATAGTATTTTTTAAGAGACATGTATTTTAATTGGTTGAAATGGGTTGGTTTAAATTAAGAGCATTCTGTTTTATGTTAAGCAAACGACAAGGCCAGTTCTATTAATTAATGTACCATAACTGCTAATCTATACCATCACGCCAAATCCCTTGCGGGGTAGGCAGAGAAAATATAATCTATCTATCTATATGATCACGCCAGATACCTTGCAGGGTCGGCATAGAGTACAGAGTTCGAACAAGTTCTTTCCTTACATACCTTTCTGGCATCTTACACCCTCATAGTTCGTTTCATACACGCTCGCCGGTTACGGTGACTCTTGACTGAGAAATAATAATAATTCACCATAATTACTAATTTGAATCGCTTTTCCTACATTTGTTAAAAGTTTGATATTATTACTTACTGCGATTTCAACGTTTAGTAAATACGAGATTATTACGAAATAATGAGACGAATTATGAGAGTGGAGGAAGTCAGAGTTCTTTCACATTTGACTTCTCTAAGTGTGAAATAAAACTATTTTTCGGATTTCATCGCGTTTTATTTTTTATTTTTAAGTTCCCGACGTTTCGAGTACTTTGCATCACTCATGGTGACAGGAGGGGCTAAGGTGTTAGACGTCCATAAGGCATAGTCGTTCTGGGGTACCCTCAAACTTCTTAATTATTTTTGTTGGACCGATCTACGCGGATTCTCTAAGTATGTAAGGAAAGAACCTGTTGGAGCTCTCTAATCTCTACCGACCCCGAAGATGTCTGTTGGTATAGATGATACAACTTTGTTTCAATAGTTTTTATCGTCATCTCACCCATCATATACTCGTACTCTATATAAAGTAAACGGTATTAACGTTGTAATAACGACGGAGTATATTAAAAACCCGCTCACATGCGGTTCAGTGCATCGCGTTCCAACGAAACGGTGCAGACGTGGAATTTCATGAAATACCATCGACGGATACGCGGTGCTATGATTTTTATAGCGTATGCTTTTATTTTGACTGCCTCGTTAGTCTAGTGGCAAAGATCATCGCTTTGTGATCACGAGGTCCTGGGTTCAAATCCTAGGTCGGACAAGTGTAGTTTTTCTAACGAGAAACTTTCCAGTACGATTCCGGAGTCGGGAATTGTGCCCGGCAATAGGCTCGCCCCCTATTACATGAGACCTAACATCGTCGGCGAAACGTGGTTGTACTAAGTACATTTCTGCCACCCCCGTTTGGGGAATATAGGCGTGACGTTTTTTTTTTTAAGTTTAAATCGATGTAGATTGTAAAAGCAAATAGCAAATCGATTTAATTCCATAGTTGAGAAACTGTCAAAAGTGAGAAATGTCAAAGTTTTGCATAGAATTTTAAACACGTCACTTTACTCGGCTGAGTAAATACTTAAGTCGAAGTAATGAAATGTATAGATACGGGCGTAAGACACGATAAATAACGGAATTCCTAGTTAACTATGCACATAAATCTCCTGCATTCATACTAATTACACCTATTTTTCTATACTAATATTATTTTTAAATATAAAAGTGAGTTAGGTACTTTGGTGTGCTACGTTACCTTGTCCTGCTTAAAACGCTCAACAAATTTTGATAACATTTGGCAAGGATCCTACAACTTGCTTTTCACTAGAGAATATAGGCTATCTTTTATTTCAAAAAACTTGGGGATGAAGATTTCTCAAGTGAGGGAATTAAAGATTCATATTCAGGTGTTGAAATAAAGGATTACATGTTTTAGTGTTTTAAGCGACGTTGTTTACAAAACCAAACCGCGAGTACAGCTAGTCTTCAATAAAAGTAGAAGATGCAGGAATACCAGTGTTAACTGATGACGTACAGTCATCGTAAAATTTATTAGAGATGAACCCAGTAAACATATCACCGCGCACGTGTTTTGTACGGTTAGGTTAAACGAACTTTAATAACCATCGGTATGAACGAATATGAAAAAATTCATCCCTTTCCCTTTTTATTTGGTATATTTTATGTAGTTCTCTTGGAATATGTGTACCAAGATTTTAATATCGTTTAACGCTATTTTTCTTAGTGACAAAAAGACGATTCGAGTCCAAGCCTAGTTTCCTATTCGTAGCGTAGTAAATTTTCTCGCATGTTTGGAAGTCACAGTCACTCTCTGTCAATGTTTTGCAAACGTTTAATTTATATCAATACAACAGTATATATAAAGGCGATAGCGATGGATAGCAGCGTGATATACGTCGCTCGGCTCACTGAATCGAATAGAATGAGACATAGAATTGAATCGTGAAGAATCGAATAGAATGGATTAGCCACGTAATTAAATCCCAGGCAGGGGCAGCTTTAAAAAAATCTAATAATCATAACGTGATTTTTAAGTAACGCCCCGTTGTTAGGATTATTCTTGTTCTCGTGTCACCCAGGCCAAAACAATTTATTGAATGATTTGATTTGATTTGTGCACACCAAATACATTATAACAAAACAAAGTAGTTGTTGTAAAATAACAAGCACAATTGGCGGTCTTATTGCTAATAGCAATTTCTTCCAGACAACCAAGTCGAAAGAAATACAACAAAAATAAAGGGCAGTTGGTGGCGTACATTTATTCGAATAAAGTAACTATACATATACAAAATATGACATACATATATAGTAAGAAATATATTAAATTTATACATAGTGCAATAGATTTACACAAATATTACACGTAAATATTTTCGGATTCAATCGTTGTTTATTTTTCGTGTGGTTTATAGCATCCATGATCACAGGAAGGAGCACGCACGATCATTGCCTTGACTTGAGAACCTTAAAATCAAAAATATACCACGATGAAACCGAAAAATAGTTTATTTCATAAAAGGCCTTTCTTTAAACACAAAACAGCGACCCCCTAACAAGAGACCGTATATATACATACACCGTTCATACTAAAATTCCTCTCACATAACATACGTCCAACTTTATTATCATACACTTAACCCACCTCAATGATACGTTCTACCCCATCATTCCATAACCCATGTTATTCATTTGCATACCATCAGGCGGGTCACCGTGTGCAATTACTGTGGTCGGTTACAATATGTCGGATCCGACGGACCCGACCCGAGAGTCCGGTACAAATCCGGGACTTAAGGAGTATGTTCACATAAATTATAGTCTGTAGCAGATTGTGAACTATATTGGCTAAATTATTATTTATAGGTTTTTGATAATATAATACGAGTAATACGCGTATAGGGAAAAAGGTTACAAAGTCAAAGTCAGATTTGTTTGTTTAGACCAATACAACAGCCATTACAGTTCCTTAGTTTGTCTATCTATATATCTATATCATCACGTCAGATCCCTTGCGGGGTAAGCAGAGAGTACAGAGTTCCAACAGGTTCTTTCCTTACATACCTCTCTGGCTTCCTCCACTCTCATAGTTCGTCTCATACACACTCGCCGGTTACGGAGACTCTTGACTTAAACTTTAGGTAAGACTCGGTCTATTTGGTCATGGTAAGATAGTTTAGCTCTTCCCCGGTACCTACATCCTTCCACTTTCGCATTGTATATCCTTAGTTTGTGTCACATAAAAATCCTTCGTGTAATGTCATCATCATCATCTCAGTCTATACTTGTCCACTGCTGAACATAGGCCTTCCCAATCGCTTTCCAGCGTAACCGGTCCGATGCCACCTGCATCCAACGACTTCCTGCAATTTAACAAGATCGTCGGTCCATCTGGCAGGCGGTCGTCCCACGCTGTGCTTGCTAATACGTGGTCTCCACTCTAGAATCTTTCTGCCCCAACGCCCGTCCGATCCACCATTCTTTGCCACCTCAGCTTGCTAATCTTAGGGCTATGTCGATGACCTTGGTTCTTCTACGAATCTCCTCATTCCTGATTCGATCACGTAGAGAAACGCCGAGCATAGCTCTCTCCATAACTCGTGTAATGTAAACTGCCTCATTGGTTTTAATGGCGTTGGTGCTACTGGACGTGCTGGCGATCACGAGGTCCTGCTTTCGAATCCTAAGCTGGACAAAGCGCTGCCAAGGTGTTACTATCGGAACTGTCTCATTAGCAGTTTGGGGTATAAAATTGTCCGGGTTCCTCTACCGGGTTCCTCTACCTCTACGGGTGTTCCTCTACCATCGGGTTTCCAGAATGTAGGCGTGATGGTGTCTATTATTTATTAATGTATGTACGTAATCACTAACATTTCAAAGACCCTCTATTAATGATTGCGGTCGGCATTTGTTGTTACTTACAGGCGAGATGTGCAAAATTTAATCAGATTCAAAAATAAAAGTGTAATTGTAATCGTTGAAGATTACAAAATATATATACTTTTTTTTTAATCGTAGCCCCACACTAGGATTTATTCCTGTGTCGTGGGTGCGTTTACAAACATGAAAATGCACATTCACAAAGACCCAGACCGGAACAAATAATCAAATAATTGTAATCGATAATTATTAATATACCATTTTGCCTATATTCCCCAAGCGTGGGCGGTTAATCATTAAACTGATTACATTTTGCACATCTCTGCTTACGGGTATATTTTTTGTAAGTCAAATGCCTTAAGATATAAACCCACAAAGAGTCCATATAAAACTGCTCACAGTCAGCCGCTAACTTTCACTTTGCCGTGGTCGTCCCTTTATACAGTATAACAGTCTTGTTGGTAATTAGTAGGGTCGAGACGTTTTAAGTATGTGTGCGTTGGCTACGATGTAATTTGACGCATTAATTTCGGAGTAAAATGAGTGTGTAAAGATAATATATGAGAGAGTAAAGTAGAGTTGAGTATTAATGATAATGCGGTAGTTTTTAGTGGCGGATGATGTATTCGTATAAAGTCCGTATCGTTTTTGTTGTTTTAAAGATTCTAGAGTGTATATGACTCTGGTCATAATTAATTTATAAAAAATATTAAATAAGTTTTCCGAAGCTGTCTCTGTAAATTCATGTTATAGTATATGCGTTGATTAGTTTGAGTCAGTTTGGTTTATATCTATTTATCTATCTGTATCATCACGCCAGATCCTTTGTGGGGTAGGCAGAGAGTACAGAGTTTCAACAGGTTCTCTCCTTATAGATCTCTCTGGCTTCCTCCACTTTCAGAGCGCACGTCAAGAGTCTAGTCACACGCTTGCCGGTTACGGAGACTCTTGCCTTTGGATTTAGATAAGACATGGTTTATTTAGTAAACACGGGATATTTGTTTGAATTGGCTGTTTATTTAAACATATTTCCTAACATTAACTACTGTGAATGCCTCGTTGGTCTAGGGTTTTATGCGCGTAGCGATCACAAGTAAAATAGTTTCTATTTTACTTATGATCGCTACGAAGGCTGGGTTTCAGAAATTCATTTTTCTTCACGGTTGTAGTAGCGTTTTCGCTGATAATACATTCTGTGCATTACTTTAGGACTAGCAGTGTTCGCCTAATGGTTAGACCGTTGGACTGCAAAGTCAGAGGTCTCGGGTTCGAACTCAGGCACGCACCTCTGTCTTTTCGAAAGCATGTGCGTATTAAAAATTAACTATCATCTGCTTAAACGGTGAAGAAAAACATCGTGAAGAAACCTGCATGCCTAAGAGTATCTCGAAGGTGTACGAAGTTCGCCAACCCGCACTGGGCCAGCGTGGTGGACTATGGCTTAAACCCTCTCAGTTTGAGAGGAGGCCCCTACCCAACGGTGGGACAGTTTCTTAACAGGGCTAATATTAAATAAATTATTTTAGGACTACAGATTAAGGTCAAATACCTTAGTAGAGATGTACTGTGTACACTCGTATCGCCAACAACGATGTTAGGTGCCAATGTAAGAAGGGGTGCGCTAATTACCATTAAACAGATATACTATAAAACAATAAAGAAATTGCTTCCTTGGTTCAGTGGTGTATAATGGACCTCGTGATCGAGCTCCTGGCTTCCGAATCTTAGGCCAGACATGGTTTGTTATTCCGTCGAAACATTTCCAGTATCAGTTCTGGGTCTGAATTGTATCCGGTATAATAGCAATGGGCTCACCTCATACCACATTATGACCTAATAACTTCGGTAAAAAGTGGGCGTGCATCTCTGCCACACCCGCTTTGGAAATTATAGACGTGTCATTTTTTCTACAACAGCAAATATATTGCACACGTCACGTATCACGTCGACATTTCTGGGATATTGCGTCCGTTCCTGTCTTCAAAGTAACTAACCTCACAAACTCTACGTCCTGTCTTTCGCACATCTAAAGTGCATTCGTTGCAATGTTGCTTAAGTAGTGTGGATTCAGCTTTGTGGAGTGCCATCTCTTTTTATGATAGCATTACATTCATAACGTAGCTGTTTTAGTATAAAATTCCTGTTTTTAAGGTTACTATTTACTAGCGACCCGCCCCGGCTTCGGACGGGTGAATTGTGCACATAAACCTTCCTCTTGAATCACTCCGTCCATTGGTGAAAACGGCATAAAATCCGTTCGCTAGTTATTGAGTTTATTGCGTTCAGACTGACATACTGACGCGGCGGGGGTTCTTTGTTTAATAATATTTAGTGATTTTATTATTTTTTAACTGCTTCAACGCTAGTCACGCAGGGTCAATTCTAGGTCGGATAAAGGGTAAATTTTCTATCGAAAAATTCCTAGTGTCTATCTGGAGTCTGGAATTGTGTCTAGGCTCGCCGTTTATTACATTAGGGACCAACATTGTCAGTGGCAGTGCATCTCTGCTATTACTATGAATGCCATTAAATGTAGTATGGGTTAGGTTAGGTTAGAACTGTGACTCCCCGAGGAGGACGGCGGGGTGGTGCAGCCCACGTCGCCGCGAGCCGTTGCTCGCGGCGGTGCAGGGGGAAGCGTGTTGTCAAGTCTCCCCCCAATGGCGGGCTCTTACAAGTCTCTCTGGTATTACTATGAATGCCATTAAGTGTAGTATGGGTTAGGTTAGGTTAGAACTGTGACTCCCCGAGGAGGACGGCGGCGTGGTGGGGCCCACGTCGCCGCGAGCACCGCGTCGGTGCAGGGGGAAGCATTTTAACAAGTCTCCCCCTCAATGGCGGGCTCTTCCAAGTCGCTCTGCTATTACAATGAATGCCATTAAATGTAGTATGGGTTAGGTTAGGTTAGAACTGTGACTCCCCGAGGAGGATGGCGGGGTGGTGCAGCCCACGTCGCCGCGAGCCGTTGCTCTCGTCGGTGCAGGGGGAAGCGTGTTATCAAGTCTCCCCCCAATGGCGGGCTCTTCCAAGTCTCTCTGGTATTACTATGAATGCCATTAAATGTAGTATGGGTTAGGTTAGGTTAGAACTGTGACTCCCCGAGGAGGACGGCGGCGTGGTGGGGCCCACGTCGCCGCGAGCACCGCGTCGGTGCAGGGGGAAGCGTGTTATCAAGTCTCCCCCTCAATGGCGGGCTCTTCCAAGTCGCTTTGCTATTACAATGAATGCCATTAAATGTAGTATGGGTTAGGTTAGGTTAGAACTGTGACTCCCCGAGGAGGACGGCGGCGTGGTGTGGCCCACGTCGCCGTGAGCATTGCATCGGTGCAGAGGGAAGCGTGTAATCACTATTACATGGGACCTAACATCGTCGGCGAAAAGTGGGTATACACAGTACACCTCTACCAACCCGCTTGGGAAATATAGGCGTGACGGTGTATATTTTTATTTATTTATTTTAGGATAAAATAAACTCTGTTACGCCTATGCTCCCTAAGCGCGGGTAAGCGACATTTGGGTGTAAAGTACACCCACCACACCCACATGTCGCTAACGATGTTGGCATACCATGAAGTGTTTTAAACTTAAATATATGTAAAAAATTTGTTACACACGTTTTTAAAATATATTTAAAAGTGTTTTAAAAGTGTGTACCATGCTGTCTATACTCTCGGAAAAAAGAAACTATACTCTCGGAAACATTACCAATACCAATTATAGCGTCCGTCGTATAATAAATTGAATTAATTAAATGTCTGATTAGAGGCATAATCGGTTAATTACAACCACTAGTGAGTTGTATCCTATCCAAACATTGATGACTAATTATTTATTAACGTAATTTATGTTTCGTGTGAGCAAATGTTGGATTATTTAGAACTTAATTAGTGACCTGTCCGATTGTCCATTTGTCGTAAATTGCTTGTTTGCTTAAATATTTTGTGATAAATGAAATAACTTTTAGAAAAGTGTATAGTATTTATTTATGCATTTATTGAAATACAATTTCTTATAAAATATATATAAAAATAAAAAAATACCAATATTCTTATATATATTATATAAAAAATGTGCTCCACTGACAGCGAGGTCTACCCAAGCTACCGGTGGTCAGGGCTCCAAAGAGAGAAATATTCTCACGATGCGCGCCGTGTCCAATACTACCGCCTTCTGTATCAGGCCCTTCACCCAACTGCCTAGCGAGAGCTTCTCGAGGTGTTTATCAAAGCTCTTCGCTATTAAGCCGTTGACTGATACGACCATCGGAATAATAATAGTTGAATCAACATTCCACATGGCGGTAACCTCATGAGCCAGGTCCAAATATTTAGATAATTTTTCTTTTTCTTTCTTTCTAATCTTTCTTTTTTCGTATTTATTTTATTATTATTCATCTAAAAATAAACAACTTCTCGACAATGTTCCTCTTTGTTTCATGTCGACTTAGTGCTTGTACACGTACAACGTACGGGAGCGGGGGCGGTGGCGGGCGCGGTGGTCTTGGCGAGTTCGTGTTCACATTGGCCCCTAGGCATTTGGCGGGTGTTTGGTGCCAGTAGTTGTAAACTTGTACACCGATCTTATATGTCTAATGCATAATTATTACCTAAAACGGAAGTGAATAAAGAAAGATTTTTTATCTTTCTTTATTCACAGGAGACTGCCTCGTTGGTCTAGTGGCAAAGCGCATCGCTTTGTGATCATGAAGTCCTGGGTTCAAATCCTGGGTCGGACAAGTGTAGTTTTTCTAACGAAAACTTCTCAGTACATTCCGGAGTCTGGAATTGTGCCCGATATATGGCAATAGGCTCGCCGCCTATTACATGCGACTTAACATCGTCGGCGAAACGTGGGTGTACTCAGTACACCTCTGCCACCCCCGCTTGGGGAATATAGGCGTGACGGTGTTTATAGTATTTATTTTAATTTATCTAATAAATTAACAACTTGACGCTGTTCCCTTTTGGCACGCGGGAACAGGGGCGTAGCGGGCGTGGTGGACATGGCGTGTTCACATTTGCCTCTAGTAGACATGGCAAAGGCTTACTATTCAGATTCGATCATTTGTATCTGAAACAATAAAAAGATCCCTATCCCAATGTGTCTCATTTTAAACATTTGAATTACGAGTAGCTAAATTCAAGCACCGGCCGACATTGCGTGGCGTCTTCGTTCCGTGCGACGGCAAGATTAAGGAATGTAAGATCGAGATTCAGTTTCACATTGGAATGAACTATGAATCATTTTGTTTGCTTTGTGAGAATAGCGCCTTTGTATACTGACTGGTGAATTTAAGATCGAGATTTAAGTACAAATAAGACATTTTTTCTGTACAACTGTTTCGAATATTATAGTTCTCGTTCATGTTTCATATCAACGTATCATATCAGTGGAGATCGACACATGTCTAGCCTCTAGGCATTTGCGCGGATGAGACGTGTACCAGTAGTTGTTAACATGAACGCCGATCTTATATGTTTAATGCTTAATTATTGCCTAAAATGGACGAAATGGATAAAGAAAGATTTCCATAACTTATTTAGAAATTTTCTGTACATATAATAACGGCGTTTGCTTTGCCAAATTGAAGGTCTTGTTTGAATAGCAGTAATGAATTTTTCTGTACTGAACGATATGATGAAAACGTGCTATAGTTTCCAGCGACAAGTTCAAATTGGTTTATCTTACCTGACGCATCGCGTGAGTCACAAACAACTAACTTCACACGTTTAATATTACCGCGAGCGCGCCCGCTCGTTACAACGCACCTGCATTTTGTACGAACACTTTGATACTGACACCATGTTTGATATTGCCAGACCGCGCCTGCCACCGCAACCGCGTGTCAATGTGAGTATACATTTAGGATTCGAACTTAAGACCGAGACAAAACCAAGATTATGGTATTTAAAAGGGAAGAAACCAGAACGAATGTAAGGATTGTGGTTGGTAACGATGTGCTGGAGCAAGTGAATGAGTTTGTATATCTTGGATGCGCCTTCAGTAAGGATGGGAAATACACCGCTGACATAGAGAGAAGAGTGAGTGCAGGGAACAGAGTGAATGGTGCGATGGGAAAGCTACTCGGGAGCCGGCACTTAAGCCATAAGGCGCAGCTGGCCATACATAACGGAGTTCTTGTCCCAACGCTGTTATATGGTAGCGAGAGCTGGGTATGTAAGAAGGAGAATGAAAGTAGGATAAATGCGGTAGAAATGCGAGCTCTGCGGAAGATGTGCGGAGTGAAGCTGACCGACCGCATTAGCAACAGCATAATAAGACAGCGAGTAGGTATGAAAGATAGTATCGGTGTAAAGATGAGAAAGGGCATGCTCCGTTGGTTCGGGCATATAGAAAGAATGCCAGAGGAAAGAATGACAAAACAGATTTACAATGTGAAAGTGGAAGGATGCAGGTACCGGGGAAGACCTAGACTATCTTACCACGACCAAATAAACCGAGTCTTATCTGATGGAAAAGTCAAGAGTCTCCGTAACCGGCGAGCGTGTATGAGACGAACTATGAGAGTCGAGGAAGCCAGAGAGGTATGTAAGGAAAGAACCTGTTGGAACTCTGTACTCTCTGCCTACCCCGCAAGGGATCTGGCGTGAGGTTATAGATAGATAGATAGAACTTAAGACCTCGTGATCGTAATCCGCATAACTCGACATACTAACGATATCCGACTCCGAAATCTAACTAATTGAAAATAAACGATTAGCAAGTAGTTAGGGTCTCTACGCAGGGCTCTTAAAAAATGTGTAATATGAATTTGTCTTTGTAAAATGTGTAATATTTTGTATGCCACGGGCATCGATATTCCATATCAAATACACAGTCCTGTTCAAAAGTTACCCTAAAAACGTCCTCAAATCCACGTCAGTAGTTATAGTTATGATATAAACGTAAATTTGGACATATTGTACCTTACTCGTATCACTTAAAGTTGTATTCTCAAAAAAGCGGAAGCATGTAATTGTTTTATACCGTCGACTTTTGCCTGCCCTTTGGTGGTGCCATTTTTCGTGCTGCGAGCATGTATCCACCTATATTTCATCGATGGTCACTGGTATTTCAGTTACCATTAAACGATGTTTTGACTTGACTAGGTTGTAGGCGTTTGGGTCGACTTACTGACTTTTCTCTTATTATACTTTTTATTTTATACCTTTACAAAATCTTTATTTTGTAAATGAGAGGACTATGTAGACACTGACCGATACCATGAATCTAAGTACACTTATGATTTATCTGTACTTAAGCACATCTATTTAGCCCGTTCTGCATTGTTCTCCCATACCCCATCAATGCAATGTATACAAAAAGAATTGTAAAACTCGCATTTTTAAAAAGAGTAACCGTTAAGTTTCTTGCCCTTCTTCTCCACATGAATGACTTTCCATACGGGTGGTAGAGTCTTAAGTAATCAATATTTTTTTTCCTTTTGACTATTCATGACTGCCTCGTTGGTCTGGTGGCAAAGCGCATCGCTTTGTGATCACGAGGTCCTGGGTTCAAATCCTAGGTCGGACAAATGTAGTTTTTCTAACGAAAAATTCCCAGTATTAGTCCGGAGTCTGGAATTGTGCCCGGTATATGGCAATAGGCTCGCCCCCTATTACATGGGACCTAACATCGTCGGCGAAACGTGGGTGTACTCAGTACACGTCTGCCATTCCCTCTGGGGAATATAGGCGTGACGGTGACTATTCATAAGTGCCTTTTGGTCTACATGAATAAAAAACTTTTGATTTAAATAGCTAATTTTACTAGATGGCTGCTACAATATATCTAATGCTCGGTCTGGAATTAAATGAATACTATAATCCTATTGACCGAAGTTGAATGAGGACGACTGGAGCGAAAATAGTCGGCATTAAAGGTGCTGGCGCCGGAGATTATGACAAATCTAACCTCACCTAATGAATGTCGACGTTTCCTTAACCGGCTGGCCATTTACTTGTGTACTTCTGTAGTTAATTTAACTAACGAGATGACTGCGATTTATTAATATTAATTAATTTATATAATACTATTAATAGATTACCTTAGTTCCAACCAGTTCCTTCCGTAATAATTGATATTATTATCATCATTATACTAATACGTGAAGCAAAAACTTTGTACCCCTTTTTCACGAAAATTGCGCGGACCGGAGGAGTATGAACGTTCCCACACTTATAGTTTATATCGAGAAGGAGTGCAGAATGCTTATATATTTTTAAATTACGCATATAATAACCATTTAATAAAAAAAAAACACACTCATGGTAGTGTTTTTTTTAAAAAAGGTATTCTTGATTTTAATAATTTTTTGTTTTTTTTTTTTTTTTTTAATTTAAATTTCATATAATTGATTGAAAAAAATAGGCATATTAATTGGCGAAATCTGTGATTATAGAAGTATAGTCGTTGACAATAGAACCTTAATAATGTTCAAACTTATAATTTAAATTAATTATGGTCGAATTTCGACCAATGGGCGACCACTAGTATAAATTAATTAATATTAATAAATCGCAGTCATTTGTGAAATTTAGCTAGATAAGTATTTTGTACCAAGAAAAATTATAAGTAATTCTATCTATCTATATATCTATATCATCACACCAGATCCCTTGCGGAAGAATTACTAATAAATTTTCTTGGTACAAAATACTTATCTAGCTGAATTTCACAATAATGAAAGGTGAAACATATATCGGATGTTCGGTCTGGCAATAAATGTACACTATATGTAATCCTATTGACAGAAGTTGAGTAAGGGCGACTGGACGGGAATAGTCGGCACTTAAGATGACTGCCGGCGCCGGACGGTTCAAGTGGCCGGCTGGACCTGGATTGTCCACGGGATACTGACTCTTCAAATACCATTGTAAATGTAATTTATTGGTTCGTATAGAGTACGCACTTGAAATTATTAAGTTAGTTTGTAAAATAACGATACTGCGCGATGTAAGTGTAGAATAAAGTGTTTAGGTAATAAGAAAGATTTTCTTTTGTAAAGCAACAACTAGATTTAGTGAAGTCAATCGCATAGGCATTGGCTTCAGCATCTATCAGATACTCATAATTTAAGCGATGAGATAGTAGTGATCGTTATCTAGATCGAGACTGCAGGCAATGAAGGCTGTTACATACATCGAGTGTTCGGTCTGGCATTAAATTGACACTATAATCCTATTGACAGAAGTTGAGTGAGGGCGACCGGAGCGGATATAGTCTGCAGTAAAGACGACTACCGGAGCCGGAGATTATTACAATTGTGAACTAACCTAATGAATGTCGTCGTTTCCCTAACCGACTGTCAGTTTACTTGTATAGCTAATTAAACCATATGGCTGCTACATGTATCGAAATTTCGGTCTGGCATTTAATGGACGCTATAATCGTATTGACAGAAGTTGAGTGAGGGCGACCGTAGCGTAAATAGTCGGACTAAAATGACTGTCGGCGCCGGACGGTTTAAGTGGCCGGCCGGATCCGGATCAGCCACGGGATGTTGACTCTTCGAATACCATTGTAAATGTAATTTAATGGTTCGGATAGAGTACACACTTGAAATGATTAAGATTGTGCGTGGAATTACGGTTGTAGATACAAATACTTTACTAGTTGTTACAAGCGTTTTTTTGGTAATATCTTTATAAATTATAGCACTTTTGTTATTCTGATGTATAAGCTATATTTCTGTAAAGATTCATTAAAATCCGTTCACTAGTTTTTACCTGAAAGACAAATAAATATCCATACAACCGTAAATTTTTGCATTTATAATATTAGTAAGATAAAAAAGCAGTGATAGCCTAGTGCTTAGACCGTTGGACTGCAAAGTCAGAGGTCTCGGGGTCAAATCCAGAAACGCACCTCTGTCTTTTCAAAAGCATGTGCGTATTAAAAACTAACTATCATTTGCTTTAACGGTGAAGGAAAACATCGTGAGGAAACCTGCATGCCTATGAGTTTTTCGAAGGTGTGTGAAGTTCTCCAACCCGATCTGGGCTCTCCAACCCTCTCAGTTTAAGAGGAGGCCCGTGCCCATCGGTGGGAAATTTACTTTATGAATAATGTTTTAATTAATATTGTTCGCGGAAAAGAATCGACAAAAAGTGAATATTTATTAATAACGGACCTTCGTTTTGGCTGATCCCCATTTTGTTAGGACTGATTAATTTTTCCTTAATCGGTACATTTTATTTATTTATTTTAAGGATAACCAACAGCTAGATACAAAATATTAAGCGACACAAATAGGTTTACACATATGTGCATTTTAAAGTATGTTTTCCAAATTTATAATTTCAACGTAAATAACTTCAATTTTCCTTGTTGCACAGCCACTATGACTGGCTATGTGTAGATAACGTTCATTTATTTTCATTTAAAATTATCGGATTGGGTAAAACCTGGTTTACGACTTAATTAAATGAAGTGCGCAGTGAATATACAATAAAATATTTTTATTTTGAAACATCTACATGTTAAAGGTATTTTTTATTTTATCTACAACAGATCTGGCGTGATCACAGAAATCGTAATGATAAAAAAGTAGAAGTGAAATAGCGCGAGATTTTGTTCGATACCACTGTCGGTCGCCGCTTTGCCGTACATGCACAGTGTGAAAAAAATAGACACAGACTTGCATACACTCAAATTATTGCTGTAAAAATATTTAGATGAATTGTATTATTGTGACTCCGAGCAATTGCTAATAAATCAACTATTCTAGCAGCATATCACGGTTATGTCACATCACATCTTAGATATGGATTAATATTCTGGGGTAATTCAACCAACAAGGAACATGTTTTCAAGGCCCAAAAACGCTGCATACGATCAATGTGTAATCTGAAACAAACAGATACGTGCAGACCCCATTTTAAAAACCTAAAGATTCTGTCGTTACCTTGTCTGTATATATATGAATGCGCACTATTCACTAAAAACAACTTGCATTTATTCAAACAACAAACTCGAGCTCGTCACTGGAATAAACTAAATATTGTGCCGAGTAAAACAAAATTACTCCATACCAGTGTCTTTTGCATGTCAGTCAAAATTTACAACCAACTACCGCATGAGATTAGAAACCTTAATGATATTAAAACATTTAAAATAAAACTACAAAGTTTCTTGATCGAAAAATGCTATTACTGTGTATACGAGTATCTTTCTGATAAAATATGACTACCTAAAACCTGCCGGAACCATGTTATAATTTGACAAATTAATATAAATTAGACATATGATTATAATTTAGACCTAATTTTTATTCCTTTATTTTATTTTTAATAATGACATGTAAGTTTAATTATATAGACGACATTTCTGTAATCTCCAACTATCATATATATATTGTATAACATTCACATGCCTTAATCAGGCCAAATAGATATAAGTACCTACCTATAATGTAACACCTTACCTGCTCTATTTAGTGTGAATAAAGAATTGAATTGAATTAAATTGAATTGAATTCCTCATAAATACACTTACAAGTTTTGGAAGTCTTTTACATCAACTTTAGCCACTGTATTACATACATATACAAGCTAGATCGCAAGACCCCAGACACCCCGATTAGATAATTACTTGACAAATTAAATACTAAAACCAAATTTCCAAAATTTAAATATTTCCCCCTTTTTTTTAAGCACTTCTATAGCCCAATTAACAATGAAACTTGTACTTCTATGTGTGCGTATTAAGAAATACGCTTTAGACATGCATTTGATATCTCCGTATTGCGATGAATCAAGAATTTAGTCTATTATAGCGCACTAAAGAAAAACAGGATATCTGAAAATTAAAAAAAAATTAAGATACATTAAAAATTGTTGGAATCAATTCAGCTATTGATTTAGAACGAACTACTTTCAGGTCGTGCGTTTCACGCAGTCCTGCAGCATATGGTGATAATTTTCTAAAATGTGTGTGGCGACAAGTACACGCCGGTTTACGACTTCAATTGTATTATTATCTTGTATCTCGCTGAGATTCACGGGCTTTATTCGAAATTTTGAAAGTCTTGCATGGGGACATGGGTCTAACACGTAGAGGCCCTTTGCGAGAAGTTAATGTTATGCAAGTTACTTGCTGAGATCAATTGCTCCAAATGAAGAAACATAAACATCGAACTGACCCCGACAGGTGCAAGGATTATTGTAAATTATGGAAAGAAAACAAGGAATATGTGGATGAAGTTTGATGGACAAAAACTGGACTATTTCAAAGGGGGCGGACGGTATTATAATTATTATATGGGCGTATACATATATCTACTATTTTTTATATTTTAGTTTATTTGCAAATATTCCGATACTTGTTAATCTGTATCGAATCATGTCGTAGATGTGTTATAATAATTATAATATAATAATATTAGCCCTGTTAAGAAACTGTGCCACCGTAGGGCACGGGCCTCCTCCCAAACTAAGAGGGCTTAGGCCATAGTCCACCACGCTGGCCCAGTGCGTGTCGGCGAACTTCACACGCCTTCGAGAAACTCTTAGGCATGCAGGATTCCTCACGATGTTTTCCTTCACCGTTAACACAAGTAATAGGTAATTTTTAATACGCACATGTTTTCAAAAAGACAGAGGTGCGTGCCTGAGTTCGAACCCGAGACCTCTGACTTTGCAGTCCAACGGTCTAACCACTAGGCTATCACTGCTTTGATGTGTTACCTACTATTAAATTCGGCGATACGATCTTCAACACACGATATTGTAACCCAATGATGGGTAAGGTAGGTACTGTGATAGTTGTGGCAAAGAAATTTATACTTTATTCAATTCCAATAAGAGGCATGACGTTTCTATACTTATGGTTCTATGCCTTAACACCATTGAATTAAATACTAATTTCGTTTGGCACTTAGAACTCTCAGTACCCTTCGTATGTGAAAAATATAATAACATTTTATTTTTAATATCATCTTCATTAGCCGAGAGACTTCCCTTCCAGGACCACGACGACCGGCTTTGTGTGCTTACAGCATCCAACTTTTACCTACGACTCTCTTTTTAACATGCTCACAAATTATTTATTGCTTGTGACTGTAAGACTGTTAAATTCGGCGATACAAAATTCAACACGCAATATAGTAACCCAATGTTTAATGCTTACACGGTTAAGTAGGCCTGTATCTACGTACAAACCAATTTATAGGACGGTATCCAACTCAAGTGGATCTCATGCCGAATATTTAGTAAGACGAGGGTCGACACGTGTTGGTTCCTCTGCGGGTATTGTCACTTATGCTCCTGCCCCACCTGCGTTAAAGTTAGTGTTAACGTTTGTCTCAAAATGCGCTTATTAACGCGTTAAAGAATAACGCATAAGCGATGTCGCTGCATGATGAGTGATGCTCTGAACTTGGCTATCGATGTTAATTTTAATGTCATTTATAATGCCATATTTCATTGAAAAAAGACGCGTGGGGCTACGTTACCCTAACTAGGAAATGTTCCTGTGTCGGGTGTGTTTACAAACCACATACACACACACCTAGACCAGGGATTCCCAACGGGGTCGATATCGGTTTCCCAGGGGTCGACATACACGACAACTGATTTTGGGGGTCGACGAGGTCTAAAAACGACCCCTATTAATTTAATTAACACAAGTTCTTATTTAAAACTTTTAAGATACTGTATAAGTAGTGTTACGTGTACCAACTTATTATAAAAATGACTCATATTTTATTAGGAAGTATCATTGTTGTACTTTACTCACTTAACCAACCGCAAAGTTTTTAAATTGGTAAGTATTTTGTGTCAATAGGAAAAAAAACTAGAGATAGGATTTTTAAAGTAATTTGGCTATGGGGGTCTCAGGTATCAGTTCATTTTAGAAAAGGGCTTACTTGCCCACAATAGTTAGGGAAGCCCTGACCTAGACAAAACAAATATGTGTGCGTCGCGTAATGATTTGTACCGTGCGGGCATCGAACCCGCGACTACTCGATCCAGTGGGAGGAGCGACTTAAGCTCTTAACCACTGGATGAAACCAACCGTATTTATCCTTCCCTCGTAATGTTTTAGAATTCACACGTTAAAACACAAACAATACACAAATACCCAGACCGGAACAAATAATTGTGGATCACACAAAGATTTGTCCCGTGCGGGACTCGAACCCGCGACTATTAGACGCAGTGGGCAGAGCGGCCTAAGCTCTTAACCACTGCGCTAAATCGTCCGTCAACAATATGCAAATGTAACCAATGTTTAATGCGATAATTAAAATCTATCTATCTTTATCATCACGTCAGATCCCTTGCGGGGTAGGCAATGAGGACAGAGTTCCAACAGGTTCTTTTCTTACATACCTCTCTGGCTTCCTCCACTCTCATAGTTCGTCTCATACACGCTCGCCGGTTATGGAGACTCTTGACTTGTCCTTCAGATAAGACTCGGTCTTGGTCATGGTAAGATAGTCTAGGTCTTCCCCGGTACCTAGATCCTTCCACTTTCGCATTGTGTATCTATTTTGTCATTCTTTTTTTTTCTATAATTGAAATGTTACGTGTTATTTTATAACGTCTTGTTTAAAGCGCACTTTGACTCAGGCGTTAACGCTACCGTTACCGCAGGTGGGGTAGGAGCTTTACGGTGACACACAATTCCGATACACTTGCCAGAGAATACGAGACGGACAACAAATAATCTGCGAGACCCGTCGATTACATTGCTTACTCGTGTAGACCAGCCTACATTGTTCTCCCAAACCCTACAACAATAATAATATGTAAATGGAAAAAAAATTAGTAGTACTCGTGGAGTTTCTGCCCTACTCCTCCACAGAAATAAAATTCTGAAGTGGTGGTAAAGCGTGATGATTCATAATACTATAGAAATAGAGGAGATGTAGTAGTAGCGAGAGAAAGGAGTATACTATAGCATCAGAATAAGAATATTTTTAAGAAATATTCTAATTATTTTGGTTAGAAAAGTATACATGGAGTGAAGCAAAGCGGACATGTGAACTGCTCGTTTGCGTAGATTAGTTTTGTGAAATTTAACAGTGGTTAAGACCTTAAGCCGCTTCTGCCCGAGTCGAATAGTCGCGGTTCGATTCCCGCACGTGACAAATCTTTGTGTGACCGACAATTATTTGTTCCGGTCTGGGTATTTGTGTATGTGAATTTTCATGTTTGTAACCGTATCCACGATACAGGAATAAATCGCAGTAAGGGGCTTCGTTTTTTAAAAAGGAGAAAATAATTTCCTTCGCGCGCTGGCCACTTGCATGTTCATTTCTCGACATGGAAAGAAGCTGAATGTAATCTAGAGTAACGTTTTACTATTGCAGACGAATGTTGTAATGTTTATACTTACGTTATAAATGACGTTGATGGCGTGGTCTTGTGGTATGTGCGTGTGCCCCTCGGATTAATAAGATCGTGTAGTTGTAGCTTGGATCCTCACACGTAACAATTGTATGTTCCACAATTATGTTTCGGGTTGGATATAGTCAATATGAAACTCACATTGACTCGCTAGACCGTGTCTTAGCGGAAGGGCAAGTCAAGAGTCTCCGTAACCGGCGAGTGTGTATGAGACGAACTATGAGAGTGGAGGAAGCCAGAGAGGTATGTAAGGAAAGAACCTATTGGAACTCTGTACTCTCTGCCTACCCCGCGAGGGAGCTGGCGTGATGATATAGATAGATAGATAGATGAAACGCACATTTGCAATGCACGCACAACGCTAATTATTCATAGTGTGGGGTTTTCAGATTCATAGTTTTGTAGTTAGTAAATTGAGATGATTTTAATTTTTTGCGGTTTATACCTACTTGTTTATAGAAATTCATCGTATGTATAAATAATTTATAAATCTTTCTGTGCAATAAAAAAATACCGACGGCTTGGTCTAGTGGTTAAGAGCTTAAGCCGCTCCGCCCACTGGATCCAGGTGTAGCGGGTTCGACTCCCGCTCGGGGCAAATCTTTATGTGCCCAAAAATATTTTCTTCGGTCTAGGTATTTGTGTATGTGAATTTTATGTTTGTTACCCACCCACGACATAGTAATAATTCTTAGTAAGAGGCAACGTCTTTTTTAAGAAAAATAATGCGTAACAACGTTTTCTTAGAAATACTTACAAACCGTATTTTATGTGTTGCTTGCTTCCTTTTAGTAAAACTTCTATTACAGCTACCTAATTGAAAAAGAGGCTCTCCTTTGAAAGCCTACCTAATTGCATTGAGGTAGGGGCCGAGCTTCTCGCCGACACCCTCGAGAGTCAGTGCACTCCCAGCTCTCTTCCCGTGTTCTCACCGACCCTCCTGTTGCCCTTACATCCCTTCTTTCGGGTACAGATACCGCACACAGGATCATACATCGAACTCGCCGGCGAGTTCGAAAATTCCCTTGCCCGCCGGCCCGTGCAGAACACCACTGCGAGACACCTAGTATACGCCCTCCCCCATAGCGACTGCCCGAGCCGACGCCGTCGAGACGCCTCCTAAAGGCGCCTTTGGGCTAGTTGCCCCCTTGCCCTTCTGGCTCGAGCGTAGTGGTTGCACGCTCGCCCTCTTGTCCGGTGAAACTGTAAAGGCCCCGCAGCCAACAGCGTAGATCATTCACACACACACTCACACACACACACACGCATCGAGGTAGGATTCCTTTTAAGGAAAAGTACTAGAAAATCTCAGAGGACTGCAATTGAAAGCGTTAATCAATGATTCTCTAAGCTTCGGGGCTTCTTTTACTTAAGATGAAACAAAAAAAAGCGTTGGGGCTTACCAGCCACGGTATTTGCTATGAGGAAAAGTGCAGACTACCTACATAAAGGTGCTTGTTTAGTCAGTATCTTTATTCCGTAAAGAACTGTGCTCGTGGTTAGACGGGAATATTTTTTATTGTATTAATTTATTGTATTAAGTGAAGTGCGATTTTCCGGTCACGGTTTTTTTAATTATTATTTTTTTATTTAATCGGAGCGTTACATCTGTTTTCGGCTTGTACCATTGAGGTATAAATAAATTCCCCGTTTTCCTGGATTTCCATTTGTAAAGGATCTAAAAATAAAGTTTACATTTTAGATATTTAAGTTGAATTGTTGTTGTAACGTGCGTTGCAAAACCATTGGGGTAAAGACAAATGTTTTTCTGAATTACCATGATAACTATAAATATACCTTTTTTAACCTTAATACTATGCAAATATTATTTTTTATCTAGAATACTACACACCGTCACGCCTATATTCCCCAGAGGGGGTACACCCACGTCTCGCCGACGATGTAAGGTCCCATGTAACAGGCGAGCCTATTGCCATATACCGGGCACGATTCCAGACTCCAGACTCATACTGGGAATTTTTCGTTAGAAAAACTACATTTGTCCGACCTAGGATTTGAACCCAGGACCTCGTGATCACAAAGCGATGCGCTTTGCCACCAGACCAACGAGGCATACTAGTAACAACATATCCGATCCTAGGATTTAGAATTTTGAGTAAATGAATGATTTGATTTGCTTTGCACTCGCTGAACTAGATGTGAGTCAACCATTAGACTATCGGAACAAAGTTTATTAAATACACTATATTTTCTTTTCCAGGTAAGTAAAGGTGTCGGTACCACAGCGCTTCCATTCATCGGCGCCGAGTCATTATCCTCTGTAAGTTTTCTTCAACAAACAAACCTATTGATGTCAAAGCTTCGCCGCAAATCCCTTGTTACCAGAACGAAATAACCTTTTCATATTTTTTTCCTCTTACAGTAGATCTATTGAATTATGTTGCATTATCTGCAGAATTACTGCGTCCAAAAGCTTACGGTGTACGTATCAGGGTCCGCTAAAATCGTTATTTTTGTCCATTTTTAGTTTGGTCAAGCAAATATAATAGGAATAAAAAGGGCGGACGGCTTGATTCAGTGGTTTCCGCTCCGTCCATTGGATCGAGCAGTCGCGGGTTTGATCTCCGTATGGGACATATCTTTGTGTAACCCACAAATATTTGTTTCGGTATGGGTCTTTGTACATGTAATTTTCATATTTATAAACGCAGCCACGACACCGAATTAAATCCTTGTGTGTACGACGTGGCCTACGTCATTTAAAAAGAAAAACGAGAAGGAAAAACTAATCCTTTATTTGCTCTTCGATTCTCTCGGTTTGTTTCATATGCCTAGATCGTAGTTTATCTGTTATACTCGAATTAAACTACCTCTCTGGTTCCCGATTTTATGATCGAATCTAGGAACGTCTTTTTAACCGACTTCAAAAAGGAGGAGGTTCTATGTTCGGTTGTATGTATGCTTTTTTTTATGTATGTTCAGCGATATTTCCGTCAATTGTGGACCGATTTTGATATTTTTTTTTGCATTGGGTTCAGTATATCTCCAAGGTGGTCCCATATTAATTTTATTGACATTGGATCTTGGACTTAGAAGATACACCAGGGAACTCCTTAACGACAAACAATAGGTATGTGTAAATTTAGATATTATGGGTATGACGTCAATCCTATAGGTACCCTACTATAGAATAATTCACTGGTCACTTAAAATTGTAAAATAAAAATCTTTTATAAAAAAAATTTTAAAGTGCTGGTTGGTGCAGTCGGTTACTTGGCACCGACTTCAAATATTTTTTTTTTTTGGTTTTTGAAGTCGGTTTACCTTTTTTTATTAAAGATTTTTTACCTTGGAAATAACGGAGGAACATGCACATTTTACATTTGAATCTCATAGGTTTTACAGGTGACGAACGATAGTAGTTGTAGTTAAAAGTGTTTGACGTTTACACAAATACCTAAAAGACCTAATGCAGGTACCTACTACACACAAAAAAAGCATAGGGCGATTTTATATATTTTACTTGCCGTTTTCCGCGACTTCGTATCCGGTTGACAACAGCGCCACCTACCGGGTCTATGTTTTATCGCCTATGTTACTTCTGGATAATGTAGCTTTGAGTTTATTCGTTACAAACAAACAAAATTACAAATATTACCTCTTTATAATATTAGTGTGGATAGGACAGAGGATATAGGATGATTATTACTGTGTATTGCCAACGATGTTGGGTCCTCATGTAATAAGGGGTGAGGCTATTGTCATTCATGCCATTCATGCCGAGCACATTCCGACTCCAGACTGATACTACACAGTAAAAGATAAGTACTCTTATCTTAGGATCTTTCGATACAAAACGCCATTTTGTTCGACCTAAGATTTGAATCCAAGACCTCGTGAACGCGTGCGCGATTCGATCAACGATGAAAAAACCCAAACTATCTATTTTCTAAAACCCAAAATGCAAAAACAAAATCTTTCTACAGAAGAAGAAGGGCCACCCCATAAGACCGCCACGACCCAAAATATAATGGGAGTAAAATTAGAAAATTCCGAAACAAATAACAACCATTCCAAAGATTGCCTATCACCAATTTCACGAAGGGTTGTACACGAATTACGGCACAATTTACATAAGCCAACCGTAACTAAATTAGACTTATAGGCAACGGAAGCAATTCCGCCCGATGTCATACATTACTTATGCCACGAAACCTTATTCCGAGATCGTCTCACAACGCATTGTCTACGGACGTCTCCGTCTCTAATTTGTAGATCTACCTATTTTACCTTCAGGCTATCTGTCTACCACCGTATCTCCTTAAATCTATTTTCCAAAATGTCCATATTAAATTTACGCAAAAATATTTTAAATCATGGGAAAACGTAAAGAAATACGCAAGTTGTCTTTAAGAAAGTACAAAAAGTGTGAGTGGAGGAGCCAGAGAGGTCTGTAAGAAAAGATTCTGTTGGAATTCTGTACTCTGTGCCTTCCCCATTAGGTATCTTCGTGATATAGATAGATAGGCAATCTACCATTTTATGGAACTTAATATCACCACACATCTCCTAAATTTTAAAATCATGGTTGGCAACACAGTACTGCGACAAAGCGGCATTCGCTTAACGCGTCCCATTACGGTAATACGGAGCTAAAACTTGACTGATTACTGGTCTGGCCGGATGAATTTTTCTGCTGTCAGAGCTCTGCGATGGTTTGGGCAAACATTAGCGGTATTAGAAGGATTTTCTTGTCTGCGTAATCGAAATTCCGTTGCTGTTTAAGCAAATAAATATAAAGAAAGGCTGCGGCAAAACTGCTGTCTGGTTTCGTCTTTAAAAGTATTTTATTGATGAATAAGAAATGTTAATGTAGCTGTTTGTTCCGTCTATATTTCTTACGTAATTTTATTTAGAATTTAGTATTTATGGTCCTAGAATTGGTATTAGAAGACATTTCCTATTAATAACTTTAAAATCGTTTTGACAAGCTTTTATTTAACTTGCAGTGTTTGTTTGTGTATTTCCTCCAATCCTACGGAGTTGAAATATATTGATTGAGTTCTGACAATAATGCATTTTTATAGTAAGCATGATCTGATCATATACTCAGGTTTGGCTCCAGGCGAAGGAACTCCTCAACGGACAACAGCATTGACACAAAATTTTATTATACGCATTTAATTTTCTTTGTCTGTTTTCATTAGCTGGCTGTATAAAAGCTTGTTTTCAATATTTTTACAATAAGTTTATGTTCGGCCGTAGGTACTTAAATGTCAGTCTGTGTCTAACATCGTACAAAGGATGTTTTCACTTTTCATAATGTTTTTGAATTAGCTGTTTCATTAATGAATATACAGGACACTACATTTAGTATTATTACTCTTTAAACATCGTATCGGTATTATTAAAGAAATTACCATATTCAAATGTGATCATCAAGTTAATGTGCTGGAGGATCTTAAATTACCTTTGAAAATTAGATATATTTCCTTGTCACTACGGATGTAATTTACATTTGTTATTGGATTCGTTGAATATTCATTAATATACACAACTAAATATTACTCCAGTACTTCGTGACGTGCACGCGAAAAATGTTTTATAGCGATCGTTAACATGATACTATCTGCACTTAACTGAGGCTCAATACTAATATTAGTATAGTTGTGGGTCGTGTTCAATGTTAATGGTTTGTATTTTGTTTCCTTTCTAGATATGAAGGTTTATTGTTTTGATACATTCGCTATAAATCGTTCATGTGATTGAAGCTAATTTAATTCTAATGCTCCTGCCCCACTTGTGTTTATGCTAGTGTTAATTAATGCCTGTGTCAAAATGCAAATTATCCAAGGCGCTAAAAATAGCATGTTGCCTGATGCACCTCAATTAACGCATTAAACATTAGTAACATATGTGTAATATCTTTGTTTGCGGGACAATGGTTGCATACGGCGCGAGCGGGGCGGTAGCATAAGTGCTAAATTCTTATTGTTAGAATCAAAACAAAAGGAAATAAAATCAGAGAATAGAACATTTGAGTAGAACCCATTAAAAATAACTTAAACACAGATTATAGCGTTTTAATACTTGTATTAGTGCTAATCTATGCAATAAAATTTTATTATTATAGCAAATTCATT
This sequence comes from Phalera bucephala, assembly GCA_905147815.2. Lineage (NCBI taxonomy): Eukaryota > Metazoa > Arthropoda > Insecta > Lepidoptera > Notodontidae > Phalera > Phalera bucephala. Next base: position 52,897,538 of record LR990609.1, read on the forward strand.
TTTTATGTATATTCCTCTACACTCTTAAAATTTTTCCGGTACGGCCGGAAAAAAGGTGGAATAAAATCCCACTGAAAGTATTTCATTTCCTTACATTAAATTCGTCGGTAGCAAAGATAGAAATAAAATATTTACGGCTACGCCATTTGATTTGTTTCTTAGGAATGATAAAAGGAGGCCACTAAAATCGATAAGCAATTGTTTTATACAACAGCCAATTCCTATTCTTTAGACTTTGGTGTTTATCTGTTTTCGACTTTGCCTTTTTTTCTAAATCATTTGTATCTACAAACTTTTTTCATATTCGTTTAATAGCGCTGTTAACGTTCATGACTGATGTAGAATTGTCTTCATATGGAAAACCACTAAAAAGTCAAGGTTTCAAACGTTATATACCGTCAAACTATGTAATCCAGAACAGGAAAGACGCTGTCTCCTGTAACACAGGTGGCAGTGTTCTTACTGACCTCAACACATATAAGCGTCAACAATGGATTGATTATGAATTTCAGAATTACAAGATTAATTGAACTTCAGGAATTAAAAATAAGTAGCGACAGCTATTGGTCAGAATTTGTTTTGTAATCTGTAAATATAATCAAAGGTACCTTGAAATTCTGAAAGCTATGTAAGTGTTTCTAGGTTCCGATAAACAACATCATTTTGATCTCGTTATTTTGCAAGCTTGCAATCTCCAATATAATAGTTATGGTACATCATCATCAACCTGTTAATGGCATGGTATTGAGTAATACTATAATAGAGGAACGTATTGCCAGAACAAATTACCATAGCATTAATTCCAAAATATTCCCTTATTATCTACAACCAATTAAAAGTTCTGCATTATTGCAAACTATTGTTGTCAATGCTATTATAGGTCGGGTCCTGGTTGTCTGCTGCAGTCACGTCAGGGCCCTCATTCGCTATAACCAAACGCGGCGCGTTACGATAACTCAATGAAATTATCGTGTAATGGTAATACTATCAAAGGATCTGCTTGGACAAATATTGTATTTTTGTCGTAAACAATAATTTAATGTAACTTAATGGTTTACAACATACCCCGATAGATGGCGCTTCACCGAAAGTGAAGAATGATTGAATAAAACTAGCCTGCGGTTTTGAGATTTTCTTACGATTAATGACCACCGGTCAGTTTCGGTATAGCGTAAACCTTGCCACCGCGGAACTGTTCAGTCTACTTCCCAGTACACATTGAGGTTCTTTGACTTCAGAAATCAGAACGTTCTTTCAGTATCATTTCACGAAATTATTGTTTCTCGCCGCGTTACCTATTTGATTGATCATAGCGAATAAGGGCTCGGTAGGTAATTACAATTAAAATGGCTTGTTCAACGACAACGTGCCGGCATCGAGGTCGTGTCGCTTATTGTTTATTGTAATGTCGTGTCATTATATCCACGGAGGTACGTTTTGTGCGCTGTTTTTGGGTGTTATCGGTTCATTGTTTAGCAGTTTGAAAATGCTACGTGAGCTAGTAGGAGGTATTGTTTCGAAGAACCTTTTCGTGACCACCAACGATACAAGTAATTGTGGTCTAAGAATCTCTCTCTTAAATTATCGTCTGTGAAAGTTGGGATGACTATTTGTTACACCAGCTACTCATTTTTTTTTCCGTAACGAAATTTCCAATTTGATATTAAAAAAATTGCAACTTCTCGAGCCTACATCGATTTGTCAGTTTGATTATCTCTCTCACAACAACAATACCAAATAGCACTACTGAAATATCAAACTAAACATGCTTACCATATCCATACCAGGTCCTAAGCAAAACTCTAGTCAATCTGTCGGCTCGCACGAGAGGCCCTCCACTGCGTGCCCATACATATTCAAGGTTTCATACATGTCGAGAGACGCTCACCCTTGAGCCTCGTAATAACATGCAGCGCGTAAGACGGTCTTGTGTGCCCGATTATTCAGATATCCAGATGGAATGGATGAGTTTCCTTTTGGATCGTCGACTTGTTTATTTGCAGCCCTCTTCCTTGGGAAGAGATATTGAAGGAGGTGTTATGATAATTTCAGAATTTGATTCGTTTCGGTATTTAGTAATGTATGCAGCATATGTATGATGTATATATTTTTTTTAATTAAATTAATAGTCAGCTTTCAATAGTTGTTTCTTAAATCGTTAATTAGTTATAACATCCAATAATAGTTTTATTTTATCTAACTATATAAATATAGTTTCATTATATAATTAGTTATGTATATAAGTTATATGTTGTTCAATCTGTGGCTGATTTGAGACTCGCACTTCTTAGCTGGAGACTTGATCATTCGAAAACTCGTCTACATATTTATTATCACTATCTTCATCTATTTATTATTTACTATCATCTAAATTTAACAAATTTCACATAGATGAAATATTTTGTTTAGAAAAAAAAAAACAAAAATCTTATCATACGACTTTTTAAAAATTCTCTAGCAGACATTACCAATTTAAAATATTGATGATTCTTAGTATTTCTTCTATCTAAATTTTAATTTTATTACTTTTATTAACGTTCGTTATGAGTGCCGCGCGAGTTAAAGCTAGTGGTAGCTTAAAATAAGAAATAATGAGACGGAAAAATGTTGCTGAGTGGTACCAGTCTAAGAGGATTGTATAATTTAAACTCTTTAATTGGCTTAAAAAGGTTTTCGTAGAGATCTCACTGAGAATTAGTATTTAAGATGGATTTTGCTTAAATACTGTGTAACTGTCGGGCTTTATACATTCAGACATTGTATTTTAGTTTCCTGATGGCAAATGTTTAGTTTCATATTAAATTACACGTACGAAGTGAGTTGCGATTTCTTCCTCCTAATACAAAAGCAATGCTTGTGCATCGACTATGGTGATGTGCTTGTGATTCGACCTGAATGTAGATCATCTCAGTAAATGAGACCGGCTACTTAATAACTGCATTCGAATCGTCTTCAATATGCGTAAATACGATCATGTGTCAGAACATCGTTCACTTGAACGGGCCTTGAACACATTATTCTCTATCCTTTATTCTTCTGTTTCTCCTGTTTATCTTACTTCCCAATTTCAGTACCTGTGCTCGACTCATGATAAACCTCTGCGCTCCTCAAATAATCGTCTTTTTCAGTGCCTCTCTCACCGGACCGATTTCATTCACTCTTCTTTTTTTGTCAAATTTATCCTTTTATGGAATGAATTGCCTCTGGAGCTCAGGATGGCTACCAATAGTCTCACTTATAAAAAAAACCAACAGGGCTATCAACTACATTAAATGTTGGCGGATTCTCCTAAACGTTAGTAGTTCATATTGTTATGTCACATTATCTGGTCCATATATAGTATAATTATACATGTATAATATATATATATATATATATATATATATATTGCTGTATCATATATAGGTATATATTAATTATTATTTTGTTTTCCTCCTTTTTTTAATATTCATATTTTGGCACCTACCACAGTTTCTACACCACCTCAAGGTTGACTGGCAGAAAAGCCTCAGGCATTAAGTCCGCCTATGTACCTAAGTGCATAAAGAATAAAATAAATAAATTAAGAATCTCGCATTGATTTAACAATTACCCGCCATCATTTAAGAAAATCAGGTTGGATTTTCATTGTTAGAGTTTAAAATATAATTATTAACATCATATTTTTCATAGTTCATTATCTATTGAAACTAGAGACAACCTATCTTTTATTTGCAAGTCAGCTTTTCGCATTAGTTATAGGTCAACCAACTTTTTATTGAAACAGAATGCAGACGGAGGTACGTGGCCCCGGGCGAAGCTAGTATTAGATAAATGAAGTGATGTTCTTCTGACTGGGGATATTCCGCAGACAAAAGAACAAAAGGATCGCTGATTATTCTCTCTTGGCCGCTTTTATAGTTAGTATTTTATAGAAAACGGTTTAAGATTAAGTTAATTTATTGGGAAAAACTAAGAGTTATGACTATATTAAAGAGTCGAAAATCAAATGGTTTAAGTTTGGTGCTTCAAACGAAAGCACCCATTGGATAGATAAGGCCATCGATTTCGAATCCATGTTCATTTTAGTTTTAAGCTTTAGTGAAATAAAAGTATGATCTCAAAGACGCTTGAGTTGCTACCTTGTGGCAGTTCTGTATCACTCCTGACTGCAAGTCAGTGCCGCCTGCGCTTGCAGTAATCGTATTCAAATTCATACTTTTAAGTCTACGTATTCCGGTTTTTTATAGAATCACTAATTGTTAGATCATGCCACTATTTAATGTCTTATTCTTCTTTTATGTTCGGTGTACCGATCGCTTGTGGTGTGGTTCATTTGTTCCATTTTAAAGTTTAATAGAAAACTAATTAGATTACTTGTTGTATGTTCGAGTCGCCAGTACAGAGTTTGTTTTTTGTTTTTCCATGTTGTATATAAAATCATGTTTAAGTTTTTATATCCACGAATCTTGTTCGAGAATGGACATTCAACTTTGGAGTTGTAAAAACGTTAATGGAATCTTATTATAATGAAAGCTATTTTTAAAACCAGCGTAACCGCTTCTCAGGATAACCTCACCAATCAAGCATGATTAGCTAGATATTTAAAATATTTTCTCGATCATCAATAACTTCCTAACGAAGAATTAATGGTGCAGATCATTTCTATCATTTAAAGGGCTTTAACTGCTTTGCCGCACAGACTGTGGGGGAGCTCCAGCTGCATGCTGAGGGTTTTTGCCGGTAGATTGGACAGCGCGGTCAAGTAAAGGTTCATTGAGCTACATATCGATCGTGTGGCTCGGTGAGCCAATCAGTGATTGGCTATTCTATTAATTATATGATTATTCAGGATTTTTGTGACATTTTGTCTTATATTTTAATTTATTTATTTTCATTAATTTAATTAAAATTGTTTTGTAATATGTGGATCTAGTTATCTGAATATAGAAATAAAATAATAATAGTTAACATTAGCGTACCATACGAAAATCGCAGTTTCGACTATAAGTTGGTTGCAATCAGCCATTATTGTTTAGACTGGCCTTGATCGTATGGTCGTTAATATCCATAGCCATTATTTGGAACATTACCTCTACGTGTTCTACCCAATAACTTATTAAGTACTGACGTATAATTTGTTACCGGTCTTCGTTAATTGTTTGTGTGAAATAAGGACATGTGCATTAGTTTTATTACTATGAGCTATTTAATTACCTTTGGCGCGTTGTGACGTATATTGGTATATTAACTTTAGTTGAACGGCGACCTTTTGTAAAGTAATTGATATTAATTGTTTACAATTCATTAATATCGAGTAATCGTACATCCACTAGCAAAATAAACGACTGGAGACGATAAACTTCTGAAAAGAACCAGGTACCACTAGCACAAAACGGAATAAATTGTCAGATTATTCTGCGTGCTAGAAAATATGATTGTGCACAATCTGTTGGTATATCTTTGCTTTAACCCGATTGAAATATCGACACTACTAATATTATATATGTATAAGTACTTAAGAAGTAAGCTATAGTCGAAATTGTTACTAGAACACTGAAAATTTGTAACAATTTTTAATACCGCTGGACATAATAAACATAAAAGTTGTCAGGCTAGACGTAAATACTAGCTACCTAATTGGGCTTAATTTAAATTTAAAATTATAAATTTGGGCAGAAAAGTTTGACAAGATATCTTGTTAAAGTAATTGTACATCCAATGCCTCGTACAATGTGCCTGGCGATTACCATTCCCTCGTTTCGAATTTATATAGAACAGAATTATTTTTACTAGGAAGTAGCGCGAGATGAATACTAGTCATATTCGGATATATAAGGCGGTACGAGGATAATCCTCAGGGATAACCCACCGCGCAGTTGGTCACTTCAAGTGCTATTTGTCATTCGCTCGTGAATGTTTAAGCACTATTTTTGCTCGTGACTTCGGGCGCATATTGCAATTTAGAAATAAGAGTCATATCAACTAACAGCTTAAGGCAACAGCCACTACACATAGTTGGATTTCACGAAACATTTAGTTACCGATAGTTCCAATTCACCGATTCCATATAAACTGTCTGTGGATGGTGGCATCGGCTTTAATCTCGGATATGCTTCGACTGTACTAATATAGGTGCTATCACGTGCATATCGGAAGCCGTAGGGCGGGTTTTGAGCTTATCGGTGCCCTGTCGGAGCTCACCATTGTTCCATGTTGTGTGGTTCTTCGGACAGTTTCATCTTGCTTAGAATTTGTAGTAGCTACAATTTGATTGCATATTGCTGCGAAGTCTGGAGTTTCAGATAGAACTAATGTTTGTGTCCTTACCAATCATTCATGTAAACTCTCTAGTGGGCACTAACGATTTGTTAATTTCATATAGGTACATATGTATTTTTAATCTACTGTGGCCTCCACTTGGTAGATTAACCAACCGGCATACAGCATCCGTCGTTTATTGATTCTTAAATAGATATATGTTATTTTCTGTTAAAGAAGATATTACTTAAATCAATACTAGTTTCTGTGTAAGGAATATTCTGTTCTTGGAGGTCTTACCTTCGGTAGCGTGACATACAAAATCTAAAGGTAGACTGGCGGAAAATGCCTAAAGCATTAAGTCTGATAATATGCCATAAAATAAATAATAAGGATCACCGAAGGCGTCGCTTTATTTAACGATTGCATAGGAATGTGATTGTCAAAAGTTAGTTGGGTGTGAAAGACTTCCATTTTTAATTAGCATTACATCATCATATTTAGAACAAGCAGGGTATACTAAACTGGACGCAGAGGCGCTCAGTGATGCAGAGTTTAAGATGAGTGGTCTTTAATATTCAAAACGTGACCAATCAGCGCTAACACAACACGGAACCTATTTAACTCAGCATTTCTTATACATCCTTAATTGGTTATGAAATATATTATACCTTACCAGCTATATACTTCCTCATTAAAATCACGTAGAAGCAAGGCAACAACTTCAATCTATACTAATTCTGGGCGTGACTGAACCGCGAGTCGGCGACGTCGAAACCAATTACTCGACACTTGTTATATTAATTATGTCACAGCGATAATATACCACTTGAGCATCTGTATGACGCTTGTAAATTAATATGGTACGTATTTTGTATGACAAAAGTACGCTTCTGGCGTTGGCTAATGGTATACAGCGTGTGGTTTGACGGTAAAGCCGATTGTAAGGAAGTCAAAAATATGTAAGTATGTAGGTAAAAACACGTTTATTTTCACGGACGGCTTGTGGTTAAGTCAAATCAAACCAAAATCAATTTTTTTTTATTTATGTGGACCAAAAGTCTTATGAATAGTCAAAAAGAGAGAATTATTGATTACTTAAGACTCTACCACCCGTTCGAAAAGTCATTCCTGTGGAGAGAAGAGCACGAAACTCCAAGGTTACTCTTTAACTCCAAGGTTATTCTTGTATTTATGGGGTATGGTAGAACAATGCAGAGAGCTAAATAGATGTGCTTAAGTATAGATTAATCATAAGTGTACTTAGATTCATGGTATCGGTCAGAGTCTACATAGTCCTCTCATTTGAAAAATAGAGATGTTGTAGAGGTATAAAATATAAAGTATAATAAGTATAATAATAATAATAATAAACATCCTTCCCACATCGATGTACTCCAGGGGTGGAAGTGTTAAAGGGCATAACGCCGCGAGTAACTTCGGAGAAAGCGCAGCACACCTCTCTACACCCCTGAGCCGCTCACACCGGTGTTGCCCTCAGTTGTCCTAGGACGACCGTTTGAGGGCCCATCTAGTAAGCGGCGAGTCACCGCCGGCCACGGGTAATTAGGTATCACTAATTATGGCCGGTGTCCGTCCCCTTTGAAATAGTCCAGTTTTTGTCCATCAAACCTCATTTGCATAGCTCTTGTTTTCTTTCCATAATTTACAATAGATCTTGCACCTGCCGGGGTCAGTTCGCTGGTTATGTTTCTTCATTTTCAGCAAGTGATCTCAGCAGGTGGCTTACATAACATTAACTTCTCGCAAAGGGCCTCTACGTGTTGGACCCATGTCCCCATGCAAGCCTTTCAAAGGTGCCCGTGAATCTTAGCGAGATACATAAATAATAATAAAGAGTGTTAAGAGTAATAAGAGTGGTTAAGGGCTTAATTCGTTCCATCTACTGGATCAAGTAGTAGCAGGTTCATCCCCGCACGAGACAACTTCATGTGACCCTCAAATAATTGTTTCGGTCTGGATGTTTGAATACGTCAATTTCATTTTTGCAAACGCATTCTGATACAGGAATTATTCCTAGAGTGGAGCTACGTTTGTTTAAAGAAAAAAAAGCAGCGGTATTTGCTTTTTTTAATTTCCACTCGGTACCAACTGTAATAAAACGAGACGGGATTAAAAAGTCAATGCTCTATTAGCACTAAACTATAAATTCTGATTTCCCACGGGAATACTTAGTTTGCCAGAGTCCTTCGTAATTTATGTCAATGTTGAAATTTAACTTTTTTCAAAAGAGCTAATTCTTCAAATTGCGTTTCTCTTTTCATTCTGTTGTAGCGTTGTCTCGGTGCGACATTTCCAGCGATTGTACCGTTTTATTTTCTTGGGACAGTTAAAGTCTGCAGTGAGTTACTAGTTTAGTTGTAGTATACATTTAATTAATAAAACACGTCAAACGTTCATCTTAACATTTCAACTTTTTGTTTTACAAATTTGTCAGTCCTAAAACCTGTTATTTTCAACCAACTCTTTCCCATTGCTGGGCAATGCTCTATCTTTTTCTATTACATTTCTTATTTAATACAGGCATTAGTGGAATAGTCATATCCGAAGACGGTTTATGTTGCAAATTGGCTAGAAATGACTAACCAGAGAACCATTTGGAACATCATTGGGGAAATCTTTGTTCTGCAATGGGATAGTATAGATTATGATAGGGTATTATACAAATTTCGGCACGCCCCATGATGGGAGAGAGATGGATGTGGAAATGTATCTGCAACGAGATGAGTCCTCATGGGACAACCGCCGGAGAGGCCGCGGACGACATCTTGGGCCCGTAGCCTTCTATTGTGGCGGCGAGTAAGAAACACCGTGGAGGTTTTAGTCGGTATGCTGCTGCGGTCCCCGCGCCGTAAAAGAGCGGGGTGAGGACCACAGCAGAGAGTCCGACACTCCCCCGTCCATCCACCCGAAGGCGAACGGGGGGTCTTTAAAAGATTTCCTCCACGAGAAAAAAAGAGAAGAGGGTATTATACAAATAGATATTAGTCTTATATTTAGACAACACACTGCCGGGCAAAAGTCTCACTTCGTCCTTCCCTCTAGTCTACCATATTTGGGGCTATTATTTAGTTGCAATCGTTTGTGCCGACGTCCAAATTATCCCGCCATCTCTTCCTAAGGGATGTCGTTTAAAATTAAGAGAGACCCAGACCACCAATTACATCAATGACGTGACAGCCGGCTCACTTCGCCCCTAAAACACATTATTACAATATTCAAAGTGTCAACATCCTATACAAGCCCCCCATCTTTCAAATCAGCGGAGTCGGGAGTAATTACATGTTCATTAGTGGGAATGGTACGCCACGCCACATCGCGTGTCAACGTTAGAGGCACATCCGTCCTCCACTATGTACTTGTTACCAAATAATTATATACTTACGACGCTTGAATTTGATATGACAGATCAGGGGCGTCGCACCGTGCGGGCAAATGAGGTTTTACGAGCACTGAGCGGGGTGGCGTGTGATAAGTGTGCTAGTGAATATGGTTAATTAGTGTTTAGTATATTTGACGAAGGAGGAGGAAAGCGTAATTAATTGAAGGCTTGTTTTTGAACAAAGGTTTGATTTGGGACTTGTAAATTGAAGGAAATTTGGTACGATAGAACGCCCGATTTCATTAAGAAAGTAATGTTACTGATAAAACATTTTAACGTTATATTTCTTAGAATGCCTGTATTTTCTAAGTAAGAGATATGAAAGTTTCGCTGACGAAGTTAACTCCGTGTAATAGGGTGAATAAATCAGGTATTTTTCTATACAGATAAAGTCCAGTAAAGTTTAGCTCAATCTGGGTTTCGAATATAAAACCTCGTGTTCGACAGCCGCATGATGCACCACTTCACCATTCGTGTTTTTTTTTTAGTTAAAACACATACCTTTTCTTTTATCTTAAAAAACTTAAACATACTAGGAATTTCTCGTTATGGGTGCGTTTACAATCATGAAATTCACATACACAAACATCCAATCCGAAACAAATATTTGTAGGGCACAGTAAGATTTATCCCGTTGGGGGTCGAATCCGTGACTACTCGCTCTAGTCGGCGAAGCGGTTTAAGCTCTTAACGACTTGACGTAGCCGTCTTTATCTCGCTTTATCTTCATCAAAGAGATACGCATTTGTCACAAGGAAAAAGGCGAAAATTTATACGTTTTGAAGGGAAACTAGATCGTTCTCACACAGGGAGCGCTTTAATTGTCTAAGAACCCGCAACAAATTCAATTATAAAGAAAACAAAACAGAAGGAGCAGGAAGAGCACAGCAGGGGTTCACAATTGTGCCTTCATCGATCCGCACTCTGCGTGATGGAATCGCTCACCTCGATTTGAGAGAGAAGGCCTTTGCGTGTCCAACTGACAAAAGCCTATATGGTATAGGCTGATTTATCATTATTTATTAACGTAAGAGCAATGCATGGAATTGACTTATCCGTCACGTGTCTCAAACGCCCATGATCAATATATACTGCATGTATGTCGATCAATTTCTGCTACATCAATCGTGTCAAATTCATCAATTATAACGCTAGGTTTCTGCACTGTGATTACCAAAGTGGACAATGCATGAGGGAATTGGAAGGGAGTGTGTGTGTGTGTGAATGATCTACGCTGTTGGCCGCGGGGCCTTTACAGCTGCACCGGATAAGAGGGCGAGCGTGCAACCATTACGCTGAAGCCAGAAGGGCAAGGGGGCAACGCATAAATCTTTCGCTTTTAATAAAAACTTGTGCTAACAGTGGTTACTATTAAGTTGTCCAAATATACTGTGTCTTATCTGAGGGGCAATAGAGGAGTCTCCGTAAAAGGCAAGCGCATATGAGACCTACTATGGGAGTGGAGGAAGCTAGAGAAGTATGTAATGAAAGCACCTGAACTGTTTGTAAAACTGGAACTCCATACTCTCCACCTAACTACCCCGCAAGGGATTTAGGGTGTGATGATGTAGAAAGATAGATAAATAGAGGATAAAGTTATTGACTCGAAGACTATATTAGCTTGTACATAACGACGGGTTAATTTGATATGAATGATGTAGTACGAATTCACTGGAATATCGTGTTGGATTTCAAGTGTTGTATGCGTGACATGAGAAATGAGTGCACAATGTGCACTAAAATAATAATTGATATAATTTATGTTTATTATCTATCTATCTATCTATGTCATCACGCTAGATCCCTTGCGGGGAAGGCAGAGAGTACAGAGTTCCAACAGGATCTTTCCTTACATACCTCTTTGGTATCATCCACTCTCATAGTTCGCCTCAAACACGCTTGGCGGTTTCGGAGACTCTTGACTTGCCGTTCAGATAAGACACGGTCTATTTGGCCATGGTAAGATATTTTATTGTATGTATTTTTGCAAACAGTGATCGCCAAGCTCGAGAAGTTCGAGTGAAAATCCTAGATACTCGCACTTCTGTCTTTGGTACAGTAAGGAAAAATACGTACATATACAAATGGTCGTTGTCCTTGTCTGATAGAAACTGAAAGCTTTTCAAATGATAAGCTTATAAAATTGGTAATGCTAAGGATGGGTGCCTTCAAATAAGACTCTCGAAAAAGCGCTGCTTTGGCGCATATATAAATTATTATAAAATTTCTAGAAGCAGAATATCAACGCGACTGTGTCGGTGCCGCGGCTACTTAGTCTCTAGAAATGACTTTTTCATTTTTGTGCGCCTTCTACGTACCGCAGCCACTAAAGATAATACGCTCAGTGCCACAGCAGCATGGCTTTCTCTATTGAATAATTTGACGGCACCTTTAACCTTTCCAGTGACATTAAAACTCTACCTCAGGTTCTTAATTATTAAAATTACAGTACGGAAAAACTAATAGGCTACTATTAAAGTGCTTTACGAGTTTTCAAAAGACTTCGTAATTTATGACCTCGTCTTGAGATAAGGCTAGTGGTAAATTTAACTCTGGTATAAAATATACATATTTCTATATAAATTTGGAACTAATGAGCTTCATTGTAACACATAGTAGTATTTTGAATCATGTGCTACTCTGTTTAGAGGTCATTTTTGTTAGACAAATAAGAATCGGCAGGCGGAAACTTGTCTTGAGAAACTTTCCTTATCTTCGATTGATGTTAATTATCGGTTATATACGGCCGGTTTCAATATTTAACTGAAGTATAGGTTTGCCTAATACGGATAGAATTTTGACATATTTTGTATGGAAAATCTGACTAAATTCTACTGTCAGTAAGCAAATCTCTCCATAAGTAAAATATTAAAACCAGCAATTAGTCAAATTATCGTAACTCTTTAATTCGAAATGGAACTAAAGTAGCTAAGCAACGGCATGTAACCTTCACTGCTGTGTACCCAAACATGAGTGGCAGAAGTGTATTCGTAATACTCACATTTCGCTGACAGCGTAAGGTTCCAATGTTTTTGTCATCATCATCAATAAGCCGGTACCTACACAGTGCTAAGTTCAGGCTTCGCTATTATGCTATTTTATTATCTTGCACTATTCCGTTCCTCCATTTGCGGGCCACCTTCATAATGGCATCGTTCCATTTTATAAAGAAAATATACTTATGGTAATATGTTTCAAATTTAACCTAAACTAACCCCAGACCAGTGTATTACGAAAATGCGTGACGATACATATTACGAAGCCCTTTTACTTAATGTCTGGATTGAATCAATAATTCAACTTAACATTCACTAAAAGTGGTTCGAAGTTTCGCTCAGATTTCGATAACATTCTAGTCGTGTAGTTTATAGTAATTTATATGCCAGTAAATGTCATGTAATTTATTTTATTAATGGCAATACGCGTAATATTAAACTTTTTAAAGGTTTTCGAAGGATCTAAAAAAAACAGAATAGAACAGTCTCTGTGTATATGATTCGTTTATACTTAATCATTGCTCTATTTCTCCTTATAAATGACATATGGAGTAGCCAAGATGGTTATTAGGTGGATCGATGATCTGGCTGGGCCCTGTTTTTTTTTTTTTTTTTTTTTTTTTTTTTTTTTTTTTTTTTTTTTTTTTTAAACGTAGACCCACACTAGGATTTATTCCTGTGTCGTGGGTGCGTTTACAAACATGAAAATTCACAAACAAATACCCAGACCGGAACAAGTAATTGTGGATCACACAAAGATTTGTCCCGTGCGGGAATCGAACCCGCGACTATTCGACACAGTGGGCGGAGCAGCTCAAGCTCTTAACCACTGCGCTAAATCGTCCGTAGTTTAACAAGTGACAATAAAAGACGACAAGTGCCTAATTTGACAAATTTGTCGATAATATACCATGCAAACCATTTTTTAAAACAACACCGTTCGTAATAGGACGTCAATTTTGACATTTTTGGACAAATGTGTCGGAGTGTTAGTTTCATTAAATAAGGCTCTGTTGAAGGTCTCGGGTTGAAGCGAGTAGCATACAGTACAACGTCGAGCGTTTGTGGCGATCTTTAAGGGTGTAGATTGTCCTCTACAGTTGACTTCTTTCAGCTGACGATGAAATGACATATCCGTAAATGTCATTAGTTTTTCGTATTTTTTAATTGAAGATGTGACCTTTTTAGAAAAAAAAACTATATATGAAATTACGGTGTGCCGTAATTCTTGACCGATTTTGATGAGTTTTTTGTACTTATGGCGTCACCTGGATGGTTGTTAACTATATTTGGACCCTGTGGTGCTGTTGTCGACCAGGTCCGCTATGTAAATATAAATTAAACGCGTGCGAAGCAAAAAACTGCTAGTAATATAATAAAATGGGACAAAGTATTTTCCCTTGACCTGCTCACGTCGTGTTCCTACGGATCATGGTCGAGTTGTGACGAGAAAGCGAGTTGACGTTTGGGGGACACCGTGTCTTGCGATGCGACAAGCTTGAGACGAATTGGGTTTCTGATGGTTATATAATACATATGTGGATTGCCTCGTTGGTCTAGCGGCAAAGCGCATCGCTTGGTGATCATGAGGGTCGACGATCCTGGGTTCAAATCTTAGGAGATACGTCTCTACATATACGTAAACCTATATTCACATACATCGTTACGCATATATTCCCCAAGCGGGGCTTGCAGAGATGTACTGAGTACACCCACTTTTCGCCGACGATGTTAGGTCCTATGTTATAGAGGGCGAGCCTATTGCCATATACCGGGCACAATTCCAAACTCCGGCCTCATACGGGGAACTTTTCGATAGAAAAACTACATTTGTCCCGCGGACCTCGTGCACACAAAGTGCATCCACAACTAGACTAACGAGGCAGTCGAGTCCTGTATTTAACGCCAAGTAGAATATCCCCAAACTGAACCCCACAAATAAACATAGACGGTTATTCAAAACAATATGAAATATTATAATTCAACTGTTGAAGCTTTAGTTGTTTTTAACGTTGGGCGGCGCAATAAGCGGGGTGTCCGTTACATGTTCGTAAATTTCGAACTGTAGGGCAACTGAAACTTTCCATCACGTCAATTCCAGCGTTTCTGATGTATTTTCTAGTGCGGAATAAAATTACTGAGATACAAGAGCCGTGGGAAATAATATTATTGAAAATGTCCATTGTTATGTTTGTTGCTAATGGCTGGTAGAACGAGATTCGATCGTTCTAGGTATATATGTAGTTAGTTGTTGTTAAATATGCTAAGGTACACGGTGGAAATTTTATTTAAGGGTTAAATGTTTTAATTTTGTTTATATCTTTATCGGTAATTGATTGATATGATATGTAAAAGATGAATTTGAAAAATATGATTATTAAGTCCTCTTCCATATTAATCATTTCTATACTATCTATTTATTTAAATAAAAAAGTAGCCCACAGAAATCGTTAAGATTTCCTTTGTGTGTGTGTGTGTGTGTAAATCTACGCTGTTGGCCGCGGGGCCTTTACAGCTTCACCGGACAAGAGGGCGAGCGTGCAACCACTACGCTCGAGCGGGCGCCCTCGGCTTGGGCAGTCGCTATGGGGGAGGGCGTATACTAGGTGTCTCGGTGGTGCTCTGCACTAACCGGCGGGTAAGGGATTCTTCGACCTCCCCGGCGAGGTCGGTGTCTGATCCGGATCAGACACCGAAAGGATCAGACAGTCAGACACAGACAGATCAGGATCAGACACTGTATCCGAAAGAAGGAGTGTAAGGGTCGTTAAGATTTCCATGACGTAGCCCTACAGTAGGAATTATTCCTGCGCCACGGTTGCGTTTACAAACATGAAATACACTTAGAAATAATGAAATATTTTTGGATTTTGCTACGTGTCCCCACACGGATCGAACCCGCGACTAGTCCATCCAGTCAAGCAGAGTGGCCCACGTTTTTAACCACTGGATTAAGCAGATATTATTGATTTTGATTCTTGTTTCATTCAGGAGAATCAATAAATCTTTGATGTTGTGTCTCCCCTTCCATCAGTGTTTTGTTGTTTCCAGTTTCCATGTACACAACAAAAACATCTAGTATAATATTCGACACGTACATTGACATGGATACATTCAAATATTTTTCACACACAATACTATCCCATACTCGTATTTATTGGTGCGTGTTAGAGCGCCAGCCATTTCCCTAAATCGAATATCCGAAATGTGTCGCTTGTTTACCTATTTCGGCAGGAAACCACGTATTACACGTTCCAAGTTTATTTTTACAACCAACAATGATGCTAATCTAATATATACTAGAGCACAAGTTTCCGTGTAAGCACAGACTCATTAGCAATATAACTAATTGCGACCCGCAAATCCTGTATCACGGGTGGATTTCGCTGACACGTTGCCTGGACTCTTTCGTAACAGCTATTGGGACCAAGAAATTTAAATCAGACAATTATTTCTGTCCCACTGCTGGGCAAAGGCCTTCTCTCACAAATTCTTCTATCAAAAATTGATACGCTGGAATAGGAAAATGGCATAAACTACCGCAACATACTACCGCAAATAAATGGCATTAAAAATACCGCAGTAGCGCGGTGCTACCTGCCCCTCTATATTTTCTGTAAAAACCGTTTATTCCACTTGAATCAACTGGGTGATCAAAGACGATTCATTAGGGGCAAATTCTCCACGGGATCCAGTTTTAATGATATTAATACATCAATCGAGGTAATCCGACAAAGAACCAAAGTTACCCACATAGCTCGCAAACTCAGTAAGCTAAAGTGGCAATGGGCTGGTCACATCTGCAGAAAGACCGACGGCCGATGGAGCAAACGTGTCCTAGATTGGAGACCGCGACTTAGTAAGCGTAAGGTAGGACGGCCCCCAGCTAGATGGACCGACGACCTCAAAAAGGTCGCTGGGTCAGACTGGATGCGGAAGTCGGAGGACCGTGTGCAATGGCGCGTGTTAGGAGAGGCCTATGTCCAGCAGTGGACTGCGATGGGCTGATTGATTGATTGATACATCGATAAAAAGAATAAATTTATGGATTTTATTTGAGGTTGATAATTTATCATATTTGTAGACATTGTAAGTCTATTCACGTGCTTTTGGTATAAGTATATGAGACCAAAGTCAAATGTATACGAACGGCAAACACCTTCGGTGGGTTGCCAAGTTCAACATTGGTCTGAATGTTAAAGTACGTGTTTAGGTGTTTCTAAAGCGTTACTGGCGGAAGGGGTGAATAAGGAAAAGTTTGGGGAAATACCGTGTTTAATCCTTACAACCATACTGTACGTCAGAATAACAAATCCAAAAAGAAATCATTTGGAATTTCGACAACCAACTGATCAGAGAAGCTTAGTAGTATGAGTAATTGCAGAGATTTAGGGACTTAATCCGTAATGGAAATGCTCCAAACCAAATTGATATGTATGCTGAGATGAGCTGAGGGATCATTTTCGCTTGGTGAGATATACGGTCGATCAAGAGTATTCGTTAAAATTATATCTACTAATGTAGGTTTGCGTAGAAAGAAGAAAAAGAAGCACTAATAATAATTACATTATGAGCTTTTTAGAACGCCAAACGTTTTTTAGAAAACTGAGCTTAATAAAAACGGAAAATGTAACTTATACGTTCCGTTTTGTGCCATGTCCTTATTACCAGAAACCAGAGCGGGTTTCTGGTTTTCGCATGGGTAGCACCGACAAATATTATCTTAGCTCAGAAAATTTGCTCAAAATGGTTCTAAATTCACCTAAACTTTCCTCGTGAATCAGTCTATCATATATCTATACATAAAAAGATGGGGTGGGTGACTTTAATTTATATATAAGTGATATACGAGTAGATATACATCAACAAGAATTGTAATCATTACGCGAGAAATATAAAAACGCCGCAATAATTTGGGAAAATCACACCCTTAAAACGTTCATAATCCTTTATTCCTTATATTCTCGGTGACATGTACATAAGTTGCACGAATTGCCTCGCAATATACTAAGAAAGGAAGGGAATCGAGAGGAAAATACAGAGCGATATTTACTTTCTCGTAGGGTATACCTATTTTATATCAATCCTTTATGCTGATTTCGATATTAAAATTGCTCTCTATTGTTCGGCGTATCTTTATGTAAAACTGTTTTGGGTCGAATTGATATTCAATAGTTTGAAGCAAGTTATTGCAATAGCAATATTTCTAAATATAAACTTTTACGAAATAATAATGTATCAGTAAATTAGAAATATCCCTCTTAAATACCTATTCAGGTCAAATATAGAATGTTGCCATCCATAGTTAATATTTTGTTATACTTACGTTTCAATCTTGCCTGGAGACGTTTATTGTTTAAAGGCATTGCTTTAGTGACGCTATTATTCATGTTATTTCCAGCTGACATTATTATATGATACAAAAAGAATCGTTTATTCATATATTAATCATACATCTGAAATATTCGTCCGCGTTCCACACCAGTGGTCTAATGTCAATAAACTATTTCACTTTGCAATCATTAATCTTCCTTCGTGGTCTACCCATTCAATGGGTCGGTGGTAGCCACAGGGCACGGCTATATTATTTAGTTAGCTTTTTGTATGAACCATGATAAGGCATGTACGATGAAATATGACCAAACAGCAATAACGTTTGCTAGAAACGATTTATGAGAATGATCGCAGTGAAGTTGAGGAGTTTTTCTAACGTCATCAACTTATTCTTTGACTAAAGCTTTAACTTCAGCTTTGTTCTTGTGGTGTTCTCATTTTAGTTCTTTACTAAGTTTGTAACAGCGAGCTCAGCGAGCTATGGAGAGAGCTATGCTCCGCGTTTCTCTACGTGATCGAATCAGGAATGAGGAGATTCGTAGAAGAACCAAGGTCACCGACATAGCCCTTAAGATTAGCTAGCTGAAGTGGCAATGGGCGGGCCACATAGCGCGAAGATCGGACGGGCGTTGGGGCAGAAAGATTCTAGAGTGGAGACCACGTATTGGCAAGCGCAGCGTGGGACGACCACCTGCCAGATGGACCGACGATCTTGTGAAAATCGCAGGAAGTCGTTGGATGCAGGTGGCACCGGACCGGTTACGCTGGAAAGCGATTGGGGAGGCCTATGTTCAGCAGTGGACAAGTATAGACTGAGATGATGATGATGAAGTTTGTAACAGTTAGGTCACTCCCGTACATTGCCGTATACTTTATCATTCATATCGACATCACGACATGTCCGTATATTATACCACGTCTATAACTTTGCTTTTATTTTCATTATGGTGGGTAGTCGTCAAAGTTAGGTACCTATACAAGGTGTAACATAATAAACGCAAGTCCTCAGACACCCCGATTAGAGAATTGCTTCATAAAGTCAAAACGAATACCAAATTTTCAAATTTAAAGGTTTTTACCCTTTTTTAAAGCACTTTTATACCCCAATTAACAATGAAACTTGTACATGTATGTGTGCGTTTTGAGAAATACGTTTTAGGAATGCGTTTGGAATCTTCTTCTTGCTATGAATCAAAATAAATTTATTTTTTTATAGCGCACTGAAGGAGTAAAAGCATTGTTTGCAAATTAAAAAAAAAATGTTAAATACATTAAAAATTGTTGGAATCGATTCAGTTACCGATTTAGAACAAACTACTTTCAGGTCTTGCGTTTATTATGTTACAGCTTGTAGATATTTATTGTATTTTTACTTTTGTACTTTCATATTCATCAAAGCTTACCTTTTGAGTCAGATGTAGCTGCTGCAGAATCTCCAACAAATTATAAGTAGGTTAAGTAAAACTTTCATAGAATTAACAGAATTCACGCCATCGGTACAGTTCATTTAGACCTCGCTATCATCTACCTTGTTTATATATTTCACTCTAGTTCCCATTATTCGCATGTCAACATTATCAAAGTTGCGAAGTTCTTTCACGGCAACGCGCCAGCGGTTAGAAGCCATAATTAAAAGTTACCGGCTAGTTTCAACTTCTCTCATTAAAACTTGGCACCTAAAAGGAACAAACATTCTTCTCATGTACCTTTACTGTTACCAAATCCCAGCACGCTAATTATATCAAAGTAATTTCTGCGGAGGATACGGCATTGAAACAATTAACCTGGCTACGTGGTACGATCTACTTAATGTTGGGGATGTGGGCGGCCGTAATAAGCTGACTTGCTTGCCAGTTTTCAGTACTTTGCACAGATATAACACAGGTCAGTATAGCCTTGGCGAGACTAGTCTTTATGACTTCAATGACAAAATACCCTTTTTTTTTCTGCAACATTTGTTTCCGACACGTTTTACAAACAACAATAATTTATTAATTTAATAACACGTCTCAAATTCATAAAACAAAATGTATCAACATACATCCCAGCGAACAGTTGAAATGAAAATTCCTCAAATATTTCACGTGGCATTTTGCCCCGCGGAATAGAACAATCAAAATTTCATACTCGCCGTATTTTTATGAAAGCTAATAATGGACTTGTACATCAAAATTTTCTCGTAACACGTCTCATATGAGACACAGCGCACGAATAATAAATGCCAACATTATTTTGGTATGAACACCTAGAGCGGACGGAGTCGGCGAGTACCTACGTGCTGGAAGAAGAATGGATGCTTGGCATTTTTGCGGCGTCTTTACCACCGCGCGGGGAAATACTCGCGAATTTCCAGTCTCAGTCTCGCTAAAAAGGCGCGCTTTGTGTTCGGGCACGTTTCGAGTCGGCCGTACTCGTATTCCTCTACAGGTGGGCCGTTCTATTTTAGCCGATTGAAACGATTGCGATGGAGGTACTTTTCAAAGAGTATCTAATAATTTCGTTTGTTGGTTTCGTTATGTTTTCTTGGAAGGTATAATTTTATTTTTACATGGATGGCTTTACAAAACAAAACACACCAAACCAGAAAATAGTGTTATCTGATGTATTATCCATTATTTTGCTTGTAAAAAACGCAGAGAATAAGTTAAATAACGTTCTTTGCGTGAGCCCGACTCGCACATAAGTTTACTCTATTTATTGAGCATTAGCGTTACCGAAAGATGTATCTTTAGAATTAGTTGTAATACTTTACCATTTGTTGTACAGATGCAGCTTACGCGCTGATGATCGGCAAATTGCCATATTTACCCAACTTCACAGTTCAGTTTGGACAAGCTTAGAAATCCAAGCGAAAATTATAGGGGCGAGATGTTTTTGGCACAGTCTGCCAGGATTTATGCCACCGAGAGACATCAACTGCACTCATAAACAGTGCATAGGAGCGTTCACTGCCGCCTGATTTATAGGCCATGCTCTTGTTTTGAATAAGTAATCCACCATATATCTAAGCGATATTCTTCATGAAGTTTTTCGCAGGTGATATTTAAATAACATGATACAATACTAAAAGTTGAACATTAACGCGCTACAAAAAAAGTGCTATTAGCACGTCTTTTTTTCTTGTCTGGGGCGTAAGCCTAGATAAAGCTTAAATTGACTAGTATCTAACATACCTGTGCTTTATTCTGCCAATACCAGCTTTATGAACAAAAAACTGTTCAAAAATTGGTTCTTCCGTTCGAGGAAGACACAAATGCTTCCAATTTTACTTCACTGATCTCTTTGCAGTAGGTAAAAAATTGCCAATAACTGAACTTTAATAAAAGTCCACTTTAAAAGAAGCAGTTCAGATCTCTATGGTACTTCAGTAAGTATTTTTTGTTGGTAATCTATATTACTATTTGGTGACTGCTATCACTTTAAAAAAGTCAATTGTTTTAAACAGTAGATAAATGTTGTCTTTAAACAATACCAATATTTTATGAAGTGTTACCAAAAAAATATAGTACAAATATCGGCAGCCCTAAAATCTTTACCAACGATCAATTCTAGTAGGATAGATCAGAATTTAATTACATATTTGTTTATTTTATTGCTTAAGAGACTGATAGAAGATCATAAAAATCAAATTTAATCATAAAATTTATAGTGTATTTCTAACTCGTCTTTAGTTTAGAACTGAAAAGTTATCGACAAAGCTACTGGTCGTTGCACAAACAGAGTGAATCAAAGCAAATGGTAGTCCGTTAGGTATACAAAGTGAGTTTGTACAAGTTATCCTGTGGTCAGTACTGTTGACGGACACCTGATGGGGTTGCGCCTTGAGATTTGGCTTGGTCACTGTGTATAATTCGGATTTTCAGGATTAAGTTAAATCCATGATCTAAACTTAAGACTTGTGAAATCGAAATAGGATTTGTTAAATTATGAGCTGTTACAATGGTTTCATAGCTATTTGTGATCTACAAACTCATTCACTACATACTGTTTCCGTTTAACAATATTTATTTTCCATATTTCTAACATTATTGTACAAAAATTCATCCATATCTCCATTTAATATAAACCCCGATCTCCCACAAAAATATCAACTCCGATTTCCTCTATAACGAAATAATTAACCCCCATTGTTGTAGCTCGGTCCACCACTTCACCGCCCGTATTCTGGGCCCAGTAGTCACTAAGTCACGTAATTGGTCGGAAATGGCACAGCGCCGTTCGAGATTACATTCGATCACGTACCACCGTAAACAGTTTAGCGTTGATTTTTTTTTTCATTCGACGACCTTTGTGGAGAGAGCGATGGGTCCTGAATCGAGTTTATTTTATGGCGGATTGGATAAGCGGATTTTGGGATGTTACGTAAAATATGTTCTTTTAAGGACTGCGTTGTTGCCGGAAGGATTGTCTGTTTGATTTGTGTTCGCTTTTGTGTTATTTGTATTTTTGAAAGCAGTCCTTTATAATTTTCTTTGTTTGTTAAATTTCCCATCTTTTATGCCAATTCTTCCGTATAATCGGTCTTTTGATCGTGCTAGATCACTGCAGTGGACTGATGTATGTACGTAGGCAACTAGTTATTTGAAGTTAAACATAATTTGCTCAACTAAGAATTAAGAACCTCTTTCTAACTTGAATAAAAGAACTCTAATGGAAATGAAATACACTTAAAATTATATAAAGTTAAAGTATAATAAAACAACGGTAAATCTAAACATATCGGTAACAACAGAACGGTTAATGAAACGTCTAAGACGTTAATTCTCCCGGACATAATGGTTATATTAGATAAATCCCTCGCCGCACCGACGTTTGTCGGGGAAAATATGACATTAATAACTTAGTCAATTTCCACTCGAGCCGCCTATTCGGACACTGGCTAATAAATTAATCTGGCGTCGGATCAACGTCAATGCTACATTAGGGTCAGTGGCGGAGTTCGCCAGCCAGATAAACGTGTCTAGCAATAATGATAAGCCGATTTTAGAAATGTCGCGGTGTATAACGACCCCTTAGAAACTACTATTGGATTCGAGGAAAATTATCTCTTATTGTCTATCCATTAATTTGGTTAATGCTGTCATGAATTGAGAAGGCTGACTCTCAAATTGTATTAATGAATTTGATTATGGTGAATATTCCCTAAAAGATAAATTATGCTTTTTTGGTATACTGGAAGGACTGGTCTAAAATTGCATCAGATGGTGATAAGTTGAAGAATGAAAGGTATATTTTTTTGTCTCAGTGGGACGATATAAGCGTATGATAATATTTTCTATTTATCTTTCTGCTTAATACTTTGTTGGTATTATATCCTAATCTCACTTCGCATATTCTGTTGAGCCGTCTGTATCTCTAGCACAATAGAAAACGATATTTATCCCAAAAGATTTCGCCTTACGTTTCAAATAAATTAATTTACGCTTAATTTCGTCTCGTTTTCAATCTCAACTTCACGAAACGTTTGCATTGTTCGGAACGTGGTAGTTGGCAACTATAACCCACCGCTTGAACAAAGACACAAAAGCGCTAAATAAACTTTCTTTTGACGAGTTTTTGTGCCAGTTGCAAGTGGGATTATAGCACAGGTATTACTGCCCGATGCCGTTGGAGGTGAGAACAGGAAAAAGTATATCTCCCTCGTGTTAAACTTACCTCGGTCACGGCGCGTAGAAGTTGTTCTTTGACAGGCCAAGTTCCTTTTGTGGCCCCTGCAGTAATTAATGTTGGGCGACGACCGCTTATTCTGTTCAAAGTTTTCTTATCGCGTTTCTTGTATTAGTGTTTTGCTATTATTCGCATACTTTTTTCTTCACATATCCAAAAGGTTTCTTTAGTACAGTGTCGTAAATAATGACGTACATTGGTTTCGCTCCAGGCGTATTCTATGTCGTTGGATTAGGTTTTTGTTTTCCATTTTCATGGAGTTGGTGAAGTACTTTTTTGTTCGTACTAACGATGTCCTTGTACGCAATTTGTTGGCTGATAAGATAATGTCTGAGTAAGTTTGGAAACAGCTTATTATCTGGTTTCGATAAAAGAATTTCTTTTACTTAACCTTTGTATTGGAACGAAGTAGTAGATGAAATTTATTGCCTCTTTGTGCAATTACATTTATTGTGTTTGTATTGCTTTTGATTTTGTAATAAGTCAAATGAAACTTATAGAAAATTAACACTTTTTTATAACAAAAACAACAAAGTTATATTTATATGTTCGGAATAGTAAATTATTTTATTATAATCAAACACTAATGGTTCCACAGTTACAGCAGTTTAAACTAAAAATAAAATTATCTCTGTGACCTTTATATTTCCTAAGCGGGGCTAGGTGTTTTGAGCGCACCCACATATAACAAGGTATAAGGGAGCGAGCCTAATGCGATTCTACCTCCCCACTGTTATTGAGAATTTTTTGATAGAAAAACGACACTTTGTCTAATCTTGGACTCGAACTTACGACCTCATCATCGCCAGTCGCTCTATTCGCATCACCTTCAAGGCCGTCAGCTAAAATGTCCTTTAGAATCTATCTACTATCAAATAACCTTAACAATTGCATAGAATTAGTTTAACGAGTTGAATTGCAACTCCAATGTTTTGCAAGGAACGGTACAATGGGATTACTTTCTGGAACGTCTATTTTTTTCCGTCGCCACTTACTAAGATGTTATCGCGGCTGTTATTTCGACATTAAACGAAACTGCGGGTGTCCGGCAATCCGCATTAGAGTCACGTAATTAATTTGTCCCTGCGTCTAATTGGTGTCCTTAATAACTTGCGTTTTCTTTCTTGTTATTTGTTTTTTCTACTTTGAATTGTTTTTCTGAGTGTTTGTGAAAATGCGAAGCTGTTTTCTTGACAACAACGCAACGAAACGTTGTAGAGAAGCATCTGAAAGTGGGCCGGATGGTTTTCTGCGGTTTTGTGGATTTGGAGATGGCGTTTGATAGAGTCGTGCGAAAGAGACTTTGGGACATTTTACCAGAGTATAGTATAAACGGAACTCTGTTTCGAGCAGTCCAGTTCACCTATGTGGAAAGCAAGCGTACGGGTGGATGGTAACCTATCACCCTGGTTTGTCGTTGCAATCGGCGTCAAGCAGGGTTGCGTGTTGTTCGCTAAACTGTTTATAATATATCTGGATGAAAGTCTTCAAATGACTGAATACGATGAATGAAGTTGTAAAAATGGGTGATCTAGTGGTAAACCACCTATTATATGGTGATGATGCGGTTAATAGCGCGCACAGCCACTAATCAGCAAACACTAGTCACAGTTATGAAAGAAGACTGTAAATGTAAAGAAAACCAAAAATATGGTTTTTGAACGGGAAGAAACCAGAAAGAATGCAGGGGTTGTGATTGGTAACGATGTGCTGAAGCAAGTAAATGAGTTTATATATCTTAGATGGGCCTTCAGTAAGGATGGGAAATACACCGCTGACATAAAAAGAAGATTGAATGTAGGGAATAGAGGGAATGGTGTGATGGGAAAGAAACTTGGGAGCCGGCACTTATGCCCAAAGGCGAAGCTGGCCTTGAATAACGGAGTGCTTGTCCAGAAGGTGTTATATGGCAGTGAGAGTTAGGTATGTAAGTAGGAGAATGAAAGCGGGATAAATGTGGTCGAAATGCAAGCTCTGCGGAAGATGTTCGGAGTCAAGCTGACCGACCGTATTCGCAACAGCGTAGTAAGAAGGCGTGTAGGTATGAAAAATAGTATCGGTGAATTGATGAGAAAGGTTATGCTCCGTTGGTTTGGGCATATAGAAAGAATGTCGGAAGAATGACAAAACAGATATACAATGCGAAAGTGGAAGGATGTAGGTACCGGGGAAGACTTAGACTATCTTACCATGACCAAATAGACAGTGTCTTCGATGGGCAAGGGCAAGTCAAGAGTCTCCGTAACCCGCGAGCGTCTATGAGACGAACTATGAGAGTGGAGGAAGCCAGAGAGGTCTGTACGAAAAGGATCTGGCGTGATGATAAATATATATAGAGTTTTCTTAAGACTTGTTGTTCAATGTGTTCTCTCGTCTGTGGAAAATTGCATTCTATTCGTGATTTATAAATATTTGTAACAATTAATCTGATCTTTTTACGTTATTAAATGGAACACCACATTTATCGAATGGGTAATTAGTAAAACCTATTCGATAAATGTGGTGTGTCTAATCAAATGACATCCTAATTGTTAAGAAGCGTTGTAGTTGGTTTCTACCTACATCTGTCCTAATACGGGTTGAATGAATTAGTATTGGTCGCTTCATTATTTTATCACCAGAGATAACGAACGTATTTGGTAATTTATATTCTTCCATAGTGTTTTTCCTTAAATTTAAAAACAATCCACAAGACATACGTTACTCTAGTTTTCTATGAATCTATGGGACGGAGTGGTTCAAATATTTTTACATTGTGTTGATCAATGTTGTGTATACAGAAATGTTATCGAGAAATGTATTCAATGTAATGTCTACTAGTACATTTTAGTTCGATAGTAGATATTAACAAGTATACGGTATATGAGCATCAGTACAGTTTCCATTTCCATTTACGTTGTAGTTCATGCGCTATACAAGCTATCAACTCCTAAGCTACACATGTGACATCAAACATTCATATTACGTAGTCGGGTTTGCCTTTGCCGTAGTGCTCTCGCGGCTACTCCTATAACCAAAAGGAAACGAACAATTCATTCTAGTTGCGGCGCTATGAACGCAGTACGAAACAAAAGTAACCGTCATTGTCCATTGACACTTTTTAATTGAACCACACCAGCGTCGGTCTAACAACGCAAGCATCGGATGTGCAAATGGTCCGTAAATCATTCCTCTACTCATTCCACCAACCCCGCTATCTCGCTCTGTGCCAACTAACGATCCCGCGTTCGGAAATTGCAATACTCATATGTCACTAACGGTAGCGTAGGAGCGCTAGTATTGATATGGAATGCATTGCTCCCAGCGACTCGGCCAGAATTCTTTGGCCCCCGCCTCCTCCGCAAACACTCTGACGTGCAAGCGGAACCGGGGTGTTTCCTTTAACATCGACGTGTCAGATATAATTGGATGGATTGTATCGTCTCCGGTACGTATGGGATAAAGTTCGGATGACCGTTTAATATTTCAAACACATCTAGGTATTCGATTTTGGTGCGGCGACCGCGATTAATTTATTCATCGATTACAGTCTTGTTATGTGTAGTGATGTAACAGTAATTTGTCTTATTTTTTCCTGGTGACGGTGAAAGAAGCTTGTGTTAACTCATGTGCGAGTACGACCAACGAACCGTAAACTGTTCAACGTTCTCATTAATATCTCTAGAACTCGTAGACGGATCAAGATGTGTGAGGAAAGGGAATCATTTGTACAAAATGTTTGTGGTATTATCATATCATTTATCATATTGTGGGAGACCTTAGATAAAGCGAACATGTATCTGTAACAGGTAAACTTAAGTTTCTGAGTATACGGGTTACATATGTAAGCGTATATGCATAAAGAAATTCTTATTTATATAGCATATTTTATGTAAGTTAATGAATTGATGGTTTGTTATATCAATAAGCATAAATCTCAATGCAAACAAAACGAGAAATGGAGATCTTACTTAGAAGCCTAGTCCACTATGACGTAAAAATCATCCTTACTCCTAAAATATAGGTGTCTGCATTGTTGTATTTTTCTTTTGAGTCAGACAACAATCGTACTAAAGTAGGCTCAGCTAGCCATTAGCTCGTCCTTTATTAGGTAACTTATCGATTTCCAAGATAATTGCCTTCCTTTATTTCACATTGTTTAATTCCATCAACATTCTATAAACAAATTTACGTTACCCTAGTTCTATGTAAATGACTGTTTAAAGTTAAATCGACTAACGGGTCTACCCTCAATTCGTGTTTAGAAATAAAAATACATTAGGACAGAAGATTTCAAGTAATGGATTGCTCTTTTGAGGTTAATTTGGACCTTTGCCTCAGGTTTTTTATTGAGACCGGTTTGGTATCTTTATTTCTTTTTCTGTCTGTGCTAGCTTATGAATACTTTTAAATTTATTTTGTCTGACATTGCGACGTTACGTTTTTGGTATATCTATTCTCTTTCATGTCTGTTCTAGTTTATGTTTAGTTTTGTATTTATTTTGTCTGGTATGTCTACGGCACATCTTTGGATTTAATTTACCTATCATAAAAACTGTAGTTACACACCCACGTCAATACTGTTTTCCAGACAGAGTTATCTTAAATGTCCAGTGATCAATACCCACGCTTCACTAAAATGGTTTTGCCAGCCCCCGCTTTAATATGTTCTTTGATACGTTATTTATAAAAAGCCTTTTTTACGTAGGTACGAAGGAATGAGAAACCCGGATCCCGGAAACCAAACAATGACTATGATATCAAGTCCTGTTACAATTAGTAGCTCGAAACTGTACACTTTCCAACGGCTTTGATATCTAACACTTATTGTAAGAGTTCAGTCACTGTATCGATTGCGTTTACCATTACCATAATGTGTGGGCTTGCACACGTATGGGTTTCACGTACTCGTATTATAATTTAGCGGCCCGCAGTAATTTTGCCATCTCCAGACGCGTCGTTGTTATCAGTTCGCATGTGTATGTGACAGATGTGTTTGACGTTTGTAGTGATTTTAGTACGTGTGGCGTGTGGTCCGGATGGGCTAGGAATGATTAATTGATTGATCTTTAATGGTTTTCATCATCCAGATTTTAGAAAATTTTATTGATACCTTCTTTTTGAGCTCTCTGAGTTTTGCGTAGTTCAAGCAAATATCTAAATTTTCGTTTTGCCTGAGCGGTACTTCACACACATACCGTCACGCCTATATTCCCCAAGCGGGGGTGGCAGTGGTGTACTGAGTACACCCACGTTTTGCCGACGATGTTAAGTCCCATGTAATAGGGGGCGAGCCTATTGCCATATACCGGGCAAAATCCCAGACTCCAGACTCGTACTGGGAAGTTTTCGTTAGAAAAACTACACTTGTCCGACCTAGGATTTGAACCCAGGACCTCGTGATCACTAAGCGATGCGCTTTGCCACTAGACCAACGAGGCAGTCGTCGTACTTCAACGATATTTAAAATATCTCCATTATAACACAGGGCGTGACCCACTTGGACGAAAACCATCTAATATATTTATTACAACCAAATGCGAAATAGTAATGCAATTCGAAGCTTCATGTATTTTGGTAATTCAAACTCTGAACTAAACATTAGTGAATTCCCAAATGTAGACGGTACCACGTGGAAAACCCAAGTGGAAAAAGATTGCAACAGTTTGATAAAATGTTGTAGAATGTAAATTATTTAGGGCATTTCCCCACGTTACTGTTTTATTTGCATACGAGCCAAGCGATTCAATTTAAAATGTCTGCTCACGTGAAGACCAAGAATTTGGAATATTTAAACCGTACCAATGAAAAACGAACATGGAAATTACCTACTTGCTTAATTCTGTTGGCAAGCGGAACCCACATGGTTGGGGATGTAGAGGAGTGGCATTCCTTTTTACAAGCTGCGATTGAACTTTTAATTTTGTATGTCTGTTTTTCCGGTTCAAATCTTGTAATTCATTTTTCAAACACTTGCGAGTATCCGATTGAGCTGAAATTTGGCATACGTATGAAAAATCGATGACGATGCAGTTATATGGTAATATGGAGCTGGTCTAATGATGAAGCCAGAGGGTGGCTATAGGAACATGTGAACTATACAACGTATAGTTCACATGTTCCCATCGTGTTTAGGTTTGTTAGATTGGTATTGACGAGAACTTTACAACCTTCATCTTCAGACCCTGAATTCTACGTATATAGTATTCAGGGTCTGAAGATGAAGCCGAAAGGTGGTCAATGGAACCACCCGACTACTCTATAAACCTCACCGAGTTGAGACCGTAGCTCGTTGGATTTGTCTTGCAAATGAAAATACTCGACTTTAGACCCGTATGGTGTTCAAGGTCTGATGATGAAGCCGGAAAGAAGCCATAGGAATTCCTCAACTAAGCAAGATATTTTCGTTGTGTTTGCTATGAAAGATGGTTTTTTAAAAAGGCTTTTTAAAAGAAATTTTTTGTTGTGGGTATTGTAAGGGGAGAACGCTAGAGAATTTTTTATTAAAATAATACACGATAAATGGTTCACGTATTAAGTCTGCCCTTTGAGGCCAACATCAGCCAAAAGACAAAGGCCTCTCTCGAAGATGGCAATGAAAACCCCCGTTGTGCACTAATCATCCAAGTTTTAACTGCCTTCTTCACAAGTCTTCAAGGCACCTTGGCCAATGACTTGATCATTCTACCAAATTTCTTTCTGCCTTCATTTTATAATTGAAGGATCACCTTTTCCTTCGTTACATAAGTTTTACTTACCGAATATTGTAATAAATAAACCCTTTAATATAACCTTTTTGTCGCTATCTCCGAAGTCGACCCCAATCCCTTGCGAGACATAATTTCATGACCGGGATGCGTTAGTGTCGAAAGTTATCGCGAGACTTTCAACTTCAGCTTTTCACGTGCTTGAATATTATATTTATCAATATTACGTTACAGTTTTGGTATTAGGTAATTTTTATTTTATTTGAAGAGTGTTGATCCTTTGCAAATATTTTTTTTTTATCAAATAAGGTAGTTTGTTTCTGTAGCGTCATTCAGGTTAGTTACCGTCTCAAAGAAACCAATGAAAATGGTAAAAATCTCAGTAATTATATTTATAAATGCTTGTACGTCCATTAAACTAACTAAATAACTGCTCGAGGAGATAAACTCGCAACACCATTTCTATGGGCTATCTATCTATATATCTATACCATCACGCCAGATCCCTTGCGGGTTAGGCAAAGAGTACAGAGTTCCAACAGGTTCTTTCCTTACATACCTCTCATACCTTACATTCGTCTCATACACGCTCGCCGGTTACGGCGACTTTTGACACAGTATGGTCTATGGTTTATGGTCATACCCGTATTGCACCCTACGAACTATAGGGGGGCCGAAGCTGCTTGTGTCCATAGGCTTTACCCTTGATTCCCTGCACGTGGTCTCTGTGAAGTGCTAAACAAGCAGCACCTACACTGGTGGTAGGCTACGGCCGTATCAACCTCCTAGAAAAGTCATGTCGCCAAATTACCCAATCGAGTTCCGTCGTTTTGCACGGAGTTGGCTTGCGATTAGGTGGGTCTAGCCCGATCGTTCTGATTTGGAACTCGGTCTGCTTACGTCACTTGTGCCTATTTAAGAGGGAATTGGCTGTTACTGAGTTAGTGCACAACATCTTCGGCCTCATCGTCACTTTCCATCAAGTGAGATAGTGCATAATTGCTGACCAGTTCTAAATAAAAAAAAAACTTTAGACAAACGTTTCCGGGTCTGGCGAAACGTCCCGAACGAAAATTCATTAAACTCTAACACGAATTTTCGCACAGGCATGAACTGTATATCCGGGAGCAGCAATTAAAAGTTTGCTTAGAGAGTATATACGCCAACATTTTGATTTAAAGTTTGAGGATTCACCCGACACCCATTCTATAGCGAAGGACTTTTTATAGGCTACAATAGCGGGCGGTGGACATAACGACTTTACATGTAGTTCATTTTGTGTGTATGTGAGTGTGAATGATCTACGCTTCTTGCCGCGGGGCCTTTACAGCTTCCCGGACAAGAGGGCGAGCGTGCAACCACTCCGTTAGAGCCAGAAGTGCAAGGGGGCAACTAGCTCGAGGGCGCCTCAAAAAGGAACTCTCGCTGTGGTGCTCTGCACCGACCGGCGGGCAAGAAATTCTTCGACCTCGCCGGCGAGGTCTAAGTCTGATCCTGTCCTGTAGTTCATAAAGAGTTAAACAGAAGTGGATATAGTACAAGTTACACGTTGTTATTTTGGTTATAATCTGACGTGTTTTGAATCTTTTGCCATTTTTTGAGCAACAACTATGTTTCAGATGTCTCTAGTAAAATTGTTGTTAGTTGTTTTTCCCCATTTTTTTCAAAATGCAAGGTACGCACCATTGTTTATTATATATATATTGCAGATCTTATTATTTATTATATTTTATTACGTTTTTTACGGATATATACGGAGGTTGAATTTTACCGATGTTACTTAACATAACAGTAGAAATAAACCGTCGTAAAATCTGAAATAAATAGTTTTATTTGACCGACGGCTTGGTCTAGTGGTTAAGAGCTTAACCCGATCCACCCACTGGATCGAGGTGTCGCGGGTTCGATTCCCGCACGGGAAAAGGCTTTTTGTGACCCACAAATATTTGTTTCAGTCTGAGTATTTGTGTATGTGAATTTCATGTTCGTTAACGTACCGACGACAGGAATAATTCCTAGAGTGGGGCAACGAGTTCCTTTTTTTTAAATAAAATATGTAATATTCGCGTAAATCTAATAAGCCCAATATTCGTTGGGCAAAAGCTGCAATGTACCTATATGAAACTAAGCTATTTTCTGCGCGGTGTTGTTTAAATTCGTGCACTGGTTACGGAATTGCTGTGTTGGAAACACTTAATTACAGCATTTGAAATGGCATTGTAGTTGACGACTGTTTAACTTAAATGCGGTTTTGTGGTTTCACCGCTTTTTCTGTAAATAAAACATCGGTTTACACTTGATTAGTTAAGGGATTGTTTAGATTTTGTCTATCTATCTATCTATAACCTCACGCCATCTGGCGTGAGGCGCCATCTGCCTTGCGGGGTAGGCAGAGAGTACAGAGATCCAACAGGTTCTTTCCTTACATACCTCTCTGGCTTCCTCGACTCTCATAGTTCGTCTCATACACGGTCGCCGGTTACGGAGACTCTTGACTCTTGAAGGGAAGAAACCAGAACGAATGTAAGGATTGTGGTTGGTAACGATGTGCTGGAGCAAGTGAATGAGTTTGTATATCTTGGATGCGCCTTCAGTAAGGATGGGAGATACACCGCTGACATAGAGAGAAGAGTGAGTGCAGGGAACAGAGTGAATGGTGCGATGGGAAAGCTACTCGGGAGCCGGCACTTAAGCCATAAGGCGCAGCTGGCCATACATAACGGAGTTCTTGTCCCAACGCTGTTATATGGTAGCGAGAGCTGGGTATGTAAGAAGGAGAATGAAAGTAGGATAAATGCGGTAGAAATGCGAGCTCTGCGGAAGATGTGCGGAGTGAAGCTGACCGACCGCATTAGCTCGACTTTTGACTTTTCCATCAGATATGACTCGGTTTATTTGGTCGTGGTAAGATAGTCTAGGTTTAGATTTTGTCCTGGAGATTAAACTATTAAAAACATTATCCGCTACACTTATGGGTTTAAGTAATAAAGCAGGATCCAGAACAGTCTCTTAAGAATATACTCAGAAAGTTACGGTCAATGTTAATTGCGTCAGATACCGCAACTTATAAGCAACAAATTCGTATTGTTAAATATACTCTGTATACCCTTTATGACACACCAGTCCATCAGCATTTTCTTGTACAGTATATTCGTATCCCACTCAGAAGCTCATCCAACTAGGCGGTTGTGTTCAATCTGTTTTTTTTTTAAAACCCTATTTCTTTGAGACTTATAATAGTATGAATTGGTCAAGTCTTTTACCGAATTCATTATTCAGTCATCAGCTGAATGACGTCCCCTTGAGGACAAACGCCTCCCTAAAGTATCAATCTTTAAAGTATTACTAAATAATGTTTGAATTCTGTTATTTATATAATATAATATTAATATCAGCCTATACTGTCCCACTGCTGGGCAAAGGCCTTCTCTCACAAATCGAGGTGAGAGAGATTAGATCATACCACCACGTGGACCCAGTGCGGATTGGTGGAGGCAGTATTGTGGCCACCTGCTGTTGGAACTTATCAAGCCGCCTATAAGGGTTCCAACTCAGCTTAACGACCACCACATTAAGTGCTAAGCGGATTCAGCAGTTTAACATGCCTTCCGAAGCACTGAGACCCTCGAATATGAAATGCCACAAACGGTCGCCCATCTCAGGCCGAGCGAGTCGAGCGCTGCTTAATCTTGGTGATCGGTAAGAAGACCGCGGCTGTACAGCGCTACGAGCGCCTATTTATGATAGTGCTTAATTTTCATTTTCATTATCAACCAGAAAAATGGTCACGCAGGACTTCAAAAATCACCAAGTGGATTACCTTTGTACGCATTATACCACGACCTTACCTGGTCATAAACCTTTTCTTTTTAGTTGTTTCACATCAAAGTTAACAGTCGAAAGCAGAAAACAATAGCTGGTCTTTATTCACAACTTTTGCAAAACATGCGCTCGAAAGTTGTTTCGTGCTACGGAGTACGGAATAGGAAATGTGAAATTTTCTGCGGAGGCCCAGTTTTCATACGTTCCATGGACTTAAGTAAAAACTTTTTTCCAACCGTTAATTAATTATTATCACGAAAAGTTGTCTAACGAAATAACAATGGTATATAAATTACGTTATGCGGTTTGTACTCTTTGGCTTACTTTTGGAAATTTGTTTATTTATCATTTCTTTGTCTCTGTGTGCCCTGAGTCATCGTCAGCAGTAACGTAGTGTGTAGTCTTTTCATTTGCAATAAATATATACCGTAATACGTGGGGTGGGCAGGCTCTTCACAAGATGGACCGGATACCCTGGAGAAGGTCGTGGTTAAAAGCTGGATGCATTTAGCACATAGTCGGTCTCGACCGGCTATGTGCTATATGCATCCACCGGTCGTCGTGGCGATCTTTGCTTTCCTAAAGTGGATATCTTTCGGTCGATGATGATTGCAATTTTCGATTTGTAGTTGGTTATTTTGTCTTGACTCATTGTTGTATTACTTTATAAAACTTGAAAATAAATGATCTACTGAACTCGGTTCTTTTTTAATGCAAAATCAGTGTAATTCGAACTTTCGCGCCCACCGCATTAACATTTCCTTTT
This sequence comes from Phalera bucephala, assembly GCA_905147815.2. Lineage (NCBI taxonomy): Eukaryota > Metazoa > Arthropoda > Insecta > Lepidoptera > Notodontidae > Phalera > Phalera bucephala. The sequence goes on from LR990609.1 coordinate 52,932,452, forward strand.
GTGCCGTGCAGTATGAAGTTTGTTTGTTCAGAAAGTTGGCAATGGACAGCATCCATTCCATTAGTATGGAGCGGAAAGTTTGTGGTTATTTTTAATTAATACCGGGGCGGGCGGAGTTGTGCCCGCGGCGAGAGAATTTTAGCAGTAATATCTAGGTTTACTAGTGAAGTACTTAGCCATGGTAATTATAAAGGCGTTTGTGTTAATATTTAGGTATCAGTAAAAATGTAATAGTTATTTTTGTACTAGATCCGTACGTTGTACTATCGTTAACGTCAGATCAAAAAGTTTAGAGTATTTTATACTTTACACATTTAATAAACTGAGAGCTTAGCACGTAAAGCAATCTTTTCAATTTGTTAGCGCAACTTTATCGAGTAAGCAGGCTGTCACGTTCATGTTTATTAAATAAATGGTAGTATGACAAGGATGGCATATCAACTTGATAGCGTCACGCTTTTGAAATAAATAGCATTCTATAAACAATATCGTTGTTTGTAAGATGCTATTTACTGATTTAATTCTGTCTGACTCAATCAATTTTAATTAATAATTTGCTTACCAATTCGATCGATTTATTTTCATCAATTACATTTAAATAACAAGTTTTCATCGAATTATTAGAATATGAACTCTATTTCAAATAAAACACATTTTTTCGTCTAAAATCCGATACGATATTACAAGGACTACCAAGAAAATCTATCCAATTAATCGTTAATTAATTTGTAGAACCGGCATCGCTCGCCTCGTAATGATAATAATTCAACGAGTTCCCGCCGTGCTCATTAGTGCTTACTGTATAATTGGATATTGTTCGAACATTCGCTCATCCATCGTCGTGAACGATGAATGCCAACTGCCACTTGCAAAAACATGTTGCCCAAAATCAATGACACGTTGAAATTTTTACTTTAGTTACAGTTGTTAAAATTCATATTTGAGAGTATTGGTCTTAGTGATTGGTACGTTATTGCGTAATTCAGTCGAATTGAAGCTTCAGTAGTAGCGCTGACAATGTCATCATTTTTCTTTCGCGTCACATCAATATCAATATTCGCAGGTTATATTAAATTCTGAATTTTTTTTTTTCTTGCATACGTTCATTACAAATGAACATCAATCACAAAATTACGTAAGTAGGTATGTACATACGAGTACATATTGTCGCAACGATGTGTTGGTACGTTACACTTATGTATTTCTATTAAACTATCTTATACAGGTCTCGTAATGTAAGATGGGTTCCAAATAGTATGGGCTCTATTTTCATGAAAGTAGGTTTGATCGATCTTCAATGGGTTTAACTGTCTTAAATACTTTCTACGATACTCACAAAGAGTACCTAATCTAATTTTTATAGTTTGGAATAGGTACCAACAATTATTTAAACTCCGATTTTAATTTTTAATTTGAAAATAGACGTAGTTTATTTATTACTAGCAGTTTCCCGCGACTTCGTACCCGGTCGACAACAGCGCCACCTACCGGGTCTATGTTTTATAGCCTGTTACTTCTGGATAATGTAGCTTTCTAATGGCGAAAGAATCATTAAAATTGGTCTCGTAGTTTTTGAGTTTATTCGAGTTACAAACATACAAATCTTTATTATACTTGTGTAGATAACTGATTGTTGTGTTCCTGTGTTGTAGAATAATGCCTCTCCTGCTTTTAAAGATCAAAGGAGTACACAATTATCTGACGTTCATTTGACTGACATGGCCTCTTTCATCTACGTGGAGTGTTCAAGATTATTTTGGACTTCTGGAATATCAGTGTACCAAATGTCTTGGACCACTTCTTCTGAAATAACAGTCTTGATAATAAGTTTGTCTATTTCTATGTTTATTTTACTCAAACTCACTTCCCAAGTAAAGATTATTATACTACCTAACAGGAGAGAATGCTGGAGAATTCACGTTAATCCTTCCCCAAAATTCATCTTCAAGTAGAATAGTTTGTTTATTAAGTTCTGGGTAGCTAGTTGAAAATTCGATGAAGATGTCGCGGTGATGCAGCATGCCGCTAATATTGCAAGCAACGTGGAATGTTCCTCGTCGTAATCAGCCTTGGTAGATACTTCTTATGGCAGGGTTACCTCGCGAGAGTGATGTGTGGCATTTTGCATGAATACCCTTATTCGCTGTGACCAGCCTTACAGTCCAATACGTACGAAGCTGGATGCGTACATCACAAAGCCGGTCGTTGTGGCGATCTTTGGGGAGGCCTTTGTCCTGCAGTTGACGTCTTTCGGCTGATAATGATGATAATGAAACGATAATGTTATGGTCGAAAAGGCTCGAGGCTTCATGGAAGTCAGATCTGAGAAGAGTCGCAGCCTGAGCGGGATTATAGAATGTTTCTTTTTTTAAGGTTGGGAAAGATATGAACGTAACTTTGTTTTTAACATTTGTTACGTCATTGATGATTTCATGATACAATTTAATAAAAGAGATTCGGAAACCAATCTTGAGGGAAGCGATGTTACGAACGGAACGTTGTTATTTCTATGGTTTTGTAGGATCGTTATGTCGTTGATGATTTTATGATACAAAATTAAATAGAAGTCATTCAGAACCCAATCTAGTCATCGGAGTACCATTAAACGATCATTTCACGAAGTTATTGTAACGCGCCGCGTTATATACTTGACGGACGATTTGGCGCAGTGGTTAAGAGAATAAGTCACTTAGCCCACTGGATCGAATAGTCGCAGGTTCAATCTCTGCACGTGTCAAATCTTTGCGAGACCGACAAATATTTGTTTCGGTCTGGCTATTTATGTGTGTTTTATTTTTCTAAACGCACGAGACAGGAATAGATTCTACGGTGGGGCAGCGGTATTATAAAAAAAAATTGTCATAACACATAGGGGTCCTGAATCTTTATAATTAATAGTATCAATGCGAAAGTGGAAGGAAGTAGGTACCAGGGAACACCTAGACTATCTTACCATGACCAAATAGACCGAGTCTTATCTGAAGGACGAGTCAAGAGTCTCCGTAACCGGCGAGCGTGTATGAGACGACCTATGAGAGTGGAGGAAGCCAGAGAGGTATGTAAGGAAAGAACCTGTTGGAACTCTGTACTCTGTGCCGCGTGATCTTTGGTTAAGTGGTCGCTTCATCATATCTATCAACTTATGCCAATCGTTACTAAGTCATTCAATCATGAACTGTTGATGTTCGTAATGCATATTTTGTGCTTAATCAGAAAATGCCCGTGACTTTTCAGATTTTAACAATCTAGTATTTTTATCATCAATCTTCTTTAATTTATTTGAAAAGATTTTGTGAGATGTATTTTTATAGTAATTCGTATTCCAGTGGGTGCGTGTCTTCAAATGATTGGTACGTAGATCAAAGTCTTTTGAACGTTCGGCAATTTTTGATTGATTTCGTACTGAAACAGCTATTTCTATACCTCAAACCCTTTAAGCTTTACGTTCATATAATACTAATGTTATTTACCTACCATTGTAAGCTTTAAGGATTTTTATTGCATTATCATTGTTCCCCCTTAGTTGGGTTATTCATAATTTATTAGGTACTCTTTTTTCAAGTTACCAAAAGACAGAACCGCCTAGTTTGGTGATCTTCGGCAGAAAGAAACTGAGGCTAGTAAAGGAACTAGCCACAGTTTTTTTCTGTTTTTACAATAAATTATCTGATTTAATTTGATTATTTATAGCGATCGTCTCAATTCTAAAGTAGTAGTTGCGTATGTATGAGTCAAGATTCGTCTCGCTTTATTATATAAGCTCGTGGTTGCACGGGAATTCATAAAGCTACATTCGGGATTAACGTTTCCCCGAGCAGAACTTACCGTTATACCACGTTTTTTCTTTCATCTATCTATCTGTCTATATCATCACGCCAGATCCCTTGTGGGGTAGGCACAGAGTACAGAGTTCCAACAGGTCCTTACCTTACATACCTCTTTGGCTTCCTCCACTCTCATAGTACGTCTCATACACGCTCGCCGGTTACGGAGACTCTTGACTTGACCTTTTTCTTTTAATTTCTGTTTATTATGTTTATGGCATCACGACGACGCGTATTTTGCCAATGACAAGTATTACGATGATATCTATTCATTTCTAAAATAATTCAACACCCCGATAAACTTGATGACAAAGATGATTATGAAATTGATGAAGTGCCCCACCCTGGATAGTAAAGCGATGGATACTTTACATACCAATTGCGACGGCCGTTTTGAGGCAAATCGACAAGGCACGTTTTATTACTTTGTTACAATAACCTTCACTCATGCACATATAAGAATACATAATGTTTAATATTCCACCAACATTTCACATTATAATTCGAAATAACATAAGTTTTGGAAATTAAAAAAAATTGACGACATCACTCTTTGATTTCCCGCCAAAACTCCCTTATACCACTTTATACGTAATATTATGCAGAAGGCTTAGCACGACCAGGTAGACGTTAGCATAACGCTCTCGACTTGATATTCCATCCTTGTCACACTGCAAAATTACAGAATAAACGTGAAGGTGACGACATGCTTTCTCGACAGCGTTACTATTACGTCAAATGATTTGTGCTTAGTCCTCTAGTAGCGTTATATTGTGCTGGTGTCACAAACCGGCGGGTTTTCCCATGATGCCCATATATATAAGTTGCATACATGTGGTCATTTCATTAAAAGTGTGGTAGTATTATTTTAAATTAGTCATTCCCCGAAGGGATGCTGGGTACTTATTCGATTTTTAACTGATTTTAATTGTTCTTTTTTTACGAAATTATTTTAATGTCATTAAAACCTACTTGATAGCCTAGTGGTTAGACCGTTGGACTGCAAAATCAGAGGTCTCTGGTTCAAACGCGGGCACGCACTTCTGCCTTTTGGAAAGCATGTGCGTATTAAAAATTAATTATCACTTGTTTTAACGGTGAAGGAAAACATCGTGAGAAAACCTCCATGCCTAAGAGTTTCTTAAAAGTGTGTGCAGTTCGCGAACCCGCACTGGGCCAGCGTGGTGGACTATGGCCTAAGCCCTCTCAGTTTGAGAGGAGGCCCGTGCCCTACGGTGGGACAGTTTCTTTACAGGGCTAATATTATTATTTTTCTATATTATATAAAACCTACTTAAAGTAGGTAATACCGTTTAATTGCGATGCATCAGGATGTGAACTGTTTGAGGTTTTTGTATTAAAATGTTGAGAATTAGAGCACTTACCTGTGGGGACGTCTCTGACGACCTCTACGGAGATGTAATCGGTATTTTTAATATACGGGATTACCAGCGGCTTTCTTTGCATAATGTTCATGAGTGCCTTCTTTAATTACCGGCAAATCTCATATTTCTAATCAGTAACCCTTAAAATGCGGGAAATGACTTCAACACTGCCCAGAGTATATAGGTCAGACTATATAATATATCACATTACGCCTAGACTTAAATTTATATCATTTTAATCCGTGACAATCCTATGTACGATGCAAGTGATGGGGACAGACAACTACAGTATTTTTTCGTTAAAATATAGTTGTTTTTCATACAACTATCTATCTATCTATACTATCACGTCAGCTCCCTCGCGGGGTAGGTCCCTTCCAACAGGTTCTTTCCTTACATACCTCTTTGGCTTCCTCCACTCTCATAGTTCGTCTCATACACATTCGCCTTCATACAACTAAAAAATAAAAAATATACATATCAACACTATGCAAAACCAGTAACCACGCATATACGTACAACTACGAAGATTTTTTCAGAGGAAAAAATAACGGATGCCCAAAAATATATATTAGCACAATAAAAACAACACAGTAGTTGAGCTCACAAAAAGCGAGTCATAAGGGCACGTCGCTATGATAAACTGTCTGACAAATGAGGTGCTTTGTATGGAAACGTAAGACGATTCTCAGATTTTCTGCTCGTAATATTTTGTTTTCTTAAAAAGTGTAACACACTTTTAAACTCGACATAAATAAAACTTGAAATAAGTCGCGAAGTTTGCTACACTTTTAAACTTGACAAAAAAAATAAACAATGTTTTTTTTTATTATTAACAGTTTTGTCCTTTTCAGTTTTGTTTTTTTTGTTATGTTTTTACTAATGGCCTTTATGACTCTTTGTGTTTTAATATTTTTCACATAAAATGGGTAGTGACAGTCTTAAGTGCCAAACGAAATTAATATTTCGTTAATTGGTATTAAGGCATAAAATTCTAAGTATAGAAACGGGTCATGCCTCTTATTGCCATTGAATAAAGTATAATTTTCTTTGACACTTACAACTGTCACAGTAACCATCCTACATGACAAATATTATAATAACATTTTGTCGCAGTCGGTTTAAAACGCCTGTGTATTTTTGATGTATTTTCATTTTGATTGTGCAACAATTTTAATGGCGAACCTTTGCTATCAGTCCAAACAAAGTTAATCTTTTGGCATTAAAATATTTTAAAATTTTTACATAGTTTTATGTCATCTAAAAATTTTTCTACGTTAGATTTTTTTAACTGACCGCGGCGATAATACCTATCATTGCACAAAAAAAATTATGCCAGTAAAATTTATACTTTTAAAATTTTTTTTTTTTTGTGCAATCCGACTTCTTCCGACTTCGAAAGCCATATCAAGCAATACAAAAAAAAACACATTGTATTGTTTGGCACATTGGCAGCACTAACTCTACTATAGTACAACTTACCAGTTAACATTGTCCGAAGCAAGGATTTTTTTTTAAAACTAGAAATAAAAGAGTTTCGTGCGTAGAATCCGAGATTTATTGTGTTAGCGTCCGCAATTTTTGACGGCTACAGTTGCTGGAAATTTGTTTAGGAATTGTGGGACAGTTTTGTTAAGTTGGCACGTCTGATTTTGGAATGGTACAGATCAAATACGTTACAATGTAATTAGAAATTTGCTTATTTATTTCTGGCCTTGAATCCTATATATTTTAAAGTTCTTTAACCGACTGGTGTAAACAGAGCATTATCCACAAACCTAATTGTCGACTTAGACAAATTTCTAAGCATACTTAAAAAAATTCAAGAAGACGAACTGCTCTTCATATTGATAAGTTGAAGTTTCGTATTTATACGTATCTATATAAAATTAGATTAAGGTTATAACAAGTTGAAGAATTTTATTCTTTAGAGTTTTTTATGAAATCAGTTAGTATTTAAGGTTGTTAAATGACATGAACTTCCATAGACGAAAGGAGGGTCGTAGTCTCGTAAAACAAACAAAGCTTTATATCCCTTCACTGAAGACGTCAATAAATTCCGTCAGCAAAGTAAAAAAAGAAGTAACGTGAATTAACAAAACTCTCAGCAATTAAACTGAGATGCGCCGCTGAATCTAAGAGAGAGAAAAAAAATCATTTGAAGACTTTGTTTTAGTTTAGTGGGTCTTAATTGAAATAATATTCCTTTGTCCCCGAGCCAAAGAAGATTGAGGGTGGGACGTGCGGTATTTTCGTTGTTTTTCCCTCTCCCGAGCAAATGAGAAATACTTTTCTCTTTGTGACATACGACGCGGCCTGTCCGCCTTACTGGCTAAGTACCTAAAGTATAGCAGAAGAATAAAAAAACTCTGTAAACACGTAACAGTGGCATTAAACTTCTTTCACAACATATTTACTCTGTCGCCTTTATGTCGTTAGCTTCGGGAGCGATGTAATTAAATTCTCGTTGTTTAAACGCCGGGTACTTAGGCAAACTAACGGAGGGAACAAAAGGTATTTCCGCTATTCAGGCGACGGTTTTGGTGCGATTAAAATATTACTGAGAGAATACAAAATTGACATTACTTGCATGTAGTTTCAGTCGTATAGGGATAATAAACATATATCTATATTTTTATACTGTGTAATAGAAAAAGAGAAAGTTCTAGTAGGCAGGATCAACTTCACGATTTTCAAAAAAAAATTAGATTCTCTTGAACATTAAAATTTGCTTACGGTGTTTGCTTTACCCGTTAGTGAGTGACTGTCGCATGTGCGTAGCGAAAAACCCAAAAATGCAAGTCTGGTTTTGAATCCGAGATGTCGTGAATACAAAGCGAGTGTTCTACCTATTAGACTATCACTTTTTGATTCACTGCTTTGACGCTTTTTTTTTTTATTTCACCTTCAAAAAACTGCGTGTTTACGAACTTGAAAATTTATTCACCTATTGGCTTACGGACTTAAAACAAAAAAAAAAAACAAAACCTCAAAAACAATATAAAACTTCCGAATAAATACTTTATAAAAACTCAACGAGATAATCCCATCTTTTTTCATCAAACCGGTAAAGTTGTTAAACTAAAAGTTGGTCCGATTCGTAGCCGCGGACTGTACTTAAGGGGATAACTAACGTGAGTCATTCTTGACATATTTTGTTTGAGGATTTTCCCTGACCTTGACAACAGTGAAAGATGTGCCCGAAGGACCTGAAATACAGGATTTTTGTAAATAATTTAGATATAATTAATCTAAGTAAAAAAGTAATCATTACAATTGGTAGCTCATATCTTAAGCTTTCTTTTTGTGTATATTTTATATATTATATTCGCTCAGCCGTTACATTGAGAATTAACAATATATGTAAGAAAGGGCTTTTTATAAGTGTTTCTTTTTTTTTTGGAAATTTGATTAATCGTCATCATCATCAATCAGCCCGTATCTACCCACTGCTGAGTGTAGGCCTCTCCTGTATCACGCCATTCGTTCCGGTCCTGTGCTAGCCTATTCCACAATTTCCCGGTCACCTTCACGATGTCGTCGCTCCATCTGGCCGATGGTCTGCCTTTAGGCCTGCGTCCCTTCCTAGGCCACCACTCTGTTACGGCCTTGGTCCACCTGCTGTCGTCTCGCCTCATCAAGTGTCCAGCCCATCTCCACTTTAACCTCGTGATCCATTTACCAACACCTTCAACTTTCGTCCGCTTTCGGACTTCTATATCTAACATAGAAGTATGAGTACATTGAATTAAATTTTGTTGAACACATTGTATTATTAACATTCTTTAGTTTCATACATACTTCTTAAAACAAATAGGCAATAGTTTCTTAAAAATCTTCTGTAAGTCGGGAGAATTTTCCGGAGTTCACCGTTGTTACAGCCTTAAACGGAAAGTTGGCTTGATTCGCAGCCGCGGGCAGTACTTAAAAGCGCGTTTAGTTATTCAATGCGGTTGGGTAAATTAAAAATACGAGTGGAAACAAAAGTTCAGTTTGAAGCGGGATCACTTAACTGACGTAAACAACCGGCTGTTAGGCCATTATGTTGATAAGTTAGCTCGCGGTTATCTTCCATTATTTACCGGAGTTGCAACGATTTTGCGTTTGATATTTTTGCTCGATACTACCTTCGTGTTTTGCAATCGGGATAAAAGTTGTTTTAGTGATGTTTGATTGTTTACTCTTTGGTAAAATAATAAATATGTTTTCTTTATGTTGGTTAACATAATAAGGGTGTTTATAAAAGATTTATCAGTTTTGTAGGATTATTGTGAGGTTAAAAGAACTTATACTGGTTGAGTTCTTAAATCTACGCGAACATTACACATCAAATAAAAGTATTTGTCCGATTTTATCGTGGTTTATTTTTGATTTTTAAGTTCCCGAAGTTTCGGGTGCTTTGCAGCACCCATGGTCACGGGAAGGTTAAGTAACACCTCAGTCTTTCTTTTTCATACTGGTTGTAAATTGTTTCAGTCGATTACACAAATGGTTCGTATTGAATATATCTCAATATAATAACGTCAGATCCCTTGCGGATCTGACAGAGACTACAGAGTTCCAACTAACTCTTTCTTTACAGACTTCTCTGGCTAGTTCCTCTCCCATTGTTCGTCTCATACACGGTTACGGATACTTTTGACTTGCCCTTCAGATGAATGGCCCAGGTGGTTTTAACTTTTTATGTATATTTAAGAATGTATATATGTGTTTTAACACAAGATTCATTTCTTTCTTTAGTAAAGGTTGTCTGGATGAGATCACTATTACTGATAAGTTAGCCTATTATTATAATACCCTGCAATTTATAAACTTGTGTTTCCATATTGTGACTTGCCTCCAAATCCCTATTTTGTCAGTGCTAATACAAAACCTTCCTTTACGCCCAAATTATCTCAGAAACTATAACCCTATTTCAAACTAAACAGAACAAAGCGATGCTAAATAAACCAGACGCAAAAGAGATCAAGCTTCCACGTCAAGCTAATTAGGCGGAGCTTTGAAATTTTAGCTGTGCATTAACACGCCACGTTCTGCCTCATCCATCGCCCGATGAATGTACCGACTAATGAATCGGACACCATGGTTTGTAACCCTGTAGTTAAACTACCTATAAAAAAGAGGAATGTATCTCTCTGTCTCCAATTTGTTACGTAGATAATACAAGATCTAGAAGTAGTTTGTTCCAAATTGGTTTCATGTAAACTTCCTGCTCACTATTGATTGCGATTTCTCGCTAGCTAGTTTTACGGTCACTTCTCAGCTTGCTGTCACACAGGGGGAGCTGAATGTTATCGAGAAGTGTAGGGTTTTCGTGCTATTAAAGTTTCACTACATGAGGATTTTTTAGAGACTTACATACAAGCGCCAAAATTTTGATCTTTGTTCTCAGTTGGTTATTAAATCTATACAGGGGGAGCTGAATGTTATCGAGAAGTGTAGGGTTTTCGTGCTATTAAAGTTTCACTACATGAGGATTTTTTGGAGACTTACATACAAGTGCCAAAATTTTGATCTTTGTTCTCAGTTGGTTATTAAATCTATACTGTCCCACTGCAGCAGGCCTTCTTTCACAAATCCAGATGAGAATAGGTCATACTCCACCACGCGGACCTAGTGCAGATTAGTGAAGGCAGGTTTGTAGTGTCAGTGTTCAGCTGCTGAAACTTATCAAACCCCCCAATAGGCTTTCATCGAATTTCATAGTTACGAATGCCGCACTACCACAGCGCTACGAGCGCCTCAAAAGCTTATCATTTTATTATTGCTCTGTACTAACGTCCAACCGTATACTGATTACAATTTACAGATAAGATTGAGCTGCAATAATTATGATAATACAAGTCACGTCGGTCGTATACAGCGGACACTCGCATGGTTTATTACCACAGATAACATAAACGTTCAGAATACGAGCCATGCCATCGACATCTCATGTATAAATTACGACGCCATACTGCCTATCGAAATAATATATTATCTCCGACTGAACTCATAGCGAACTTTGATGGCGATAATTTGCAGTTAATTTTTGATTGGGCCGATATCGGTTCGGGAGGATTATTTAATAATAATGTTTATCGATATTGACTTCATCAATAAACTGTTTGCCTGAATCTACGGCCCGATATTTAGGTTAAAACCAATTGAAAGATAGATCTCTGATGGAATTTGTTGGTTCATTATTGTGATTTGTGAAGTCAGAATTGAAAATGTCAAGCTAAGACGTTTAGGCCTTATTTTTCTTAGAATAAAAAAGATGTTTAATTGCTTTTTGAAATACTCAGTTCAAAAATTTACCGTAGAACTAGTAAAATATATTAATATGTTTGTAAAGTGTCAAACTATGCGATTCAGTATGTATCTATGTATATAATTTAATTTATTTATTTATTTCAGATATACATCCATATTATAACATTAATTACCTATTATTATTTAATTAAAATTTTGATAATAAAAATACAGATACATATACATATATATATATATATATATATATATATATATATATATATATATATATATATATATATATTTATATATATATATATATATATATTATTATTTATATTACCTGTCCCATTCCAACATACATCCACTTGTTTTGGATGGGACAGTCCAGACGATCAGCAATCATCTGCAAGATGCCGTTGCGACTGCTTCTCACTCGCTGTCGTAGGGATACAACTTTCTTGCGAATAATCGCATGAAAGCCGTCCGTGTGCGCAAGCAAACATCTTAGATGCGCTGCAAAAGCGAGGCAGCCGCGACAGCACCCTAAAGATGTCATTGTATTGGACACGTAGATCACTGGCAGCCCGGCGGGTATAGTTTATCCAGAGGCTGCTCGAATAAAATGACTGACAATATGCCTTGAACAGGGTGATCATATAGCTCATGTGCATAATTTATGATTAACGCCATATATTTAAGGTATACAAATAATAACATTATTTTTTATCAACAAGAAGCACCTAAATCTAAAAGCAACACACAAATTAAGTATTTAAAAGCCTAGCCATTTATTCTACCGAGACTCGTAAGCCCTCCAGTTACAACAACTAAGTTCTGGTTAGTTTACGATAGAACGCTCGTTAAAAGCTCTTGATAGAAAAGCCACTCTACGCGACGCCCCTTTCCCAGTGTTTCCACTAAGCGCCTATTTAAATATAGAATTATATCTTGAATAAGTAGACGGGTAATAGGATCATGTTCGAGAAACGCTCCACATTCAGCGCGCTTCTCTACGCGAAGCCCCTCAAACGACTCGTGTATATTAATTTACATTCAACTAAAATGTGGTTTAGACACGTTTGCGAATGATGTATGGCGTTAAACATTGTGAATGTTTGCTGAGCCCGCCGTCCGCAGCTGACCGCACACGTCACGACGACGCGGTACGGACCGCGTCGACGCGCACGACGCGATGCCTGCGACTGCGAGGACACTCCGTCAGATTGCATCGTAACGCCGACCGACGTGGCCGCACATAAATCGCTTCTCTCCGCCGCCACCGTTACCGTTCCACACATTGAAATTGAATTATACGAAACCCCGGATTTTATATCTATTAGGAAAACGCTCAACGGTCCCCTGGGCGAGGATTTAGATACCGATAACTTTCTCATTTCCTTCGGGCAGCGTGGCGTTACTTAGAACGCATATAAAACTCGATCCCTTACGACAACAAGGGCCGAGTTCAGATTGACTTTGAATTAAGCCATCAATCAATCTCATACCTGACGCGGTGCTTACACGTTTATTGTGCTATATTTTTGCAGCGCCTAAAATAGACCGAGATATATCAGTTTTATCCGATGACGGGATATGCTGGTCCCCGCGGATCGCATAGCAAATTACTGTCGGATGCGGATTAAACCAATGTTGAATCTGAATTCGAAAGCGAGCAATCCTTTGATATAATGAAGCGTTGCGTAAGGTGAATAATTTATTCGTTGTAGATCTATTGAACTGAATGAGCGTGGAGCGATTCCGAGCGACGCGTGGGGCGTTGATTACCGGAGCGTACTATCTGGTGCTCGTTCGCGCTGCCGACAACCCACCAACAGAGAATTGCTAATAAATAGCAGTCGGGGAGGGCTTAATTAAAATAATTTGGCACATGAACTCAGCTCTGCAGGTGAACTTGATTAAACCCTCGCATAGGATACCAGGTAAATATTTTTGAAACAAGTGCTAATTTGGTTCGTGTATTTTCTGTGTGACGAGTAGGACTTTTTGCTTCTGCAGGTGTACGAAAAGCGACGATAGCAACTGTCCGTCCTGCAAAATATAGCCGATGGCGAGTGAGCAACTAACAAACGATTTCTCGACGCGAATTTGTGGGCGAGTGCTCCTCGACTGCGGTGTTAACAACATCTTTATCAACTGTTTTCTTATCAGCATATATGTTCTTTCTTTGAATTCTTGTGATGATACTAGCTTATATTAACCAGCTAGGAAAAGTTGCAGTTTTTTAATAAATATCGGATAAACAATATTGTACTAATTCTCATCATACTGTCAGTCACTTTTATCCTATTATAGGTCTAGTTTTAGAGCTGAACAAGTTTATGATCTCCCATGTAGATCTTGCCACAAAAAGCCTTTTTTTTATTAGCATCCATATCGTCACGCTAGCTTTTCATCGACCTTTAACGTTAACGAAGTTTTATAATGAATTTTAATGACGAAAACTCGCGATACGTTGCGTCTAATCCGCAACAGTTGAACGTGCTTGTGTAAAGTTTTCCATTACATTAGAATGAGCCGGCTCGCGCCCAGAACTAGAACAAATGGACGGCAGAGCGCGGGGATATCGTTACTGCGACTGTTATTGTAACGGATGTAACTTTGGATAAATGTCAACTGTTCTCGAATTTACTGCGCCACGGGACCGCCTCGCGTTTTATTAGCTCGCTTTGCATATATTACGAGCCCGGCCGATACAAGAACTAACGTGTGTTCGACGGTAATTCACTTTAGTAGTGTAACTACGGTGGATGTCCGATCTTTTTGTATGTATGTGCTGGTATGATATCATTTCCATTGAAAGGAGTAGGATATCCTACAGCACACCTAAGTACCTACCGAAAATAAGCTGTTTGAGAAATGTATGCATGATAGTGCCTTGAAATAGTTTTTACCTAATACGTCACCAGTCTCTCATTTCAGAATATCATATATAGCATATGTAGTTTTTGTCTATACAAAAATTGACTCGTGGCTACTCTGTTCGTACTTAAGCGACACTTATTGTGGTATACTCAAATCAGAATGACTTATATGCGTGGCGTTTGTGAGTGATTTCATAGTTGGAACCGCTTACGAGTAGTTCTACTTCTCGACACTCGCAAATAAAGATATTACTTTCTACTAAATTGTATTCAAACTCTAAGGTTGAAGTATGAAAATTGGCTTCGGTGTTCACGCGAGTGAGGTAACGACTTTTCCATTGTCCAATTTGCAAGGAATTCTCCCCTGTTTCCTGTAACCGAAGAAATAGGATTTGTTGGTGATCCCCTCTCGTTGCCTCTCCATTATTTTGGGTTTTAACTAACGTCATTTTCGAAGCTTTACCTCGATGATTTTAATGATCTTGAACTTTTTCAGTTTACCGAATCGCTTTCCCGGTCGCGCGATTTTGGTTTTAGGAAATTTACTCTTTCAAGAATATGCGTGTCAAAATAATTGCAGTCATCTTCTGATTTATGAATTTCGAGTTAAGCGTCGTTTAAACATAAATTGGGTCTATTTTTTATAGATATCTTTTGAGAGATAATCAAGAGCAGTTTATCAACATTCTAAAATCAGAATCCTTCCGTTATAATTTTATTTATAATGCATCAAGCGCTACCAACACGCATCTGAAAATTGGGCTTTGGCACTACCAATTAAAGTCTATATTAGAATATAACATTAAATTGGTTAGCACGTATTTGGCGACACTCACGGTTGAGATTGCATCAAAGGCGACAGGTGAACCTGCCTGTGAAGCGTCTAATTCAAATTGTGCATTGAATGCAGACGTTCACCGACCATCGTATTAATACGTGGAAGTTGGTCCTGCAGGGCTAGCACCAGTAGTGCGACAAGACATTTGTTGTTTTGATTTTGTCGCCCTAGGCGTGAGATAACCGTTTTGCCTTACGTGCTAGCATGGCTGTGACAAAAGTTTGACATGAGAAAGCTCGTTTCAAGAATAGTATTCAGGAGGGCCTGCATAGTGCACAGGCCTCCTTCAAGATACACCGGTTAAGCTCGCGAATAAAAAGTGGATGCGCACAGTATAAAGCCATTCTTCGTGGCGGTCATTGCGGGATACCTTTGTCTTGCAGTGGACGTCTTTCTGCTGAAGATAGATACACCAAACTATTTCGAATAACGTGCAAGACTCGAATCAAAGCCCTCAAAATTATGTCCTACGCAAAAAGAGTATTTCCGCCTGTGATAGCCCTGCCATTTTGATCTTACTATACATATCGATTAGGCAGTATAAGGCTATGGCGTTTTCGCCAGGTATTCAAGTGCACTGGTGACGGTTGGTTCGCCGTCAATCGTTCCCATATTTGTAACGGATAGATGAACATTTGAAACTGGTATCCTTTGTGAGTTGCAGCGAAGTTCCTCGTATCTGAGAATACGAAGATGCTTTTAGCTTTGAGCTCCGGTCGTTTCATTTATAAAATGCTTGTTAAGCGTAAGAGTTCGTCGCCTTAGGGAATTTAGAGAATGGGTTATAGAAGATTATTTATCACTCCATTGAACTGCACTTTGGAGCTTAGTGTTTTAACAATATCATATCGTTATTGAAAGTTGCCTCCGAAACTATAAATATACCAAACGCTATCTGAGCAATACCCTGTCTTACTAAACACACCAAGCCAATTAATTCTATGAATTGCGTACTTGGAAAATGTCTTATGCATTATTAAGTGACGTTACTGAATGAAGAATGTTGAGCAACAACTAGTTCAAAAAAATCTTTTAAAAAAAAGGTGCTGGTTGGTGCAGTCGGTTACTTGGCACCGACTTCAAATATTTATTTTTTGCTGTTTGAAGTCGGTTTACCTTATTTTTTTAAAGATTTTTATTTTACAAATTTAAGTGACGAGTGAATTATTTAGTAATATTTATATACCGATATTATATTATTTCGCTAAATTGTAAAGGATTATTGCTAAATCTACAGGATTAATATAATGACTATAATATCGGAATCTATACATTCGTGCTGTTCGCCATTAAGGAGTTCCCTCTTGTATCTTCAAAGTCCAAGGTCCAATACCAATGACAATAAAATAGGACCACCTCAAAACTATACTGAACCAAATGCAAAAAGAAACATAAAAATCGGTTCATAAGCAAAGGAGTTATAAAAAAAGGACGAATTATGAACCTCCTTTTTTGAAGTTGGTTAATATACTGCTTAGTTCTATAGAAGGGTACCTATAGGATTGACGTAATACCCACAATATCTCAATTTACACATGCCTATTGTTTGTCGTTAAGGAGTTCCCTGGTGTATCTTCTAAGTCCAAGGTCCAATGCCAATAAAATTAAAATGGGACCACCGCGGAGCTATACTAACCCCATGCAAAAAAAAACATCAAAATCGGTCCACAATTGACGGAAATATCGCTGAACATACATAAAAAAAAGCATACATACAACCGAACATAGAACCTCCTCTTTTTTGAAGTCGGTTAAAAAGTTGACTGATACGCTCAGTATAGATATTTACTGGTACTGTTTCACATAAGGCAGATTAAAACAAAGAAATACGTCATTTGGATGGTCCTAGTTCTATAAATCTATCTATCTATCTATCTATAACCTCACGCCAGATCCCTTGCGGGGTAGGCAGAGAGTACAGAGTTCCAACAGGTTCTTTCCTTACATACCTCTCTGGCTTCCTCGACTCTCATAGTTCGTCTCATACACGCTCGCCGGTTACGGAGACTCTTGACTTTTCCATCAGTTCTATAAATAAATACATATTATGGATCTTATTCTTAACCGCTCATAATATTCAGAATCATCAATCAGCTTCTACTTTCCCGCTAATTTCAGCTATTATAATATGCATTGATGAGAATTAAAATAACAATTCCAATCCAAGACAATTCAACCAAGCTTCGCTTCGTCTTGTTGCTTACACACACAGGTAATTACAGCGTTAACTAGGATTCTCAATTAGTAATTCACAGCGAATTCGATATGGCCGACCAAGCATCAAACAATGCATAATAAACCCCTATTTGCACGGCGGTCGCATAGTCAACATCGCTCGTATACTTACAGCTAATTACATTCCACTACAGGGTTTTTCTAGTGTGGTAAAAGCCCCACGTATATACCCCAGATACCCCAGATTCTTTTGATGATTTTTTCCTCGTGATGTAAAAAAATAGAGCCGAATATCTTGATGTACGCAGGAGAGGCAAAGTCAAACATAATATGACAAACTTAAGTGGCAGTGGAAATGGCACATCGCTCGTAGAACTGACGGCCGATGGGGCTGAAAGGTTCTCGAGTGGCGACCTCCTTCAGGAAGTCGTGGAGTGGGCAGGCCATAAGGTGGTTCGATGACCTGGTGAAGGTCGCAGGTAATAGCGAATGCGGTAAACTTGCCGGTCTTCATGGCATTCTTTATGGAAGGGTTTTCTCCTGCAATCGACGTCTTTAGCTCATGATGATGACATATTAATGAGCTAATAAAAAAAAATTATTCAATTCGTTCTTTTCTTTTTGGGTCGATAAAGAGCGGGGTATTTCAAAACGGCAAATTTCCTCGCAAAGGAATAAAGATTTTATAAAGAAATAATTAATATTCTATCCCCTGCGAAGCGACGGGGCTGTATTATCAAGAAAAGTAGCCATATTATTTCAAAACACCTTTAATTATTAGAAGGAAACATTTTAACTCGCTGTTTGAAAAACAAATACATTATGTGGGCACTGGGCATTGTGTATTACCAAGAACAATACTGTTCCGGAAGGAGGAATAAGAACGGACGGAATTGTTATTTTGATGGTACAACCTTGTAAATTTTCCGTTGTTTTTTGTGTTTTGCGTTAATGACTGATCTAGTATTTTGGATGCCATCTCCTTTGTGGGGTTCCGTGACTCAATCAGTAAAAACGGAGCCCTTATAATATAACTTTCTTGTGTGTCTGTCCATCCGACGGTAACGACCCTTTTTCTCAGGAACGAAAAGAAGTATCAAATTGAAATTTATGTCAAATAGTAAAGTCTAAGATGAGTAAGTAGTTAAAACTTTGACTGCCTCGTTGGTCTAGTGGCAAAGCGCATCGCTTTGTGATCACGAGGTCATCAAATCCTATATATTCAAATCCTAGGTCTGCCAAATGTAATTTTTCTAACGAAAAATTCCCAGTGTGAGTCCGGAGTCTGGAATTGTGCCCGGTATATGGCAATAGGCTCGCTCCCTATTACATGGCCACCTCTGCCAACCCCCCTCTGGGGAATATAGGCGTGACAGTTTTTTTTTTTTTTTCCTTCTTATTAAAACTTATAGGGTGGTAAAGAAGGATGACGGGTGACAAATATTTGTGTCAACTATAATTATTTGTTTTTATTTGGACGTAGGAACATGTGAAATTTATGTTTGAAAAGCACCAACGATACAGGAAAACTATCTGGTGTGGGCCAAGATTTAAAAAAAAAACATGTTAATATCATAAAAGCAGGGGTTTTCTTAGTAACTGCATATTTTGAAGCATGATTAGGTATGTCTTTTTGGGTATTTTTAAACGTTACTAAAGCTATTCCTAAATTTCATTTGAGATCGCATTATATCAGCGTTTTAAACGTAACCTATAAAGAGATTGATTTGTTCCAGCGAACATTATCTGACAGGTATTTTGTCAGTGGAGGCGCTTATATCGACTCCATCCCCGAGACAAATTAAGGCAAAGCTCGGGCATTACGGAGTAATCGCTGCCATTTGCGAAAAGATCACGTCTACGCTGTATATTTAAACGGGCCGTTAAAAAATTGGTCACAATATATACCTACTTACCTTACCCATTTATTGTTTGTACGTATCTAGAAGCGATGATAGCACTGTGCTATCGCGGCAGTGTTCTTAGATCGCTAAGGTAAAGCAGCGTTCGGCTCAGTTGGTCTGAGATGGGTATGTGGCATCTGAGTGTCTCCGTGCTTCGGAAGGTACTTTATGTCGTTTGTCACTTAATGTGGTATTCGTTAAGCCGAGTTGGAAGCCTAATAGGCGGCTTGATAAGTTCCAACAGCGGGTGGTCACATACCTGCCTCCACCAATCCACACTGGGTCCGCGTTGTGGTAGTTGGGACTAAGCCGAGTTCCAAAAGTTGTACTTATTATGTTTTGTTGCATTTTTTATTTGCAGACAACTAATATGTGTTCAGCTGGGATTTTTCTATTGCTATCAATTTAAAAGAGCTCCGATAAACCGTACTTTTATTGGATTTTCGAAGTTCCAATAAGAGTTTCTATTAATATTAGAATTTGTATTTGTCGAAATTGTTTGCTTGAAACAAATATAAAACATGATTTTAAATTTATACAATTGAAATTGGGGATTAAATTTGTTAGGGAATCTTTCATCATGAATACTTTAGATAAGGTAAATCTCAGTTGAAGTAAGGGGCATGTAAATTGCATGCCTTGCCATGTCCTTACCTCACTTGAGATTTATACCATCGATTTTATTATGACATCTAATATTCACTGCTGGTTTGGGATCCTTATAAAAGGTCATAAAAAACAATATCAAAAATCGCATATTCGAACAGAATACATACAATACAATTTTTAATTTCAATATAGCAAATAAAAACTACCATTTACATAAGTTATATTAACATCGTTTAGAATTTTAAATTTTATAAATAATTTTTAAATCTACTCATTAATTTTTTCAGAACAATCAAAAATTCATTGATCTCTTTGAGCAACCATTAATACTGACTGTATACAATGAGGGCTTATTCTATAACGAAAATAATTTAAAATCAGTAACTAAAAACTAAACGAAATACGAACGGTTAAAATTTTCGAACAACGAGAGCAATATCTATTGAATCGGACGGTCCGTTTGTTTGTTCGCGTTGTAAACTGCCCTGTTTACTTTTATGCTTGTTGACTTATGCTTTATTTATCACTTCAAATGTTGATTTTTTAACGTTTTGATTAATGCGTACAGCGGATAGTAAAATGTATGGAATAAGGTTGGTAAATTCTTATTGTAAAAAGCTTTGTTTTGTGGAATTTAAAAATAACGTAGCCAAGTTGGTCCAATATTAACCTCAGAGAAATACGTAGCTCTCTACCACATTCTTTACGTTGAGATACAAAAGTTAATGTCTCACTATTGACATCGTAGATGGCGTGTATTTATCAATTGGGTGTGAATGATTAAATACGGCAGTGCAAAGAAAAATAAAAAAATACCAAAAGGAGTCTCATGCCCGATTTTGATAAAAAATAAAACTGAATCAATCGATTGATGATTTCTTTTGACGGGTCACGAACTCGTCAATTTTGAAAAGAAATCATTAGGTAATACACCAACCAATAATGTCGTTAATATTTCGGAATTAATTACATACGACTAACAAACTAATGAAAATGCTACTACTGCTTGTTTTTTTGTTAAACTGATTAATATTTACAAATTTGCGTACCCGTATTTTTTAAATGGGCCCTTATCTTAGTTCGCCTATAAGCAATACTACCAGCTAATGCGATAAATAATACAAGATGTATTTTCATCAGTCGTAAGTAAGCGTGGTAAACCCATTTCAAGTATATTATAAAACAATAAACTCTTCTAGGTAGTAAAAAAATCATTAAGGAAAGTACGGCTTTTAAAGCGGGAAATTTATGCACACCATGGTAATTATGTAAATCTGAGTTGGTAATTAATAAAACAGAACCATGAATGTAAAGTATTCTATTGTAATATGTAATACAATTTTTCTTTTATTACGAAAAGCAGATTATCGTAATTTAAAATAATACAGGTAGGAATATTAAGCGAATGAAGTATCATATTTTAATTTTGAAGTTTATAGTCAAAGTAATTATAACTAACGAATGATTTAAATTGGTAACCAACAGGAGCACTTTCAGCGAACTTGTTTTTGACGACAAGTTGTTAATACAGCAGATGTAAAAAAATAGACCGTGTCTTATATGAAGGGCAAGTCAAGAGTCTCCGTAACCGGTGAGAGTGTATGAGACGAACTATGAGAGTGGAGGAAGCCAGAGAGGTCATTGAAGGAAGCAACCTGTTGGAACTCACCTGGACTGGACTTTGCCTGCCGTAAGGGAACTGGCGTGATGATATAGATAGATACATAGATCTAAAAAAATCTAGTGTTATAAGTCTAGACTTAAGTCGTAAGATTGCAATCCCAGCATTATAATCGGATCGACCAGCGATATGATCGGTACATGGAAAATGTTACCCTTGAAATGTTTGATTTGCTTGGATTGACTACTATGGATAGGTAGTATGCCGTAGCTTATTTGCATAAAAGCCGCATTGCATACCGTCTAGCTACGTTATTAAATCATAATTAAGTATCCGCGAGCATGTATGTGATGAAATATAAGAGAGGATAAATCTAGAGAGGTCTGTAAGGAGAGAACCTGTTGAAAATCTATACTCCCTGCCTATCCCGCATAGGATCTGGGGCGATAATATACACAGATAATATTATTGAACCTGGATCAACTCATTGCTGAGTCGTTTCTCCTCCATCGCGCGATTCATTCCGGTCCTGCTAGTTCTACTTTATTAAATAGCAGACAAATATTCGGGTTGCGTAGTAAAAGTTGTTAGTCTCTGAGTTAATAACAAGATTAACAAGTTTAAAGTCGATTGTAAAGAGGGGCTTAGACATATTTATAGTTGTTATACGACGAAGCTATGTTATCGCAAGCACCTGTCAACATGACAGGTTATATGGTAGTTCACATAGTAGATGGGCACTGGAGCGGCCACTTGCACGAGCTCAGAGTGGTAGCTCTTAGCGAAACAATGGGCGCTCTCGACCGACGACCTGCCCTTTTGTGCTGTCTCCCATCACAACTCCGTCGTAGAACACATTTAGGTATTTACCAATATGGTTAAATTTATATTTAAACTGCGACGGCTATATATTTACTGTAAATATTTTTGATTCTTCCAATAATAATTATTATGCCAGCCTAAGCACCTCAGATTGAAACAAGGGGCGCTCTCGAACAATAATCCGAGCTAAGTAATCTATCTAAGTAACTTTACTTTGCCGTGGGAAAGCAACGGAGATATATACGGTTATTATCTTTGTCTCTTTTTGACGACTGCAAAATGTTAAAGATGTTCTAGTAATCTTCCTGCTCTTTTGCAGCTCTTGTCATAACACGGATGTATTTGATCTCTCGTCTATGGTATCTTAGATAGATAACGCCATCATAACGCCAGATCCTTGAAGGATAGGAAGAGAGTACACAGTTCCTACTGGTGCTTTCTTTACCGATTCTCTCCCTATCTCCACTTTCATAGTTCATCTCATATACGCTCGCCGGTTACACTTCTGACCTGCCTTTCGGACGATTTAGCGCAATGGTTAAGAGCTTAAGCCGCTCTGCCAACTGCGTCTAATAGTCGCGGCTTCGAGTCCCGCACGGTACAAATCTTTGTGTGATCTACAATTATTTGTTCCGGTCTGGGTATTTGTATATGTGAATTTTCATTTTTGTAAACGCACCCACGACACAGGAATAAATCCTAGCGTGGGGCAACGTTTTGTAAAAAAAAAGCAAAAGATAGAACACGGACTTGGTCATCGTAAGATAGTCCATTATATTCGTGTTGATAAACCAATCTTGGAACAGTCTTAGTCTTATCCAACGATAGAAAAACCATACCAGGAGAACAATACCTTTTTATAATAGGTTCAATATGTACACCTATTAGTGACCTAATAATGAGCTTATGTTTTCTTCTCAATGTAAGCCGTACAGGAAGCACTGAAGTGGGGACAATTAGGACAAACAATGGGGTTCTCGTGGCCGAGAATCTCCTCTTGTATGTATCTCGCGTGATGTGTGCTCGATTATTGAAGGGAAGGAATCGATATTCGATTAATAAGGGTCTTTGAATTTACCCCTGGGTGATTCTGAGGGTGAAATTGCAGGCCGGCAACCGTAGAGTGTATAGGTAAGAGTCTGACGGTTGGTATTTTTTATTTTGGGACTAATCCCGCTAATAATGTCACTGTAACTCCTATAAGGCAAGATCCATGTCCCGACGTATAAAGAATTTTTTTTCTAAACACACCGTCACG
This sequence comes from Phalera bucephala, assembly GCA_905147815.2. Classification (NCBI taxonomy): domain Eukaryota; kingdom Metazoa; phylum Arthropoda; class Insecta; order Lepidoptera; family Notodontidae; genus Phalera; species Phalera bucephala. The sequence goes on from LR990609.1 coordinate 52,956,007, forward strand.
CCTATATTCCCCAGAGGGGGTGGCAGAGGTGTACTGAGTACACCCACGTTTCGCCGACGATGTTAGGCCCCATGTAATAGGGGGCGAGCCTATTGCCATATATCGGGCACAATTCCAGACTCCGGACTCGTACTGGGAATTTTTTGTTAGAAAAACTACATTTGTCCGACCTAGGATTTGAACCCAGGACCTCATGATCACAAAGCGATGCGCTTTGCCACCAGACCAAAAGGCAGCCAGATTTTTTTCTAAAATGAAGTTATACGTAGATAGTCCATACATTGACTCTGTACTCAGGTAGGTAAATGTGGGTAAAATTATATGCACATGGGTATTTGAAGATCTAAAACTAACAGCTTCCGATTGTGGTATGCCACAGACTATGTCACACCTACTGGTCTGCCCCTTGAGCCCCATCACCTGTATGAGGGAATATCTGAGCGCACCCACGGATGGCGCGATTAAGATACGAGTAGCTATTCACTGGGCGGACAAAAATGAACCATTGATACGAAAAGAAGGAGAAAATAGGTAGTATTTACGGAACCCTCAAAGCACGAGTCCTACTTGCGCTTGTCCGGATTTTTCTATAAAAATAACTATCTGAAAGAAATAACTATAGATTGCTTAATATTTATTTTCAACTTTTATCTACCTAATTGACTGCCAAATTGAGCTAGATCTATTTTTATGGTTTAAGTATTACAAATATAAGGCTGAGATAGGCATATGAAATATATTCTGAATCTGAAATTAGTTTGCCATACATAATGAATGAAGCATGTTCTTTAAAAACTTTTAAATTCACGTTTTAATAAGACTTCAAGCAGTTTTCAGATCTGGGCCCCAATTCTCGTATTTAATTGACACTGAAATTGGATCCTGACTGAATTGAGATTTAATTTTGAATTGACTCGAAATTGGTATTCTGTTACACTAAAAGTTCGGTCTGATTTCGGTATCATCTCAGCCTAATCTCAGTATAATCTAGTGTCGATCACATTTCGATCTATTATCGATCTCACGTCGATTCACAGCTGACATAGATAAAATAAAAAACATTAAGTGTAATGTCAAACTTATAAATATCGGTGTTGCCAATTTGTAGGCAAGTACCGGAAGTGTCGGTAATTTTAAATAAAAACATAATTATATTTCACACAGGAATCGAAATATAAACGTATAAACAAATAAAAAATACTATAAATATAATCAATTCGTTCTACTTTTGCGTATTTTGATTTAATTTTCATTTAATACTCGTTTGATGTGTCTGAAAATTGGGTATTTTCATTTAGGTGCATGACCACCCCACGCACTCGAGCTAGTACCCATGGCCATAAAAATTCATAAGGTATAAGAAAAAAACACCGCGCGTAAATTGATGTTGTTTACAAAGTGTTTTGAATTTCATTGTCTTCCTTTATAATATTCTGGCTAAACAAGACAAAGAAGGAAACGCGCTTTTAACAAAATTGTGGGCTCAGTGCGCTTTGATTTTGAATGCCGACGTCGGAGACGTCCAAAAGTCAGCGCAAGAGTGGAAAAAGGTAAGTAATCTATCGTCTTATATAGATCTGCTCAATATTACTATTCTTAGTGATAAAGTGCCGTTTTATATTTCTAGTACTACAATCAATACAAGAGCCGCACGAAGGCTGAACAAAGAAGCCATAAAATGGGAGTCTTGAAAACTGGTGAAGGGCCAGCTGACGAGGTCCATTTAACACCTCTGGAGGAACGCTTCATTGGCATTATTGGAGGATGCAGTTCTCAGCTGCCTGCTGGCAGGCATAATCTACTTGATATATTGGTAAATATTATATCGGTGGTAATATTTATGTAGAACTCTATCAAGAAATTTTGAAATATTCTAATGTGTGTGATTTGTTTATAGACTGTTGAACTGAATACTAGCAGTGGCGGGAATGATGGGAATTAGGGCATGAGTGGCCATGTCCTAACAGGAGACATGTAGGTCAGTTTTGAGTAAGTATACACAACCAACAATATAATAACCACTAAAATAGTTTTATTGTAAACATGTCAAACAGAAAATGTATTATCTTTAATTGCCCACAGGGTTTGCATGACTATTTGCTGCACAGCTGCACCTGTCATCGGTGGATGTGCTTACAGCAGCTGGTATGGCCGGGACAAGCATCTCGTCACGGTCTTGCTCTGGCGCTCTAAGCCAAGCCTAATTGGCCATGTTGTGTAGAACACAGCAAGCATGCAGCTGCCTTACTACTAATAGACACCTAAAAGAAAAAAAAATTGAAAATTACAACCATTCTTTATAATAATAAACATTGTTGATTAATAAATATATACCATTGTGGATTAGAAAAGTAATCATTTTAAACATTGTTAATTAATATTTGTTAAGAAGATAAACCATTGTTGATTAGTGAGTAGAAATAATTTAGTTTAGTGTATTCTATATTTATGATAAATATAAGTGTTTACACATTGTTGATTAATAATTTGATTATAGATTGTTATTGATATGTTTTATATGAATAAATAAGCACTTATTTGATTTAGTTAAACATGTTTATATTTACAAACCTGAATCTCCCTTTTGAAACTCCTATAATCTATTCCAACACATTCAGAGCTTCAATATGTTTTTGGTAAAACCAATTTTCAGTAAAACAAAACAAATACCCACTATCCCTGCAATTTAAATGTGACATTATGCAGTGTTTATATTAGTTATCTTATAATGTGACTTCTGCAAACATACATACCTAAAAGAGAAATTGATTCACCACCCTCAGTGACCTCATTTAGATAACCATTTAATGGGTGGTCCCTCCAAATAGTTGAATCATAGGTACTCCCAGGCTGAATGGGTCTACACAGAGAATATTTTGGCCTGTATCACAAATCTGAAAAGCAAGATTTTTTTTTATTAACAATCAATATTAATAAAGTTTAATAATTATAGCTTCATATTACTTAATTTATACTTACTATCATCACATACAAAGAATGATAGCCTTTATAGCATTAATATGCCTCCTCATGTTCTGAAGGTTTTATGATCGAGACATGAGTACCATCTATGCAGCCAACACCTCTAGGTAGCCCATATTTGGAATAGAATCTAAAATACAAAAAATCTTACATTTGTTATTATTAGCAAATTTCAATAGATAGGTTCATATTACAATGATTAGTATAACTTACCTGCTTCTAATTCTTTCCCTTGCCTCTCTTGTCAGAGGAAAGTTAACATACTTGCTCAAGACTGCCGGGTGGTTTAAAGCATCTGTCACTTGCTGCGCAGCCCTCGACACACTGGGTTGTGGCAAAGCATGTGAAATGCTTTGTCCCACCAAACTTTGGTATGAACCACTCACATATTGTTACCAAAACCTAGAAAAAAGATAATATTAGAATCATTTTTTAATATTTAAGAATATACAATGCAAGGAATCTAACGTGATGATATAGATATATAAATATATGGCTTTCATTTTGCATATATTGAGTATTTACCTCGGGTGTGTAAAAATGTGTGTTGTGTATAGGTAGTAGGTACTTAAACTAACCTTTACAGCAGCATCCAGTCCATCGTTACGTCTTTCTCTGGGCATATGGGGCTTCAGCTCGTCAATAAGGTTTTCCACTAGCGGTTTCGTGAGTCTGTAAGTTCTTACAAACTCCGAATCGCGCATGGAAAAGGCGTCTGAAGCGAAACGACGATCACGTAATGTACGTCGGCGTTGCCTACGTCTTTCCGACGCTGCTTCGTCGTCTGCTCGTAGTGCAGCTATTAGATAATTCCACCTTAAGCCAAATCCACTCATTTTACGTGAAATAATTGCGTAAAAAAAAATTATTTTTATGTGCAAAACCAACTATTTACAATGTCTCTTCAGTCAACTTTGAGTCAAGCTTCAGTGTCATTTCAATCTCAAATTTGACGTTTGTTATTGTACGAGAATACCAATTTTGTAGTTTATGTTAGTTCAAAACGTTACCAGAATACCGTTTACATGTTTTTCAAGTTTCGGTTCGATCTCGATTCGGTAAATGTCATTGAAGGATTCGAATATGTTACGAGAATACCGTTTGTAAATTTGATGAGATTGAGATGAGATCGAAACTGGATTTTGAACACTTTTAATTACGTGAATTGGCCTTCTGAAAATTAAACTTGAGCTTAAAAAATTTTAAACTAATTAAAAATTCGTTATTTTTTAACACTAAAAACTTGTTTGTTTATTCTAAAACAGCAATTCGTTTTGTCTCTTGGGTTTAGTTTAAGTTATTACTCCAATCAAACTTGTTTTAAACTTTCAAATGTCATTTACAAAAAGCTTTCGGAATGGCCTATCGTTTCTCTTAATTTGTTTTCCAATTTAAAATATGGTGGTCTAGACAGATAATCGAATAACCAAGTATTGTTTATTCAAGATTCGTTCTAAAGTCTAGAACGAAGTTTTTACGAAATATTTTTTGACGGACGATTTAGCGCAGTTGCTAAGAGCTCGAGCTGCTCCGCCCACTGTGTCTAATAGTCGCGGGTTCGATTCCCGCACGGGACAAATCTTTGTGTGATCCACAATTATTTGTTCCGGTCTAGGTATTTGTGTTTGTGAATTTTCATGTTTGTAAACGCACCCACGACACAGGAATAAATACTAGTGTGGGGCTAAGTTTAAAAAAAAAAATAACTTTTTAAAAGTAACTATTTTTTATTGCCACTTATTACTGCTCTAGTAATCGATAGGTGCGACACAAAATCGTCCATATTTTTTAAACATAGCCCTACTAGGATTTATTCCTGTGTCGTGGATGCGTTTAGAAACATGAAAATTCACATGCATAAATACCCAGACCGAGACAAATATTTGTGGGTCACACGAAAATTTATCCCGTGCGGGAATTGAACCCGCGACTATTTGATCTAATGGGCGTAGCTGCTTAAAATTGTTCCTCAAATTTAATATGATAATGCTTCAGCCCGGAAGAGGAGTATTACATACACCTATATTTTGTGGCCGATGTTGGTAGGATTTAAAATCTATGGCTATTACACAAGACCAATTCTAGATATCGGACTGCGACCGAGTTTTTTTTTACAGTAAAATAACATATTTTTTCGACGTAAGTTCCGAACCCAGGAACTCGTGATTACCGTATTTATATCATCACGTTAGATGACTTGGCAAAGAGAACAGAGTTCCAACAGGTTCTTCTTACAGACCACTTTCTCTAGAGCAGAGGTTCCCAGACGTTTTATCTCATAGACCACTTTCAAAATTTAGCTGGTTCCGGTGGACCCCATGCAGCTAGATTTCTACCATATTCCCAAAACTCAACAAAAAATGTTAAGATTAATCTAACTTTGGAAATTTGCGTTGCGGCTGAGTTCCAACCACGAATTATTAGCTTTCAATAAAAGGTAAGGATTGATTGGTTAATTATTTATTGATTGTGCTGTGAGTGGATGTCAAAAAAGCAAAGTTGGCCAATCAAAAAAGTGATTCCATCCAACTTTACTTTTTTGACATCTACTCACAGCATAAGGAACCAATCAATTCTCACTTATTTAATTTAGAAAACTCCCCATTCTAGTGGTAAACGTATAAAGAAAAACAGTATATTTTTTGTGTTAAATATGTAATTATTACCCTATTAATTACTATTGTTATCATATTACATTGTAATATGATAACAGCCGTAATATAATTAAAATTAAACATTAATAACGTAACTTCTACAATGACAATCACAAAATAGTCATAATTTTAATGGGAGGGATGTACTTGATGGATTGACAGCAAAAATAAATAGTTTATATTTGGCTTCAGTTTTGTTAAGAATAACCGCAAATCTCCCCGTTCCGTGATATTCAATGTGCTACTTTTTTTTGTTAAAAGGTTTTTAACGACACTAAAATTTTTTTTGATAAGATATGACGAGGGAAAGGCTCTCAAAAGCTTTCTCGTAATTCCCCGCAGTCTAGGATATTTTTCGGGTATTTCTGCCTACAGCCAAAATGTTTGATACCCTCCTTTGAATTTCACCTTCAGCTCTTCATTAGTGCTAAGCTCGAGTAGCTCCTCTTGTAATATCACATTCTCCACTTCCGTTTCATCAAATGGATTTATGATGCATGGTGGTATTTCCACCGTCAGAATATCTCACAATTAAATATCACAATTAAATGTTGAACGTATGTCTGAATATCCTCATCAAGGCATTCCACCTGTGAAAACTAGGAAAATTCGCGCCGACTAATATTTTGCTTCATAAATTTCAATTTTCCAAGAAATACTGAAATTACACCCTTTGTTTTTATTAAATTGAGGCTGTCCCCTTGTAATTGTAAGTTAATTTCCTTTTAGTTAAAATCCTTGTAAATGTCATTTAATTTATTGAGCAAATCTGTCAAATAAGCGATCTCTGCTTTCAAATTGATTAGGTTTTCTTTTAAATCTGGATATTTACTTTCCAGAAACTCTAAAACTGATTCAAAAAGTAAGTAAAATCTTGTTAAACATGCACCTCTCGACAACCAGTGTACTTCAGTATGTAAGAGCAATCGTTGGAAGTCTGCATCATTTTCATCGCACAATTGTGCAAATAATCGCGTATTCAACGCATTGCTTCTTATTTTGTTAACTGCATTTATCACAAATTGAAGCGATTGGTGCCATCTATCACTAAAATGTTTCGCTACTAGGTGTTTTTGATGGATGACACAGTGGATTGCAGTTACCTCTGGTATAATTCTTTTAAGGTGGATTATAAACCCACGATATCGCCCGACCATGGCAGGAGCTCCATCTGTTGCCACCGAAATAACGTTTGTGAATGGAATCAATTTTTTCTTAAAAAAATGACTCAGGACATTAAATATTGATTCACCTTTAGTGTAAGTCTCCAAAGTTTTCGCGAATAGTAACTCTTCATGAATTTCTTCATCCATAACAAATCGAACATATGCCAATAATAATGCTTCATTACCAGGTAAAGTTGTTCCGTCCAGTTGAATAGGTAAATGAGTTGTTTGCAGATAATTACACAAGAAACTTTCAATATCAGAGCTCATTTTATCAATACGTCTTTGTACAGTGTTGTTACTCAAATGAATTCGTTTGAGTATGCCAAATAGTGATTAGTGCAGAACAGTTTTTAAAAACTCTTCAACAGCGGGTAAAATTAACTGTTCTCCAATGGTGTGCGGTTTTCCAGATTTCGCTTTGAGTAATGAGATATTGTAAGATCATCGTTACTTTCAGAGGTTAAAGCGAACATACTGTGCTCTTATCATATTTTTCCTTCAATGCTTGAAAATATTTCAAATCTTGATGACACCTTCTTAGATGATCTTAGAGCTTGGATGGTTTCATAGAGTCATTGCTCAAAACTTTGTTGCATGAAAGTCATATGGGCAATTGCTTGTCTGCCTTTGATGGAAGAAAACCAAATTTTAAATAATCAACACTATACTGTCGACATTTCTTCTTAAATTCAGCCATGTTTCGTATCAGTTACCTACCAGTAAATAAAAAAAAACGATGTTTTAGTAATCATAAAGCGTCAACAAGATTTGGCTATTTTAACAGAATAGGATTACCTAATTAATTATTGCAATGAAATAAACAAAGTACCGACGGCAAACTGATTCTAATTATTAAAAGCAATAAATCGCTTCATAATTCTCTATTATGGATTAGAATCAATAATAGAGTTTTATGAATACGGCTGAACCGGTTTTAATGTAATGTAAAACATTTTTTCATAAATACATTTTGATATATTTCTGTAAATTAGATAGAAAATACTTTTAAATAATATTTTGATAGCAAAACTCTTATATTATTATAATTATTAATTTATTACTTTGATGCACATTACGGGTACGTAAAGACGCGTTTAATTTATGAAAATATATTTAATTAAGTCATTTAGCATTAGGAACCTGAAATATTTACAATCATACAGGTCAATCATAATATATCTCTCCATTAGTGAACCACCACACAGTCGGGTAAAAAAAAATTACTTATAAAGTAGGGACAATAAGTTCAACCTTTCTCGGCTTTCTGTTATTTTATGGAAGTATCTAATAATGACTCAGTTCAGTTTTTAATTTTTATTACGTACCTACCACACGCAAACATTATAAATAAACTTATTACAACATAAAATAAAAGTATGTATAACAAATAGGCAGGTAAATACTTACTTTTTCTGACACTAGCAAACACTAACATCGATTCACTTTTCTTTACTTTTCTTTTTGAAATTCCGGAAACAAATGAGTAACGTTTATCCTTGGTATTGGTATTTATATTGGTGAAGAATCAAACAAGTGCATGCAAGATTGAAAGCACACACACCATAAGTCGTATTTCGTCCCTTTGCACGTCTGAACAAGCGTTGCGGACGGCGGCGGCGCTTTGCAAGTCTCGACAAGTAACAGTCGCTGAGCTACTTAAAATATTATCTGCCTGCATTGATAGGTCAAGTCAAGCCAACATTTTAGTTCTTCACTATCAAAAGCAAATAAATTTTCGAGGATCCCCGCTTACGAATTGTGAACCCCCATTTTTTTTTTGTCACGCCACCGTTGCCTCCCGTCGAGTCGCCCGTGGACCCCTGGGGGTCCACCTGGACCAATTTGGGAACTAAGGCTCTAGACCAATATAATAATAATATCAGCCCTGTTAAGAAACTGTCCCACTGTTGGGCACGGGCCTCCTCTCAAACTTAGAGGATTTAGGCCATAGTCCACCACGCTGGCCCAGTGCGGGTTGGCGAACTTCGTACACCTTCGAAATACTCTTAGGCATGCTGGTTTCCTCACGATATTTTCCTTCACCGTTTAAGCAGATGATAGTTAATTTTTAATACGCACATGCTTTCGAAAATACAGGTGCGTAGTATTGTAAAAACGCTCGAGTCGGCGCTTGAAACGGTCGCGACTTCTACGTGTTTCAACACTCGTGAGCGTCGCACACTAGAGGTGCGTGCCTGGGTTTGAACCCGAGACCTCTGACTTTGCAGTCCAACGATCTAAGCACTAGGTTATCACTGCTTTCATCTCGGTATCTAGACCAATGATTTCATCAAATGCACTTATATAACATATCGATTTACCGAAGAACAAAGAAATGAGGTTGTAAAGAATAAATCCGCTCTTGCTACAGGTAATATAAAACTGTTCCGCCAGTACGCTTTTGTTTGCTACTTTTCTTTTATTCTATTAGTCTGTAGGTTGCATTTGACGGGCGTATCAAAGCCGTTGTAAATCCGGTATAAATGGCGCACAAACATGATTTTCTCTCGGCCGCCCGCGCTGAGCGAGTCTCGCGTTTGCCTTCAATTAGGTCACGTGTACGTACGCCATGTTAGTACATTTTGAAGGATAATTTTTTACAAAGGACAGAGAATGATTAAACAGATAAACAATGCGAAAGTGGAAGGATGTAGGTACCAGGGAAGACCTAGACTATCTTATGACTAAGTAGACCGAGTCTTATCTGAAGGATAAGTGAAGAGTCTCCGTAACCGGCGACCGTGTATGAGACGAACAATGAGAGTGGAGGAAGCCAGAGAGGTATGTAAGGAAAGAACCTGTTGAAACTCTGTACTCTTTGCCTACCCCGCAAGGTATCTGGCGGGATAATATAGATAGATTTTTTACAAATTAAACTTGAAAGTTAAGGCATTACTACTTAAACATTAGCAATCTATGTGCAAGTAAAAGCGAGGAGGTTTTATCTGAAAATCAGCGTTTGAGGAGACTTCGTTTGCCTCCAGCACGTGCTGAGCCTTTCGGCACAGCTCATACTGAAGGAAACCTGGTTGTTTATTGTAATTTAATTTCAATTAAAACTTTCTTTTTTGGATCGAGGGATCGAATCCGGAATGAAGTTATTGGTCAGAGAACCAAGATTACCGACATAGCTCAGCGAATTAGCAAGCTGAAATGGCAGTGGGCAGGTCACATATGTCGCAGAACCGATGGCCGTTGGGTAGACTGGTTCTTGAGTGGAGACCGCGTGGCGGTAAACGCAGTGTAGGGCGCCCTGAAGCTAGGTGGGGCGACGATATTCGTAAGGCAGTGGGCAGGGATTGGAGGAGGGAGCTGAAGATCGACATTAGTGGCGTGCCATGGGAGAGGCCTACGTCCAGCAGTGGACTGACACGGGCTGATGATGATGATAATAATTAAATAATATTTAATCTTAAATAATTCTTTAAATTCATGTTGCCCCATCCTGTGAATAGCGATAAGAAAGCAATAAAACGAATCCTGTCAAAGAATAATAATTGAAAGGGGTAGAGGTGAACTGTGTACACCCACTTTTCGCCGACGATGTTAGGTCTTAAATATTTAGGGCGAACCTATTGCCATATACTGGGCACAATTCCAGATTCCGGATTTGGGTCTAAGACTCGTGATCGCAAAGCACATTATCCGCGTCGAGTCCAACGAGGCGGATAAATGATCAAAGAATAGACAAGTCAAGTGACCGTGACCAGCGAACGTGTATGAGACGATCTATAAGAGGCGCATGTAAGATAATAGCCTTATTTTTTTTAAATCATGGTGACACTAGTAACTCGGCTTACAGGAAGACCCGTTAGGTCGCAGCTAGTGCTATACCGCACATTAATACTTAACACAAACTATTAATTTTCAACGTTCACCGTTATTAAGCAGTCGGCTTATTTGTTGAGGTCGCTTATCATCGAGGTTGGTAATTACTGTACGTAAATACTGAACTAAATATCGTATTTAATATAAAAATCGATTGTGATGATAATCGAGACATTAGGTGTGGAGTTTTATTGCATTTTATATTAAATACTCCAGTTGTTGGTAGGTATCAACGCTCCTACGAGAAAGGAATATTTATTTCGCAGTTGGGAATTACTTTCTTATTTAAGTATCATTTCCCGTCTGGGACATTTTTATAGACAAATACTGTAGGATATGATAATAAAATATCTATTTCTACAGAGTTAGCGCAATAAGGCCCGAAATAATAATAAATAATTATAGCCCGAAATAATTATAAATATTACGTACAAGAGTAGTCTTTCACAACAGTAGGAACAACCTTCTATTACTTAGCTGCACAGTTCTATATTCGCTTGACAAAATATCTCTCTCTATCTATATCATCACGCCAGATCCCTTACGGGGTAGGCAGAGAGTACAGAGTTCCAACAGGCTCTTTCCTTACATACCTCTCTGGCTTCCTCTACTCTCATAGTTCGTCTCATACACGCTCGCCGGTTACGAAGACTCCTGACTTGTCCTTCAGTTATGACCCGGTCTATTTGGTCATGGTAAGATAGTCTAGGTCTTCCCCGGTACTTACATCCTTCCACTTTCGCATTGTATATCAGTTTTGTCATTCTTTCTTCGGACATTCTTTCTATATACCCGAACCAACGGAGCATACCCTTTCTCATCTTCACACCGATATTCTCTTTCATAACTATTTGCTTTCTTACTACGCTGTTGCGAATACGGTCGGTCAGCTTCACACCGCAAACAAAATATACTTCTAATTAAGTTTTATTAAATCAAAGCAAAATCCAAGTTATCCTTTAGCAGTTACGGCGTAACTGGCAGGTCAAAGTTTAGTAGTGCTTCTCTAGTAGAAGTCCGTAGCGCTACCCGAGCGTAGCGCCGGCTCGTAGCGGAGCGTAGCACATTGCGCTATGTCGACCGCAGCCCACGTGGCCCGGCATAATAACCCATCTTAGATAATTCCTATTGTTTTAGCTTGGTTACTATTATGTTTAGGATTTGTTTTTGCGTTTGTAGAATAGCTACAGAGAATGTATTTTATGCTATATGTATATGAATTAGGGCAATGTGTGTGTGTGTGTTACAGTAGTATAAAGCCGATTAGAATGTAAGTGCGTTCGATAGAGACATAGAAAAAAAAATTACAGTTTCGTTTAGTTTCGATGGATAGTGCGGTCACCCTGATTTGGTGGATTACGTGACTTAGATTCCAATTTAAAGCGTTACTTTTATATATTAAATGCTAATGCGTCATGCAATATACTATAAAGTTTCTAAAATATAAGTCATATATAGAAAGTTATTACTAGGGATGGAATCTTAAGACCATTTCAGATACTTCTGTCTGTAACAATAACGATCAAATGTATTTGTTCTCAAAATATGTATTTACGTGCGTAAAAATTTATACTTGGATTTATGTTGTGAGAGTACACTGAGAGCTTGTTATTGACTCTTCAGTTTATTGTTATTGATGTTGAATATCTGTAACACATATTTGAACATTCAATCAGATAAATGTTTGCTTAGACCGCATAATTCCAAATTCAATACACAAGGCATACTTTAAGCTATATACCACTCGTTTTACATATAAAACATAGTTACCTACATATAGGAGTTGCATAACCATGCATTCGGCTGGCAAAGAGCCGATACAGCGGAACTTTGCCGATAATGTAGCGTTCGCTTTTACGAACAACTAGCGAGCGAATGGGAAGTTCACAATTAGCACACGCGTGAGGTACTGAATTTAACGTTAAACATTACTCAAGTATTGGAACTGTGCATTAATGGGAATCCAGACGGGTTTGTTTGAAAAAATAGCTGTTTACTGAGTTTGTAAGTTTCGTTATTTAGGGTGTATGGGCCCCAGCGATTAATGGTAGCGATAACTGAATCTTGTTACTTATGTGTAACATGCTCTTAGGTGTTTGACATATTGAATTGCTGGAAGAAACATTTTTAGTATGCCTGATAATCGTAAATGTACATACACATCGTTATAAACGTTTTTATTATACCTGATAATCGTTAATGTACATACACATCGTCACTGCAGTAGTTCTTAAGCGGGGCGATAAAGGTGTACTTTGTAAGACGGCGACCTAATACGAAGCTTCTTTAGCTCTACAAATTCCGGATTGCTGCTAAATATTTTTCCATAGAAAAACATTGGTCAACACGCTGATGGCTGTGAAAATATAGTCAACTAGCCGTAGGGGAAGGTGACCGTGTTTATGCAAGAACAGAAATAACAGACCGCTATGAATGCTTGTTATCTGACATGGTGCGGCTTCGCCTCATAATACTACAGTGTCAGTTAACAAGCTCCCATAATGGACTACATACAAACATCGCTGACCGTGCATAAACACGACCAATTAACTGTAGAATTTCAAAAAAAAAAAATGTGCCAATAAGCGGCCTAACCATTCAATTAAAATCAACACACCACATGGTAGATTTATTTCTACTCCTACTACATTTTCAATCATCCATAACTCCTCACAGGCAGCCATTGCAATGTAATTAATCCTGTTAGCGCTAATAGCGGCCAATGTTAGCCACGTCACAGCTTATTTGCCCCTGGCTTGTTTGATTTGGACCGTGCACTCGAAGGCCCCGTAAATCAAAACCGAAGTATCCTGACCTCCGAATGTAATCCGATTTCAACGTTTACCACCTAACGCTCTTCGTCCAGGGGAGGCGCGAAGATCAAAGTATGCTGGACGTTATAATGGTACTTGTGTTTCGTAAACGATGTTTTATTCATGCCATGATGCTCGGCTGCTGCGAATAACCGGCTAATTATTGAGGTGTTCGGTAAGATTTAGGGCGTGTCTAGATACAATTATTATTAACTGGTTTTGAGTATAAATCTGGATTGTGGTTTTGTCGTTCTGAATACGAGTATTATCTATTCTAGCCATTAGGGATTATCGGAACGGCCGTAAATGTGTCGCAATTGAAATATACACTAAGTAGATTAGTGTGGGGATTTTGTAAGCGCCATGTATCTTACGTTATATGGCTATCAGTATTAGTTCAGAATTTAAAGCTTTATAAATGATGTTTCATGTTCCTTTGATTGCTACAGAAGTTCTGTTGCTATAGAATTTATGTTGCCGGCGCCATGAGACAGTTATGTTGAAGCTCGGACATTGTAAATGAGAAGTAAAGAGTGCAATAAGCTTATTAGACTGTTCCTTCTATATTCGTCAATAAAACCGAACCAATTGTGTAGCATGGTGCGACTGACGAACATGTAATTCGAAAAAAAAACTCAGTAGCAATCCGGAGTCTAAAGTTGAGCCTCGTACAATAGCAATAGATTCTATGCTATTTACATATACTTTATTATTACATCGGGACCTAACAATATACAGTACATATCTGCTATGCTTGCATGGGGAATGAGATGACACCGTGTTTCATTTTTCTCATAAGTATTCAGAAATTCCGTAAGTACCTACAAAGGTATTATGACTGCCGCCTTATTTCGAGAAATCGACACAGCTTATAATTAACGTGCTACTTCACTTGTCAGGTTAATAAACTCCCAGGACGTTCAATATGCTTACCCAAGAAATTTCTGCTATCGGTGAATTGATTATCATAATGCCTTTCAGTTAGCTGATTCCGATAAAGCTGGATGCGGGAACTGATATAATTTGCACGTCGTTGCGTTGCTACTAATTCGATATCCAATAAGGTATTAGGCTCAATTATTATTTTTCTGTAAATTAAATCTTATTACGGTCGTATAAGACTGCTTTCTGTGTGGTCTTTCAAGGATTTGTTCTATTGTGGAAGGCGTCCAAAGGTTCTCAAAATATGACCGGGTAAAAACCTGTACAAGGGAAGAGCTGAGCGCGGCTATATAGCATGATAGAGCTAGTGGAGCACTTAGTGGGACAAATATGAACTGACACGAAAACAAGAAATGGATTCCTTCTTGCACGCAACCGGCTTATAATTTGCTTGTCAAAGGCGTCCGAAAAAAGCCAAATTTCATTGAAATGTGAGGCGTTCGAGTGAATCGGTTGTGATAGGACAAAAAAAGGTGTCACTGGAGAATTTTTATTCGGTACACTTCCGGCCCATCTACAGCCGGACCTTTTGTTTCAAGTGTAGATGGATCAAGGACTCCAACACAAAATGCTCGTGTCCCCCGAACACGGGTACCCATGAAGCGGTATTCTCTACGAAATAGATATATTATGTTGTGTGTTGTATGTGGTAGTGATTGCGGTTGAAACCGTCCAGTATATTTATGTCCCTCATTTAGAATTCCAAGTTTCTTTAAATCTAGTAAAATTTATAGAGATCGCTTTGATATATTGGAGTTTATTCAGTTGCGTGTTTTTAGGGTTTAAATTAATCGTGTTTAGGCTTTGGAGGCAACTGGAGGCTATCGATAAAAGACTTTAAATTATGTAGATAGTGGGTTTGTTAGATTTGTTATAGATACTATTTCTATTCAAGTGATGTACTGATATCTCCTAATGATAGTCGAATAAATGAAATAGAACAACTTGATTCTAATGTTAAACAACATAAAGCGTTGTTAAAATAGACTCAAATGAGACTTTGATACTATAATTTGATCTTGCTTGAGGGTTTAGGGTGGTTCCACATTGGCGAGTGAGCGATATACGCGACGTTATTGTGGCTATAACTGCAACTACGCGCAGCACCTTTTTCACGCGTTGAGCAACTCAAGAGGCGCACAAGACGCGATTGGCACACACTCCGTTCCAATTGCGGCGCACGAACATATTATTAGAAAAATAGTAAACACAAAAATGTTTTTTGACACACATATGCGCATTCTGCCGCATTTGCGACGTATTCGCCAATGTAGTAGCATCCTTAAGCCCCTCTAGCAGTTCAGAGAAATAGTGTCAAGGATATATTATGCAGATAGTCGCACGAATTTACTCTTTTTGCATTAAATTGCACTTACCCTCGTCATATGCAGTTTTCTGATGGCGTTCGTCATTACCGTGTGTGTGGCGTACAAAGTACCTGAATAAACTACAAGCTTTAGTATCATATCGTAGCTAGCAACCCACTCGTATGCCGTTGTAACTCTGTATTAAATTTAGTCAACCAAGATTTTCGATCGCGGATGAGATCTAAATTAAATTACTTACGTTACATTTAAGTATGTACATTTAGGCAATGAATTAATTGTTTACTTAAGTAAATCTTAACACTTGCATCAAAATGCGCTTTAAATAATGCGTTAAAATAACTCGCTGCCACATCACGATTAACACATTGAAATATTGACTACTTGAGCGTAATGTCTTAGTTAACGTGTTAATTAACGCAGGGTAGGATCATAAAAGTTTCCCTTCGTGCTCCTATAAGGAGTAGGTGCGCAAAACCTGGAACCTGCTTTGTCACACCAACTGTTTTGAGCCACGGCAGGCAGATAGTAGAACAAAATTATTATCAGAATAAATACATCGGTGCGTTATTAAGTCGTAAATATTTCAGCTCCTCCGCGTCCCACAACGCCCCGATTAAGGCAGGCCAATGGAATTATCCCGGCTATAGCTCCGAATTAATTCGAACGACCCCTAGACCTTTTAAATATCGCCCCTAAGGGTGAACGTGTGATGCGATAAAAATACTGCCGAACAACCCTTTGTCGCGTCGACGGGTTGTGGGACTCTTAATTGGAATTTTATGTGTAGATTTGAGGATTCCCAGCCATATCAGATTCCCTGATAGAAGATGCATATGTTGCTATCTTGTCGTTACTCAATGAAGGTTTATGGTTGAGTCAACATTTAATTTAAGGTATGGCTACTACCAGTAGAATTTTCACCTATCTCGTATGGAAAATCGATTAGTTCAGTATTGAAATTGGCTATTACTTATTAGCAAACGCCAATACGTCTATATCAACGTTGGTGATTGCTTGTTGTGCGGTGAAGCTATAAATGCTCTAGGAACCTCACGGTCCTACAGTGTTTAAAGCGTATCCTTCTTATATATTTCAGATATTTTAATATTTATTTAAACGTGGTCATATTTATCTTAAGTGGCGCTGGGGCACATTGCTCGTGTAACTGACGGCAGTTGGGACAGAAAGGCGAAGACGTGGAGAAAGCGGAGTCCTGCTCTGGTGGACCGATGACCTGCTGAGGGTCGCAGGTAAAATCTGGAAGCGTACAGCACAATGCCGTTCGTCATGGCAATCTTTAGGGAGACATTTTTTCAGCAGTGGAGGACTTCTATAATGATTTACCTCACACAACAGAACCTTCATTTTATGCAGTACTGACCTAAGGTTAAGCGCCTGAACCCGCACCAGTTACTTGCGTCATGTACGGACGTACACGTAACTACGCCAATAAGAATGCGGTACACGTTTGCTATACATTTCCTAGAAGTAAAATCGTGTGAAGAACGTTATAGAAAAGCTTGATACATGACGTTTTTGTTCTCATGGCTTACCGCATCACACGGTTGTTGTTCGGAGCTTTACTGAGAAGGAATAATGCGTGAGAGAAATACACAATACGCAATACTTTGTGTGAACTTTTCGAATTGTAGTAGCTTTATTGTTTCCTGAAAGGCGTATAAAGTATGTAAATGGGATATATTTCCCGCCCGTGTATTCGTTGAATTGGAATTGATAGTGTAGGTTTTCTGATGGTATTATTTTATTTTATTCTTCTTGCGTATTTGTAATAATTAGGCATTATTCGTGTGATGTAGGAGTAACTGAACTTTGGCATTGTATATCCGTTTCTTCATTATTTCTTTAGATATTTTCTTGTAGGGTTCAACCATAGCACGCACTTTCTCATCTTAAAACCAATTTTTAACTCTCGACGCAAAAAGAGGGGTGTTATAAGTTTAAATTTTTGTTTGAAAGGTGACTTTATCGAGAGTGTTCTTACTATAATTAATTTGAGTCAGGCTTTTTTAATGTATAATCTAAGTTTTACTTGATTTGTTTTCATATCTATGTATATCTACGCTCTCTTAAGTGCATACAACAGTGTTACGAACGAGGTTGGCTAGCATAACCTCACACACACTCAATACACACAAACTTAAAGCATGCATGCATTTAACTTGCTCTTTCACTCTTTAAATACATTCCATAATATATAGTAGACATAATATATAGTCGATATATCAGCAAATCTGGAATTCGCATTCTAAAACTGTGACCGGCATAATGGGAACAGCCTCACCCCTTTTATTTTGAGACCTATCATGTACAAGTATAAAGACAATATTAATATAACCGCGAATAAGGATTCCCTATGACCAATTAAACACGAGACGCGGTGCTTTACCAAAACGTGATAGATTGTTTAATGGTACTCGAGAGCTGTATAGAATACACAAACATTTCACGAAGTTAGCGTAACGCGGTGCGTTTGGTCATAGCGAATAAGGGCCCAGTACACCTATGTGTGTTGCCAGTGATGACATACGGATCAGAGACGTGGTCTCTTACAATAGGTCTCATAAAAAAGCTCAGAGTTGCTCAGCGAGCTATGGAATGAGCTATGCTCGGCGTTTCTCTACGTGATCGAATCAGGAATATGAACGTAACGTAGAAGAACCAAGGTCACTTACATAGCCCTCAGGATTAGCAAGCTGAAGTGGCAATGGGCGGGCCACATAACGCGAAGATCGGGCTGGCTTTGGGGCAGAAAGATTCTAGAGTGGAGACCACGTATTGGCAAGCGCAGCGTAGGACGACTGCCTGCCAGATGGACCTACGATCTTGTGAAAATTGCAGGAAGTCGTTGGATGCAGGTGGGTTCGGACCGGTTACGCTGGAAAGCGATTGGGGAGGCCTATGTTCAGCAGTGGACAAGTATAGGCTGAGATGATGATGACACCTATGCCGTAACCAGGTGGCAAAGGTAGGCGTGACGTAATTTTCTGTTATATCAACAAATCGGATAAACATTCAACAAATACCTACTACGACACGTGATTTATGATTGTATCACTGGGCTTAATTAAAAATACTACCGCATATCTGGCGTATTTCCCGTATTTCAAAGGCTGCATGTCAAAGACTGCAATTTTCATTACATTAAAGCATCGCTGCCGTATCCGAAAAAATATGACACGCGAATACTATAATATTTTTATATAAAAAATAATTACTTTCCCTTAAATCTGCTGAAAAATTACAATAGCGCTGTCTAGTGACTACCTCACACACTACAACAATACTTCTTTGTCTATGTGCTATCAGTGACATTTTGTGGAACTATTTTGATTTGCGGTGAATCAATAGCCAATTGAGTGTTCGCCAATAGACAAACGTGGTATAGGTAACTTTTTAGAAGCTTTTGTGTTCGTATGTCTATCTGTCTTTCTGTTTCAAATCTTGTAATCTATTTTCAAGTACTTTAGGTATTTTATTTATTAGTTTTATTTTATTTTATTAAGATATCCAATAGCGTTTGACAATAGAAAGCATGTATCCGACTGAGCTGAAATTTAGCATATGTATGTAAGTTCGGTGACAATGCAATTATATAGTACATACCATGGACCCAGCTCCAGAACAGTCTTTTGATAGGGTTGAAAGGTGGCCATGGGAACATGTCAACTACACAACATAACCGCCTCGTGTTTAGGCTTGTTAGATTGGTATTGACAAGTACTATACAACCAGATGATGTTTACGGTCTGATGATGAAGTGGCAAGGTGACCAACGAACTATCCAAATACTAAACATACCCCCGCCGGGTTTGAGCTCGTTGGATTTGTCTTCACGAGTTCTGTAGACCCTGATGGTGTCCAGGATCTGATAATGGAACCGAAGGGTAGCCAACGGAACTACATAACATAATCCCACAGTGTTTGGGTTCGTTGGATTTGTCTTGATGAGTTCTGTAGACCCGGATGATGTCGAAGGTCTGATAATGGAACTGGAGGGTAGCCAATAGAACGTCTCAATTACTGAACATAATCCTGCAGTGTCTGGGCTCGTTGGATTTGTCTTGACGAGTTTTATGAATCCGGACGCTGACCAGGGTCTGATGATGGAGTCGGGAGGTGGCCAAAGGAACTACCTAACTACTCAACATAACCCCGCCGTGTTTGGGCGCATTGGATTTGTCTTGACGAGTTCTCTAGACCCGACGTAACTACAATTTGGCACTGAAACTGGCCGAAACTGAACCCGGTACGAAACCCTCAGAGCGCGAGTCCGACTTGCACTTGTCCAGTTATTTTTTTATATGTATGTTACGCTATCATTCCGTCAATTATGAATCGATTTTGAAGATTGTTTTTGTATTGGATTCAGTGTAGCTCCAAAGTGGTCTCATTTTAATTTCATCGGTATTGTACCTTGGACTTTGAAGACACACCAGGGAATTCCTTAACGACAAATAATACGACTGCGTATATTGAGATATTATGGGTATTACTATAGGTACACTGCCATAGCACTAATCAGAATATTAACCGACTTCAAAACAGGAAAGGTTGACAATACGTCTGTGTTTTTTTAAAACGTCTTTATCTATGAACTGATTTTGATTTGTTCGTTGGGTTTAGTATAGTTTCGTGGTGGTCCTATTTTAATGAAATCGGTGTTGAACTTTGGACTTAAAAGATGCACCAGGGGACTTCTTAACGGCAGCACACATGTTTAGATTCCGTTATTACGGTTATTATATCAATCCTACACACAACTCAACAAAAAAATATAATATCGGTGTGTAAATATTAGTAAATAATTCAGTCGTCACTTAAAATTGTAAACTAAAATTCTTTTTAAAAAAGTTAACCGACTTTATAAAGCAAAAAAATAAATGTTTGAGGTCGGTGCCAAGTAACTAACTGCACCAACCGCTACCGATCTTAAATATTTATTTTTTTTGCTTTTTGAAGTCGGTTTACTTTTTTTTTTAAAAGAATTTTATTTTTTATAGAACAAGGCCCCCACACTCTTAACTCACTTGCCGCCACGTTTACGTGCTAAGTTTTGTATAAAAAATATTTTTAAGTGCACTGAGATAAAGTTAAAACAACTTCAGCAACATAATATTTTATTGTCTAGCTGTTACCCGCGGCTGAGCACGCGTTTGATTTGTAATTGGACATAGTTGGGTCGGTTTTTCCGCAATAGCACAGATCCTGTATTCCAAGACCTCCATACTAAGTTTCCTTAAAATCCGTTCAGCCGTGTTTTTCCGGGTTTGCCGTTTCTCCGGGATAAAAGTAAACTAAAATAATCTCTGAAAACTCCTCCGTCTTCCAATAATAGCCGTTCTGGAGAGT
This sequence comes from Phalera bucephala, assembly GCA_905147815.2. Classification (NCBI taxonomy): domain Eukaryota; kingdom Metazoa; phylum Arthropoda; class Insecta; order Lepidoptera; family Notodontidae; genus Phalera; species Phalera bucephala. Next base: position 52,977,093 of record LR990609.1, read on the forward strand.
AAAACGGACAAACAAACATGGAAAGAAAAAAATTCAAACCACAAGTTTGGGTTTTATTATTTATTGGTTATAGCTATATAAATACACAAACAGTTCATGGACAAAGTCATGCTTAGGTGTCTCAAACAAACGAATATGCGAAGTTCCGTGTCCGGGTCATTTATCGATTAAGAGTTCACTCCCTAGAAGACAATCCTGACTGCATCATCGGTTCATACAAGAAGACGTATTTGAGTATCTTAATTTAGCTATTACCACTGAAGAGTTTCTTCGTGAGGAGACAAACTCAAGTGCAATATCAGTTCATGCAGGATTTCATGTGTAGACAAAATCACACATTTTACCGTAACATTGCAATATTAAAAATAATAAAGTTTTATGGTTTATCCCCCGATAATCCGGGGCTTCTTGATTCTTCCGGGATAAAAATTATCTTAGAAATTAAATTAGGGTGTAAGCTTAGAATAAATTAATATAATCTATACGTCGCGGGCGCGCATAAAATTGATGCATCAATTACTACTTGCAAAGCAAGTAGTCACGTTCACGCGAGTAGTCGCTATATGATCTTCGTGCGAAATGACGTGCTCTGCGCATGTCAAATTAAATTTAATTATGGCGTCTTGTATCGTTTCTGCCTGTAAAAATGCTTTTGAGCTCAAAAAGATACATTATGGAAGCATATTTCATACCTAACCTAACGCGCATTCAGGTGCCGTATATTGAAATAATTCTTCCATTTGTAATTGTCATAGCAATAGACACGTTCATTTTTTTAGTGTTGATAGTTTAACAATTTTATTATTCCTTACTGTTATTTCCTGAGGACTTAATTAGTTCTAGTATTAAATGGTATTAAACTAGTTGACTACTACATCTTGATTAATTCGATTGATGATCATATCGAAAATATATTTTCTCTACATGAAATTACTACAAGCCTCAATAGTTGAAGTATATCTATTTCTTGAGATTAATATGCATTAAAATAGTTAATTAATTAAAGTAAATTTAGTTACCGTAACAATGATTTTATTATCATCTATACTAATGTCATCAACAGTTAAAAAGTGGTAATCTTTCCGGGCTGCCAACTTTGCGGGAGTGGGAAGTGCGGTGAGTGTGAGACGTTTGTGAAATTTTCTGCTTCATCGCGCGATGTGCAATGACGACTGGACGCGACTTCTGTATAATTTACTCTAAGGGTATATCAACATACCAAGTAACTTGCTTTGCCATCCCTTCTTTCCGCTCCGAATACGGGCGACGACGACGACGAAGTCGTAGATCCCCTCCCCTAGCTGGCGGTTGACCGGTGCACTTAGTAGTGCACCCCCTCACCCCGCAGCGACTGTACCAACCGAAGCCGCCTCTTCAAGGCGCCCTCGAGTATGTCGCCTCTTGCCCTTCTGGCTCGAGCGTAGTGGTTGCACGCTCGCCCTTAAGTCCGGTGAAGCTGTAAAGGACTCGCGGCCAACAACGTACATCACTCACACACACACCAAGTTACATTGAAATCCGTGCGGTACTTTAGGCCTGATTGAAACATAAGGAGACAGACATACGATAATTTCAAACAAAATGATTTCGGCCTCAATATCGATAAGGAAGTGTATCCTAATTAAAATTTTTACTTCGGCTCCTTTACAGTTTTATTATATGTATAGATGAAAACACAAACATCCCCGGTAACCCCGTGGTCTTCAAGTTGCGCGCCATTTGTCGTTTGACATGTCTTCTCTTAGACGTAGTACTTAGTACCATGACAATAGGCTCGCCTTCTAATATATTCGGCCTTAGGGCCGAATATGTGTACTTTGTACATCGCCGAAATATGGATAACACAAAGTACACCCCTGCTTGAGGAACGTGGTCAATGTGACGGTGATATCAATAATATTATAATAGAAAACAAATTTCGAGGCGAGCTTGTTGTCTTATTTAGGGCTTGATTTGCTTCTCTCATTGCCTTAACGACTTTAGTATGTATTGACATTTTGAAGAAAGATATAAACAGACATATGTTCTTACATATTTCATGTCTAAGTCTCTGAAATCGTAAGCTCGGTATGTAACTTAGATTGCGAAGTAGTGGTAGTGTCTTAGTTACTTTTCTGACCTATCATAAACATTTTAAAGGTTTACATGTATGTAAATATTCTTATTCAAAACTATTTCGAAAGTCCACGATTCCACACATTTCTAGCTCGGGTATAACATATTTTGTTTATTTGCATGCTCCATATAACATAATATAATATTTGTGTATACTAAAATATACTAGAAAAACTTTGCAGAATTAAATAATGTTATTCGATTTTTCAAAAATAAGCATTGTCTCTCGGGCCAGCGTTTAACTAGTTAGGAGTAGAGGCTAAACAAATGAAAATGTTTTGATTGCAATTCCGGCGCTGGGGAGAAAAAATGCTCTTCACAAAAAAAAACTAAAGTGTGTGGAATTATTTCTCGCCTCTGGCACAATAGAATTGCTATATTCTCACAGTATGGTTCTTTATGACCCGTTTTTTGGTTCTGGCATAAAGAAGAATGACAAAACAGATATACAATGCGAAGGTGGAGGGATGTAGGTACCGGGGAAGACGTAGACTATCTTACCATGACCAAATAGACCGTGTCTTATCTGAAGGGCAAGTCAAGAGTCTCCGTAACCGGCGAGCGTGTATGAGACGATCTATGAGAGTGAAGGAAGCCAGAGAGAGAGGTATTTAAGGAAAGAACCTATTGGATAGTAGTATAGTAAGACAGCGAGTAGGTATGAAAGATAGTATCGGTGTAAAGATGAGAAAGGGCATGCTCCGTTGGTTCGGGCATATAGAAAGAATGCCAGAGGAAAGAATGACAAAACAGATATACAATGTGAAAGTGGAAGGATGCAGGTACCGGGGAAGACCTAGACTATCTTACCACGACCAAATAAACCGAGTCTTATCTGATGGAAAAGTCAAGAGTCTCCGTAACCGGCGAGCGTGTATGAGACGAACTATGAGAGTCGAGGAAGCCAGAGAGGTATGTAATGAAAGAACTTGTTGGAACTCTGTACTCTCTGCCTACCCCGCAAGGGATCTGGCGTGAGTTTATAGATAGATAGATAGATAGATAGATAGATAGATAGATAGAACCTATTGGAACTCTGTACTCTCTGCCTACCCCGTAAGGGATCTGGCGTGATGATATAGATAGAAATATGGGCTTAATTGCTTTGTATTGTATATATTTTACCTCATGTATGATTATACCATGTATTATTATTATTACCAAAGTTACCGACATAGCTCGCAAACTCAGTAAGCTAAAGTGGCAATGGGCTGGTCACATCTGCAGAAGGACCGACGGCCGATGGAGCAAGCGTGTCCTAGAGTGGAGACCGCGACTTGGTAAGCGTAAGGTAGGACGGCCCCCAGCTAGATGGACCGACGACCTCAAAAAGGTCGCTGGGACAGACTGGATGCGGAAGGCGGAGGACCGTGTGCAATGGCGCGTGTTAGGAGAGGCCTATCTATGTCCAGCAGTGGACTGCGATAGGCTGATTGATTGATGATTATGAGTATATATTTATTTATTCGTAGGTTTGCTTTATATAATTTATGTATATGTGCGTAGTTATTGATTTCCCTTCCTTTTTTTTCTCTCCGCCTTGGGGATTTTGCACCTACTTCACTTGTTTCTGCATCACCCTAAGGTAGACTAGTAGAAAATGCCTAATTAAGTCCTCCTATGTACCAACAGTGCATAAATTATTTAATAACATAAAATCATGTTTATAAACGCACTTACGACACAAGAATAATTCTGTAGTTATCCTCTTAATATTTGTACTGAAATAGTGGAAAAACTTAATTATTTACAACCAACTGCCGTTGCTCTAGTGAGGCATAGTGCAGCTGGCGTTTTTGAGAATCTGGTTGCGATTTTTCTTACCAAAAAAGTCCAAGCAGTGCGAAGACTGATATTGGGACCTAAAGTCATTGGCGAGATGTGGGTTTAAATAAAACGTTTGCTTAGTGAATGTAGGCGTAATCGTCCTTATTTATTTTAATTATCTACAACCGGTCCCCGATACCTAACATCTGGAATGCTCATTAATTTATTCACTGATAAATGTTTATAATAAAACACGTTGGCAAAGTGTTACCGACGGAGGGCACAAAGAATTCCGCTGAAAGGCAGGTACCACTCTCTACCGCGCGGACGCCGGATAAATTTCCAAATAAAATTTCATAAATATTTTTGATATATTCACGGTCAGGTTTTTCATACTTTGCCCGCGTGGCTTATCTGGATTATCTCGAGATTTCCCACAGATATTTTTTAACTTGTGCGCGTTTATGCGTCCGCTTATTGCGTTTTATCTGGCGCGTGATTTGGCGAGCCTCCCCGCGACCGCCAAATATGTTTATCGTCCCCGAAAGTCTCCCCCTTTCATATTTATGGTATACGTTCAAACGAAATATAACGCAATACTGGCTACTGCTAAAATTCCTCTTTTTTAATAAAGAGTAATTTCAGCGGTTCCCAGTAAAGCGTTATTTAGTGTTTACGAAGTACTTTGTGTATGAAAGCGATTTTTAAACCTTGTTTTGCTAAGTTTACCAGTAACGTACATAGAAGATCAGGGTTTAAGATCTGGTAAACCTGTTTAGTTAGGATACTTGATTTTACGGTAAAAATTATATTATAAAATACCTCTTACTTTGCTTACGTATTTAACATCAACAGAATTGACCAATAGCAGCAAAGAACATTATACTACACTTTTATACGTCGTCTGCGCAGGCACATAAAAGTGCTTCTACTGTCTCAAGTTAATATTTAATGATTATAATACATTTTATACACACCATGCTAAGAACTCTATTTCTCTTTCCAGGTACATGTAATGACACAGACCTCGAACGGGTCAGCTCGAAATTCAAGTGCATAGATCATTTAAAAAAGGGTAGTGCGAGAACTGTCGGACAGTCGCAGATGTGGTTGTGAGTGATCACGTGTTAGCCATTGTCATGTGGGTGTCATGGCGTGCGCTGGCGTTGCTGGCGACGCTACAAGCATGTGCTGGGGCAAGGGAGCCGGTGTACCACAATCAGTTCGCGGTGCACGTGCCAGATGGGCCAGAACACGTCGACCACATAGCCAGGAGGCACGGCTTCGTCAATCATGGACAGGTTAGTACTATTATTCTTTTGCTTCTACGGGCCTGGACAAGTTGCAAGTATTTTTCCGTCATTAGTAGTATTTTTTAGACATAAGCCCGTAACACATTTGACGGACGATTTAGCGCAGTGGTTAAGTTTAATAGTCGCAGGTTCGATTCCCGCACGGGACAAATCATTGTGTGATCCACAATTATTTGTTCCGGTCTGGGTATTTGTGTGTGAATTTTCATGTTTGTAAACGCACCCACGACACAGGAATAAATCCTAGTGTGGGGCTTCGTTTTTAAAAAACAAAAAAAAAAGAACATTCCAAACAATTACTTTAAAAAAAACACCGTCACGCCTATATTCCACAAGCGGGGGTGGCAGAGGTGTACCGAGTACACCTACGTGACACCGACGATGTTAGGTCCCATGTAATAGGGGGTGAGCCTATTGCCATATACCAGGCACAATTCCAGACACCGGCTCGTTCTGGGAAGTTTTCGTTAGAAAAACTACACTTGTCCGACCTAGGATTTGAACCCAGGACCTCGTGCGTCACAAAGCGATGCGCTTTACCACTAGGCCAACGAGGCAGGCAACGAATTACTATTTTCTTATTAAAAAGCCAGGACCCACAGCTTATTCAATCCATAGAATAATTATATAGAAACCGCAGGCGCGCACCAAATTGAAGCAACATTTACTACCTGTAAATCAAGTAGCTATACGTTCACGCGAGTAGTCACCCTGTGACCGTCGTGCGAAGTAACGTACTCTGCTCAGATCAAATTAAATTGAATTATGCCGTCTTGTGTCGTTCTCGCCTGTAAAAATGTTGAGCTCAAAAAGAAACATGATCTATCTATCTATATCATCACGCCAGATCCCTTGCGGGGTAGGCAGAGAGTACAGAGTTCCAACAGGTTCTTTCCTTACATACCTCTCTGGCTTCCTCCACTCTCATAGTTCGTCTCATACACGCTCGCCGGTTACGGAGACTCTTGACTTTTCCTTCAGATAAGACTCGTTTTATTTGGTCGTGGTAAGATAGTCTAGGTCTTCCCCGGTACCTGCATCCTTCCACTTTCACATTGTATATCTGTTTTGTCATTCTTTCATCTGGCATTCTTTCTATATGCCCAAACCAACGGAGCATGCCCTTTCTCATCTTTACACCGATATTATTTTTGATATCTACTCGCTTTCTTACTACGCTGTTGCTAATGCGGTCGGTCAGCTTCACTCCGCACATCTTCCGCAGAGCTCGCATTTCTACCGCATTTATCCTACTTTCATTCTCCTTTTTACATACCCAGCTCTCGCTACCATATAACCACTTCCAAGTAGCTTTCCCATCGCACCATTCACCCTGTTCCCTAAACTCACTCTTCTCTCTATGTCAGCGGTGTATTTCCCATCCTTACTGAAGGCGCAACCAAGATATACAAACTCATTCACTTGCTCCAGCACATCGTTACCAACCACAATCCTCACATTCGTTCTGGTTTCTTCCTTTTCAAAAGAAACATGATAGGATCACATATCATATGTAACTAGCGCATATGGTATTCTAAGCGTCAATCATGGACAGGTTAGTACTGTTTCTCTTATGATTCTACGGGCCTAGGCAAGTTGCAAGCATTTTGTATCTAGGTACTATTCTCTTTCCTCCATTGGTAGTCTTTGCTCTTATGGAACTAAGCCCCCCACGCATTCCCATCACTCTAACTCCTATAAGCGAGGATCCGCAATTGGTAGAGCTTTGTATGGTCATGTGACTTTTCGTCTTCATATGATATTTCCGCACACTGTTATTATTTTTTTTAATTACATAAGCCCACACGAGGAATTATTCTAGAAGTAGTTGCGTTTAACTTAAAATTTTAATATGAAACGTTCACACCGAAACAAACTACTTGATCTAGTGAGCGGATTGGCGTCCACGGACGGACGTCCGTGGCGTACGTCCCACCCACTAGATGACTAGACGATAATATCGTGGAAATAAAACTCCTTTTTAGTACTCAATCGAAACTGAAATTTAATTTCCGTCTCGCCGTCTGCCGGCACTGAAATCGAATCTTTGGTATGGCAAACAGCTTGTACCGCATTAATTAATATAATGACGGACAGCTTGGTCCGATTGTTAAGTGCTCAGGCCGCTCCGTCCACTGGATTGACAAATCTTTGTGTGACCCACAAACATTTGTTTCGGTCTGGGTGTTTCTGTATGTGAATTTCACGCTTGTAAACGCAGCCACGACGCGGGAATAATAAAAAACATTTTTTTTAAATTATAAGCGTAAAGATGTCCTTTGTTTCATTGTAATTTATTCTTAAAAATGGTCATGTCTACGTATTGTACAAATGGCGTAATATTCTAATAATATAAGTCCACTGAATAGGCATTATGAATAAGCATTACTAATTGTCTATTACACAATATACATCACTAACATGAAAAATCTTAAACCGTGTTAAATTGGCTTGTACGTAAGTAAATATAAATAGATTCATAAAAATGTAAGATAATCACAGCGTAGCTACAGCGAGCTTACTCCGCACTAACAGGGGTAGTCAAAGCAAATATTTTTATTTGTGAATCACGGGTAAATACGACAATTATTTTATATAATTTTTAATTTAAACTTACTAATTTGTCAGAGATCTCTGCCCAATGGGGTGGTATAGACTGATTTTTTTATTTATTATTATTAATAATTATGGAATGAACCACATCACAATTAAAATTGTTCTTAATTATAAAATACCTATATCATCCAGATCTATACCTATACCAGATCCCTTGTGGGGCAGATATTATGTAATATTTAGGTCTTAATTATTATTTTTTGAAATACCTTATGTCCCGCAGACAGCAGTACATGTATATTTACCTAAGCGCATATCCGCATTAAGTCTTTCAAGGTCATACGACTAGGAATACTCATCCCAGCCAGCAATGCTGCTTGGCTCGCGCTGGCGGCGCTTATGAGTTATACCGTAGGAATACACTGCGGCTACCCGCGTAGAGAGAAACAGCTGTTTTTGTTTATGCTGTGACAATATGTAGTCTGCATTATTCGCCCGTACTATCTAGAATAGAATTTCGTAACACGAAATTTAAGTTTATTAGAGTTTATCTTCGTTACGTAGGCACCCACTCGCATTGTATGTACTAAATATTTTAAACAAGAATAAAGTATGCTTCGCTATTGAAATATGGGCCACTTAAATTGATGGCGAAATTAATTTTGTAGTAACTGGAATATTTCTCAAGGCGTCGTAGTGATAAAATGTTGTAATAATAAAACATAAATTGTGTTGCACAATATTTATATCCATTTTTAAGACCAGTGAAACTATAAAGGCTATTTATTGATGAATTTGAAACATTATCAAAAGTATGTCGCTCTTATCATTATAGGCCTTTAGTGTCCCAGTGTTGGTTAAAAGACTTCCCTGTCTATCTCCAGAATACGTTATGATCTTTGCCCATTTGGTCCTAATCACATTGGAGATCATGCCGCCATCTCTTGAGTTTGTTGCGCTATCATCTCCTGCTAGTTGAGACCAAATAAGGTTAAGGGAAAACTTATTTGGATCTGTACATCTACAATGATTACGATGATAATAAAATTACACATGCTTTGTACACAGCACAGTTACTTTGATCCCCCATTTTGCTAAAGACGCGCGATAAAGGTGTTAAAAAGTTGGACTCTTTCAATACTAGGTCATTTGATAGAGTTAACAACACATAGCCCACCGGATTAGTTTTCCGAAGTGGCAGTGGACTGGCCACATTAGCTGCGGAACCGATAACCGCTGGGGTAAACAGTTCTTGTGTGGAAACCACAGATAGGCAAACGTGGTGCAGGTCGCCTTCAGGCTCGGTGAAGTGATGATCTTCGCAGGGCGGCTGATAGAAATTGGATGAGAGTAGCCGAGGATTGTACTCAGTGGCGTGCAATTAAGGTCTAGGTACATCTGTGGAGTGCTATACGGTGATGAGGATGATGACGCACCCTTATACTATAGTACACATTTTATGAAGAAATTATTAAGTGGTAATCTACGCAGCTATTTTATTTGCCAATTATATTCACTTATCTTGTAAATACTTTGTTCTACATACATAATTGCAGCTTACACGTTCAGATAAATTTCTTCACATCCGTACATCCAATTAACAATTTAAAAAAGTTAATTTTTTAAACAATGCTTCTTGTAAAAACACGTTCAGTATCAATACGGTATAGTGCATACAAATTAATACCCAAATTGATTAAAAATATCGGCCGCGAAACGTGCGTTTATTATCACTGCAATGTTGTGCCAATTAATTGGTTTGATCGTCCAATTAGCTTCGGTAGTATGTGTGTTGTAAAACAATACGAGGATAAATGCATGGAAGTTCATGTTACATTTTAATATTTGAAAATTGTTTGCTGTAAAAAATAGACATTTATACATGCAGTTTCCCGCGTTTAGTTTAAAATAGCGCCACCTACCGGGGTTCCAGTATAATTAAGAACCACTCAGACGACCCCGTAAGTGCAAAAAAATCAGTCAAGGCGTTTAGGAGTAGTATAATAAATACACTCACACCTACTAAACATCGTCATGCCTATATTCTCCAAGCGGAGGTGGCAGACGCACAAATTGCCGACGTTATCATCATCATTATCATCTTCAAACAGCCTAATGCTAAGTGTAGGCCGCTCCTCTATCACGCCATTCATTCCGGTCCTGTGCTAGTCTATTCCAAAATTTGCTTACCACTTTCACAATATCAACACTCCATCTAAGAATTGATATTGTTGGAAAAATTTTAATCGCGTATTCGCGACAAGGAAGTGGGGCTATCTATAATATTGGAACCAAAAATACATCGACAAAATGTGAATATACTATGGAACATCCCTGATTATCCCTTCCTAAAACCTTCGGGGAAAACTGATACTAGTCATAGACTCACTTAAAAGACCTACACAGCTAAATAAATTTCAATATAACTTTTCACAATACTATAAAACTTATATAATAGCGAGATGAAAATCTCTCTTTTGTAAAGATGTATAAAGAACGTCCTTGTAGTCACAAAAATAGACGTATTATCAAAACTTTTATTATTTCTCGGAGAGAAGGTCATCAGGTTTTTTTAACCTATCTTTTAATGCTCTATTTCACATAAACTCGGTTACGCTTCATAAGGTACGTCTCCACTGTGAGCGATCACGTAGTTGCGAATTTTAACATCGCGACCCGAACATTTGATTCCGAACAATAATGTAATAATAAAGTAAAAACATAGGGCCGTAGTATGTATGTTGGAATGTACTCACCAAAATGACATGCCTATTTGAAATTTCTACAATATTATATTGTGACTTTTATAACCGGCGAGCATGTATGAAACGAACTATGAGAGTGGAGGAAGCCAAAGAGGTCAGTAAGAAAAAAATCTGTTGAAACTCTGTACTCTCTCCTTACCCGGAAAGGAATCTGGCGTGATGATATCGATAAATAGATAACTATTGACATTATTATGTCTCTGTGTCTATATTATTACGCCAGATTCATTGAGGGATGGGGTAAATATCGTCACAAGTTTATTTTATATTTTGGCATAGTACGCTACATGTTTTTTTTGTTGTAATTTGACCATTAGATATATCACCCTCATCATTTTTCATCGTGTGTGAGACGAACTACGAGAGTGAAGGAAGCCAGAGAGGTCTGTAAGACTCTGTACTCTTGCCCCCACCGCAAGAGATCTATCGTTATGTTATAGATTGATTATTTTCCGTTTGTGACTTAAGTAAGAACTTGAATAATTGGAAAATTTTCGCTTCAACGCACCCACACTCAACTGCCTGAATCTTTATATTCGAATTCGGCGCGAATGCACGCGGTATAGACGTAACTACACAGTTTATATTTACGTTACCTTAACTACGGCAAGTTCTTCGCGTGACTGTCTGTCAGTGTTGGGCACTAATTGTTTAATTGTTCAATTGTAGGACCAAACAATTGAAATTTTAATCGCAGAAAAAATCAATTGCAATTGACGATTGAAAAATTAATTGTTAATTGTGGGGTCCACAATTAACAATTGATCAATGGTAATTGTAAAACGTTGCAATTACCATTGATCAATTGTTAATCGTTTTTTGCATGTTTACGATTAAACAATTAACAATTAAACACACGACGATATATATTTTAAACACGAAAACATTTCCAAGATGGCGGACGTGACTTTTGAAGTAAAATTGGTGTCATTTTTGGGGTTTCAGGGAATACTGATTGCAAATATGGCATGAATTTTTGGATCTAAGTAAATACGACGATAAGACTTTTGAAGTAAAATCAATATAGGAGTCACATTTGGGATATTAGGGGATGCTGATTACGAATATGACGTTAATTTCTGGATCTAAGATGGTGGACGTGACTTTTGTAACAAAATCAATATGCATGTCACTTTTATGGTTTTGAAAGAAGTTGGTAACGAATATTATGTTAATTTTAAAATCAAAGATGGCAGATGCGACTTTTTATGAAAATCGATATGGGTATTGATTTCGGGGTTTTATGAGATGCTGATTACGAATATGGCGTTAATTTCTGGATCCAAAATGGCGGACGCGACTTTTTATGAAAATCGATATGGGTATCGATTTCAAGGTTTAGGGAATGTTGATAACAAATATAACGTTAATTTTAAAACCCAAGATGGCGGACGCGACTTTTTATGAAAAGCGATATGGGTAACAATTTTAGGGTATTAGGAGATGCTGATTACGAATATGGCGTTAGTTTCTAGGTCCAAGATGGCGGACATGACTTTTGAAGTAAAATCAATATAGGTGTCACTTTTAGGGTTTTAAGGGATGCAGAGTAAAAATATAACGTTAATTTAAAGATCCAAGATGGCGAACGCGACTATTGAAGTAAAATCGATGTGGGTTTTATTTTTGGGGTTTAAGGGATGCTGATAACAAATATAACGTTAATTTTGAAATCAAGATGGTGGGCGCAACTTTTTATTAAAATCTATATGGGTATAGATTTCGGGATTTCAGGCGATGCTAATTACGAATGTGGCGTTAGTTTCTGGAAACAAGATGGCGGACGCGACTTTTGATGTAAAATCAATATGGGTGCCACTTTTAGGGTTTTAAGGAATGCTGAGTACAAATATAACGTTAATTTAAAAATCCAAGATAGCGGACGCGACATTTGATGTAAAATCAATATGGGTGTCACTTTCTGGGTTTTAGGGGATGCTGATAACTAATATGGCGTTAACTTTTGGAACCAAGATGGCGGACGAGACTTTTGGAGTTAAATCGATATGGGTTTCATTTTTTGGGGTTTTAAGGGATGCTGATAACAAATATAACGTTAATTTTGAAATCGAAGATGGCGGGCGCGACTTTTTATGAAAATCGATATGGGTATCGATTTCGGGGTTTTAGGGGATGCTGATTACGAATATGGCGTTAGTTTCTGGATGCAAGATGGCGGACATGACTTTTGAAGTAAAATCAATATAGGTGTCACTTTTAGGGCTTTAAGGGATGCTGAGTACAAATATAACGTTAATTTAAAGATCCAACATGGCGGACGCGACTTTTGAAGTAAAATCGATATGGGTTTTATTTTTGGGGTTTTAGGGGATGCTGATAACAAATATAACGTTAATTTTGAAATCCAAGATGGCGGGCGCGACTTGTTATGAAAATCGATATGGGTATCGATATCGGGGTTTTAGGGCATGTTGATTACGAATATGGCGTTAGTTTCTGGATCCAAGATGGCGGTCGTGACCTTTTTTGTAAAATTTGATATGAGTTTCATTTTTAGGGTTTTAGGAGATTCTGATAACGAATATAACCTTAATATTGGAATCCAAGATGGCCAATGCGACTTTTGAAGTAAAATTAGTATGGGTGTTATTTTTGGGGTTTGGGGGAAGCTGATAAAGAATATAGCGTTAATTTTAAAATCCAAGATGGCGGATGTGACTTTTGAAGTAACATCAATGTGAGTATCATTTCGGGGGTTATGTCCAAGAGCGTGCTCGTTGCGACCCCTGCCAGCCATCTAGGCTGGGTCGTTTCCTCGAGGCGACGCGTGTATTCTAGGGTACCACTGAGCGGTCGTGCCAGCAAGGGGGTGGGTATCTGGCTGTCCCATCGCCTGGCTTCTGGAGTGAGACTATGGCCTGTACGATGCAAGATTCTCTAAGTCCGTTTAAATCCTAAGTCTCACTAGAGTATTTTTGGATACAGCATACGCTTCCGTAAGCTTGTCAACACACCAGGAGCTTGAAAAGTTTTAGGATAATGTCAGGGAACTTTTGAATCTGACTGATGCAAATGAAAAGGTGATTTTGTGCGACGACCTGAATAAATGGGTGGGAACCAGGTGGCAATCTTACGTTACGACGTTGCTCTAGGTCCTTATAAGAGAGTAAATGATGCGGGTAAGCTCATTGTAGATGCATGTTTGGAAAGAGGCCTTCTTGTGTCAAATACGATATTCCAACATAAAGCGATTTATATTACGTGGAGAAGGAATGAACAGAAAAGCATGATAGATTTGATCCTAGTAGATAACCGTCTCCAGAGCAAACTTTAAGATATCTGTGCATATAGAGGTCCCACTCTTGAATCGGAACACGATCTTATAGTTACGTGGTTTGTTTAGAAGAAGAGGCACTGGCGAGAGCATATACCCTTCGGAGGCCATAAAAGAATTATAATTGAAAAGTTGCAAGAGTGAGAAGAATGTATGAAAATCTGTTCATAAAGACTCTGGTCCGGGAGAAGCTTTTAACAGCAGGTACTTCGGACTCGAATATAAATGAATGCTGAAATAGCCTGAAAGAGAGTTTGTTAGAATCCGCAAAAGAAGTATGTCGTTGCTCAAAAAAGCAAAGCACAGCGGAAGGTGGGACGGAGAGTTACAAAGCTTCGTAGAAAGTAAGAAGAAGGCGTGACAGGACTGTGTTTCTTCTTTGAATGTAAATGACGGTATGACAGAGCTGAAGAAATAAATATACGGCAATGCAAGAGTGCCACCAAAACTTTAGTGAAAGAAATGTTTGAAAGAACTAGTGCGATTGGAGAAGAAAGGCTCGAGGTGATTCGTCAGGCTTAAGCCAAAAGGCGTAGCAAGCCATGCATTAAGGAGTGCTTGTCCTAACGCTGTTATATGGCAGTGAGGGGTGGTTATGTAAGAAGAAGAATGAAAGCAGGATAAATGCGGTCGAAATGCGAGCACTGCGGAAGATGTGCCGTGATTGACCGTATTCGCAATAGCATAGTAAGAAAGCTTGTAGGTATAATTGTTAGTATTGGTGTAAAGATGCGAAAGGGTATGCTTCGTTGGTTCAGGCATAAAGAATGTCGGAAGAAAGAATGACAAAACAGATATCAAATGCGAAAATGGAAGGATGTAGGTACCGGGAAATATCTAGACCATCTTACCCCGTTTGATTGGTTATGACGAGTACTATAGATCCTAAGAGTTCCGTTGGCCACCTTTCTGATCCATCATCAGGACGTGGCCGCCATCTGAGTTTAAAGTACTGGTCAAGACAAATATAACGATCTAAAACACGACGGAGTTTCTAAATCTCGAACCGACCGAGACATGTTGGTCTAGTTTTTTCGACCCGCAAAGTCAATTTGTTTTCTTATCACAAATTCAATTTGTCATAAGAATTCAAGATAAACAATAGCAAACAAGGAGCAACAATAGTGTTAAATAAATATACAACGAGAAATATTAAAAATCAATTTTTATTTAAATCAATGTTCCGATTTAATGACACATAATTAAAATGTTTTCTGTATATTCTTTGAATAGGTTAAGTTGCACTTCAACACGACTCTCTTTTCAAACATTTGATCTGATAATCTATGACTTTTTGGTGAATTGGTCATAGTAGCAAAAGAAAACAATCTTTCAACTGCTGCGGAAGCTGGTAATGGCGTATTAAATTTTATAAAGACTTTCTGGGTATTTGTTCAGCAGACTTAGTTCTTCACTTTCTTCAGCAAAAAAGTGTAGCATTAATAGCTCAACCTTTGTTATAGGCATGTTACTACCGGCAGCCGCTGTAGGTGACACATGAATATTACTATCTGAGTCAGAATCAGATTCGAAAAATTTTTCAATACGACTTTTAGTTGCTATAGTTTGTTGAGGCTCTTCATTGAGTTCTTTTGAAATAAGGGTTTTAAAAAGATTCTGACCTTAGTTTCTTCTTCGACCTTAGGTCTTGATTATCTAAGCGAGAAAGCCACTTATTTTTAAAACGGGGATAAGATACAGCAGCTATTGCTGCATGTTCTGCCTGAGCAGTGTTAAAGATAACAAACTGTTTAAATCTAGTTTCAACGCTTATTCTGTACGCCTCGATTAAAGGTGCACAGTACATCAAATTGCCTCTCCTTTCAATTTTTTGTATTTTTCTTATCAATGCAAACAGACATGGCAATAAAATGCCATAATAGGCATTGGTTTCACTTTGCATAATATCTAGTGCTTCTGCTACTGGTGCAGCACATGTCAAATATTCTTTCAAGTAATCAAATTCAACATCTTTTATGGGATTACTAATATTTAAAGCTCTATGGACCTGATTTTTTTTTTCTTGAATTGATAAAATTTGTTGATCATATAGGCTATTCCATCTGGTTTCACCCGGTCGACTTAATGTGTGTTGTTATATATCTTGTATAATTTCAGCCGTTTTTGGACGACCAGCTGCATTCCATAAAGCGTTGCATTTTTTTAATGTGGTGGTATGTATATGAGATGATGGAGTACCTATGTCATTTAAAACTTTATTGGCATCAACGGTAGCACATAAGCTTAATGTATGCGCACAGCATCTTTGATGGGCAGGCAAAAAAAAAAACTTCGGATTCTTCTTCGTCCAGACTTGAGTCAGATTCCACATCTATTTCTTCAAACAAAGAATCTTCCAGCTGACTGGTTTTGTCACAACTGATGTTTGTAAGTTCCACGCCAAATGCGCGAAATGCTTTTACAAAATTACTGCCGTTGTCAGTAATGATTGCGACTACCTTATTACCGTTTAGGCCAAATTCTGTATAAATTTCTTTAATTAAATTAGTAATACGATCGTAACTATGAATGCCTTTGAACCGCTGACATGCTAATGCTACTGAAACACGTTTCAAATCTTTTGTGATCCAATGTGCAGTCATACCTAAGAAGCTTCTCTTCTTTCCCGACCAGATATCAGTTGTAGTGCACACGAAATCAACAGCCTTTAGTTCAGATTTTATGGCAGACATTTTTTCTTCATAATATGTATTTATATGGCGACTCAAACTTCGACGGCTTACAACTTTCAAATTCTTATCGGATATCTTCAAGTTGCTAAACATCTCTAAAAAATATGGGTTTTCAATAGCCCTCAATGGGATCATAGAATCAATAAAGAAGTTTATCATATTTTGTGCAAATTTTTCTTGTGTATATGGCTGGACCTCTTCAACTTTTCTTAAGCCCCTAGTCGGTATTTTTTTTGGAATGTTTGCACCTTTTTTGTCGTTTTTTTTTGTTTTTATGTATCTTTTATATTCATTTACACAATCTTGTCCATGTTTCCGTTTGAGGTGACTCTGAAAATTGGATGTACAGTTGTCGAATCCTCTGATTTTAGTAGTGACAGGCGAGCATTTAGTACACAGAGCTGTAATTATATGTCCTGTTGATTCTTCTGGTAAATATTTGAAAAATGTACCGTCAAGTAGTGCAAGACGCGGGGGTGAAGATATCGACGTGATTGAGCTCGGCCCTGAAGACTGCCCATCTCGATCTAACTGTAAATTGATGTCCGTGTCCAACGTCTTAACTGACATATAACTATATTCCTCTTCATCCATAATGACTATAATGTCCAAAAAGTGTGGAAATATTCGTTGAAATATGCGAATATACTTAATAGAAATGAATTTAAGTTCCTACAATATTCCTGTGTGCGCACGATTCAGACTCACACTCTCTATGTTTGTGGAAATTAGTTTAGTTTAAACAACTGCTACTAAAAGTACACACACAAAAGTACTCTAAAGTGAGATCGTGTCGAAATATACGCGATACTTTGCGCTTCGTAAAAAAATTATGACAATATTTTCGTCCTAAATCCTCAGGCCGAATGAACAGAGACACGCGGGATCTCAGTGCGCGGGGTATGTGGTGTGCCCTACCACAGTGTAATATAATACAGTAAAACATCTTAGTACTTATGGTCCGAATTAAACTCACGCACACAGACGCGCGCTCTACACGTCTTCTCGATACTTTTATTGATATTTAGTAACTCATGTGGTTTTTAACAAATATACTTATATACAATTTTCGAGTAATCTATCATAAACACTCTCAATAACAATGAGATTCGAGAATACTTATATATAATGAGAATACTTATTCGTAAAATGAATTTTTGAAAGACGGACGATTAAGCGCAGTTGTTAAGAGCTTAAGCCGCTCCGCCCACTGTGTCTAATAGTTGCGGGTTCGATTCCCGCACGAGACAAATCTTTGTGTGATCCACAATTATTTGTTCCGGTCTGGGTATTTGTGTGTGTGAATTTTCATGTTTGTAAACGCACCCACGACACAGGAATAAATACGAGTGTGTGGCAAAGTTTTTAAAAAAAAAAATTGCAATAAAGGTAAATAATATTTAAGCATAAACATTAAAATCATAAACGTTTTCATTATGCTGTTATTACACAGTCCCTATGGTAAATTGTATTACGCTGCACTCATACGAAAAAATACAGGCTTATAACCACTGCAGTAGATAAGTTTTAATAAATGAAAAAAAAGGTGCTAACCTTAATAACGTTCTGACGGGGAGTGTTGGTAATTATACCACTAAAACGGCTTAGATGAGTTACTGGATAGATAGATACTGTGGCATTACCGACCGACTCTAGCTACCTACGCACGTGCCCTTTGTCGGCTCGTGCCGGTGCCGAAAGGCGACGAGTCACTAGGGTTGCTACTTGTAGTTTATTATAAAGTACGTATCGTACGTTATTTAAGGTAAGTATACCTTGTACTTTATGAGAACTGTAAAGTATGCGAAAATACTTTATTTCGAATAGTCAACCTTTTAAGATACATTTTAAATAAATCATTAAAAAGAAAAAAAATGATCGCAATTAAAAGCAAAGTAGATGATGTCTGGTGTTAAAATCTGAATCTATGGTACTACTGGAACTTGTAAAATATATCATTTTTATATGGACAAAATAGAATACTTAATTTTTACAAGCTTTTATTTGCTCCCTGCCTTACTACTGCTTACTGCCTCGTTGGTCTGGTGGCAAAGCGCATCGCTATGTGATCACGAGGTCCTGGGTTCAAATCCGTGGTCGGACAAATGTAGTTTTTCTAACGAAAAATTCCCAGTAGCAGTCCGGAGTCTGGAGTTGTGCCCGGTATATGGCAATAGGCTCGCCCCCTATTACATGGGACCCAACATCGTCGGCGAAACGTGGGTGTACTCAGTACACCTCTGCCACCCCCTCTGGGGAATATAGGCGTGACGGTGTTACGGTGTTACTTTTATTTAACTTGCACTGTTCGTATGTCTGTCTGTCTTTCCTTCATTCATAAGAAGTCGCGACGCCATCTTTGATCCAAAAATAAACGCCATTTTAGTTATCAGCATCTCCTAAAATCTCATAGATAATGATGTCTTCTTTTGTCTTGAGTCTTTTTAGAAGGCAAACATTCACTCAAGCTTCATACTCCCGATTCAAGCCTCACAACACCAGACAGAAGTTTACATTGTACACTTCCACATTGGGCCAACATTAGATGTGCTTTTTTTTGATGATTAATTGTTAATTGTTTAATCGTAAATGTGCATAAAACGATTAACAATTGATCAATTGTAATTGCGTTGTTTTGCAATTACAATTGATCAATTGTTAATTGCAAAACATTGCAATTACAATTGATCAATTGTTAATTGCATAACACTGCAATTACAGTTGATCAATTGTTAATTGTCAATTGTTTAATCAATTGATTTTTGCCCAACACTGCTGTCTGTCCGGCTCGGCGGCTGTCCAATTAAGTTTTCTCGCGTGATTAATGGCTACACCTAACACTATAAGAGCTTACTTCTCGTAACGCCGAGCTTTTTGTTCGGTACTGCGTTTAAAATAGTTTGTCGGATGTGTCAAGGTGATTTAGATTACCGTAGGTAGTACTTGATGGTGAAAATTGATTTGAATAGACAGTAGTAGTCTATTTTTAGACAAAGGTAATAAGAGAATTATCAAATGGGTCTCGTAGGGTCTGACCAAATTAAGGCCGTTTCTCTTTAGAGAACACCCTTAAGCTAGTTGCACCCTTTGATTTTCGGGCTGGAGCGTAGTTGTTATACGCTCGCCCCCTTATCTGGTGAAACTTTAAAGAGCCGCAGTCAACAGAGTATACATTTACTCGAACAAACATACACAAAAAAAGTATTATGGTTATCCTAGAACGGGTTGTCAAAGGCATTTCAACATATTTGCAGTCCACCTAATAGGGGATGAGTTTATTGCCATAACAAAATCTCTAAATCGTTGGAAAAATTATCTTAGTCCTTCCTTCAGTTGCCATTTATATCAACAGATAATAAAAAATCGACTATTCTTCTACTGTGACTAGGAGCATTACACCACAAAGGGAATCCTTTTATATTCTTTTTAGAGAATATATTTACTTATCGTATAAATTTTCTAACTTTCATTTTTGTACAGAACTGGGCCATAACGACACTAAAAATACACATCCAGGTGCCTCCCAAAAATCCTTTATTCGTACTCACCCAGAACCAAGGTAATCCTTTACTCAATATTCCTAAATTGAGTTGGGTTTTATTTATAGCGTTGCCCCGGAGCTTTCCTGTTAATTATTTTTTTATCTCCTGGTCGGATCTAATTTATCAGCTCGGTAAGGTTTCAATTAGGAGGGAGTTATATTTAGGCGACTATATGTGGTTCAGTGACATGGGGCGAAATGAAATTAGGCCGTGTAAAGCCGCTTCTCCATTGCGGTGTAAGATGTACATTGAGAGGACGAGCGCGCTAGCCTGGCCCACATACAACTGTAATTTGAATGATTCAAATGCAAATTCTTGTAAAGCTTAGCTGTGACCGGTAGCCATTCAATGTGGTAAGCTAAGTTCCAACAGCAGGTGACCACAAACTTGCCTCCAGCAATCCGTACTTATGAGATGAACCACGAAATGTGCTGAAATACGAAAAGTGCATTCATTTTGTAGTGCGTGTTACACCCACTACAAAATTAATACACTGTACTGATGCTTTCGGTATTATTACCATTCTTACATAAATATAGTAAAGGTGGAGAACTAGGAACATATCTATAGAAATTATAATAATAATTAAGGAAGTAGATGTAAAAGACATATATGAGGCAATTAAGCACTTTCAAATTTCATCAATTGCATGCAACAAAGTTTCTGTTTCATTGTTTTCTGTGTTACATGTTTCAGACATGAACTTGCTTAATTTAATAATCTATAGTTATGTTCATAGTTCTCCACCTTTACTGTATTTATTTAAGGATGATAATATTGCCAAGAACATCAGTATATCTCGTGACGGATTAAGCATTTATTAGGCAAAGATTAAAATTATGACGGACTGTTAACACCGTGGTACCCTTTTAATCTCTTTTTACGACCAACACAGGAAGACGAACAGCTGATAGCTTCTATATTTTTCCCTCCCCCCATTTGTATAAAAAGGTATAAAAATTTAATCTGGCATAACTCGGCTCTCTTTCATAAGAACCATTCGTGTTGTAAGTTCGTTCGTCCAATGCCCTTCGTCATTTATTCGCTAATTACGTATATCCATCACATTGTGTTATTCCTGATTTTTATTATTCTCTGTGTTGGATAAAGTAAATATATTATCAGTGATCTGTTTGCTTCCATCCGCTACTTTTTCCTTGTACGTCGTATTATGTCTCGGGCGTTGATAAATGGCGTCGCTAATGCTAAATAATATTGTAATTAAGATACGTGTACAAACACATGTTTGGTTCGTTTTGATTCAGGGGCATTTGCAGTAGTTGTAGTTGATGGTTACGTTTAAAGTTAAGTTTTACTTAGTTAAAATATTTAGGAGTGAAGCTGACCGACCGTATTCGCAACAGCGTAGTAAGAAAGCGAATAGGTATGAAAGATAGTATCGGTGTAAAGTTGAGAAAGGGTATGCTCCGTTGGTTCGGGCATATAGAAAGAATGTCCGAAGAAAGAATGACAAAACTGATATACAATGCGAAAGTGGAAGGATGTAGGTGCCGGGGAAGACCTAGACTATCTTACCATGACCAAATAGACCGGGTCTTATCTGAAGGACAAGTCAGGAGTCTCCGTAACCGGAGAGCGTGTATGCGACGAACTGTGAGGGTAGAGGAAGCCAGAGAGGTATGTAAGGAAAGAACCTGTTAAAACTCTGTACTCTCTGCCTACCCCGTTAGAGATCTGGCGTGATGATATAAATAGATAAAATTTTACCACATTCATTATTTTAATGGAAAGAAAGAAAGAAACATTTATTAGATAGGCTAACAGTAAAGTACACTACATAAAATGATAACTATAAAATAAAGAATAACAAGTTGCATGTACATACTATGTAGCCGCACTAATGGGGTACTACTCAGCATAAAGCTGTTTTGCAGCGCGCTGATTTTCAGCGCTGCACAGCGCTGATTTTCAGTGGTACCCCAAGTGACGTGCGCGCATGAAGCTGAAACGAAACTATAAAAAGGGTCTATTTGATGTTGACGTTAACAGGTGCAAGTCAACCTTATTTAACTCTAACATTGATTTACCATTAAAACATAAGTATTCTTCTCCCCGTGTGATGCCGGTTCAATGTAGGTATTCTATATATTAGAAAAAAAGTAGAGAAGTCAACACCGTTACACATATAATCACGAAGCGGGAGTGACAGAGGTATCATATACCGGGCACAATCCCAAACTCCAGTGTGATACTGGGAGTTTTTCAATAGAAGAGGATTGGAACCCAAGATCGCAAACCGCATTATTCGCGACTAGACCAACGCGGCACTTATTGCAAATTTTTAGAATTATACTGCAAATATTGTCGTATTTTTGTTATGCTTATAAATTTTGTCTCGTCTACCTTTATAAATAAATGATACCTATTCTGTACAGCGAAAAGGAAT
The DNA here is from genome assembly GCA_905147815.2 of Phalera bucephala. Lineage (NCBI taxonomy): Eukaryota > Metazoa > Arthropoda > Insecta > Lepidoptera > Notodontidae > Phalera > Phalera bucephala. Next base: position 52,999,546 of record LR990609.1, read on the forward strand.
ACTAGAAAATATGAGATTTTCAAAAACATAATACCACTCCACTCATCATACATTATATTATATTTTCGCATTTTTGTTTCTTTATAGTTTCCATCTATCTATCTATATCATCGCGCCAGCTCCTTCGCGGGGTCGGCAGAGAGTACAGAGTTCCAACAGGTTCTTTCCTTACATACCTCTCTGGCTTTGTCCACTCTCATAGTTCGTCTCATACACACTCGCCGGTTACGAAGACTATTATAATATATAATTACAAATAATATAATCTTATAATTTGATGTGGAATATAATATTAAGAGTATTCTATTCTATATTTACGTGGTAGAAGACTAGTTCTACTACTACTTCCTTTGGATGTTGTTGAAGGCGATTCAAGATTAATTATTGAGTTCCCTTCAACAACTTCATCACAAGATCGATTATATTATCATCAGGCGATCCGTCTCTCCCTATATAAGAATTACTTCAAAGGTATTGAAAGAAAGTTCACCCAGGTTCCGTGTACTAAGGAGTAAACTCAACTGTTCCATTGTGGCATGGTTGACGCTACACTGAAACTGACCGGTAGTTATTAATCTTAGGAAACACTCAAAACCGCGGGTTAATTTTCTCTATTAATTATTCATTTTCGCTCCACGCCATCTATCGGGGTATGTCGTAAATCATTAAATTATATAAAACTATTTTCATGACAAATATAAAATATTTGTCCCAATAGGGATACTATCTGATACCTTTTACTGAAATATGGACGTATGGTACAAACGTCTGTAACTGCCGTTTCTAGGATAACGTTTGTAATGGTATACATGAAAAAGGTAAACCCAATATTAAACATTACTACACAATACCGACCAAATGTCCCAATTTAGGTCATTAGTATCCATCAATTTATTCCGATTCAAAGCCCGTTGTGAAAATCTGTTCGAGCCTCAAATGATTTATTGCGGAATAGGCCTTCAAACTATGCTCTACTTTTCGACCGACCCATAAATCATTAACAAAGCGACGGAAAAGACTCTTATCAGTGTTCGGAAGAATTTTGAATCTTGTCATTCGTCCAAGTCGAAGATCTCTTCGTATGAATATAAGTATAGATATAGGTACTTGATTGAACTAAGGAAAGTAAAAACTATCTATTTTCAGCCTAAAGACGTCCACTGCAAAACAAAGGTCTCTCCTAAAAACCACCACAACGACCGGCTTCGTGCTATACGCATCCAACTTTTATACTTATATTTGATGCATAGCTCTGTATGGGTGCGAGAAATGGACTGTGACGAAGAAAAATAAGATAATACTCTGGACTTTTTAAAATGTGGCGCTAGAGAAGGATGGAAAAGATCAGTTGGACAGAAAAAGTTACAAACAAAGACGTAATAACAAGAATCAATGAAAAAAGATTACTATTAGAACATAGAATAGGAAAGTATACGACATGAAAGTTTTATTCAAAACGTCATGGAAGGGAAAGTCGAAGGAACGAGAGGAAGAGGAAGGCCTAGGATAAGCTACACCAGTCAATTAATGGAGGATGTTTCTGTTAAGTCGTATAAGGAACTCAAAGAGTACGTTTTGGGAAGGGTTATATGGAGAAAGATGCATACATCAGCTGCACCGACATGAGTTCAACTCTTAAATTAGAAGAAGTAAAAGATAATATATTTACCAAGAGGTGGTGGCACAAGTAGTATACTGTGTATCCCCATTCACATATCCCCGATGATGTTAGGTCCCAATGTAATAGGAGACTACCCTATTGCCGTTATAAAATATACTGTTCCAGACTCTGGAATGCAATTGATTTTTTCTTTGTTAAAACAATCCTACTTTTTAATCTAACATTCGAAATTCCTCATGATCGCCAGCTGCAGTATGTGGCACTAGATCCACAAGGGCAAGAACAAGTTGTTTTTTGTTAGACTTTATTTGTGGAAATGATTAGGGCGAATGATGCCTTTGTCCTGCAGTGGTCGTCTTTCGGCTGAAGATAGATAGATAGTCTTTCTTAGCGGTTCGTTTCAATATTTAACTCAAGGATAGATTTACCTAGTACGGATAGAATTTTGACATATTTTGAATGGAAAATCTGTCAAAATTCTACTGACAGTAAGCAAATCTAGCCTTGAGTTGAATATTGAAACTGGCCATTGGTCTTAGTTGTTAGTCCTTACTTATTAGGCGAGGTTACTCATAAGTATCTGTCGCATAAAATAAAACTCTGTGGAGATTGTGAACTATTCATTCTTGTTTCGTGCAACATGAACGGCGCAATGTAACTTTTTATGACAGCCGGACGTTTCCCTAACTTTTTCTCCCATGTACCCATTTCAATGTCCATACTCGTTTCGATCTTTGAGCGTAACAGCGTTGCCATCGCGCGGACCGATCTCAAATGTCATGCGCTGTCCAAAAACTGTTGACGCGATCGTTTTCCCAAATTAGATTTTTATCTCCAACGCGGAACCGATGATCGGAACGAATGGAATTGAATTCGAAACCGGGAAATGTATAGTGGAGCAGGTTGAGTGCTCGGATCCGACGCAGCTGGGAATAACAGGCGAGTGTGCAATGCAACACATTTGAAACATTTCCCGTCGCATTATCGACTGTTTGTCTCATACGACGGGACGCTTAGGACACTCGTTTTGAGGAAAAAATTTTGTTTTTTTTGGATTTCTCGTATTATGCATTATTGATTCGTAGATTTGACAATAACGGAACGCAAAAGGAAAGAGATTTTCAACGGATTTATTCAAACCTCAAAGGATATAAACGAGAACAATTTATAACCGAAATAAGACGTTCCTTAAATTGGCTCCTATGTTTTGTGACACACAAAAAACGCTCTTCGTACAACATTATTAGACGAGCCGCATGCCCGTTTGTAGTCCTTTAACTTGCGTATAAAACATTTATGGAATTTGTAATCCGACCAAAACAGGGTCGGGATCTAATTCCCTCGGTGCCAAGCAAAAAGATTCGTAACTAACTAGATATCTAATTTGCCGCAGTCACAAAGCGTTTCTTGTCTCGTTCTCACTTGTGACGAGTCGTTAGCGAGGAAAAAAGTGAGTGGAAACTTTAATTTAGATCGTAAAAAAGTGTCCATGATGCGAAAATAATAGTTTTCACTTACTCGCTTTTTTATTAGCGCCCGCGCTGAAATGTGGCGATGAGGCGATTTTTTGCTACGGCAACGGTGCCGTAAAACTGAATTGCAGTAGAATTAACTGCATTTTAAAAATATCAGTCAGTTTCGCGTTGCTATTGGCTCGAGCTGGTTTTATATTTAACTAGACCGCTCGCGGCAGCGTTTGTGCAAACTTTATGAAAATAGAAATAAACCATCACGCCTGTATTCCGTAAACGGGGCTGGCTTATCCAGACGATCTCAAGGGGATAGAGCGATGCCGGTTGCTATTATACCAGGAACGAATCCAGATTCAAGATTGAGAATTTGTTTGTCCGATCTGCCCTTCGAACCTAGGAACTCGTGATCGCTATCCGAACTATGTGCCACTAGACCAACGAGGCAGTCGATATGTATGATATCTGATATCTAAATAATACCTAAATGAAACGAGTATTAATGCACTTTGTCTTAGTAACAGCGTAATAAGAAAGTAAATAGGTATGAAATAGAGTATCGGTGTAAACATGAGAAAGGGTATGCTCCGGTGGTTCGGGCTTATAGAAAGAATGTCCGAAGAAAGAATGACAAAACTGATATACAATGCGAAAGTGGAAGGATGTAGGTACCGGGGAAGACTTCGACTATCTTACCATAACCAAATAGACCGGGTCTTATCTGAAGGACAAGTCAGGAGTCTCCGTAACCGGCGAGCGTGTATGAGACGAACTATGAGAGTAGAGGAAGCCAGAGAGAGAGGTATGTAAGGAAAGAACCTGTTGGAACTCTGTACTCTCTGCCTACCCCGTAAGGGATCTGGCGTGATGATATAGATAGAGATAGATAGAGTCTTAGTAACGAATTAGTAACGTCTGTAATTAAAACGCAGACCGTGACAAAACATATATTATTGTACATCTCTAGAAGAAGAGAACTATGAACTATTGACTGCCTCGTTGGTCTAGTGGCAAAGCGCATCGCTTTGTGATCATGAGGTCCTGGGTTCAAATCCTATGGCGTACAAATGTAGTTTTTCTAACCAAAACTTTCCAGTGTCGGACTGGAATTGTGCCCGGTATATGGTATTATATTATGGCAATAGGCTCGCCTCGTATTACATGGGACCTAACATCGTCGGCGAAAAGTGACTCAGTACACCTCTGCCACCGTCCATTGGGGAATATAGGCGTGACGGTGTTAATTATTTGCCTTCCACTACAAAAGTAAAGAAGCGGCGCGAGTCTATTTTAACTATTTTTACTCGCTCAAAAATTGCGTTTAGCTCTTTCTTGGTGGAAGCACTTCTATGAAATTTACTTTTGCGAGTTAAAAGGACCCCGTACGGTAGCCGTTCCGCTCGCAGTGGAAACCGGGCTTGAAGGAATCGAGATAGGTCTGTAAGAAATTTCTTCGTATATGATGAAAGAAAAGAACTACTCTTTATTTGTTAAGAACCTGTTGGGAGCCTGTACTCTTTGGCTACCTCGTTAGGGATCTGGCATAATGATATAGAGAGATATTGCTTGGCTCCACAGTTTTCATTTTGAACGGATTTGATCGCTGACCACGTTTGATACATCGATTAGTGCTGGCCGTTTGTGTTCGCTCGCGAGCCGAATTCGAGTGGCCATATTTATCATCGACCGGCGAAATGGGCGTGTGCGGTCATATCGAGTTGAAGCGATATAAGTTGTATCGTTGTCGATTCTGGATGTTGAGTCATGTAAAAGATGACTACTTACTTACTATTTACTTTATGTTTGGATTCAGTGGATATTTAAAAATTGCTTGCCTTTTTGAAAAACTGTTTATAAAATACACTACTTCATTGGTAGCTTTAGAAGTTTGTGTCTCTTTGTCACCACACTGTAGCGATGACCAAGGTTCAGCAATGTTCGGCTCGCTCTGGTAGTCTTAAGCCCGTATTACACAACGAACATCAGTCGTTAATCTAGGTTTAAAACTAAAATTATAGTACAAAAATCATTTTTCAAAAGTAGATTGACGATAGATTTACGTTCTGTAATACAAGCCTTAGATGGGTCACTGTTTGTCCAATTCATACGATATTTTTTAAGATAAATTGATAATATTAGAGACCGCTTGATAAGTTCCAATACCAGAACACCGTCACGCATATATTCCCCAAGCGGGGGTGGCAGAGGTACTGAGTACACCCACGTTTCGCCGACGATGTTAGGCCCCATGTAATAGGGGGCGAGCCTATTGACATATACCGGGCACAATTCTAAACTCCGGACTCATACTGGGAAGATTTCGCTAGAAAAACGATGCGCTTTGCCATTAGTCCAACGAGGCAGTCAGCCCCAATTCCAATAGCAGATGGCCACAAACTACCTTCACTTCCGCCAATGGATGGAGTTATTTCGTAATCAATAGCATTGGTCTCTATTGTACTTAGCAACTTTTTCTATGTGCTGAACTCAGTGAGTGGAAAACGTTGACACTTCTGGTATTTTACCTGTGTTACAAATTTAGTAACACGTGATAAATACAAAACGAATCCATAAGAAAATCACCTCTTATTTTAAGTGAAAACAGAGTTAGCTCCACAAATCTTAGACACGGGAATGTGTGTACCAACTGAAGTTGTGGACCGGCTCAAATACTCCTTCACGGCGCCATTGTCCACTCCCGCCATTCCGTTACACGTACCCTGCACCACTGTGTTTGTCATCCGCCGCCAAATCGACCCATAAGTACCCTCTCGTGCTCGCTCCACACGGCATTGTGTCTAAACGTGTCGAAAATCTTAAAGCGATCTGGAGCAACTATTAATTAAGTTACCTTGTTGGAATACGGTGTTCAAAGTGAAGGAGTGATGACGGGCGGTTTAATTGAGTCAAATAATATCGCCTTACCATCATACGACGCGTATGTAGTTTTATACAACTAGTATATCTGTTGGTTCGGGCATATAGAAAGAATGCCAGAAGAAAGAATGACAAAACAGATATACAATGCGAAAGTGGAAGGATGCAGGTACCGGGGAAGACCTACACTATCTTACCATGACCAAATAGACCGTGTCTTAGCTGAAGGGCAAGTCAAGAGTCTCCGTAACCGGCGAGTGTGTATGAGACGAACTATGAGAGTGGAGGAAGCCAGAGAGGTATGTAAGGAAAGAACCTGTTGGAACTCTGTACTCTCTGCCTACCCCGCGAGGGAGCTGGCGTGATGATATAGATAGATAGATAGATATCAAACTAAATCGTTTAAACCCCGCAAAAATTGGCGGGGTATGAACAGATTCCACTTAAGTGATGATACAGATAAAAATGTCTATAACTGAGGTATTAGCTTGCAATTTGGTTTAACGTGTCTATAAATAATGTTTTCATATCACTTTTTATCAGTTTTTAACTTTAAAACAAACGAACCCCGAAAAAAGGCACCCTTTTAGGCCCGTATTACAGAACGTAAATCATTCTAGTTTTAAAAACTGATTTTGGTACTGAAATGATAGTTTCCGAACTAAATTCATGACTGATTTACATTATGTAATACGGGCCTGAGTATTAGTGAAAACAACGTTAGCTCCACAAATCTTACACACGGGAATGTGTGTACCAACTGAAGTTGGGGGCCGGCTCAAATACTCCTTCACGGCGCCATTGTCCACTCCCGCCATTCCGTTACACGTACCCTGCACCACTGTGTTTGTCATCCGCCGCCAAATCGACCCATAAGTACCCTCTCGTGCTCGCTCCACACGGCATTGTGTCTCAATGTGTCGACAATCTAAAAGCAATCTGGAGCAACTATTAATTAGGTTACCTTGTTGGAATACGGTGTTCAAAGTGAAGGAGTGATGACGGGCGGTTTAATTGAGTCAAATAATATCATCTTACCATAATACGACGCGTATGTAGTTTTATACAACTAGTATATCAAACTAAATCGTTTAAACCCCGCAAAAATTGGCGGGGTTTGAACAGATTCCACTTAAGTGATGATACAGATAAAAATGTCTATAACTGAGGTATTAGCTTGCAATTTTGTTTAACGTGTAAATAAATAATGTTGTAATATCACAAAAAATCACTTTTTATCCTTTAGGTCCAAAAAGTTGAATTTGCAGAATGTTGAATTTTCATTTTATCATTATTTAACTTTAAAACAAATGCACCCCGAAAGAAAACACCTCTTAGTATAAGTAGAAACAAATTTAGCTCCACAAATTTTAGACACGGGAATGTGTGTCCCAACTGAATCTATTAGACCGGCTGAATCACTCCTTTACGTTGCGTTTGTCGAGTGAGTGTCTCCAAACACTCCTGCCGTTTCGTTACACGTACCCTGCACCGCTGTGTTTGTCATCCGTCGCCAAATCGACTCACAAGTACCCTTTCGTGCTCCCTCCACACGGCACTGTGTCTCAACATGTCGACAATCTAAAAGCGATCTGGAGCAACTATTAATTAAGTTACCTTGTTGGAATACGGTGTTCAAAGTGAAAGAGTGATTACGGGCGGTTTAAGCCTGTAACAACGGTGAACTCCCAAGAATACGCCCGATTGATTAAAGAAAGATTCTAAAGGAATTGTAAAGGAATTAACTGTCTATTTCTGTCTATGTCATTAGATGTAAGCATAAAAATAAAGATAGGAATCTTGTGAATTTAGCTCAATGCATTATGCATTAAACTAGATAATTGGGATTACGAAAAAAAAAATTATTTCTTTTTTATGTATTTTAAAACTATATTATAAATAATTAATGCAAAAAACTTAAAAAAAAAAAATCAATTAAAAATTGATAAAATTTAAAAAAAGATCACGTGACTATAAACGCGCCATGATTGGTCACCATAGTTGTGACGTCATAATGTTATAGCTATTTAATAACAGTACAACGTTTACGGCTATTACACGTGACTAGACAATAATATTGAAAATTTATTGCTAAAAAACGAGTTGTTAGTTGGTTCCGATTAGCTATGTGTGTTAATAAGAAGTATATAATAATTATTTAATTTGTATACTTAGATAAATAATTAATAACAATGGTGTTAAGAAATACTTACATCGAAATGATCTTCACAACAAAAATAGATCGATTTTGTTTTGGGATTATCACGGTGCACTGCTTGAAACCATTTATTTCGACGTTTGTCATCTCGGGGAACATTTAAAAACATTTTGTCAGGAGTTGTTTTTGTAGTATTCGTATTAAATTAACTGGTAGTTATACATTTTATTTATATTTTAAATTACTACTTATATTCGGAAAAGTAATATATTATTCCAACAGCCACTGATCTGCAAACACTAGTCACAGTTATGAAAGACGACTGCATGATCAATGGCTTACACTTGAATGTGAAGAAAACCAAGATTATGGTTTTTGAAAGGGTGGGATGTGGGAGTAAGGATGGGAAATACACCGCTGACATAGAGAGAAGAGTGAGTGCAGGGAACAGAGTGAATGGTGCGATGGGAAAGCTACTCGGGAGCCGGCACTTAAGCCATAAGGCGCAGCTGGCCATACATAACGGAGTTCTTGTCCCAACGCTGTTATATGGTAGCGAGAGCTGAGTATGTAAGAAGGAGAATGAAAGTAGGATAAATGCGGTAGAAATGCGAGCTCTGCGGAAGATGTGCGGAGTGAAGCTGACCGACCGCATTAGCAACAGCATAGTAAGACAGCGAGTAGGTATGAAAGATAGTATCGGTGTAAAGATGAGAAAGATGAGAAAGGGCATGCTCCGTTGGTTCGGGCATATAGAAAGAATGCCAGAGGAAAGAATGACAAAACAGATATACAATGTGAAAGTGGAAGGATGCAGGTACCGGGGAAGACCTAGACTATCTTACCACGACCAAATAAACCGAGTCTTATCTGATGGAAAAGTCTAGAGTCTCCGTAACCGGCGAGCGTGTATGAGACGAACTATGAGAGTCGAGGAAGCCAGAGAGGTATGTAAGGAAAGAACCTGTTGGAACTCTGTACTCTCTGCCTACCCTGCAAGGGATCTGGCGTGAGGTTATAGATAGATAGATAGTAATATATTATATGTATAGAAAAAATGCTTTTTATATAGCACAAAACCGTAAAATATCCACGGCATTTTTTTAGCCAATTTATTTTATCATTTCAGATGCTCTTCGGGCGCTCTCGAACACTAAATCGAACCGTAAAAAGTGCGGGCACCAAATTGCAAAAACAAACATCCATTTTTTGCTCACCATTTTATTATTATAGGCACTTATTCGTTGAAGGTTAGAGCACACGAGCCACTCGTGAAGCTATTAGCCGATGGTTTATAATGTAGAAGGTTTTTTTAAAAGGGTTGAGAGCTTTCATGGTAAAAGATTTTAAAATTCGTTGATTTACTTAGAAAGTCAGACTAGTATTTTTGGAACGATGCTTTTGGGATTTATTGGAATGTATTTTAATGTTCTTTCGTTAATAATAATTATATAAAATTGGCGACGAGTCTATTGGCATTTATCGCATACAATTTATTCTGGATTCTAGACCGCTATTAGGAAGAACCGACCAAAGATTCGAACCCATGACCACGTGACCCGCCAGCCGTATTATACACCATAATACCGACGAGGCAGTTTTTTCAAACTATTTTTTTCATTTGCTGTATGTAACATTATACTAAAATGGGTTATTTGAATTTTTATCTTCAACTCATTCATAATAAGATTTTATTCTTCCAATTTTTCTAGTCACCTCGTGTATCGACTGCAAAAGTAATGTCTAATGGTCGCACAGCGGGCTATGGAGCGAGCTATGCTCGGCGTCTCTTTGAAGGATAAAATTCGTAACGAGGTAATCCGACAAAGAACCAAAGTTACCGACATAGCTCGCAGACTCAGTAAGCTAAAGTGGCAATGGGCTGGTCACATCTGCAGAAGGACCGACGGCCGATGGAGCAAGCGTGTCCTAGAGTGGAGACCGCGACTTGGTAAGCGTAAGGTAGGACGGCCTCCAGCTAGATGGACCGACGACCTCAAAAAGGTCGCTAGGACAGACTGGATGCGGAAGGCGGAGGACCGTGTGCAATGACGCGTGTTAGGAGAGGCCTATGTCCAGCAGTGGACTACGAAAGGCTGATTGATTGATTGATTGTAAGAGAATTGTTTCTTCTAATGGTGTTGATAGAACTTGAGTTTAACCTGTGTAATTTATAAAATGAGCTCTTAAACAGTACATACATACGTACACAGTTGTCTCGTCTTTTTGTCTTAGTATTTTACCTTTAAAATTACGTTATTTCACTTTCTAACTAATCTCCTTCTCTAATAACTTAAACCACAGCTGGATAACCGCCACTAAACGTCGCGCGTTCCGTTTAAGTTTGCGTTTCGCATCACGTGCCAACATTCGATGGCTCTCACTGGAGGCCCATTTTCTTCCCAGTCGGTTTTTAAGGATTCAATAGTGTTCAATTTGTAGCACACCGCGAGTGAGACGCCGCTTTAGAAAACTGTTTATTCCAATTTCAAATAACATTTTTGATCCTGAATAAACTTTTTTAGAATAACACTTTTTTACAAATTAGCAATCGGCTGATGGCATAGACAATATGACCGCAAGCTATTGTTAAATAAAAAAAATCCTTAATGTGGCTGCGTCTGAAAAAATAAAAACAGGTTTAAGGTTATGTTGCTCAATAAATGGTTATTGTGGCATTCTTTCTATATGCCCGAACCAACGGAGCATGCCCTTTCTCATTATTACACCGATACTATCTTTCATACCTACTCGCTGTCTTACTATGCTGTTGCTAATGCGGTCGGTCAGCTTCACTCCGCACATCTTCCGCAGAGCTCGCATTTCTACCGCATTTATCCTACTTTCATTCTCCTTCTTACATACCCAGCTCTCGCTACCATATAACAGCGTTGGGACAAGAACTCCGTTATGTATGGCCAGCTGCGCCTTATGGCTTAAGTGCCGGCTCCCCAGTAGCTTTCCCATCGCACCATTCACTCTGTTCCCTGCACTCACTCTTCTCTCTATGTTATTGTGTAATATTATTTTATTGTGTTTCCATTTAACAAATGTTAAAACATTAACAAACCGTCTAGCCAGCCGTACGGATTTAACGCATCGGTACGCACGTGCTGAAATGATATAAATTTTTCACTTTCAACGAAATTTATTTGTATTCGTTTGATAAGGGTCCGTTTTTGGCGAAGCTTCGCCTTTACATATATGATACTCGCATGTAATTGTTGGAATGCATAACACAGGAGCCTTATTTAACAACGGTAGTAGTCTAGGTCTTCCCCGGTACCTACATGGTACCGGGGAACTCCTAGACTATCTTACCACGACCAAATAGACCGAGTCTTATCTGAAGGACAAGTCAAGAGTCTCCGTAACCGGCGAGCGAGTATGAGACGAACTAAGGGAGTGGAGGAAGCTAGAGAGGTATGTAAGGAAAGACGGACGATTTAGCGCAGTGGTTAAGAGCTTAAGCCACTCCGCCCACTGTGTCTAATAGTCGTGGGTTCGATTCCCGCACGGGACAAATCTTAGTGTGATCCACAATTATTTGTGCCGGTCTGGGTATTTGTGTAAGTGAATTTTCATGTTTGTAAACAACGATAAAGGAATAAATCCAAGTGTGGGGATATGTTTTTTTAAAAAAAAAACCTGTTGGAACTCAGTACTGTCTGCCTACCCCGCAAGGGATCTGGCGTGATGATATAGATAGATAGATAGATCATAAATATCAAGTTACAAGTCGTCCACTACCTCGGCACCGCGAAGCATATTTACCACTGAGCCTAGCTTCCAGTAATTAATATAACAACGTTAATAGCTTAGTGGTTGATTGCTCGCCTTGTTCTCACAAGTATTAAGTTCCCGATTCGCACTACCGGGTTGTCCGAAATCCATGCACGGGATAATTCTTTTTATCATGACTAGTGATAAATCTTGTTATAAAGATAGATTCTGCTCTCTCTCTAAAGTTCCTAAAAAAAGGTGGAGCTCTCAAAAGTTCTTAAAGAAAGGTGGCAAGCCTGCCACCTACCAAATTAGTTTGGTCCGAAACATGCTTCGTCTAATATCGACGGACCTCTAACAAAGGAACCAAGAACCATTCAATACTGAAATATTGAACAGTGACATATGCACAGGGCGATCCGTCGAAGGTCCCTTTTCCATTTTTAGGTGCCCAAACCCGAAATAATTTTCCCAAAATCACTTGTCCGTCCCTTGCCGGGACTATAAATTGTCATTCTTTGCAATTTCCATGGGAGCTCGCTCGGAATTACATTTTAATTCAAATTACCTTAATTATATAATACCTTTAAGCACCGGCCCCGAAATTACGAAAGGCTTTGGTGTTAATTATTACGTAGGATACTGACATAAGTATATTCCACGAGGAACAATAAGGACTTACCACTTGTTTCGAGGACCTCAGAATGTATTTTGCTTATCTACATTTGTTATGATAAATACTTTTCAATATGTTATAATATGCTCGTATTTGGGCATTCGTTCTTCTCACGCATCCGCAGGGATGCAGGAAATCGGCATCAGGGCGTCAGCTCCCTGGCCGATTAGTCCTCATCGCCGACCATAAATATAGTCGGGTCCCTTGATGTGGCGGAGACTTGTAGATCCCACTGGGGGCATATCAAGAATGTTGTATTTGCTCTACATGACATATTCTCATGCTTAATACAGCATTCCCTCAAAAGTCTAACCGATGTGGTATTTCACTTTCAAATGGCCTTATGAGAAGGTTCAAAGTCACATTAAGGGCAATGGAGGGCGCTGCACTCGAAACTTCTCTGTGACACTGAATAAGAGAGGATGAGATTCGCAGAAGAACTAAAGTCACCAACACAGTACTTAAATTTATCAAAATGATATGTCAGTGGGCGGAACACATGGCTTGTATCTGATGGTCGTCAGGCCGAAAAGATTCTTGAGTGGTGACCACGTACCGAAAGACGTGGAGTGGCTAGTCCCCATAAGTCTAAAACCTTCTTCATAGAAGAAGATTAAGCATTTCTCTGTAGTGGCGTCATCGCCACTACCGAGAAATGCTTAATCTTCGATGTATTCTCCCTCTTTTCCAGCATTGAACGTAAAAAAAACACACAAACACCGTCACGCCTATATTCCCGAGAGGGGGTGGCAGAGGTGTACTGAGTACACCCACGTTTCGCCGACGATGTTAGGTCCCATGTAATAGGGGGCGAGCCTATTGCCATATATCGGACACAATTCCAGACTCCGGACTCATACTGGGAATTTTTCTTTGAAAAACTACATTTGGCCGACCTAGGATTAAAACCTAGGGCCTCGTGATCACAAAGGGATGCGGTTTGCCACCAGACCAACCAGGCAGTTGAAAGTAAACACTATTTAAATGCTCCAAAAACTAAACAGATCCCAGGAACGTGAAACTTCAGGTAAAGCGTTCGAAATATGTAAACAGGCTTTAATAAGCCAAGCCACACGGTTTTACGGCCACCACACGAGCGGTTTATTAATCGCCACAGTAAAGTGTAAAGCAATGAAGTTATTAATTATGCTCGCTAATTGTGTTCACAACTTCCAGCTAATATGTTAATAATGTAGTGGCAAAGTTGTGGACGATCGATCGGATTTGAACCAACTTTGTGGGTAGTTTCTTTTTAATTAATGTGGGGAGTTTTAAAAATTGTTTTGTTAAAATACCTATAGCTATACATGTTCATCGTCTGATTTATATTCAGTACACTAGAGTAACCAAGGAGTGGAATAAAAAACTGAACATGAAACTGTGCAGTGTGGATGAAAGTTTTTACATTTAAACTCGCGCCGTCCAGAGAGTTAGGCACAAACCATTTGATTCATTGTAACGTTGTCCAGAAATGATGCTGTCTGTCGCTTTCATCTTTATTTACTAAGTTTGTAGTGTGATCAGGAAGGCATGCAAACTCTATAGCACTACGATAACGTCAATCTGTTTGTTCTTGGACCTGTATTCCCGAGTGTTACACTATTAGAGAGAATATATTAAACTACCGAGCTATTAGACAGAATTTCAGAGCTTTCTTTACTAGCCCGTTTCACTGTCACGCTCTAAATCGAAGGTCCTTTAGATTAATACTTAGGCCCCTTCCTCGTTCAGATTTCTACAATTATGGATCCGATATAAGTATATTGAAATTTAATTGCAGTTTGCCGCATGATGCTATTTCATAAATCTGATTATATTCATACAGTCTCATTTTCAGCTAAAGGTAACTCTACTGTTAGCTCTACATTTATGTAAAGTATTCCCTACATGATCAACAAGCTATATAATATAAAAGTTCTATTGCATCGGTGCCTCCAGTAAAATTTTCCACGAAAACCATTCGAAATGAGTTGGTATTAACTTTTTATGAACTTTACCTAAACATGTACGGAACCAATTACGTGCGAGGTGCGGCGATGCAGAGCTCTTATTCGCTTTAACCAATCAAACACGTAACGCGGTACGTTATGGTAACTTCATAAAATGCTTCTTCTTAGCGTTTCGACGGCAAACATGATTATTATATGGATGCGGCCCATAAGGTCAAATCAAATCAAATCAAATTTATTTGTGCATAACCAAAATTAACAAATTAGAAATACTGATGGTTCCCAAACTAGACGATTGCCTGTATCTTGGGAGCCAGAGTTTCACGTTAGTATTATACAGGTATGCACTAAACTTGTAATAAATATTCTAATACAATAAGCGTTTTAATAGCTTGACTAATAAACAATCTTTAAACATAATATAAATCAATTCAGAAAGAACAAAAAGGAATGTAAAGAAACATTATTGGAGCCAGAGTGACGCGATAACATATTACAGCAATGCATTAAACTTGAATATATTATATTTATAAATTGAGCGTGACTTGACTAGTAAACAAGATTTAACATTTAAATGAGTTATGAACAAAACAAAAGCAATTTAAAGAAATAATACACATATGAATATAATACAATTAACGAACAATGTTATGAGTGTGTGTGTGTTTATGAAGTACTAATATTATAGTAAAGGTGGCCACACTGATTGCATTGTCGAAAGCAGACATCAAATCTTGCTGCGCAGAAGTTAAGGGCACGCAAAGCATGATATAAGGTGGGACATCGCTTGGCTTGGCATAAAAATGCTTGTTTAATTTTATTCCAGTAGCATACAGAATACCATCACATGATGATTTCACGAAGTTCACGTAACGCGCCGCGTTTGTTTATAGAGAATAAGAGCCCTGGATGCCGGCTTAATTCATAGTTACGTTTACAAAGTTGTTGGGGTATTTTAGTTTTAGTTGCAGTATTAAAGTAGGCAGTTAGTTAGTGTTTATGGAAATAATTAGATGTGCAATGGTTGGATTTTCTGTGGAAAATATGGTTGTTATGTACATTTAAATATACTTTTTTTTATAAGATCGTAGTGCCGCACTTGGGTTTATTCCTGTCGTTGGTGCGTTTACAAACTAGAAAATCTGCATACACAAGCAACCAGACCGATACAAATATTAGTGAGTCACACAAATATTTGTACCGTGCATGGATCGAACCCGCGTAAATTAAATCCAGTGAGCGAAGTGGCTTAAGCTATTAACCACTGCAACGAATCGTACGTGTGTTACTTTAGGTGTTAAGTGTTGAAGAAGGATGCTGAAGTATACAATATCTTCAATTCATAAGATGTGTACACCAGCCTATACTGTCCTGCTGCTGGGCAAAGGTCTTCTCTCTCATATCATCAAAGTCAACGTCAAAGTCAAAAACCATTTATTTTTATAGGTCAATACAATAGCACTCACAAACGTCAAAATTATTACATTTTTTACATCTACCGCCGGTCCGGAACGCGGCCTCCACTGCGAACGTGTCCAATTATAGGAATCCGCTAACCGTAACCACCGCCGACTACGAAACTAACTCCCCTCCAATCAGCCGCTACCGCCGTCCGCGGCATGTTCTCATCAACCCTCCCAATGCCCTTACATCCCTTCTTTCGGATATAGATACCGCACACAGGATCAGACACCGACCTCGCCGGCGAGGTCGAAGAATCCCTTGCCCGCCGGCCGGTGCAGAGCACCACGGCGAGAGACCTAGTATATACCCTTCCCCATAGCGACTGCCCAAGCCGAGGCCATTCCTCATTGCGGCGCCCTTGAGCTAGTTACCCCCTTGCCCTTCTGGCTCGAGCGTAGTGGTTGCACGCTCGCCCTCTTGTTCGGTGAAGCTATAAAGGCCCCGTGGCCAACAGCGTTGATCATTTACAGACACACGCACACAAAAACGGCCTCCACTGCGAAGATACGGAGAGAAACCCAGCGGGCTAGTCTTTTAATTTAATTTGTTTGGCCATTCTTATAACCGTTTTTTTTTCTTTTTCAAAATTGTATTATACATCATTAATTAATATTGCTGCTTAAATCCAATCTGTTTTATCGTCAAGATAATAAGAAATTTTCTAATACGCTTTCTTACAGAGTCTAGTTTTGATTGCCTTTTTAAACTTATTAATAGACATGTTTCGGATATCTATGGGTAATTTGTTGTAGAAGCGTATACATTGCCTCATGAAAGAATTACTAATTCTGTGGAGACTCAGAGAATGTACTATAAGATCATGTTTGTTCCATGTATTTACATGATGAATGTCGCTGAAAGATGATGACGACAATGATGAAAAATATTGGGTCATACTCCACCTCGCGGATCCAGTGCAAATTGGTGGAGGCTACCTGCTGTTAGAACATACCAAGCCGCCTATAAGGCTTTCAGCTCAGGTTATCGACTACCACATTACTTAGTAACTAGGACAAACGGCTTAATGCGCTCCTTCACCTTAATGATCGCGAAGAAAACCGCACTCGCACAGCGCTACAAACGTCTCTATATTAAGTCATTTATATTAAGTTATTTTGCCTATTATAATTCTTAAGATGTGGGAGTTATAATATAGATAAATAGATGGATTATATTACAAACCTACTAGGTAAATCCATAAGTATTTTTATGGGTGAATGAGTAAAGTTAGGGCCTTAGATGCTTTTAATCACATGAATTCACTATCTCGTTACAATATATTTAATTATCCGGGATGTCCAAATTAAGATGATATCAAAAATTATTCGTTACCCTATTATTACCAGTCACAAAAGCGCACTATTGCCCAAACTCTAATTATTTACAATAAAAGTACGCCGACATAATAGACGCAACATTTCGTCACGGTCCAGTCTATGCACACACAATGGCTTATTATGTGATATTATCTCGATTATACAATCACATTACCCAAGCGAATGACGGCTGCAATCCTATATAGAGAAATTAATAGAGGAGCCAATACCGTTATATTAGAAAAGGAAACATGTATACCCAATACTCATAAGAAAAGGCATAAGAATGACTAGGTTCGTTGTCAAAGCCCTCGTTCGTATGGATCTTTTTTCAACGCGCGGTTCTGAAGCGCTCTACAGTACAAAAATGTACTGTTAGACATTTACTTCATTCTAAACCTTTACTAACGCGCGTTGAAAAAGCGTTGGTGCGAACGTAGAATTATACCTCGTACTTTTTTATAAAACTGTATTTGTTACTCTCTCTCGCTCTACATTAATGAAATAATACTACCGCGATGGAAGTATTGATGAGATGTATCGTGGAGACAACAGTTCACAGTTCTGACCTTGTCTTTCCGTGCTTGATGTACCTCTATAGGCCCGCATTCGCACGAACGCTTATTCAATACGCGTTATTAAAGCACTGGAAGCGCTTTTTATAAATATGTACATTTGTTTCAATCCCATCCTAACTTCTAAATCGGACAATTTGTAGCACAATCGTCCTGATCGGACGTCTTACCGTCTTTGTCTTAAGCTCAAAGTTGAAAAGAGTTAGAGAGAGAACGTTTCCTAAATAGGACGTCTTACAAAAAGTAAGGAAAAGAAGGTGTGGATCGTATCCATGACACCAGAAGTGGTCTGGTAATTGTACTTATGAGGTACTCACTCGTACAATTCATCGGAAAATATTTTTAAAACTGTGCAAGTGTGCAGTGTATGTATGTCAAAGCAGGGACAGTGGTTTGGAACAAAGTCGTGCGCTATTTTACTTGTAGTGTTTTTATTATTACGATTTCTGTGATTCCAGCGCTTTATTAACGTGCATTGAAAAAGCGCTCGTGCGAATGCGAGTGGAGACACAAAATCTAAGCTTTCAATAGATGGTTTGACAACAACTCCGACGCCCTTTCGCTGTTCGTGTCGACCTGTCGCCATTTCCAAGGACATAATGTAATATTCTATTCTGAAAAGGAACCGGTGACAAGTGTGAGAAGCGTACACTTGAAATCTCGCTATGAAAAATGCGCACAGCTCTCTGTTGAATTACATAATGCAGGAATGTGTCAACGCGACGTGGATAGACGCTGCGCAGGGCTATCACGGGCGGGAATATTTTTTTCGCGCGGGATAAAATTCTGTCGGTCCTCAAATCGTGAGTCTTGCGCGTAAATTCAAAAATCCTTCATTTCTATAAGCCAAGTAAAAGCATTTACAAACGTCAACATTATTACATTTTTTACATTTGCCGGGTCGGAATGCGGCCTCCTCTGAGAACATTCGGTGAGAAGCTCAGCGCGTTGGTCTTTTAACTTAAATAGTTTTATTCGACTGACCTTTCTGATAACAGTTTTTTTATGAAAATCGTCATGTAGGATACCGTAATGACTCAGACATTTTTACGGGAAAGATACAGATACTACTAGTCCAGGATCGATTTATGTAGAGACGTCAAGGGGATGCCACCACCCAACAGTCGGACACAGGATAGGCTATTAAAAAGGTCTTGTCTATAGGTCAATACAATATGATTCTTGAAACGATTTTTCTAGTGTCAATTTTTTGTCACGGCATGCCATGTAGCACATAAAGACAGCGGTTATCTAACGCCTAGTCTTTATCGCGCCGTCTATGGTAACCCTACAGTTTTCGAGATTCTTTGTGTATGTAATAATGCACGGCAGATGTTCCGTAGAGGCGAAGTGCACCTTAAAATATTTCTGTATAGTAAAGCTATTATCATGGGGATATGTGGCGTCAGAGGAAGAAAGCTTATACCTGCAGGGTGAAATAAGTTGGAAGTGATGATGATGATGAAAGTTATATAGGGCGCGACAGTGTACGTCAAGTGTTGTATTTTAAATTGAGGGAAATTTACTTCCGCAATTACAGGATATCAGATAGCAATGAATATTGGTAACAAATAGGCAACTGCGGAGTTTGACGAGAATCAAGAGAGATCTCTATCTATCTATATCATCACGCCAGCTTCGCGGGGCAGGCAGAGAGTACAGAGTTCCAACAGGTTCTCTCCTTACATACCTCTCTGGCTTCCTCCACTCTCATAGTTCATACACGCTCGCCGGTTACGGAGACTCTTGACTTGCCCTTCAGATAAGACACGGTCTATTTGGTCATGGTAAGATAGTCTAGGTCTTCTTCGGTGCCTACATCCTTCCACTTTCGCACTGTATATCTGTTTTGTCATTCTTTCTTCTGGCATTCTTTTTATATGCCCGAACGGAGCATACCCTTTCTCATCTTTACACCGATACTATCTTTCAAACCTACTCGCTTTCTTACTTTCTCGCAAGAGATCTGGTGTGATATATAAAAAAAATGATTGGTTTTTTAGTGTCTAGGCAAAATTAACTTAAAATATTATTCAACTTAAAATCATGAGGTGAGAGAAGTTGGTTAAGAGACTGTGAGAACACATTTTAATATTTCGACTTTATTTGGTGGAAGAGGTAGAATCTCTTCCAAGGTGTATAACGTGAAAGCAAACCCGCGATCAAAAGCTAGTATCACAATAAAATAATCCCGAGGCCCCATACTTTACAGACATGTGTTTATTATGAGTTCTATCTTGGTAAATATGATTTTCATTGTATGTAATAAAGTCATAATAAAGACCCAGGGTGGGACGGAAGGAAGCGACGGCCTTTCCTGTGGGCAGGGACCGGGGATGTCCCCACGAATACGGTTAATACTCCCTCTGATGACAATGAGGGTGTTTCGGGGATATAAAAGCTATTGAATATTTATTATTAAGACTTCTTCTCTCTCAGGAACTTAGAAGTTGATTAGATAATTTTTAAGGGCTAAAAATTATTGCTTAGTTATCCAGCTCGTCTCATAACTTGTTAATAGAATAAAAAAGCATTAAAACATCAGTGCCTATTGAATGTTTATTATTAAGACGTCCGATAGATTAATGATTGTCGTTCTATGGAACCTAGAACTTGATTAGAAAACTGTGTAAAGGCTGAAAATTACTGGCTAGTTCAAAGCCACTCGTTCCTCGTCCCTTTATATTATGCACTGCGTAAACATAATTTAAAACATTGCTGGTCTAGGAATGGGAGAATTTTTCTACGCGGGACTGATGGAGATAAACTCGCCCAGATCAAATCAAGTAAATGTTTTTCCGCGCTACTCCAAAAGACTTGAACGATCCTTGTTTTCATATAATATTTGTCAAACTCATTCGTCATCAAAATTATTAAATTACTATTTACTTTGCATGTTTTTAAGTTATTTTTTGTCTCTCTATATTAAATTACATGGAATATCACTATATGCTGATCATATTTTCAGTTACGCTTTTCTTACACAAATGCCTAAAACCAGATATTACAGCAACATGTACCCCTTGTATGTTGTAAGATATAATCTAACCTATTAATTGTCATACTCTGAGTGCCTTATACAATACACTCAGCTACTTTCCTACATTACAGACACACACAGTAACCCTCTACATCTTACAGACTTACACATTCATTACTCAATTTTAGTGAAATCTGGGTATAATATTCTAATTTTAATCTACAAAGCTCTCATTCACATATTACATTTTCCATGCGAACTGAAATTACTCCCTATCCCTTGTCGTGTCTTTTGCTGCATTCGATTTTCTCCTGGGACCTTGCACTTACCAGCAATTAATCTTTTCTCTAGTTGCGTACATTTGTTCTCTTGTTTCGTTCATTTACAAATAGCTAAATTAGTAGATATACAAAACGGTATTGACTCGCTCAGTGTCTCCAAATCATTCAAATGCAATCCACAAAATTGTTTGCAATACATTCCTAATCCCCCTGGAGGAATAAAAATTATTCACCTTACCATACGTAGTATCTGTAAGAATTGTGACGAAGTTCCCCTTCTTACGCATGAAATTGCCTTTCAATGTGACATCTTAGTATTGACCGAATGCTGGTTGAGCAAAATTTCTTTTATGCCCGTGCTCCAGGACTTTATAACCTTCTACACAAAAACTTACTACTAGAACCTTCCACACTAGTCACTCTAGCTCTATGGTGATCATAGAAGCTACTGAGTATGAAGTCGACTCAATAATCTTGGGTTTAAAGTCGAATTGTTTTGTTGGTTGGGACGACATACCGGCTTATATAACCAAAGCCTCGAGTCATGTTTTAACTACAATCATTACACGTATCTGTAATATATGTATCTCTAGTGGGGTTTTCCCCAAAGCATTTAAAAAGGCAATAGTTCATCAAATATTTAAGGCCGGTTCCAAAGCAGATGTCAGTAACTATAGGGCTATCTCAGTCCTCTCTACATTTTCATTGATTTTAGAGCGTCCATTAAGTAAAAGTCTTATAAGCTACCTTGATAAACACAATTATATTGCCGAAAACCAAATCGGCTTCCGACCTCGGGTTAGCACCGAAAATGCTACACTGTACTTGACTGATCATTTGGTTAAGACACTGGATGCGAAGCAAAAATGCCTTGGAATCTATCTTGATCTAAGCAAGGCTTTTTATTTGTCTATATTTAGTGACAGGCTCTAAAGTGTCATTGTAACGGTTGTTTCACGGACTTCTAAGATACAGGTTTATACACCTAGTTTAGGAGACAGGGTTCCAATTCCTATGCTTATAGCATACTGTTTTTTATTTATATTGTGTACATTTTACTGTAAACCTAGGTTTAACTGGGTTAAACTTAGATTTAACTTTTTTTTGTCAATAAATTATTACTATTATTTTTTATTCCTCATAGAGGCGTCCCATCCTATATTTAAGTCTCATATTGTGCAATTTTTCAGTGTTCTGCAATTGAGTCAGTTCCGTTAGTAATCCGTTACACACATCTCTACACTATCTTTACCATTAAATAGTTCTAAACAAAGAAACCCATAATTATAATACAACTGCTTCGAAACAAACCTTTCAAATATCGATTCTTCTTCATTCATTACGTTAAAACTCCAAAACTGATTGTTATTATGCTAAACAAAATTCAATTGTTCGAATTTCAGGTTGAGAGACGAAACAATGCTTTTCAAGTAAATTTAATTTTGTTCCTCGATATTTTACTCCTTGTTTAGTTAATTCAATATTGTGGCAATCGGGCGAAGGTTTTTGTAAAACGTTGAATAGCGAATGTTAACCTGTATATGATAGTACTAGCCTCGTAAAAATTCTTTGTTACGACTAAAAGGTTTGTAAAATGGCTGAGTAGGGTTGATTTAAGTCATATATCAATCTATCTATCTAAATAATCACGCCAGCTCCCTCGCGGGGTGGGCAGGTGTTGTGAAATTTGATCTACCAATAATCATTTTATGTAGACAATTTATTAAAATCACTAGAAAGTACTAGCTTTAAATATTAGAATTTTTCATTAGAGTCTTCATTATTAAGTATCTAATACTTAATAATGACGGACGATTTAGCGCAGTGGTTAAGAGCTTGAGCGGCTCTGCCCACTGTATCGAATAGTCGCGGGTTCGATTCCCGCACGGGACAAATCTTTGTGTGATCCACAATTATTTGTTCCGGTCTGGGTATTTGTTTGTGAATTTTCATGTTTGTAAACGCACCCACGACACAGGAATAAATCCTAGTGTGGGGGCTACGTTTTTTTTTTTTTTTAAAAAAAGAAAAAAAAAGGAAAAGACTAATGAAAAATTCTCATATAACAAAGCCGTTACGAACCTAAGGCATACCTGTCTCATTTAGCTAACGGGGTTAACGTCAAAACAAGAGCCTTTTTGAGCTCTACTGACAACTCCAAGCCAATCATTTGTGAACAAAACTAGTAGCTAATTGAATTAGAGGGGCCCCAGTGTCCCGGGGCGAATCGGGCCGCAATATACTTGTGGGAAAAAGGGTCATTTATTATCTACGGCATACGGCGGACGATGGTCCCGATGGAGACTTATTGCGTGAAGCGTGGAACGGATTTTTTAAGCATTTTTTTCATGGTTATTTAGACTGTTTCATTTGTAAGGTTTTTTTCTTTTATAGACATTTTCTGACGTGTTTCCATTTTTTTTCGAAGCTTAGCCTTATTGTATTT
Organism: Phalera bucephala; assembly: GCA_905147815.2. Classification (NCBI taxonomy): domain Eukaryota; kingdom Metazoa; phylum Arthropoda; class Insecta; order Lepidoptera; family Notodontidae; genus Phalera; species Phalera bucephala. Next base: position 53,023,081 of record LR990609.1, read on the forward strand.
TTTTGTCTTCATTTTTAAGGATTTTTTGATCAATAACAATCGTGTCACCCAATCAATTTACTTATTGTTTTATTATTAGTTATAAATTGAAGATTTTTTTTGTGTGCTTACTCAATACGTGTCACTGTATAAAGTTTTTCTTTCGTTCTTTAGTATAATTTGTATATAAATTATTTATGATAGATAACAAAATAGGATTCCATTAAGCATTTTTTTCCGGTTTTATTTCGTAACTACGATAATTAAAGAACTAGTTTAGAAAGTTCATTCACTGTTTGAAAGTTGCTCTAATGGCAATAAGCATGCGATTTATTTTAACCTAACAAAATTTTCATAGAGCTGTGACTAATGCATTTAACTAAATATTTAGCGTAGGGAATACCGAAGAATTTTGAACATACCAGAAAAAAATATTAGGCGCCTCGGAAATGGGGGTAATAGGTTTTAGAAATATTAAGTACTTTAACTTATATTGTCAATTTTTAAACGTTGTTACACTCTAAGAATTATATCTGTGTAGGGTATTTTTTACTGTATGACTGAGAAAATGTTAAGAATTGCACATGACATTGACAAAATATGCTAACTAAACCGTGTGATGTCATTCTTTAAGGGGGGGCCTAACCCTAACTCCCAAAAACAGGCTCTATTTACAGAAGATTGTTGATTTATGTCATGCGTATTTGTTATAAAAATGAAGATGTAATGGTCGTGAATTTAATGTATAGAGTATAATTTAATTATACTTATTCGATTTTCCAAAATAAAACTTAAAATGCTCTATCTGGAATATATATTGCAAATGTTCTATTCAATGGTAAATTAGGTATGTATTTAATATAGGCGAAAAAAAGCTTAAGATATGCTCTATAACTTGTATGGATGACTTTTTTATTTTCATTTATTATATTTGAATTATTTGAAAAAAACATCTGTATTTTGGGTCCTCCGGGCAAACTTTTCACTGTTTTCAAGGTCATTGATGTTAGTAATTCCGTTAATAAAGATCCTTTTTCTACTTACAATTTTTTTAGGTACATTAAGTAAAATATCCCTAAACCTACTAATACTGTTCATGCGGTCTAGTAAATAAGTACTGGATTCGAACGCAAAACCGGACAGAGTGTTTTTCGATTTTTTGTAGTCGATATAGTATGAGTGGGCCCTATTACAATGGGATTTATTTATTTACATACTAACGCAGGTACACCATTTACGTTAGGATAAAGGAAAATATAAAATTACAGTAGTCGCATATGATGTGTAACATCTGACATTTTATCCTACTATGAAATTGAGATGACTCATTGGTCAAATCAAATAGCGCGCGCTTCCCCGGTACCACCGCGCGCGCTCATTGGTCAAATCAAATAGAGCGCGCTTCCCCGGTTCTACTGCGCGCGCTAATAGGTCAAATCAAATAGCGCGTGCTTCGCCGGTTTCCCGTCACACATTTCCGTCCAATTTTGAAAATCATTCCCACAAAAAATATCCAGCAACCGAGAGAAAATATGTTACACATCAAAAGATAATAATTAAAAGTATGAAAGTGCAATATACAGCTCATTCATTCCAGTACCTCATAATACCTAAGACACTCAGACAAAATATCACTCCATGCATCCGCAAACAGATCGCAACCAGGACTGCCGTCAAAGAGAGCGTTCAGTGCGGCGAGGGTGGGCAGGATTGGCAAACGAGCACGCATGGGATCTAACATCAACGATATGGTACATTCCTTCATTACAGTACACTCCTGCCACCATGCTCCTGCTTGAGAAATATATATCATAAATTATTTCCATGCTCTTATCAAACAGGTCGATCAAAAGATCATGTACAGCAGTATATATAGCGGTGTGAACGAACACATGTTTCTCACAGTTAACATGTACATGCTAAAGTGTAAACACGCGAACCGTTATCGCCACCCGCTATCATAATTTAACCTCTGTCAATTACCATCAACACAAAATATATAAAATTGAGGTGTCTGTCTGTGATTTCCAAATTAAGACTTTTTCTTAAGCTCATACGACTATTCCCTAAAACCAAAAAATGCGTTTGTTTATTTTTTTTTGTCTACAATATTTGTTTTTTTTTTTTTAAAACGTAGCTCTACACTAGGATAAATTCCTTTGTCGTGGGTGCGTTTACAAATATGAAAATCCACATACCCAAATACCCATACCGAAAGGAATAATAGTGGGTTACTCAAAGATTTGTCCGGTGCGCGAATCGAACCCGCGACTATTCAGCATAGTGGGCGGAGCGGCTTAAGCTTTTAATCACTGCGCTAAATCGTCCGTCTAAATTAAACAATAAATGCGTGCCAAATCACAGGCAACCTATATATAAATTTGTACTAACCACGCGGGGTGCTAGGGATCAACCAAGATGGTTCCCGATAAGTTTTATGGGGTTGTCGACACCTTGATATTCGTGTAAACCATAGTGGTATAAAATCTCAGGTGTGCACCGCTGAATAGGAATTGCCACGTTAATATGAAGTAAGAAAATGGAAGAATATTCCTTTGTTATCAGTTGATATAAAATATGTATATAGTTGGGTGCACGAAACGAGAAAGTATATACGCGAGTAAATACGTACGTATTGCAGCCGTCTGGATGAATAAGCGACTTAGTTGAATGGCTAGTCAGTTAAGTGATTGTCAGAGGCATTTAATTAAATGGGTAATCTTCTTCGGTCAGCCAAATGGACTTTTGTTTACTGAGTTCTTAGATTTACGCGAATATTACACATGAAATAAAACTATTTTTCGGATTTTATTGCGGTTTATTTTTGATTTTTAAGTTCCCGACGTTTAGAGCGCTTTGCAGCACCCATGGTCACGGGAAGGTCCTTCCCGCCAAAATAAACCGCGATAAAATCCGAAAAGTAGTTTTATTTCATGGATTTTTGTTGATTCAATCGTTTGTATAAATGATGTACGGTGTTTGTTGCATCTATCTAGTTTAAACGCACATTTTTGGTAGTTACTATCAATTTACTGCCTGCCTGATTGATTGCCTCGTCTAGTGGCAAAGCGCTTGGTGATCACGAGGTCTTGGGTTCAAATCCTAGGTCGGACAAATGAAGTTTATCTAATGAAAAAAACTTCCCAGTATGAGTCCGGAGTGTGGAATTGTGACCGGTATATGGCAATAGGCTCGCCCCCTATTACAAGGGACCTAACATCGTCGGCGAAACGTGAGTATACTCAGTACACCTCTGCCACCCCCGCTTGGAAAATATAGGCGTGACGGCGTACTTTTTTTTTGTACTATCGCAGAGAGTACAGGTAATCATCAAAAGCTTTTGAAAAGTATGGGACATAATGGCTGAAGAACTTAAGCCCGTTTTCCACTAAAGGGTAGGCACAGATTGTAAACCCAGATTAGGTGAAATTGGCACAAACATCAACTAATACAAGAAAATATGGTCGGACACATAATTTTTTTTGATGTGTAACATCTTTCATCTCGGTTGCTGGATATTTTTTGTGGGAGTGATTTTTGGAAAAAGGACGGAAATGTTTTACAGGAAAAGCGCGCGGTGGAACCGGGGAAGCGCGCGCTATTTGATTTGAACAATGAGCGCGCGCTATTTGATTTGACCAATGAGTCATCTCAATTTCATAGTAGTATAACATGTCAGATGTTACACAACGTATGCGACTACTGTAAGGCTCGCTCGTTTTCTTTTGTGGACATGGAAATTCCTTACGATGTTTTTCTTGTGGCAATTGCACATGCATGTCGAAAAATCTAGAGGTGCCAGCTGGGATTTCATTTCTATACATCGGAACACAAGGCGTAATTTGTTTTAATGAAGTACCCACATAATTGATATTGAGTTATGAAGTATATCGATTGAATCCAATTAATAAATGATCGGTTTCAATACACAATGTTTATTAGACCTTGTACCACTCAAGGTCTAGACTGGTAATGATAAATGAAGCGATCTCTAACATCATTAATTTAGTGAACAATGTCGAAATAGCAACAAGGCTAGTACAGTAGGGCTATGAAAGGCCTAACTTACGGCAGGTAAGTATGTCACTATAGTAGAAATCTTCCACTAATAAAACTAAAGTAGACGGACGGTTGGTCCAGTGATTAAGAGCTTGAGTCGCTTCCCCCACTGGATTGAGAAGTCGCGGGTTCGATACCCGCATGGGAAAAACCTTTGTTTGACCCACAAATATTTGTTTGGGTCTGGGTGTTGTAAAAGCGCTTGTAGGAATGAGGGGTTCCTTCCTTTTTAAAAATAAATTGGCCATACTAGGATTTATTCCTGTGGCGTGGGTGCGTTTACAAACATGAAAATTCACATACACAAATACCCAGACCGGAACAAATAACTGTCGATCACACAAAGATTTGTCCCGTGCGGGAGTCGAACCCGCGACTATTATACGCAGTGGGCGGAGCGGCTTAAGCTCTTAACCACTGCGCTAACTGCATAATAATCTTAAAATTATTATGAATTATTTTTATGGTGTTTTAAGCTTTTAGAAGCAACTAACTTAACAAGTATCTGTAGCGGTCCCTAGAGACGAATTTTCTAAGTAGTTTCCCACCGAAAACCGCCAGGGCCCTAATTCTACTAAATAAAATCACTAAAACCGAATCCAAGTAGTATATGAAATCGCATCGATGGCTATCAAAGTTCGATTTAGTCTTAATTTTGTGAGAGAGACAGACCTGGATGTACGCAATGTATAGCTCTTTCTCTTTCTCACGGGAAAGAAATGGTGGCAAGGCAAGCCTTCTGATCATTACAGGCGGGTCAGGCGGTCGCTTTCTGAGCTTGACTTTAGACATCGTGTTTCCAGATTATCAGCAGTGTGTCCAAAGCACCCTACCTATTATTATGATACACTAATCCAACATAATTGCATGCCATTTCTATACCAACAGAAATCGCGTGTCCAACATTAATTATGATTTCGTGACTAAAACTATATGACACGAAGCCGTGTAAACGTCCCCGTTGAACAATTTGATATTTAATTTTAAATTACAGTTGCGATAATGAATTAAACTAGCGGAACTGATAAATATTTATGGATTAATGTTCGTTTTGTTCGGAGAATGCGAAATTATTTTAGTTTTAAAATAGACATTACTAACGTACTGACTTTACATGGTTAGCATGGACAAATTCTTAGTTCTTCCAAGTTGCCGTTCAACACTTAAACCATAAGAATATGTCTAATGGAAAGCTTGCATTGGAAGTCAGAAGGTTAACCCATTATTATTACAGCATTAATCAATCTTGGAAGTGATGACTGCTCAAGTAGTCGTACTCGTGAACGGGTGCTGATTGTGGAGACTGGTCCACCCAGAATCCTCTAGCTTTTCATTATAGCATATATTTAAAAATAGTCTTATATTTCAGTCGTAAGGCATCACACTGGAGCTGGATCGCATTAATGATTTTGTATAATATAAAAAAGTATGTATCTATACTGAAAATGATGAAAAAAATGAATGGAGAATTAAACAAAAAAGACAAACCCGCTGAGTTAATTACCGGATCTTCTCAGTGGAGGTTTTCGTTCCGATCCGGTGGTAGATTAATAAGTTAAAATTTTTTTAAATATGACACTTTGTAAACATCCCTGCAGGGTTTATGCAAAATAAACGATTTGAGTTTGAGTTTGGAATTTCCAAACCAGAAGCCTACCATAAGATTCTGATGGGGCATTGCGGGACACATTTAATGAACAAGTGCAAGTATCAAGAACTTTAATAAGTTCTTGGTACTTGTACAGTACTTGGTACTTGGTAGTTGTAGGGTAATCCCCAGTGTACCTCTAAAAACAAGTTTAAAAAAGTGTTACTCCGCTACCGAATAAACGCTGAAATATAGTAAAATGGTTTTTCTGTCGCTTGGTATATGTTATATTGTACTATCTAGATTTACGAACCCAGAATTTTCTCCTCTTTTATTTGACACTAGCTGTACCCGCAACTTCGTTCGTGTTATTTTCAGGGGTGTATTTCATATCCTTAATTTTTTCAAGGCAAAAGGTAGTCTATGAAATGCCAAACCGCTGAACAGAAATTCGGATATTTTTTCCCTGGATATATGTGTGTGTGAATGATCTACGCTGTTGGCGGCGGGGCCTTTACAGCTTCACCAAGACACTCACACTTCACAAGAGGGCGAGGGTGCAACCACTACGCTCGAGCACACTGTGGGCGTAAAAAGGTAACAAACAAACAGACAGGGTTACTTTCGAATTTATAATATTAGTATGGACTTCACTTGGTACTAAACAAAGAAAACCAGAAGGGCCATTTTTTGGATGCTGGTTAAGTTCGTACATTCGTCATATTGATTTTATTTGTTCAAAATGTTGTCTGTGTCACCCTGATAATATATATAATAACGAATCAATTGACATCTGATGTATCTAAATCGGTTAAAGAGTTTAGACGCTACGGTGGAACATACCAAAGATACATCGAAAGTAAAACTTTAGAAAGCTAAAACTATTCCTTATTTTTAGCTTTGCCGTAATCGGAATAAATTAACTGTAAAAAAACATTTATACAAACAAGATTTTATGTAGCCAGCAAATCAAAATTTCGTGTCTCTGTTGTTGTCTGTCTGAACAACCAGGTCATGCTTACCATAAAATGCATTGTTATCGGAACTGAACCAACATGACAAATGTGAACTCCGCAGGATAAGAGCTGGTTTTTACTCAGCTTGCAAGATTTGACCGAAACAAACTAATAACAAACATTTCAAGTTAAATAAAAGCTTGTTAAAACCTTTCCTATTGGTTTTGCCGTAGTCGGTTAAAAAAATACAACATTTCTAATTAGTTCCACATTCGAACAGATCTGCTCACATAATCAAAATTTGTATTTCAAACATGGAACGGTAAACTGCATCGCGCATCGTAATAATTGTATTGAGCCGGCACTCGTTCGATCGCAGGGAGGTTTGTGTTCGTATTTCTAATCGCGGAGTACCTATATTTTCGCGAAGTACCTTTTAAGATGTTACATTCGTCATATATTAACATATTTATACCATGAAACGAATCGATTGAAAATACATTATTTAATATCGCATAAAGAATTCAGATGCTATGGTGGAACCATGGATATAATACAATGGATTGAACACTCTGCGAAAAAAACGGGCTGACAAAGATACTCACTGAGAGCCCTATGTCTCTTTCTATATATATATCTCTTTCGATATATAATTAATGTATAATTCTTGGGCACTGTTTATTGCCGTAATTCTTTATTTCTACGAATATGCCACATCTTAAATGAGTAGTAGTCAAAGTTTTTGATTAAATTGTTCATTTTCTTGCTGACTGCACATTTTTTTTTTAATGTGTAAATTCAGCTCCAAGTATGGCAAAAATTTAGGATAGTCCCCAAGAGCCGTTTTTCTGTATCTACATCGGTTGAGATAGCTGCCCTTATTGCCCCATCTTAATCCATTCTATATATAAAGATGAATTGAGAACTTTGTTCGTTTTGAACTCTGTAATAAATGGTTTACAGCATATTTAAACCACATCATAAATAAGTATAGTCCGTATTAGTTCTACCATATGATCACCGTACTGCATCGTAATGGGTGCGAGCGTGACACCGGGCTTCTGGTTATTGCTCTCACTTATCATGGTTTCTCGAGTTATTTAAATAATAGAAAATTCAATGTTGTGTCTGTGAGTAAGAGTTGAATAATCTTTGGCGATTTTTTGACAGTACTCAATCCATTGTTTTATATCCATGGGTGGAACATACGTAAATACAAATATACCTAGACTGCTAAAAACCTCTTCCTTTTAGCTTTACCGTAGCGGATAAAAAAGCACAATATTTCTAATAAGTATTCTATATTCGAACTGAACCGCTCACATGATTTGCATCTGTATTTTCAAACATGGAACGGTAAACTGCACCGAGTTGGCATCGTAATCAATGTATTGAGCCGGCACTCGTCTGCTGCAGGGTGGTTTGTGTTCGTTATTTTTAATCGCGGAGTACCAGTATTTTTACTGGTGTTTGCTGTTTCCATTGCACGCACTACCGATTGGTTCGATTTCGATCAATGTACGTTGGATGTAGGGTTGTTTCTGGTTCAAATTTGTTTCTTTTAACACAGGTATATTTTGCTACAAAATTGTTAAGTTTCAGCGACTTAGTTTTTTTTTTTAATTACCTAATGTTGTTGACCTCTTTTTTCTCAATAGAAATAAGTAAAAAAGGCGCTACCCTTTCCTAAAAATACTGTATCGTATTTATAACTCGGTAATTTTAATATTTACCTGTATTCAATTGCTTGTTTCCATTATTTTAAAGGCGGCATTTAACTTACTTTTAAGCAATGTGTTATTTCACATAAAGAGCAATAAACAGGCGATTGAGTAACATCCACTCTTACGCAAATATGTTTTGTTTTTGCAAAGAATTTCTGGGTATTCTTGTTATATTAAAACCACCAAGCATTTTGAGTTCTAAGATTAACGTGAATATTACCCAAGAAATAAAACTATTTTTCGATTTTAAACGCGGTTTATTTTTGGATGTTCGTCATATCGAGACCTTTACAGCAGTCATGGCCACGGAAAGTCGCCTATTCCTTCCACAAACACCTTACTCCCTCACCTTTTCGGTCCTCAAACACCTCAGTTCCTTATTTTTTCTTCCTCAAAACCCCAGTGCAGGGACTGGGAGTGACCTTAGATACTCTACTCAAAACATCGGAAACTTAAAATTCAAAAATAATCTTTCATAAAATCCGAAAAATAGTTTTACATCATCTAGTACTTTAAAATCATTGAACTCATTATCCCCATCAATCAAAACTAGATATTACTATCATAATAAACTTTATTAAATATCATCTATAGTATAGTAAAACCGCAACCCTACTATCCTATGAATATTCACAGAACCCATCCAACATTGATATGTTTGGCGCGAAGTGTACATTTGGGATTGTATAAGGCATCGTCTGTAACAAGCCGCGTGGGAAATAAGCAGTGTTGGTGTTATTTTTTCCACCCACTGTATTAAATACATACAAATTGAATTGCTATTCTGGCGCCCCCCTGTATGCCGGTGAGCGATTTATTGATATGCATTTTATCCTGGTCTTTGTATTTCTTTTTATCATACTGCTACTAGCGATGTTTATTTTTGGCCTCAAAAAATGTTACGATTTGTTCGTGGTCAGGTTTTGATTTGTTTAACTGTATTTTTATTTTATTTATGAATATTTATAGTATTCTAAATTTCAATAGAAGGTTTAGATCCGTTTCTGAAATTTAGTTTTTGATAGCAAATTTAAATTCGGAACATCGTGATATTTTTTTTGTATTAAGATTTTTAATAGTATCTGGATAAATCGCCATCTATATTTGCTGTGATTTAATCGATTTACAGAAACGTTGTTTAAATTTGACTCTCAACTCCAAAACAAATATCCCTTCCACATTAAGATCCTCTCCGAAACCTTCCAAAGTTGTTTGAAAGGTTTCATTACGTTACCCGGCACAGACAAACAAAATTTACCTCAATTTAATTTCGAGAGACAAGGCCTGTATACCGTTCGTATTTAAGCCATTTTTATTTTCAATCCCCCATCCGTACTCGGTGTCTTTTGTTGTGATATTCATTTATTTTATTTCCCGCCGGAACCCGCGGTACGGGCGTGGGAGGAAACAAAGCTATTTCCTAGACGTCGGCGATCTGTGGCTACGTATAGACACAATAAAGACATGTAACCAGTAGAACATTTAAGGTCTAGCGGGCCGAATGAGAATAACGCACATGGACGAGCGCTCTCGTCGACTTATTGTTCATTCCACTAATCTCCATATAATTAGTAATTCTTTCATGGGGCAATGTATACGCTTCTACAACAAATTATCCATAGATATCCGAAACATAGGCAATTAAAACTAGACTCTGTGAGAAAGGGTATTACAAAATTTCGGATTATCTTGACGATAAAACGATAAAACAGATTGGGTTTGAGCAGCTCCTCAATCAGCAACATTAATCAATGATGTATATTACAAACATTACAATACAAATAAAATTAAAAGATGAGCCCACTGAGTTTCTCGCCTGATGAGATGTCAGTGGAGGCCGCGTTCCGATCCGGTGGTAGATGTAAAAAATGTAATAATTTTGACGTTTGTGGTTGCTATTGTATTGGCCTATGCAAAAAATGATTTTTGACTTTAACTTTCACTTTGACTCTACGCGGCTTCTAGGCAGGTCTAAGCGGGTAGCTAAGAATCATGCATACAGATAGGTAGTATAAGGGGGTAGCAACCCACTGAAACCTGCCGAGAAGCCGCATAAAGCCTGCGTGCTTGGTTCTTATTAGGACCGCTGTACTAGGTACCCGCTGAATCTTGCCACGAAGCCGCGTAGAGCGCTCGTCTGTGTGCGAGATTTATATTCAGACCGTTAGTACTTCCCTCTGGTGAGAATCAGCGCAGCGTGCGACTGTGTACGTGATTCTCTTCGTACCGCTAGTACTAGCCACTGAAACTTGTCTGGCAGTAGTGTTGGGCATTTTTTAATTGTAAGATCAATCAATTAAAATTTCAGTTGCAATTAAATTAATCTCTTTAAAGTCCTCTGCAATAACAATGACATTTGGATGTCAAACGCCTCCACCTGTCCTATGACCATAAGTGCTGTAGTGCATTTAAAACGTAGAGAACTTAAAACCAAAAATCAACCGCGATGACATCCGAAATATATAATTGTTTGTCATATGTTGATGTAAGTTAACATTCCCTGTCTTCCTTCTATTAATTTAACACAATGTGTACTTTTTTTTCTAAATGAGGGAACCATGTAGCCATTCTCATAAATAGTATTATTCCTTTTTTTAACTTAGACTTACCTGATGACCATCCTACATTGTTCTCCCATACCCCACAACAGAATGTAGATGAAAAAGTTTGTAATTTTGAATTCTAATAGAGTAACAGTGGGGTTTCTTGCCCTTCTTTTCCACAGGAAGACATTCCAAAGTGGCGGTAGAGTCTTTGTTACTTTTCTGACGATTCATAAATACTGTAATGGTTTACATGAATAAAAAATATTCTGATTCTGATTCTGTTTTAACAATTAATTTTTGCCTATCTCTACTGGGCAGCCGAGCGCGCGCTAGTACTAAGATGTTCTACTGTTTACATCAAATGCTTACTGTGGTTTAGACAATAACGACACGTGGAATAGGGAGTAGAGGGGGGGGACACGTGACGTGTGACGTCTGGCGTTATTAAATCTCACCGTTTCATCCGTTTTGTTCGCTTTTTAATATGTATTGTGCGAGGCTAATAACGTTGTTTTGTTTGTTTCAGGTAATCTTCTATACGGTTTTGGAGTTTAGAATGGCGAATAGCAATAGCAAGCACCGTTTATGACATCAACTAGTAATTTAAGCATCCATTGTCTTGCCGCTTGAGGGTAGTAAATATTTCAATAATTATTTTTGTTTTTTTAGTGTTGTGCATAGTAAGCGTTTGATAAATGCATGAAATAGATCGTTTTTATTGTTAAGCTTAAATTTTTTAAACTCATTTGTTTTAAAAAATGAATACGGTATACCATGATTCAACATTTTAAACGTTAAAACAGTCATCTTGTGTAGTAAAAAACGAACCTCACGTAAGCGTTCTGTGTACATACATCAATATACACATAAATAATGTAAAAGCTTGTTATTATAATAAGAGTATCCGGGGTAGTATTATGTGAGTGGAGGAAGCCAGAGAGGTCTGTAAGGCAAGAACCTGTTGGAACTCTGTACTCTCTTCCTACCCCGCGAGTGAGCTGGCGTGATGATATAGATAAATAGAGTATCCGTGGATTTCTTGCCCTTCTTCTCCTAAGGAATGACATTTAAAAGTGGCGAAATTTTTCCATCTTTGTTTTTGACGATTCATAAAGGCTTTATTAACCTGTCGGCCGCTTTGTCACGGCGCTTGTAGCGATATTGCACCATTTTGCCTCGTACGTTAAGGGGGTACCAAGAAAAATAAGTGTTTTTGTAATCCATGCGCTTCAAACAGTATATGGATTAGAGACTTAATATTTAGAAATATGAATGTTGACTCCATATTTTACGATCTGGTAGAAGGAATACAAGATTAAACGAAATTTTCAAAATCAATAGAAAAAAAATCGAAAGTCATCTCTATTACTTTACTTTTTCTGATTCCAACGCGAAATGGTTAAGAACTAGTCATTAGAATTTACTTAAAAACATAGGGAATAATTTCAGCACAGTTCTTGTCAAGCAGTTTTTTTTTATTTCATACTGTAGTTTTTTGACAAAAAGATAAAGTTGTTCTTACACATACATCGTTTATTTCCACGTCCTCAATATATGTCCATTAATATATTTTTTTTTAAGTAATTGCATCACCGTTTTTGTCCCTGTCGAAAAATGGCCCGTAGGCCCCTTAATGCTTTTAATCCGTAATAATGCTTTCATCAGCGGAAAGATATCCAACACAAAAATCGCCACAACGAGCGGCATTGTGCTGTACGCATCCATCTTCACAAGGTTATGCCCTAACCTGGTAAAGAACGCAGGTGTACAGAATGGTTATTTATATAAAAACATATTAAGAATTAAAAAAAGTCTAAATTTAAATCAAAAAGGATCCCTGTGACCGCGTTGTTCGACTATTTAGTCCGACCCCATTGGTTACATTCGTCGCACAAAGAGGAATTACTTGTCCCCATGGTCAGATTCATCGAAAAAAGAGGAATTTACGAGTTCTCGTAGTCCGACATCGGACTTATAGGCAACGCAGGTATTTATGTTCGAATCATTAGCCCACGAGTAAATGTGGAGTTATAAAAATACGAGCTTGATATTATCATGGTTATATTATTTATAGATCACTCTTAACTTTGATGGATTATGTGTATAGAAGTCACCGCTGAACCTCTAAATCACGAGCCCGAATTTTCTCGTATTAAATCTGACAAACACATGGGACGCGGTGCTCAAGACGCGTCGATTTAGCATTCCGACTGAATTTGACATCCGCAATGTTTATTGCCATCCATTCAGCAAGAACTCCTTTGTGCCAGTCTTTTTTCTCTCGTGCCATAATTTATCTAATTTGGAACAAAGAGGATTATGTGCGGTGATGTTCGCTCAATTCTCACAAGATACCCGAGTTTTTGTTTCCTTTTTTATTACATTTTTCCTTCTATTCGAAATGAAATTTTTTTTTATTTTATCATAAAAAAGTCTTGTTAACTGCCAGTGAAACTTAACTAAAAAGAACTTAAAGATTAGGTATATTTTTTCACGTAAGAACTCTCTCATCTTTCTGTTAGGTCTGCCCGAAATTAAAACTTTATTATTAATTTCTCGTGAAAAAGCAGCATTTTTTGCCTAAAATGTGAAAGGAAAGTGTGTTTAAATTACGAAATACATTTTCAGAAACCTAATTAAAAGCTCGACTTGCGTCGATATAATCTAAGAAAATTGAATAAAGTAGAGCAGATAATAAATGTTTAGGAAAAATGTTTTAGCACAAAAAGCATCGACGAGGATGGGATTCGAACCCACGCGTGCAGAGCACATTGGATTAGCAGTCCAACGCCTTAACCTCTCGGCCACCTCGTCGTGTCTGCTGCTTGCCAAATTGCGGTTCTTTATCTAGTGGTAACTTAGTTAACATTAATGTTTGTTTGCGCAGTTGTTTCTTGCTCGATGGTACAAGTTTTTTCATAATCCATTGTAAACACCATGATATGCAGCTGTTGTTTTGTTTCGGGGTACTTTCGGTTGTAATTTATTAACCTTGTTGTTCGGAACTACAATTTGATTTAAAATAATTAATGCTGGGATGGGAAAACAGGTTTAATATTGACCTATTAATAAATTTTCTTGAGCCGGTAACTAAAATATAATTTACTCTAATAGGTTTTGAGAGTGTTATTAGTTTAAAGAGTCGTTTTTTTTCTTGAATATTTTATAGTTGACATGGAAGACATTGAGTCCGTAGCCTTGATATATAAGGCATTTTTGTGTCGTCTCATATAACAATGAAAATATTATCGGCAAAATGTGGGTGTACATAATACACCCCTGCCACATCGCTTTTGTTGTTATATCTTTCTCTAGTAACGATAGGTAAGGTCTAGGTATTAAGTTATCCATATCCAATCAGAGATCCCCAATCCTAAACGTCGCAAAAATGAAACGTTCCGTTCGTGTCCACTTAACGTCTCTCCAGTGTTCGGATGCTTACGGAAACGGGGCCCATATGGGACCACTATTCCCGCTCCCGTATCTAAAACCGGGCATAAACCACAAGGATTTGTCGGACGTTGCCGGCGAAATTAGGAATTCACCTGCACAGTAGGTGTTATGAGATCTTCACTTATTTTAGAGTTTAAAATCGCTCAACGTGATTTAGAGAACTGCATATCGCTGACCAAAGTGGCGCAACTCAAAGATATGACAAGCTAAGTTTGCACTCTAATTTCAAAGCCAAAAGATTGATTTTTCTATTGATGTCTTTTTTAATTAAGTAACTAAACGTTCTAAAAATGAAATGCCTATAAACCATTAGCAACGTTCCGTTTGTGTCCACTTCACGTCGCTCCAGTGTTCCGACGCTAACGGGAATGGGGCCCATATGGGCCCGTGATTTCTGCTTCCGTATCTAAAACCGGAAATAAACCCCGCGGATTTGTCGAATGCCGCCAGCGAAATAGGGAACACACCTGTATGGGGGGTGTTATAGGATATTCCCTTATTTTATTCTTGCAAATTGCTTAGCGTGGCATCGCTGCCCAAGTGGCACATCTCAAAGATTTTGCTAGATGAGTTTGCACTCTAAATTCAAAAAAAAAAGAGTGTAATTCCTATTCTTGTTTTTTAGTTATATTATGCGCCTTTTCCATTCCACCGGCAAATTAATTTAGAAATAGGTTTGTATTAAGTCTATTGTGGTCATTCTCCAAACAAGATGGACTGGCGACCTGGCGAAAGTCGCCATTAACAGATACACTGCACAAACCCGGTCATTGTGGCTATCCTTGTCTTGCAGTGGACGTCTTTTAACTGATGATGAAATTTATATTTGTTGCATCCAATCCGCCACCTTCTGAAAACGACTTCCAGCTGGAGCGTAGTTGTCGCACGCACCCTCTTATCCGATAATAAATTTATCAAAACCTAGACTACCTTACCATGATCAAATAGAGCGTGTCGTATCTGAAGGGCACGTCAAAAGTCTCCGTAATCGGCGGTCAACGGAACAACGGTCAAAACTTGAATGTCAGAGTGAAGGAGCCATTGTTTAGCCTTTGGTGTCTGCTGGTGTAGCCCCTCGAAACCGCCGTTGAATTTTTGAGTGGGACAATCCTCCACAATGTGCTGGATAGCCTGCACTGAGTTTCCACAGTCACAACAAGGAGACTCAGTGATGCCCCACTTGTGAAGATGATAATTGCACCTTGCGACTCCGGATCTGATACGACTGATGGAGGACCACACCAGTCGTTGTTCTTTGAAGCCTTGTACTACAGTCGGTTATGATGATGTTACCCTGTGAGGCGACCGAACTCTCCCATTGCTTTTTCCAATCTGACCGTATGTTGGGGTGGTTCTGGATATTGTTGTCGCTCCAGATCGGTTTCCGAGAAGGGAGTGTCTGAGGGGGGATGTTCTTAAGGGATTGACATCTCATAGGGGGCCGCCTGAAATGACTATGAACTATGAGAGTGGAGGTAGCCAAAGATATCGGTAAGGAAAGAACCTGTTGGAACTCTGTACCCTCTGCCAACCCAGCGAGCGATGGTATAGATACATAAAAACGTACCATTCATTTGTCTGGTTGTATCATCCTTCACAGAAGGTACAGAATTATACAGAATAATGTTACATAACTATTTTAAAATACCTGTATTATGTTAATGAAAGCTAATGCGCGTGACCTCCCCAATTTCGCAAAGTTTGAGTGTTGTAATGTGAAATTAAGTCTAGTTGCTATCATCAGACTTCGTTTAGGTTATTGCGAATCCGGAGGTGCCGTGTCAAGGTGCTCAAGGAACCTTAAAAGGTCGTTTCAACAACTGACATTACACAGGACCTATAGATTTACGTAAGATTGAGCTTAGGTCTTTGGTCCATTGTCGAACTCTTTGGTCTGTAGCGACTTGTTGACATGGTGACGTTAGTTTTTCTTTTACGTATGTGCGCTCTGTAAATATACTTTGTATAGTTATTTTAAATAAGAAATACATGTCCATATACTAACTGACTGCCTTAATGGTTTAATGGCAAAGCACATAGCTTTGTGATCACGAGGTCATGGGTTCAAATTCTAAGTCTTTCTTACTAAAAAAAACACTCCCCAGTATGAATACGGAGTCTGGAATTGTGCCCGGAATATGGCAATAGGCTCGCCCACTATTTCATGGGATTTAACATCGTCGGCGATAAGTGAGTGTACTCAGTACACCTCTGCCACCCCTGCTTAGGTTTTATATTTTTATATAATTAATGGCACGGATGTCTTAATCTACTACTGGAGTAGATTGAAACATCCGTACTGATAGACAGACTAGTTTTTTAACTTATAAGCACTTAATTTTAAGCTTCTGGACTGAGAGGACATGGCATCAATATCAACGGCAAGTACATCTCTCACCTTCGATTTGCCGACGATTTCATGGTCATAGCTGAGACCTAGAAAATCTTGGCACCATGCACGATGACCTCAGCAGAGTCTCTTAACAAGTGGGTCTTAAAATGAACATGGACAAGACGAAATTCATGTCAAACACCCAGTCGTACCCACTCCTGTGAAGGTTGGAGACTACACTCGAAGTTGTAAACCATTACGTATACCTGGGACAAACAGTCCAATTAGGTAGGTTTAACTTTGAGAAAGAGGTCAATCGTTGAATCCAACTAAGCTGGGCAGTGTTCGGGAAGCTACGTAATATCTTCTCGTCCCAAATACTGCAGTAACTCAAAACAAAAGTCATCGACCAGTGTGTGTTGTTAGTGATGACTTACCACTCCGAGACATCGGCGTTCACGATGGGCCTCATAAGAACGCTCAAGGTCACTCAAAGGGCAATCGAAAGAGCTATGTTCGGAGTTTCACTCCGAGATCGAAACAGAAATGAGGAGATCCAAGGTCACCGATATAGCTCTCAGAATTGCCAAACTTAAGTGGCAGTGGCGCTCGTAGCGCTGCGCGACCGTGGTGTTCTTGATGATCACCAAGGTTAAGCAGCGTTCGACTCAGTTGGCCTAAGATGGGTGACCGTTCGTGGCATTTTCATATTCGAGCGTCTCCGTACTTCGGGAGGCACGTTATGCCGTTGGTCCCGGTTACCACTTAATGTCGTAGTCGTTAAGCCGAGTTGGAAGCCTTAAAGGCGCCTTGATAAGTTCCAACAGCAGGTGGCCACAAACCTGCCTCCACCAATCCGCACTGGGTCCGCGACGTGGAGTATGACCTAATCTCTCTCACCTCGATTTGCGAGAGAAGGCCTTTGCCCAGCAGTGGGCAGTATAGGCTGATATTATTATAAGTGGCAGTGGGCGGGGCACATCGCTCGCAGAAATGACGATCGTTGGGGCAGAAAGGTTCTCGTACCGAAAGATATGGAGTGGGCAGGCCCCCTAAAAGGTGGACCGATGACCGGTGAAGATCGCGGTTAAAAGCTGGATGCGTAAAGCACAAAGCCGGTCGTTGTTACGATCTTTGGGGAGGTCTTTGTCCTGCAGTGGACGTCTTTCGCCTGGTGATGATGATGAAGCACTTCAAGGTTACAAAAGCGGCAATCAAGGCACATAAAACCAAACTCCTAGTTTTTTCACTTGCAGCTTAAAACAATTCCTTTCAAGTCCAATTAGCTTCTAAAACTCTCATCCAATCTATTTTGCTTAATTAAAAACGTAATGAACACCTAATTTAAAGCGTCCGCTCACATTTAATTCTGGCGGGAGTCAGCTCTAGCTGAACCTGGGTCTTTATTCACAATGATCAAATGCGACGCGTTACGATAATTTCGCGAAATGACCGTGTAATGGTATTTATTTCGTGTGCCACACGATCATGTCACGAATTTATTGTAACGCGCCGCGTTATGTTTAATAGGTCATAGTTAATATGGACCTTGGTTACATTGCTGCCGGCGTCATGGCTGCCGGTCATTAAGATATATAATTTTAACGTCACCCGAGGTGCCAAATAGTGTAACCAAAAATATGAAGGAATAAATAAGGATTGTTTTTGAGTTTGTAGCAGGTACACGATATTTCGCAAAGTTTGTGTTTGTCTTATAATTTGGAACTGTGAAAAATGAATATATCAAGCAAGAAGCAATTTTTTTTAGCAAAATTTTATGCGTGCGCTGTAAATACGTTCTTTTTGACTTGACAAAACTCATTCTTACACCATATGGTCAGATAATTGTATTGAATATTGTTACATTACAAATATCTATCAAAATAACGCTCGGCGCAATTCAAATTGCGTAACTGTTTTAGACAGATGCAGATTTATATCAGTGGTTTTAGATCATTCTGTATATAGGGGAGTGTAGCTTAACATTTGAATGTATTTGACTGTATCTTGGTAAACATGACTATAGAGATAAGCAACTATAAGAATCTAAATAACGAAGCATCTCTTATAATCCCAATTATGGAACTAACCCAGTAGAACGCCCTTCGAAAACTTTGTCACCTGGCAACACGATAGCCGACTCATGTAGCAAATTGTGCTCGTAGAATTAATTCAGCTTACATAGGAGCCATAACAATAACTGGATATCATTATTATTCGCGTGGGAGCCCCGCTGCCAGCTAGGAAATGAATATTCTATTCGTAATGGACCTGTACTTGCTTTCATTAAAACTTGCATTATGTCTCCCACTTTTCAGTTGAATAATTACTACACTTCTTAGGAATTTGAATGAGCCGACGGCAATAAATCAGAATTTCATTAGAAGGGTTGCAGTCTATTTGTTCTCATTTGTATTCTTTGGTACCTACATTGTTCTGGTCGAACTTTGTAATTTCTTGTAAAAAGACTGCGGAAATTGTGTTTTCTATGAAGTGGTAGTTAATGACTTTTTGATCGCTGGTACGGCGTATTGTAGTTGTTGGCTGCTCATTTCACTGGATCAAGTTAGTCTTAAGCTCAAATTTCCTATGCTAATGCTGTATGCTTAATTATTGGTGGTAACGCTGTTTTAGTAAATTGGTGATTATTTTCGGTCCTTGGTCCATTTTGCTACCCTTACATAGTTTAGGTTCTTTATTTTCTCTCTTCATTTATTTGTAGATTTTATTAAATACTTGTACTTATAATTAAAACGCAAGTGGATAAGGTCGATGGCTAATTTCAATATTGAGTATTCCACGATACTAACATATTAAATATTTTATTCGTAAAAGAAATTCCTACAAGCAAAGTAAGTATTTTTCTTCAAAGATTCCGCAAGCTCGATTTCAATATCTCTCAATTACGTATAAAATGTGTTTATTATGTGTACATGTGGATTTTGTAAGATGTAGCACGGCTGTACGACGAAGTACTATTATTACAATTCCTTCTATTAAAACTTTTTAAGCCTAACAATGTACTTCTGTCGGTCTCGCTTACTCTTACTGTTATCCTATGTTCTGGTGTTATTACTGCATATTTATTGACGTTATTCCGTATCCTTCTTGTTCGAAGTTAAGACAAATAGAATGAAACAAGGCCTTATTTATGTAATGTTACTTCGACAGTTGAAAGATGTCTGTTTTGATTGTTGTCTACGTGGTCTTTTGTTTGACTTTCGGAGATGTTATTGTTACTCTTTGGTGAAAAAAATAAATCTCTATTAGTTTTCTTTTATAAAATTATTCCCGTGTCGTGGGTGAGTTTACAAATAAAGCTGTGCCATATGTATTTTATTTTAAAACACAAACGATTAAAAATTTTCGATCTAATTGTATGTCAATTACTTTGATAAATGGAATTATTATCTTCTAATAAATATTCGAATGATCATAATACTATCAAACATCAATCGGAATCTGGTCATATTTATTAATATTAGTTCATACCTGGTTTTACCTTATCGACCTATTTAGGCGAAGCGAGAGGTGTGTAAGAAAAGAATCTGTTAGCCTATGTTTACTCCGAAAGGCTCTGTTGTGATGATATAACTCGATTAGATGTCAATGCATTTGTCACTTTTGTGTGTAAGATGTGCACCCCCGATTATTTCCATAATTTAATATAATTCTCCATTCCCAAGGTTGCTTGGAAGCGATTGCTTCTTAGCGATAACGCCGCCCTTTGTTTTATATTTCTTTTTAGTTAGTTTGTTAGTTTTGTTTGTTCATATGTTTTTTTTGGTGCTCAGTAAAGAGATGTCTTCTATCTTAGTTCGATACAAGAACGATCTTAACGTCCTATCCCATTCCTGTACTGCGGAATCGATAATTTGGCAGTTGATTTTGCCACTGTAGATCCAAGAGTACCGACAACAACTACGCGTCCAAATTATCGATTCCGTTTGTCGTCACGTCTGTGAATGCGCCGTTTACGTGTGCACGGCCGGTGGCTGATTGGCCCCTCATTTAGCCCAATTGTGTCCCACGAATACATAATTTGTGTTCGACGACGCTGTACCATTAAGATAATCTGCCAGTGGGCTGCCATGTGCGGCCCTCATAGATTACAACAACGCTCCGATTCAATGCAGTGCCGATAATGCTTGTATTGTGCATGATCTTAATTAATATGATGTGGTATGCTGGAGGAAAGTGGTGTTGAGTGTGTGCATTTCTAGCCGGGACTTGAAATCGTTCTGTAAAAAGAGAAGTTAGTAAAATTTATAGTTACTAGGTACATAGATAACACTTTATTGTTTCACCAGAGATACGAAAAAAGAAACAAGATTATAATTAAGATGAATAAGACGGACGATTTAGCGCAGTGGTTAAGAGCTTAAGCCGCTCGGCGCCTCGCGAGGCGCCCTCGGTTGGGACAGTCGCTGTGGGGGGACGGGGTGCACTACTACGTGCACCGGTCAACCGCCGGCTATGGGAGGGGATCTACGATTACGTCGTAGTCGCCCGTATTCTGAGCGGAAAGAATGGATGACGAAGCATCGGGGGGATCCGTGAGAACATGTCGCGGCCGGCGGTGGCGGCAGGGGTCGGCGGGGGGGGGGGAGGAATTTCTTTCGGTCTGGGTATTTGTGTATGTAAATATGACACCTGTGTCCTGACCAAACCGTTTGAAAAAACGTAGCCCCACACTAGGATCTATTTCTGAATAAATCCTGGTTTGGGGCTACGTTCTTTTAAAGAAGAATGAATACAAGGTAGTGTATAAAACCAAGTAAAAAAATTGACGGAAATAATGTCAATGAACCTAAAGTAACTCGCCTGTTTTTTCTATTAATAGTTAAATTTCAGCAAAATTAGAAGAGTTCGTATCAGATTTCAATCAGGTTAAAGATGATTGAAATACATTTGTTAGTGACCCGCCTCGCTTCCCATTTTCTTATTTATAAATATTTTCTTTGATGGAGGCCTTTGACCTGCAGTAGACGTCTTAGAGCTGATAATAACGATGATAATGATAAAATATCTTTACCTAAGAAATTGAGGACGCACTTACGAATCAAAATGTCGACAAGTTACAAATTGGATTCTCACAACATTCTATACGCGCTTCTATACAACCGAAACAGCAAAACTAAACAGTACAAAAGGAGCGAAGTTCAATCTAAAACTGTTATACTTTCACTCTGTTTCAGTCAGTACAAACACTCACAACAACTTCCGACAGCACCGTAATACTTTTTAATAACACGATTTCCAGTAATAAAACTCGGTCGGTCAGTAGCAAAGCGGGCCCGCATCCCCTTACTCGGAAACCACGTAACTTTGTGGCTCAAGTGCCAACCACCATTAAAGTTAGTTCGGGCGACACCAAGCGACACCGAGGCCGTACGGGTGCCGTTGCTACAGTAACCTGAAGGTGGGAAACCAATTTAAAAAGTTTCACTTATTGAAATTGATCTATGGACGCTTTGGAAGTGGATCCTTGAATAGCAATCTGTAGTTGTTTGGACTATTTTGGAGGTACTTTATCAAATGAGTTGATGTGAGTGAGGAAGGAAGGAAAAGTCCTTAGAAGACTTTCAATATTTTTTTAGGAAGCCCAGGAATTTTAAGATACTGTTACGACCCGAATATACCCCGATATCTTAAAAAGTCTTTATCGGGGGATGTCGATTCTAAAACGCATAACACACACTTAGGTCCCTTGGTGATCTGCATAGATAGATCTAAAATCCGCGCTCAAGTGCTGAAACGTCTAGAAGGTTCCTCCTCTTTAATTATCGCCGGCGCACGGTCGCGGTGTACAAGTACCTATTTGTTCACTTACAGTAGGTACGTAATAATAATACCGCTTTGTGTGCCGCGCCGGCTATTGTTCGATATACTTCTACCGATGTACTTAGGAGGACGGTCCGTTCTAGAACTTTCAAACAAGTATAGTAGTAGGAACACAGAGCGCGGAGACGACACAGTCTCTTTGTGGAAGCGATAGTGATCAAATCGGAGAACAAGCGATCTAAGTGGAATACGCCGGCGACTTCTATCTATTTATCCATCTATAACCTCACGCCAGATCCCTTGCGGAGTACAAAGAGAGTACAGAGTTCCAACAGGTTCTTTCTTTACATACCTTTCTGGCTTCCTCGACTCTCATAGTTCGTCCCATACACGCTCGCCGGTTACGGAGACTCTTGACTTTTCCTTTAGATAAGACTCGGTTTATTTGGTCGTGGTAAGATAGTCTAGGTCTTCCCCGGTACCTGCATCCTTCCACTTTCACATTGTATATCTGTTTTGTCATTCTTTCCTCAGGCATTCTTTTTATCTAACCGGCGACTTTAGCATCGATATACGGATACTACGAGTGACTCAGCGACTTGGAAGCAGTATTCGGGTAATAACGAGAGTAGTACTAGTGTGTGATTAGTTCGCGTGTGTATTTGCTTACGACGTACTGTTTTGTGTATACAGCACCTAATAAAGTACTTCGCACGTTATATCGTATTTGGAATATTCGATGGAGCAGTGAATGGTGATGATGATTTCAAACAACTTTCTATGAATAGTGTTCTAAATCCTTGCATCAATATTCAAGTAGAAATAGTAAGGAACATTAAGATTTCAGTTTCCCATTGTGTTGTTTAGCTTAAAATAGGTCACGTTCTTGCCTAAGTAAAGTTACGCAGAACATGGGATTAATAGCTCGGGGCTATCGCACGGTATTGGAGCATTCAGATCGCTTATATGCCGATACAAGTCCTTGGGGAACCGTATAAATAGGAATATTGGAATGGGAATGCATACATTCTTGTATTATTACAATCGGTGCTCGTAAGTCGTTGCCTAATACGATATGGCCGAATAGATAGCGGATATAGAGAGAACAAACTAGATATTAATCTTATTTGTAGATTAGGATTTCTATTAAGCCTTGTTTCTCAGATTTGATTTGTGGCCCCCATTTCGCATTCGTAAAATGTTGAACAAAGTACAACTTGTCAGTAGACCTGACAAGTGGTTATATGTAATATAGAGAAACGCGAGAAAAAGCTTTTGTATTCAATAAATAAGTACATAGTCATTCATAAAGATTAGTAAAACTCATTCAATTGGGATCCCACTTTCAAATTTATTAGTCTAAAGCCAGTTTTAACTTGAATTGGTAATTCCTTTGACATTTAAAACTCGTGCAACCTAGTATTTTAGGAAGTCATAAATCGATAAGCTAAATATTGTTAGTATGCTTAAGCGGAACAAGAATAAAATACCGTCTAATGAATATGCTTTATTTCTTTCAACAGAAAAATTATGTATTTATAGACACACACCTTTCAAACTATGTATTGAACCTTCCTTTTTACCGGTTATCCGCCCATAATATCACTTGGGGTATCTTCTTAATCCTTGAATAGCTCGTCTATTATAATACATCATTCGCACACCGTCCTATATTATTATAACACCTGCGTCGTATGCGTAACATACGACGCAGGTGTTATAATACTCGTAATAATGACAGCCAATACTGCCCACTGCTGGGCAAAGGCCTTCTCTCACAATCAAAGGTGAGAAAGATTAGGTCATACTCCACCACGCAGACCCAGTGCGGATTGGCAGAGGCAGGTTTGTGGCTACCTGCTGTTGGAACTTATCAAGCCGCCTATGAGGCTTCCAACTCGGCTTAACGACTACCACGTTAAGTGGTAACCGGGACCAACGGCTTAGCGTGCCTTCCGAAGCACGGAGACGTTCGAATACGAAAATGCCACAAACGGTCACCCATCTCAGGCCGACCAAGTCGAACGCTGCTTAACCTTGGTGATTGGTTAGAACACCGCAGTTGCTACGAGCGCCTCAACAGACGCAGGTGTTAATTCCTAATAAAACATCTAGTGGGTGGCAAACTCGCGCCTGCCAGCGTCTGTTACTAATGCAGATTGCGTTCAAAAGGTCATATCTAAATCATGGGATAGAACATAACGTCAGTACTTTATCTTAACTCCGCACCTGCGTGCTCCCTCCCCGCACCCCGCTTGAGTTATAACCTCGGTTCTCCTTTTGTTGTTTACGAATGAGTTTTTCACGCTTTTCTTCATCCGCGGACCGGTTCTTCGACACACCTGCTATATTCCCCCGCTGTTATATTTATTGTACTCATTCTATGTATATTGTGAGGGTATAGTATGGAGGGAACTTATCGCCCGTCCCGTTTTAGGGTACCTTATGTTGGACGGAAAAGGGACTCTTTGTGCCTTTGATATAATTTTAATGTTTATGATAGGCATTGTAGAGTCCATTTTTTATAGAAGTGAGTTGCTAGGACAACCCTTATTGAAGAATTTTAATAGATTTATTTCCTCATGATAATAAATAATTTTGTGCTAATGTGATAATGATATTATCTATGCTAGCAACCGTATATTTATTATTATACTTCTTTTTTTATTGAAGCGAACGAATATTATTTGATATTTTTATTTATATTAACATTAATAAAAGATTTTAAAGTTATTTTGTACTTCGCCAAGTGTACCGTAACCAATTTCAGTTCCTAGTTTTTTTTTGGATTTGTTTTCAGTATTACCGCTGCAGATACTCCCGTAAATTCCGCGAGAATACAAATCAACTATTTGTTTAGATATCTTTCTTTCTCTAAGTTTTACGAGTACGGAATTCTAAATACAACTCATATTCGCACATTGCGAAACCCTCGTTCCTTTTTTCGAGGCAAGGATGATGTTTTTATTATAAACGCGTGTCGAGACTTAGAAATATTTGCGAATGTTAACGTCGCGGGTTTTCGTATAAGCGCCTGTTTTATTTCTAATATTATTCGTTTCGTGAAATGTCTGATTGATGAAATATTATGTACGTTTCGTTATCGCTAATACTGTGTTCCTGTCGCATATGTAAGCAAAATGGTTTTGGGGTGATGGACGCAGAATAAATACATTTGGATCACTGATTTTGTATGCTTATTCAGTTTGGATCCACTGGTGACAAGATAGTTTTCCATTGATATCATGGGTTCGTTTAGAGACACAAACTTCACACACACCGTCACGCCTATATTCCCCAGAGGGGGTGGCAGAGAAGTACTGAGTACACCCACGTTTCGCCGACGATGTTAGGTCCCATGTAATAGGGGGCGAGCCTATTGCCATATACCGGGCACAATTCCAGACTCCGGACTCATATTGGGAATTGTTCGTTAGAAAAACTACACTTGTCTGACCTAGGATTTGAACCCAGGACCTCGTGATCACAAAGCGATGCGCTTTGCCACCAGACCAACGAGGCAGTCACACAGACTTCACTTGCACAAATACTTAACCATACCGGAACAGATGTTTGTGGGTCTCTCTACGATTTATTCCTGTGTTTGTCGTTTACAAACATGAAAATTCACATACACAAATACCCAGACCGGAGCAAATAATTGTGGTTCACACAAAGATTTGTCCCGTGCGGGAATCGAACTCGCGAATATTAGACACAGTGGGCAGAGCGGCTTCAGCTCTTAACCGCTGCGCTAAATCGTCCGCCACATCCGCAGAAATCAAAATTATTTACACCAGAACTTAGTAAGGCAGAAATGAGACGTATATAAAATTTAAATTTTATGTTGCCGGAGTTATAAAGGGACATGAACTCCGTCTCCCCGACACTGCAATACCCGTATTAATAAACCAAGTTCAGCTACACTAAGGTTAATCCTTGGATTTAACATTAAACCGCGTTTATTAACAACATAGTACTAGAACGCGGACTAGCTAATTCGGACTCTATCGGGTATTATTTGATCGTGTCTGCGCGTTTGTAGTTTAACGAATTGCCAGAAAACTTAATTTTACAGTTTACATGAAGTTATTAGAGAAACCTCCATTATTTTTTAGCTTATAACGTAATAATTCTTAAACATTTTTGCATATCAAGTTATTAAAACTGCACGGTTTATAAACAAATACATGCAGACGAACATAGAACCTCCTCTTTTTGAAGCCGGTTAAATAAGTTTATTATTTTCTGCTGTAAAGATCAGAAAGGGTATGCTCCGTTGGTTCGGGCATATAGAAAGAATGTCCGAACAAAGAATGACAAAACTGATATACAATGCGAAAGTGGAAGGATGTAGGTACCGGGGAAGACCTAGACTATCTTACCATGACCAAATAGACCGGGTCTTATCTGAAGGACAAGTCAGGAGTCTCCGTAACTGGCGAGCGTGTATGAGACGAACTATGAGAGTAGAGAAAGCCAGAGAGGTATGTAAGGAAAGAGGCTGTTGGAACTCTGTACTCTCTGCCTACCCCGAAAGGGATCTGGCTTGATGATATAGATAGATAGATAGATTTTCTGCTGTTTAGTCCGTGTTTTTTTGTTATTGAATCACATTGAGAACCAATGAGTTCTAAGTTTATAAAATTTAATAAAGATTAGAAATGTATAATTTATATGGGACAGTCCACAAACAAGAAAGCAAGTTAATACAAACGTGGTTAAATAGTAAGTTATCCATGCCAATAATTTAATGTCAATAACATTTCGACAGAAAACCTTTTGGTACATTTAAATGATGACCGATTGCAACGTCCCATTAAGCACAATGGGGCCAAATAATGCGTGTAAACGAATATTTCCAATGAAAACATAAAGGTTCGTTATGCCCAATTCGATTCTTGTTTTATTTGATGTGTTCATTTAGTAATGCACCGGGCATTATTATTGTGCCAGATTTATGTTTAAGGAAATAGATGGTTTAGAACTATGCAGCTGTGTATTATGTTTTCCATATAAACAGGAAAATAGTCGTAAGTTATTGTGGAATTTAATATTAGTAGTGGTCGCCCATAGGTCGATATTCGACCTACTCTTTCATCGTTTGCTGGTTCTGTTTGACATTCAGTAAGACTATAGACAAATAATATTAAAGACAAACATCAATTTGACGTGTATTGTGTCAAATACATGGTAGTGTGTGTAATGTTTTTTTCATTGATTTAATGTATGTTTTATGCATAATTTTAAATAAATATTAGATTTCTGCACTCCTTCTCTATATAAACTATACGTGTGGGAAATTTCATATTCCTCTGTCCACGCAATTTTCGTTAAAAGGTGTACAAAGTGTTTGCTTCACGTATTAATATATAGATATAAATAATACAGCTCAGACAGATGACAAAGCAATAGAAGACCTAAACACTCTTATCACGACCAAATATATACCGTGTCTTATCTGAAGGGCAAGTGTCTCCGTAGCCGGCGAGCGTGTATGACATAAAGTATGAGAATGGAGGACGCCAGAGAAGGCTGTATTGAAAAACCTGTTGGAACGCTATACTCTCTGCCTACCACTCAAGAAGATGTAACCTCTACCAAACCTAATAAAGGAATTCTTAATAGAAACCTAATCGCTGCGAGTGACAATATATATGTGAATGCATGACTGCATTAAACAAAATAATACCAAACAGGTTAGCTATGGTTGCTGGTTAGTGTTGTTATCTTTAAAATCATTTCTATAGCAAACTTGATATTAGTTTTGTAAGTCACACGAAAGCTACTCGGCTTAGCTACTCCACCCTAGTGGCAACAGTATAGCATTTCAAAATTTGAAAGAATTGTAGACATCTTAAGTAAAGTTACCATTTTATGAATGGAAAATATCATTTTATGGATGTAAATAGAAGCCCCACACTTGGGAAGCTCTGATTGAATTTTGACTCTCTTATTGGGCCATTGGCAGCTCTCCAAGAGATGTCGTTTTGGTTTCGGCGATGATTTGTTGTCGCCAGAAAATTTTGCTCATCTCATGTGGGTACTTTGTTCATGTTTATTGAGTAGTATATATGTTTCGTGTATTTTCTCTTAACCTCCCACATTCTTAACTTATACTATGACACTGTTGGAAAAGGTCCTTCCAATAGTTTTTGATATATATATATATATAGTCGATTTAGCGCAGTGGTTAAGAGTTAAGCCACTCCGCCCACTGTGTCTAATAGTCGCACCCGCACGCGCTATTCCCGCACGGGACAAATCTTTGTGTGACCCACAATTATTTGTTTCGGTCTGGGTATTTGTGTATGTGAATTTTCATGTTTTTAAACGCACCCACGACACAGGAATCAATCCGAGTGTGGGGCTACGTTTTTTTAAAAAAAGAAAAAAGATAAGTATTGCCGCCTACTTTTGTGATTTGAGCCTAAGATCAAGTATAAGGAAAGTTCCTGTTGGAACTCTATACTCTTTGCTTATCCCGCAAAGGACTTTGTCTGATGATGTAATAATAATATACTTTATTGCACGTAAAAATATTATGACAAAAAAAAATCCAGGCAAACTTTAGGTATAGGACAGAGATGTTTAGCATAAAATAAAAAGGGGTAAAGTGCAACAATGACTTACATATCCTAAAATAAAATATAAATTAAAACAAAACAAAAAAGAACCATTTTACATTACATAAATGAATGACGAAATAAATATAGAGGTAAGGGAAGACAAATGAGATAAGAGCAAAGGTAAAGCTTAAAAGGGAATTTTATAGTTTTAGTACATAATATGTTAAATCCAGTAGAGCCTAGTTCATTATTTAATTCCGCTCACTTATTTTCACAAAAATACATAATTCCATTATAACAACTCATAATATTACCATCTATACGAATTCAGCGAAAAACTTTCAACAACAAGCGCAATAACAGTTTTTCTTACATGAGATATACTATAATATATCATTTGTAGTTAGCATTTCGTAAACCCGCTTTCGGATATTAGTGTTGGTGCTTTGCGGTATCGTTATAGTTTTCATTTCGGTAAGTACCAGGTCGCGTATTTGGGAATGCTACTAGATTGAAACTGTGCATTCTCGAACTGAGGTAGGGTTTCTAAGTTATAAATGGGTAGATTTTCTACCCAACTGCAGTAGTTAATATTGTTAACCCGGTGGTGGTATGTTGCTAACATTGTCAAGTACTGCAGTCTTCTGTTCTTTAAACAATAAACCTATAATATGAGAATGGTGATATGAGCCTGCACTACACAAATGAAGAGGTAATTCTTTAATATGTTGCATTTTAGATTTATGTTAAACCACCGATAAAAAGGAGAGTTTATTTTAGGTTTGAAACTTTTGTCAGTTTGTAGTTCCTACCGTGTAAGTGTATTTCCTAACTTATATGATTGCTACTATTTGCGGTTTATGGCTATGTTCAACGAACAATTGATTCTAAATTTGGATTACAGTTTTTGTCTTGACTCGTTAAAGGAGGTATAATCAAAAATTGGCAATCTGACGTGATGATATAAATAGATGTTTAAAATGGTAAAGGTGAATCTGCAATGCTGTTGAATCAATCAATCCAGCCGATTCCGGCAAAGGCGTATGTGATGGTGTAAAGGACAATGCTGTTATTCCATTCATAAAAGTTCCAAAGGATTTTATTGATGCCGATGGTAAGTTTTCCAAATATGCAACTTGGCGTTAACTGTTGGAACATAGTTAGCGCTGCAAACTGCACACAGTAAATAAATGAATATGGTATTTGTGTGCACCACTGTTGGGTGAAAGCAAACACAATATCGCTCCAAACACAGCGCGTGCACGTGTCTGCGACCCTTTGTTTGTGGAGTACGTTAATTAATTAAAATATTGCACTTAAATTTGGAGGATCGCGTGTTGTTTACGGGATTGGGGAATTTTGATTGTGTACAAGTGTGTTAGTTAGTTCTGTTTCTGTGTCATGGAGGAATTTATGTATTGAGTTGTAGAACTGGGAACGTGTTGTTGTGGTAGCGAACTAATATTCTCTTTAATCATCTGGTCCATCTTGTCTTCTATTAGCAAATCTATTATCAGAATGTACCATCTATACAATGATTTGATGCGAAGATCTTTGGGGTAGGCCCCAAAGATCGCCACAACGAACGCCTTTATCCTGTAGTGGATATCTTTCAGTTGATGATTAATGCCTTGTCCGAGTGATGATGAACGACCATTATATGCAGAGATTCAGATGTCATTTATTTGATCATAGATTTTACAAAGTTGGTACATAATTATGTTGTGTGTTACAATACAACTAGTATCACTTTGTTCCACATAAATAGCATACACTAATTAATTACAATTTAAAATAAATAAAACAACCAGCTTTATCTACCTAGCCTCCACCTGTTTTGGTCTATCTTGTGGAAGACTTGCGATGACATTAATCTCTTGATGATATAATCAATTGGCGATCTTGGCCTTTCTTGAGTGTATCTTTATTGTGTCTCTTATTATTAAATAAATCGTATACCAGTAGCGATGGATAGAGGTGCGTGATATGTATCGTTTTCAAATGATCTCAAAAATAATACTAATCCATGTTATAAGAAGTCAGCCGGTTACCATGGAATGATTCCTCTAAGTTTGTAATCGTTTGGACTTTTAATACTAAACTGCGGAAAATGTCTCCCATTTCATGATAAACTTTTTGTAAAATTAAGCTGTCAGTTACACTGTTAGATCGTTTCTAAGTAAACCAAGCAATTATATTTTTATAAATTAAAACATTTTTAAGAAACACCAGTTCTGTAACATGCCCTTGCTTCGCTTAAACTTACGTAATTAACTTATTCTTTTTTTTATTTCTAGTTTTACCTTCCTGTCGTAATTACATTCGTCTGACATATCAACCCTAGGTCCGACATTTAGAAAATATTTAACTATTTCACCCTGTCAAAAGTACGAAAAAATTTACGGTCCAAAATACCCTCATTTTGCATAAAATTTAAATAAAATATTAATGTAGGTATGAGATAAAATTTTAATGTAGGTATGAAATATGATTAAATAAAGTGTAGGTTATTTTAATGAGTGCTCTTTGAAATATATTTGCTTGAGTTACTAGTGTAGATAGTAATGGTCCTTAATTTACAGAATTGCCAATTTAAATTTTAGTTAGTCTGCTCTAAAGTATTTTAAGTGCGTTTAATTTATTAGTTCAGGTATGTTTGCGATTTATAGATAATCTTGAACCTTATAAAAATATCGTGTGTTAAATTTAAAAAGTGGTTGTTTTAACGTAGTGAATAGGTTTATTGTTTTATGGCAAAAGCTTTTAATTAAAATTATCATGAATAATAAAGAAAAAACACCTGAACGCTTGAGCAAGGTATCATCCGAACAGCTTTTGCCAAAATGATCATAATTTGTCTAAGCCTTTAAAAAGGGCCTTTAGGAAAAACAAAATAAGTCGGACTACTAATAGACCCTACAAATTATTCAGAAGGCGTGTGTTGCAAGTGCAAGAGTGCAGTTTATATAATACTTAGAAATCCTTTCACAGCAAAATACATAGCTGTCGCGAACACTGCAACTTGCTTACGACAGCGAATGCTGAGCTCCAGGCTGGGTGGCCAGGACGCAGGACTGTGACAAGAACAAATTATTTCTTGAAATTACTGTGTTGCCTTATTATTTACGAGTGTCTACCTAGATTCGAAGCTCCAGGAAATGTGAATTTGAAAAACTAAATTCTGCTCGACATCAGTTTTGGTGAATTATGTTGGCGCGACGACGATTTGTTGCAATCTTCGGGCGAGGCCTTTGAGGACAAATGCTGCAGGAGCAGTTGAAGTTCGACTGAAAAGTGTCTGGATTATTCTTTGTTGGTGTTTCGTCGGCAAATTTAAAATTTGTTATTTAAGTTATTGTGCACTAATCGGGCTGGGGGGAAATTTAAATTTTTCATATTACGCGATTTTTCTTTACTTTATTTTTGGGAAATATTTATTTCGATCTGATGTATCAAAATATGGACCTATATAATAATATATATATAATAAATTATTTGAGCTGAAAAGTCCTTGCATTCTCAGAAGAAGTTCTTCTTAGTGACTGTTTTATGTCATGACTGAATTTATTTTCCTGTTGCACTGCGCCCGCTCAATTCGCCCAAAACTGGGCCACTAAAAACTCTTTCGTTATTACCCTAAAACCGCTTCAACAAAACTGGCAGAGCATTAATAGGAGTGCACGTGGTATAGTTGCAATTTGTGGCGAAATTGTCGCGGGGAGCGACACAATGTTCGCTAATGCCCTCCAACATTAAGCCTGTAGATTATCTGGGCAAAGCCCTTAAGTTGCTCTGTTCGACTGCCTATCTGCAGGGTTGGCAGACTTCTTTTTTTAATGAATAGTGCATTGGAGGCTTAGAGTTTTGGGAACCGGGCTTTTGAGGTGCAAGTCAAACTAATCATTTTAGTTTGTTTAGCTTGCTCAATGATGGAAAATACGATCAGCGCTGTTTAAAATGCGACTACTACAAATTCACTCAAGTCTCAAAATAAAAGGTTGTTAACTTATTGTAGGTTAAACTACACTCCTTAGATATTGATGCCTTGTACCTTGTTAATCGTGACTCAAGAGAGTGCAAGGAATGTATTGCCAACAGCTTGCGCCAAAGAAGAAAGGTAGCTTTTTCTTCGTTTTAGTAAGATTGGTTTTTTAAAATCATTTGTTATATTATGAACTCAGCGCATTTACTGGAGAGTTTTACTATAATGAGGGAACCTCATTCCTATATGTTATAATATAATTATAGATCCATTGCGATTCAACTGCTGGGCCTTTGCCTCTGCCTTTATTTCCTCCACTTTTTTCCATTCTACTTTGTTATATGCTCAGGTCGATCTTATAAAAAGTTGTCCAGTTAATCTGAATTCCTATAAAACCCATTTCACATGAATCACTTCAGAGAATCTATCCAAGAAAAAGGAATGATGATAAGTATAAAACTCAAATGGTTGAAATGCTAATAGGGAATCCGTTTGTTTATCTTTTCATACCGGCATTTGCCAGTTACCGCAATTTTTACAGTACTTCCGCCAATTGGAGTTGCTGGAAAAATAAAGTCGAGGGGAAGCCATTTTGTGCCTCCTGCGGTTTGCCGAAATGACAGGCCCCATAAGTGGTACTTGTGAATGTTTCGGTCTATAGTTTAATTTCATATGATACAGAGTTGATATTGTTGAGAGAGACGGAAACAAGCAGAGTTGTTATTTTCATTCGTGGCAATGATTTTCTAAACACAATAATAAAGCAGAATAGATTTACGGGCTGGCAGAGGTGCCTTCATCTGGCTTAGTACCTAATAATAATATATTCATATACTTAACATTGCTCAATTTTATTGGACAGGCGTTGAAAAAACATTGCTCGATACAAACATGAACAAACCGTAAGTAATTATTATAAGTAATCCGAAGTTTTAATTTTAAAATTATTTTATTTATCTAGTACATCACGCCAGATCCCTTGCTAGATAGGAAAAGAGTACAGAATTCCAACAGGTTCTTTCCTTACAGACTTCTCTTGCTGCCTCCATTCTCATAGTACGAGTACATCATTATTATGATGTACTCGTACTATGAGAAATTATGTATTAAAAAGTACTAAAATGGATTTGTTTTTACCATTACCAATAGCAACCCTAGCGTCGTACATAAGACCAGGTGGGGATTATCGGTGGCAGTGAAGACGATTCACATCTTGAAAGAACTCACATCTGTAGACGACTGCGACTGTATAGGCAACTCTATAAACTTAAATAGTAAGACTTTTATTTTTGTAAAAGTATTAATTACCTATTATATTGTAAAACTAAACCTATTGTAGAAGATTTTATAGGTACCTAAGAATTTAACACTTATTATTTTAGATATTAAAGTTTAGTTGGCTGAGTAGTTAAATGTTCCACTATTTATGAAAATATCAACATGGGTATATACTATAGGAACAATATTATTTGCAAACCTAAATAAAATAAAAAAAGCATCAATATTCAGATACTTTACAACGGTTGGCAGCGTTTAGGAGGCTATCAGCCGGCTTGGATAGCATTTTTTTATCCTTTGAGCGAGATACTATGTAGCAAGTTGTCTGGTCACGTATTGTTATTCAGTTTTTTTTAATATCAAATTTCAGTAAAAATATTATTGAAAGATAAAAAGAAAAAAAAGTTTAAAATGTAGCTGCATCGACTGGGAATCGAACCCGGGCCGCCCGCGTGGCAGGCGAGCATTCTACCACTGAACCATCGATGCTTACATTTGTAAGTGTAAATTTAGGAATCACGTTGTTTGTGTTTAATATTGCTTGAAATTTTGCACTAAAGTAGATAAATATACCTACTAATATGATTTTATTAGCAATAATAAATAATACAAAGGCAAGCAGGATTAATTGGCTCACTGAAGTGTGCGCTTAATATTGAATAAATAGGTATAATTATGCAAAATTTCCGGTATTTATGAAGGTCAATAATAGTGTGTCCAAATAATTTAAGAGCATACAAAACATTTTATCAGATTTAAGGACTTTCTACGTTTGACCGAGGTACTAAAATCGCGCGTTTTAGCCCTGACGTCACAGTGTCAAGCCTTCGAAAAAGACTACGAGGCCATACACCTCAATAAAAATTGGGATACAGTTTAAAATGCACTAACATTTGGTAGGACATTAGGAATGCAGACTCCACCATCAGATGGAAATAGTAATTGCCAAAGAGAGAGAGAGAGAGAGATTATCCGTTATTGTCGGCTAAAAGTGTCCACGGGAATGCGGACGAAATCTCTAAAAGTATTGTGGATTTATTGTGACTAAGAGATACTGCTCTATTTGTCCTCGATATAATGATAAGCATAAACATTCAATATTTTTAAAGTAAGCGTTTTGTGATAAGCATAAAAATGTCATTGATAGAGCACGATCGAAATACAATAATGAAATAACCTTTAGGTCGCGGAAACACATAATCGTCACAAAGAAGCAGTGGTTACGAACTTAAGGTGCTCCGCCGCTGTGACTAATAGTCGCGGGTTCGATTCGCGCACGGGACAAATCTTTGTGTGATCCACAATTATTTGTTTCGGTAAGGGTATTTGTGTATGTAAATTTTCATGTTTGTAAACGCACTCACGACACAGGAATGAATCCTAATCTGCGGCTACGTTTTTGATTTTTAAACTAATTTTATAATTTAAAGTTTCGATTAGAAATCATTGTCAGATTTTATAGATATCATTTATATTCGGGAAACTTACAAAAACGTTTTATATTCTGTCAATTAATTTTACAATTTACATCATACAAATATTTTGATTTAGATGCAATTTGGAGTCTGGAAGTGTATGTCCGTTATAATGGCAATACGTTCGCGCCCTATTATGTTTGGACCTAACATATTTGGCATATTGTGGGTGTATATAGTACACCCCTACTTGGGAATTTATGAGTAACTGTGTTTATATACTTTTATTTTAAAAATAAACCACACCATAACCTGAAGTTACATCAAGCTATTTTGTTGTAATGAAATGCTGTTATATTTATGCAACACTCGTTAGTTAAAAACCTGTTCACGAAAGGTTAAAAACTAGCGCAACAGGATTGCATCCGAAATGGGTAGGTTTCAAATATTTTATGCATCAGCACACGTTAAATTTATATGAGTTTGGGAGCCCTAAAAATCTACTTTCCACTTCAAAAACCAGGTGCGACATGCAGATGGGAAAATTCGCGATATTGTAAAATGGTACTGCGGTACGCCTAACGAAATCCGATAGAGTTGGCTGAATGAAAAAGTAAATCTCGTTTTGTACGATGCCGCGAATCTTTGTAACGAATTTGATAATAGTACACGAATCATCAAGGGAAAAAATACTAGAACAATAAGTACACCTCCAACGTCCGATTTTTCCCCCCACACTCAAGCTAAGGTGTGCCTTCTTTTCGAGTGGGTAATTTAGGTCCCCATTGGGCGACAGTCTCTCCCCTTATTTTATTTAAACAGGGGACAAACCATTCGTCATACTTTTGGCACATATCGACGTGTCCAACGAACAAAGTCCTATAATTCAGGATTTATGTTTAGCATAAATAACCTTATCGATAGGCAAGAAAGTTTTAAATGCCATTTATGTTGTTTGGAATATGTACCTTTGTTCTATGGGTCCGTCATTATATTCAGCTTCTCTATCATATGCAGTTAGTTTCTTCACAATAGTTGTCACCTGTTTTCCAAGTCCCGTAGTACCTTTGAAGAGGAATCGGATCAAAATTAATACATAGTACGAGTAAGTAGGAAGCTAAGTAAAAAAAACAAGGTTGGCGTAGAGGTTTAAATAAACTCAGAATAAGGAAGCTGCATATTACAGTATGTGGTAAACTTCGTATTTTATTATTTCTGAGCTGGAAACCACTTTTCCTGTTTATCAAAGAGCAAGCGTGGTTTGAATTGTTGAATATTGTATTTTTTTGTAATGCTGAATGAGATAAGGAAGACTTGTTTTGGTAATACATTATTTGTTGCAATTTGCAAAGTATGAACCATTGAAAAAGGCCAAACAATTGGTTATTGAAACAATCGAATTACCTTTTGTTAGGTGTGCTAAGAAAAAGCATACTCGCATTAGTAAAATGTTGACATACAGATAAAAAAATATTTTACTCCTATATATAGGCGCCCTTAATTATCAAAATTAGAAAGCGCCTGTGTGATGTAGTCAGATGACTCAGTTTGCAGTGAACGAAAAAGAGACAGCGCTAGACAATACGTATATCTACGTATCTTTCTGACAGCCAAATAAGATTGTATTAATACTTCAAAAAAGGTTGCATCAACCCAGGTAACAACTACAAAAAAAAAAAAACGAATAACGCAGTATTTACAAGTCCGCCATTTCGCCGTCCATATTTTCAATGGCTTCAGTTATTCATTGCAGCTCCAGTTAATGCCGAGAGCTCTTCTCACGAGGGCTGCCTTTGAAATCGTCTCACTGCCTCTTTGGTGTAAAAAATAAAATGACGTTGCCAGGCATAGCCTACTGCATTCGCGCGGCCCGAGGCCAAACGACCTACTTTTGTCACCTCGTTTCTTTGCCTTGATTGGCTCAATCATCCGTTCAAATGGCACACAGTAGAGGAATGAATGCATCATCGTTTAAAAGCGGAATTATTATTTCCATTTTGCTTTATTTCACTAATTAGTGGGCTTCTTTGTTAAGAGGTTCTATGTCAGTAAATTTTATGAAAATATTTTCAACAGCATTTTCTTTCGTTAAGCTCTTCTTTAGTCTATTTTGATGTAAGGAGACTTGTTAATGGTATTTTTTTGACGAATTCAAGATAAGCTTTACTTTTCAGAAATTGTCAAATTTATTATGAGAAAGTTGTAGCGGTATTTAACAGAATGCTTTATATCGTATACGCGTATCGGTTCTAATATGCTTTTTTTAATACTATAGTTTTAATTCCTAGCTATCTTGATGTTTAAAATATGTTCATTCGACGTTGAATCTTTAACTTAAACTTTGTCGTGAATGCTTCAGCACGATGCATCACGAAGGTGATGGTAGATGAATGGAGATTTATCTTATTTATCTACATTTAATTTTGATTATAGTCGTCAGCCGCGGATGTCTTTACATCCTCTGCAGGACTGAAGCCTCCTTCAAAGATCGCCACGATGACTAGTCATCGTTTGAGTTGTGATCTTTTACATATCAGTGACTAATTTCATCTTCACCCCAATCTTTACTATGCCCCATAGCTGTGTTCAATTCAATATAAATAAATTCATAATTGAACAATGCGTCAAGCCAGTATCATATCAACGGCGTGATTGTCAATACCACACGCGGCGTCAACTTTTGGATGGAATAAACATTGGATTCCAGAAATACGGTTTATTTATTGACAGCTGGCTTCCACGGGGCTCAGGGATAATCCAACTTACTTCCACCTCTATGGGGATATTTGAATATACGTGGTTTGAGATTGTTTTGCCATAGTGCCTTCGTAATGTTGGTACACATTTGAAGTATCGAATTTTGAGATTTTATTGACCTAAAATATATTTACTTTCAAATAAGGAAAATTACTTTGAGAGAAGTACGATAGACGATAAGAAATTCTTCTTCTTTAGCCAAAAGACTCCACTGCACGACCAAAGCCTCCCCAGAGGTTGCAATGATGACCAGCTTTGTAGTGTACGCACAAGAAATTATAAATAGCAAAATTAAAATCTCTTGTTCAAGACTCGAGGATGATTGCAATAAAGATGATACTTTGAAAACAGCAAAGGTGCATAGAAAAATTCCGACCACACTTTGAACAACTGCAGCAGGAACTCAGATTTCACAAAACGTGCCGGTTGTTAGTGCAATCCAATGAAAATATAAGGTATCGCGTCCATCACATC
This sequence comes from Phalera bucephala, assembly GCA_905147815.2. Lineage (NCBI taxonomy): Eukaryota > Metazoa > Arthropoda > Insecta > Lepidoptera > Notodontidae > Phalera > Phalera bucephala. Next base: position 53,061,977 of record LR990609.1, read on the forward strand.
GAAGTGAGCATTGAACGAGTTCAGATATCGGAAATAAAATGTTGTCGGTGCGCGGAGCGGTTTCCGATATGGCACGTTGCGTCGTACCACCACATTTGTAATGTATTCATGAAGGGAGCGAGGGAGGTTCTCACCATTGGTTTTCGACCTCAACTCGAATTTTATTGTTATGTACTCATGATTTAGTGGGTGCCTGATAGTGGCACTTTGCATAATATTGTTTATGGGCTACCTACGACCCCGCGGCGTATAACACGTGCGAATGAGTCTGTAGAAATGGTAACCGCGTTGAAGCTTTATTGTTATTACCTTTTTACAGTTAAGTATTCTCACTCTAGTATATTTTAGACTTAGATTAAGGTACATAACTGACTAAAAGTAACAGTGCTACTACAGTGGAGACAGTCTTGATTGTATATTTTTTTGTGTCACGAATAATCACATGAAAGGTATAAATGTAACAGAAAAATCGAAAACTGATTGTCCTTTGATTGCTGAGGGAATCTTTTTGGAGGTTCTATGGCTTTTTCTACAGACCAAAAAATAATCATTTAGTTCATTTGAAAACGAATCAAATATTAGAGGAACAAGTGGAAATAGATTTTATTAATAATGATAATCTAAATGCAGCCGAAATTCCACGAATGGGATTTATTTTTGAGGCGCTCCTAGTGCTGTGCGACCGCGGTGTTCTTACCGATTACCAAGGTTAAGCAGCGTTCGACTCGGTCGGCCGGAGATGGGTGACCGTTTGTGGCATTTTCATATTCGAGCGTCTCCGTGCTTCGGAAGGCACGTGAAGCCGTTGGTCCCGGCTACCACTTAATGTGGTAGTCGTTAAGCCGAGTTGGAAGCCTTAAAAAGCGGCTTGATAAGTTCCAACAGCAGGTGGCCACAAACCTGCCTCCGCCAATCCGCATTGGGTCCGCATGGTGGAGTATGACCTAATCTCTCTCACCTCGATTTGTGAGAGATGGCCTTTGTCCAGCAGTGGGCAGTATGGGCTTATATTATTATTATATTAATTTTGCCGACAATTTCTTTTTTTTTTTTCTTTTTGTTTTCGAGATTCTTTAGTAATACTTTAAATTCTGCAGTTATAAAATATTAAACGTATTACTATTTTAAACTCTCTGAAGCTATGATTCCCTAGTCGATTCTGATTATAGACATTAATATGACAGTTGATGTCTATGGAAGATATACTTCGGCGTGATCATTAGTATCAGCTGTCGAATTACTATTAATATCTCAGTATGCAGTTGCGCCATTGGCATATGTGTAGTTTATCATTTATGATGAAACAAGTGTATATTAATATCCATTTATCATTGGAGATATTTGAAATTTGAGTTTAGGATTAATGCTCTCCGATTCAGTTTGATTTAGAACACTCGTGGGTCCATAACTTTGCATTCATTAAGAACAAGAATAATTTGTTTTAAATAACTTTAACATTATAAAGTGTACTTAATAAAATAATTTCACATTAACATCTGACGGTTGTTCTCTGAACTAAACAAGCGCAAATGATTTTTTTAGAAACCAACCCGCTTTAGTTACGCAAAGATAAAATGATTAGCTTCTAATACCGACTATAGACAAATTTATATACAATGCCACCATTACGCCACCGGAGTGTATAGTCATTCTAGAATTGGTAAACAGCAATTTAGATAACATCCACTTTTCAAAGGAAGATTTCAATTTAAATGCATACCACGCCACTTTCGATTTCAACATTTTGTCGCTAACGGAATAAGTATACAGCCACTCGGTTGTATTCAGTGCACCTGATATCGCATCGCCTAACGTCGATGCAAACGAGGGAATTGCATACACATCTGATGTTGCTGGCCCTTTTATTTTTACTCGTTACGTCACTAGCTCACCTACCCGTCTAAAGTGAATGCGCCACTTGAATACGAACAACGATAGTCTAGGATGTAGTTCCTCCAAACGTTTCTATGGTAATCTTGTTATGTTCTTTAGTTGATTTTATAATGCAGTTGCTTTTGGTTCTTAGCTTGTGTATCTTTGCTAGTTTATACAGTCTACAACGACTGTTTGTACTTACGAAACATTTGTATAAGATCTATTCTGTGATATGGACTTGAAGACAAAAACTGTTTTCGCTTTGTTAGTTTTGGAAATGAATTAGACTTTAGCTTTGGGATTTTAACTAGGCTAGCATGTACCTAGTTCTCGACAATTTTAGGAAAAATTTAATTGTGCATATCTATATTTACTACACTATTTCTTTCCATAAGATTGTTGGTCTCTGTTTGTCATTACTAATGTATGTAATATACCTTAGAATCATATTTCAGAATAACAAAGCCTGGTAGTTATCTAGTGAGTGTAATTTTCTTTTATATCTATGTTTATTTCCGAATTTCTTACCACGGATCAAGCAATAACTTTGCTAAATTTCACGTCCCTGAAACAAACTATTTCATTTGCCATTTCTAAGTTTCCGCCATCTTGACTTAAATGTTTTCCGCGTTCTCTATCTCCTAGACTAAAGTACCACTACGTGTTTGAATATGTTGTGTATTTGCGATATTCACCGAAATACAGTTGGGGCTTTATCGGCGTTCCAGGTATGAGCACAGTTTTTACAGAAACGGGCAACATTTACCCAGATTACCATGCTGAACACATACAACTATGTTTGCGATGGCAATTTTTTGAACTTGCTTATTGCCGCTCCGTAAGTTTCTCTTATGAATTTCAGTCGGAAAGTCGGGCTGAAATTTTTGCTGTTTATTACGAGATGTTTTTTTCACACAGCTATTTGTTTCTTTAGTTTATATCTTGTATATATATGGCTCTTTTTATAGAAAATATGCAGAATATATTTTACACACATTATTATTAAATCACTAATATTGTAACTCAATTAAAAATAGTGAAACATTTTTCATGACGATAAATTGAAACATATAGAAATTAAAATTTTCGCAAAAAAGATTATGCATCGGCCGGGAATCGAACCCGGGCCGCCCGCGTGGCAGGCGAGCATTCTACCACTGAACCACCGATGCTTGATATTTTGTTGCAAATTACGCTAATCGTATCTTCAATTGACCTACTTTGACAAATTACGATTGTATTTATTCTTTACGGTTGATTTCACACAAGTATACGCAATAAATAGGTAATATTTGCTGTAGTATTTACTATATCACACATTTGGATCCCTAAAAGTGCTATATTATTATAATAATAAATATTAATATTAGCCCTGTTAAGAAAACTGTCCCACTGTTGGGCACGGGCCTCCTCTCAAACTGAGAGGGTTTAGGCCATAGTCCACCACGCTGGCCTAGTGCGGGTTGGCGAACTTCACACACCTTCAAGAAACTCTTAGGCATGCAGGTTTCCTCACGATGTTTTTATATTATTATGTTTGATTAAATTACTTGGTTTGACCTCTTCTTATTACGCAGGAGGATACTAGAGAGAGGTCATTTTTATCTGGTGTGTTTCAATGTACAATAGAATGTTGATTAAGTATACATTTTTTTGTTCATTAATTGCAATTTGGAACACTAGAGGTGTTGATAACCATAATCTATAAACGGCGTACTTCCTTATACTTTTTACCTAATAATTAGTAAAATGTTATAATTCTATGCATTAATTTTTAATATGACACAGTATGGTGGACCAGGAAGGGATAAACGCCCAAAAGTGGGCCATCAGCCTTATGAATCGTGATACAGGAGAGGCCTACACTCAGCAGAGGGTAGATGCAAACTTACTGATAATGATAATGGCACTGTTCTATTAATGCTACAACAGGAGACATATTATACACCTAAAGCTTTATTCTCGCCGTGTTTAATTTAACCCTAGTTACTCCGAGTCTGGTATATTTGTCTTGCACACAACTCGGCGCATACCATACGTCATGGCCTCAATATTAAAGCTAGATACCCAGCAGAGATTAATATGTCGTCACTCGCACTTTACGGATGCGAAGCGCACCAGATGTAACGGCTGGGGCGTGGCATAGGTGGTAGCGGGGGCGGAAGCGGTAGGCGGTATGACCTTTAGATCTTAGCAGCACTATAATAAAATACACTTCTGAAACATAAGAAGGGAGCTGATCCTAATGAATTTACTGTTCTAGGACCAAGGTTACCTCTCATAAATCGAGTTGAGAGAGATCAAACAAACCGCAGGCCCAGTACGAATTGCTGGAGGCAGATTATTGGATACCTTCTGTTGGAACTTACTGAGGCTGTTAATTAACAAGTATTAAATAATCATTATATTAATACGTGAAGCAAAAACTTTGTACCCCTTTTTACGAAAATTGCGCGGACGGAGGAGAATTAAATTTCCCACACTTACAGTTTATATACAGAAGGAGTGCAGAATGCTAATATTTTTTTTAAATTATGCGTAATAAATACATTAAATCAATAAAAAAAAAACATTACACACACTACCATGTATTTGACAAAATACACTTCAAATTGAGAATAGATTAATATTGTTTGTCTTTAATATTATTTGTCTATAGTCTTACTGAATGTCAAACATAACAAGCAAACGATGAAAGAGTTTTTACAAAAAACATCGTTTACAGAAAAGTTTTGTATCATTATTTAAATTATCGTAATATGTATGTCAAGTTCAATGGACAGCATTATCTTTATCGCGTGGATATTGTTTCAATAAAAAAGAATAGGTTTCTTTATGTTACTCACATTTGGATTTTTTAAATTTAAATTTCATATAATTTGTTTGAAAAAAAGGCGAATTAACAGTGTAGCCTTGGCGAAATATGTGATTATAGATGTCTTTGACAATAGAACCTTAATAATGTTCAAACTTATAATTTTAATTAGTTATGGTCGAATTTCGACCAACGGGCGACCACTAGTGAAAAAAAATTGCCACATCACAAAATAGACAGATAATGCTCATTACTACCACCAATATCAGAGGTTACCTTAACTCTCGTAATAACTTCATGACAAGATAGGCAATAATAACTATAGTAACTTGACATCAATTTGTAGTATCTACACTTTTAATAATAAGTGAATATCTTCATAACAGAACTTAACAGTTATAATTTTAAAGTACAATTTAGTTTAAAACAATACTCGTGGTTAAGACGTATCGCTTATTATGTAAATTTCTATTTCTTTTAGTCGTATACTGCGTTCGTGTTTTTTCTGTAATTACGTGATTGTGTTAATTATTGCTAACAAACAATAGTTAGTGTAAACAATTTATTTTTATATAACCGCCATGCAATTGGGTCAAACGTTGAATTCATTATTCAATTTAATAACACGAATCGTGCAATATTTAATCATGTTCTTTGTGTCATGTTTCATAATTTTTCCACGATTACTTCTGACTTTGCACGCGTAAATTACTGTTGTTAAATATATATGCTAATGCTCTAACTTCGATCATTATGGTTATGGTAAGCAATTAATTGCTCTCAATTGCACAGATTTTGCCTTTACATTACAAATTATAGGTGGCGGTATACTTATACGCGATTCCAGCCACCGCTACCCTATTCAAACAGCTTAAGTTCTGAGTCTTCAACTGTCTACTTGATTCAAGACTTCATTATTTAAGGGTATGTGTGTGTGTGTGTGTGTGTGTGTGAATGATCTACGCTGTTGGCCAAGGGGCCTTTACAGCTTCATCGGACAAGATTATTTAAGGGATCATAGATGCCTGGTAAGGTAGTACTGGGTTATACTTGTACAAAATCATGTTCAGGTTTCGTTGCATGCACGTAAAAGATTAGTTATTTCTGATAAATTGACCTTATTATCAAATAATAAGACTATTACCAAACTGCTTTTCGCAGGGGCTATAGTTCGCTTTCCGCTTTTTTCTCGCGTCGTTTCCAAAACACGGGCAGGGTCTTCGTCGTTGGCCCCCGCTGACAAGGGTCCAAATCAGAGATATTAATTTGTTGGGTACGTTGTAAATTAACCGTCGTGAGTTCGTGTAACCGAGTTACCCGGCGCGGTCCACAGAGGCCCGGATAATTTGTAAGGCGAGCGAGTAATAATTTCCTCTGCTTGTCCCCGACGCGTACGGGATTAGACGTTAAGAAGGGTAAATGTGTTCACCCCGTATGTATTAGGATATCGAATGGTGGAAGGATTAAGGGGATTTTGTACGTAGATAATGAAATTTTTATGTGTATATGGGGCGGGTTAATGCCGGCCGAAGCTTCGATTTTCTGGTCCTCAATGCCCTTTTATGGGTAGAGTTAAATGTACTGTTAAATGGTAGTACTTAATGATTGTGATCGTCCTCTTCGTATTTGGGAAGCGACATATCCAGGTCAATATAGATTTAAAAGCAGAATAGTTAAAAAAACATAAGACTTTATGCCTAATATAAGAAAGTTATTCGATACATAACACTTGAATCCAACAGTAAAGCAGTTTTGGTACGCTAATTGTATAGATGCAATAAATTTGTGAAACAAAACTAACCGACATAGTTCAAGTAATAGTGGAGAGAAAGTTGTCGAAGATTTCACAACAGATGGAGTAAAAGGATTCTTGAATAGAAATGTAAAGAGATAAATTGCAAAGTGTACTGATGACCTGGTGAAGGTGTCCGAAAGGGTGATGCGGAAAGCACAAGATCAGATTCAATAAAGTAATTTCATTACCGTACTAATATTTGTTTACCATGAGGGCATTTATAATTTTAATAGTCCTTTTTAAAGGAATAAGACTGCTAATTCTACTGAACAGCTTTGCATAAACTAAAATTTTGCCGACTTGAACATTTCCTTGACTAAATCTTATCAAAAAAACAATAGGTTTGTGACCTTCCTCTTGTTTCAAATACGAATAAATCAAAGATCAACAGCCTCATAAAGTTCCGTTCGTGTTGTTTTGCTTCTCAACATTGTGAGTTATGCCCAATGACTTGGAATTTTTGGAATGTAATGCGAGTGCTTCGCCGACTTGGAACTTCGACAATTAATTAAAAGTTTTAGGAAACGTCCTCGTCCTCAGGACATAGGGTGTGACTGATGGATTACACTCCGCAACTATCTTAGTATGATCCCGATGCGTTGGAGAAAGTTTAACTAAAGAATTAAATTCCGATTGTCATAAATTGGCATTGTGATTTTCATAGTAATTATGGATTTTACACACACCGTCACGCCTATATTCCCCAGAGGGGGTGGCAGAGGTGTACTGAGTACACCCACGTTTCGCCGACGATGTTAGGTCCCATGTAATAGGGGGCGAGCCTATTGACATATACCGGGCACAATTCCAGACTCCGGACTCGTACTGGGAAGTTTTCGCTAGAAAAACTACACTGTCCGACCTAGGATTTGAACCCAGGACCTCGTGATCGCAAAGCGGTGCGCTTTGCCACCAGACCAACGAGGCAGTATACCTCGACGATATACCTTTCTAAAAATCCGATGTTGGAAATTAATGTTTGACTACATTTTTATTTACTCGCATTATAGTCAGTCTGTTGTTGTGTCTCCATCTCATCGGGAAGTTTTTAAAGCCGATTAAAAAAATTAAACCAATTGGATAAACACACGGACAGACGAGAAAGTAAGTTATTGAAAACGTGGTAAAGAGGATTTTTTTGGACACGCGTCAAATACTAATCAAGTCTGCAGTCTTAAAATTTCAATTCGTATTTCTGGTTCACGTTTAGATAAGCTTTAACAAATCTTTAATTAATTTATGGATTAAGACTTTTCCAAAATGAACGCTATTTAGAATATTATGAAGTTGTTTAGGTACTTTAATTTAATTATCATTCACAATAACTACGATCGCAGAAATCAAAAGCAAAAGTTATAAAGTTGGGAGTTTAATTTTAAAAGGGTCCAGAAACAATTAAGAGCACAGCGACCTTATAAATGTCTTACCAATAAAGTGTAACAATATTAAGTGGCCTGAATCTTAGACTCCGCGCTGAGGGCTCTCCAAGAATTGTAATCAAAATTAGAAATTAATACCGACCAAATCGCCAGCATTCAACTGAAATATTGGTCCTTTGAAGTTTTCGACGAGTGTTCAGCACGAAGCTCTGAGTAATTACAATAAATCGTTTTGTTAAGAATTGTACCACTCCGACGTTCAAGCAACTCATGCTTGGAAAGGAATCTCTCGTTTGAGTTTTTGCTGAGCTCTTCCACTAATATAACTTTAAATTAAGATTTAAAGGTCTAGAAAAAGGAAAGATGTATTAGTTCGTGAACATAAAATCTTGGCATTTAACGATCTCTTTTTTAACTTCGTGCGATTATTTTCAGTTGAACAGCTGCTATAACTTTAATGCGATTGAGAACATTAATAATTTTTACAGCTTTAATAAAGACACATCTTTCAGAACCAGCGATGTTGCCGTCATCATGCCATTATCTTTTCCTTGAATTTTGAATATCGGCAGAATATTTTTGATATTGTCCCTTTTCTTGCCCAAAGAACTTTAATGTTTTTGCAGATCAATGAGCTTCAATTTTCAGCTTGGAAGATTGCGCCTAAGTAAGTAAGTAACTAAGTAAGTAACGTTTATTTGTGAAACATAGGTTACAGCTGAGATCTTATAATTATATATTTAGCAGTGCAATATGTTTTGCTCTTTAGCGTACAAATTTTTATAAACATTTTATTATGTCACATTAATTAATTATAAAGAAGTAGAATAATAAAATATAAATATCTAACAATAGGCAAAGTAATAAAAAAAAGATAAAATTTTTAGATTAATATCATAATTGAAAAAAAAAAGGAAAATGCTATACAATATTAATTATTTAAGAAAGGTAGTGATTAATCGAATAATAACATTAATATATTAAAAAAAGCATGCAATTTTCTTTTAAATAGTGAAATATTCGTTTCTTTGAAATCGTCAGGTAGTTTATCATATATAATAATATAATTTGTGCAGAGAAATCTCTTGTTTATTAATGCAGTCTTTCCGAATGTCACTTCTAATTGTAGGGTATTTTTATTGCGTAGTTTCCGGTAACGACTTTTAAACGCAGGTTTGTATAAGTCTATGTTGCTTTTGACAAAAATACATGCCTCGTAAATAAAAAGAGAAGTTAGAGTAAGTATTTTTAAATTTTTAAAATAAGGTTCGCAACTTGTGGTCGACTCTAAATTACATATAGCACGAATGCATTTTTAGTGCTTTTAATACATTGTCTTTATATGGTGCATTTCCCCAAAGAAGTATACCGTATCTTAGGGTTGATGCAACGAACCCATGGTATGCAGCTAGAACTGTTTCACGGTTTACGATTTTAGTTAACTTGTATAATGCATATGCGGAACTGTTCAACTTTTTACAAACTTCATCTAAATGCAATTTCCAAGTCAAGTTGCTATCTATGTGAATTCCTAAAAATTTTGTAACACTTACGGTAACTATGGATTTACCCTAATAATTGACATCAATGGTCCTATCATTAATTCTTTGAGTAAAGTGCATAATTTTTGTCTTGTCAAGATTTATTTTCAAATTATTATTAATCAACCATTCAATTGTAGTACTTAATGTCATATTTATTTCGGATTCATAATTTTCTTTATTGTTACATTCCACTACAACTGTACTATCGTCAGCAAAAAGTATTGAAGGGTAATTGATATGTGTCGGCAGATCATTTATATACAATAAAACCTACAACAAGGAGTTTGTTCTATTTTTTTTTTATTGTATTTGGATAACATACAGTGATTTATAACATATGTAATGCCTTAATCGAATCTATACACCATTAACATGTTTTCACATATTTTTAACAACATGCTTGTTCATTAATGGAAAGATAAAAGTATGGTTATTCAATGAAATAAATGTTAAGCTAACAGTTTGAGAATCACTAAACCACGTTTTCAGTAATAGTTGTTTAAAATGATTCGGCTTTGAGTTAAAGATGTCAAGTTCCGGGAAGATGACCAATTTATTTAACTCTTTGGCAGATCTTATAAAAAATGAGTTTTGTCTGTAGTTAGATGCACTTAAAGGAATATCCAAATATACAGACAGTCTTACAGTTATATTTGGGACTTTAAGAGTAACTTTTCCGAGATGTTCCGGGGAATCTATTAGATTTTGGGCAATTTTCCCCATTCCCCAGACAATGTCCGCTATCCTTCTTCTCTCTTGTAATGGAAGAATATGGTGTCTAGGACACCCACCGATCTAAGTAATTCAAATTACAGCCCCTACATCTATATTGCAAATATCTTAAAAATCTGCGCTGAATTGAGTCAAGTAGATCCACATACATATTATAACCTTGACCTTATAACAAAACCCATTGCCTTATTGACTTTAGCAGCAATATAATCTATATGCTTCTTATAAGTTAATTTGGAGTCATGTATGATGCCCAGATCGCGAATCTCCTCTACCCTTTGCAACTCTTTACCTTTGAGAAAGTAATTATTAATTGTAGGTTGTAATTTTCTAGAAAATATTATAAAATTACACTTGTCGACGTTCAAATCTAATTTGTTTTTATTGTTCAAATCTATATAAATCTTGTTGAAGAAGTCGACAGTCATTTGAGTTGTTAATTTTTTTGTATATTTTCATATCGTCGGCATTAAGGAAGAAATTGGAATTTTTAAAACAGTTACTAATATTATTAATAAAGATGTTAAAAAGCAAAAGCCCTAGTAAAGAGCCCTGGGGGACACCTGAAGGTACGTTACTCAAGACTGAAGAAAAACCATTTACCACCACTGTCTGAGATCGATTTTCAATATAAGATGTGAACCTAATAATAAGCTTCTGTAACAGTATTTGGTGATCAAACCGATCAAAAGCTTTACTATAATCTGTAAAAATAGCACCAACTTGCCCTCCAGAGTCCATGTTAGAGGTCACAAACTCGATAAAAGAGAGAAGATTAGATGCAGTAGACCGTTTCTTTAAGAATCCGTGCTGTTCGGGTATGAACGTTGCTGACAATGACTCTGAAACCTGGGTATATACAATTTTTCCAATATCTTAACGAAAATACAGAGTTTGTATGTTGGTATATAATTTTTTACGTCGTTGTTGCTGGCATTTTTGTGCACTGGCGTAATAAATGCAGATTTCCAAATTTATGGTACTATGCCTTCCGAAATTGATCTTTTGAAAAGAATAGTGAGTGGACATGCTAGGCTAAGAGCACAGTTGGTAATAAATGATTACACAACCTGATCTGGCCCAGCTCCTTTAGCTTGATCTACAGATTTTAATAAGTTATAAACGGCATCAGTACTAATCTGAATGTCACCAATACTGGCCATACTCGTATTATCTGATGACGAGTTGAGGGAGGTAGGGGTCGTCATAACTTGTTCACATCTATGTTGAATAACATTCCATTCCCTTATGTATACTCGTACTTATCTTAAAGAAAAAGGGATGTCGTTATATCAATACTAATCCTGTAACATCATGAGCCCCGGTGTTCTCTTAGGTGTTTGTCATTTCATCTTGTACATAGTCGCTTAATATCTACTATCTTAAACTGCCTTGTTGGTCTAATAGACTAGATCACGCTAGGGTTGGCTGGGCTGGGCCTGAGCTCGAAACCTCGGTTGGAGTGCTAATGGGACAGTTCTCGAAAGTTCCAGTAACGAACTCTAAATTGTGCCAGACAAGGCCCCCTTTGAACTCAATATTGTTAACAATTGTACACAGTGGAACTCTGCAACGGTGTTTCTATCTAGGTATACGAATGAACACGAGCCTTAACGAGATAATAGGTTAATCTTCGCGTCATATATAAGCGGTCGCTTTCACACCGGACTACATAAATTGCGGGTAGTGTGAAAAATTGAGCTGACTGCGCCGCCGGCAGCCGCGCGTGGCGCCGGCATGAATATATGATCTTGAATTTTACAGGTAAACTCGGAGCCTGGGTTATATTTAGCGGTTTTAATACGATTGGATGGTTTTTATTGATGGGTAAATGGCAGTGTTGGGCATTATACAATTATTTTTTTTAGTGTAGGATTAATCAATTGAAATATGTATTACAATTAAATTCATACCCCTAAGGCATTCCGGAATAACATTGACTTTTGGGCGTCAAATGCCTCAATACCTCCCGTGTCCATGGGTCCTTTAGAGCACTCCAAACGTCGGGAACTTAAAATCAATGAATCAAAGATGAAGAAATATATTGTAATACGAGCTATTTGAGAAGACCTAAATCGACAAAGCCCAGTGACATATCAAAGAAAATTGAAAGCCATCTACTTATTTGCAACACGTGGCTATAGAACCGTATTCACAGTCCATATCATGCTCCGATATGTCAAAAATATGCAACCGAAAACGTCGAAGTTCACTTCACAGTCCATTGCTCCACACCTTTAGTCATCGTCTATCGGTACGACCGCTAAAAACGCAATGTAACGTGAAAAGTCACAGGATCCGCGTTTCGTTCATTCGCTACAAATACCGGAGTCCTGCTGGTATATTCAGTTCAATAAGAATTTATGCCCTCATATTTCGTATCATCAATATCGTTTATTTTCCACACGTTTCCCGTGTCGGTTCAGTCGCGCGACTGAAATACATTTCTTTGAATATTTCTTTTCCGAAAGATAGAGCTAATTTTGCATAGGTGTGTCGGCAATCTTTTTAATATAAATTCTCTCTTTTTGGAAAATGAGGGGAAATATTTATTTTCCTTGAAGGGCTTTAATAGGAAATATGGGAAGCTGAGGCTGTTGGTTCTTATATTTTTGGTAGAGAATTTTTGTTCATAATACATTATCAAACAGAAGTAGTATGTAGAACTGAGGTAGTGAAATATAACTCCTTGTGCCTTGGTCAGCGACGGCAGTGAAAAAAGCGGGTGAGCGGGCGGTGACGGAAGCGATTGGGTGGCCTCTGTGCGCCGCCATTAGTATAGTTGGTAATCACTAGTGGCTCGCCAGCTGTGTTTATAAGTGTGGCCACGACAAGCGGATAGGGACTTACACATTAGGCATGGGCTCCAATTCTACTTACAAAATTCGGCTAAATCTGATTATCAATCGGAGGTAATTAATCGAAAAATTTCAAACTGTTAGAAAAGAGCCTGTTGTACTCTGTACTCTCTGCCTACCCCGCAAGGGATCTAGCGTGATGATACAGATTGGTAGAGAATACAAAAACAAAGATTCAGTTTTAGTAGGGTTTTGTTAGTTGAATTGGAACCCGGATACCTTCATTTGCCCCCAAAGTTATTCCTCTGTAGATAAATACAGCGCTTTCATACGTTTTATATTCCGCGTCCACTGACGCCTCTGTTTCACCCCAACACTCTATCTCGGCCTTGATGCCAAGTACTTAAAAAGCAACTAAACCGCGACGAAGCGGACGATTTGATGCAGTGGTTAAGAGCTTAAGCCGCTCCGCCCACTGGGTCAAATAGTCGCGGGTTCGATTCCCGCACGGGACTAATCTTTGTGTGACTCACAATTATATGTTTCGGTCTGGGTATTTGTGTATGTGAATTTTCATGTTTGTAAACGCACCCACGACACAGGATTAAATCTTTGTGTGGGGCAACGTATCTAAAAGAAGAAAGAAAATAAGAATTTTCTAATATTATTTATTTAAGTATCTTCTCATTACAACAGTTGAACCCTAGCTTTTTAGAGACTATTTACAAGATGCGATATCATAAAAATAACTTACCTACTAAGAACTCTTCAAGACAAAATACTAAGGAGGCTAACATAGCCACTCAAGAAATAAATTACTTTACCTCCATTTCCATCATAGGCATACTCGTAAAAGCGTTCAAAATTCATAGTGTTCCTAAAAAAGTTAAAATGGCCGAGTCCGTGGAACTAAGACGTATACGCCTAATTTAAAAGCTCGCATTTACGACATTAAGTCTCTCAAAACAAAGGCGTATATGGCAAATATGAATATTGGTATATAAGACTTTGTTCGACGTGCTGTCGAAAGGTATGTAACACAACTCAGTAACGGCTGCTTTATGGTCACTGTTATGGACCAATAAAGGTAATAGTTGTGATTGCCCAGCACGCGAAAAACTAGTCCCGTGTAACGATTATGCATTCATAGAGGTTGATGAATTTTATTGTTCCATTTATATGTTGTTGGACGTTTGGTCATAAATATTATGCTTTCGTATCAAAAGTGCCCTTTTGATACGAAAGCATAGCCTTGCAAAGCGACCTTCAATCATAACGCCCTAATAGTAAAACGACTTACTAGCAAATATTCCTATTAGTAACTTAGTTATTAGCAAATTATTCTTATATCAAAAGGAATTCTATCAATTCCAATTTTTGCTATATACAATTTAAACTAAAGATGCAATATTCAGCTATTCCATAAAATGCATCCATCAATATTTAGTTCTTAAGATACCTACACCGCAAGGGATCTGGCGTGATGATATAGCTAGATAGATAGTCTTAGAATTTGTGACTAATAGGAGGCGGTTATGACACTTTTAATTAATGATAATTTTTAAATGGCAGAACGAGGAAGGGGGTACCAACCAACCAATTTCCCTTATAAATATTTTGCACACTGTGAGTAATTGTGACTAAAAATTAATTTACAGAGAAAGAAAAAGTGATTTAGGGAGAGACTTTATCGACAAAACGAAATGCCGAATAATTTCGGTTTGCCTCATTTTCAAATTATTTTTGTCTACTTCATGTTTTCACAAAGACATTTGTTTACGTTGACATTCCGCGCCTCGTAAAATAGTTGATATCAAACTGGATCTTTTTCGAAATTGAATAGGTAGTACGTTCCTATGGAAACTTGGTCCTACAAGATTTCTCTTTAGAGAAATTCTCGACAAGCAATAAACAATCTTAAATGGACTAATCCTACATCACGTATGGTTATGTATAGTGTTGTAGGTGACTAAGTTGAACCATTAAATATAGAGTACTAGGCCTTCGACCTCGACTGGCGGTGGCTCGAGAACCGGCAAATAATTTAATACTACCTGTATTTCGGCCAACCGGCGCTGTATGAGATGGATTTGACCTGGATCTAAATAAATGGAATGGTGTTGGGGACGGGCAAAATGTTAAATTGTATTAATTTTATATGCTTCGTTGGTCTAATGGTGCATGATGCGGTTGCTGATTACGGTCTTCAGATCTAAAGTTGGAAGAATTCTTCGATAGGAATGAAAGCCTCAGCAGCGCTTATGTTTGGGATTTTATACGTCCGGAGTCTGGGATTACAATAGTTTCACCAATAATTGCACTGTAATGTTAAGACATCGTTGGTGAAATCTGCGTGTTCGCAGTGCACCTTTGCTACGCTCTTTATGTTGTCCAATTCGCGGCACTACCATTTTATTTAAAGAATTCAAAAATATCTCGGCGTCCATACATAAATAACTAACAACGTCTTGCATTGATAAATATCCATATCCTTACTATGGAGTAAATCTCTTGAAATTCTTATTAACTCAAACTAGTGACAGGACCTTTTATTTCAATACCAGTAACTGTTTTACCTCACTTTTAATACTTTAAATACTAAAAAAAAACAGAGTTCAACAAATACAATACCAGTTCAACTGGCAACGATCCAATTGTGGTCAGATCGCGTGATACAAGATTTATTAACGGCCATCGAAAGCTTCGGCAAAAATAACTCGTGCACCGAAAGCACTAATTCCATACGGAAGGCAATACGAATAAATTATTCTGGCTAATGTTTTTATACAACCTAATCGAGTGCTTTTTCAACGGCCCCGCGAATTCGCTGGAGGAAATGGACTCGGCGATAAGGCCCGGATAGTTGGGCTAGGTCGTTCCGAAATTCGAATAGTTTCGGTATAAAATTGTCGTTTACGGGACTCTTGTTCCCTAGATTTCAAGTCGAAAATAGAAACAAGTGTATGCTTTTATTCTGTTAAGTTTTTTTTTGTAGTCGAATAGAGTTTGCTTTGGAAATTGTTTGCGCTAATTATATTTTGGAGTTACGATAGTTTAGCTGGTTTAAAATTTTTGATAGTATTTTTTCTAGCTACGGATGCTTCGACGGCTATAATTATATGGATGTGACTCAGAATGTGGCCACATTAACTGCATTGTCGGAAGCAAACATCAAGTACGTTGCATGCAAGTGTTAGGGTACGCAGAGCACCATTATAAATTGGGACATCGTTTGGGCTACTTAGGTCCAAACTCAAAGTAAAATACGATTTTGTTCAGCGTTACTGATTACATCAACAAGATCTTACACTTAATGCCCCCGTTTTTTATCAGAATCTATTAGCGAGTTTCTTTGAACAAATTACTCCGACGCATAAGGAGAACCTTGACTAATGTTACTAATTTCTTTGTTTCAGATCGGATCATTGAAAAACTACTATTTGCTGTCACATCATGAAATTCACAAGCGGTCGGCTGAACCAAGTCATGAACATCATAGAAAACTAAATGATGAACCACAGGTAAGCAAGCTATTAATATGAATCTCCATTGAATTATAAGAATCGTCGTTTTTGTTGTTCAGTGAAAGAAAGAAATTTACGCAAATACCCAACTAGAGTAAAGAAGTACTTCTTTCTTATTTCATTAAGAGGTGTTTTTTTTCCTGAACACACTCTCTCTCAGGTTCTATCTGCTATAGTAGACCGTCAGTCTAAAATTCCATGCTAAAATCCTATAGCATGGAAATAGCATAATTCTATGTATTAATAACATGACCTTATGGATGGTTTAATACTCTTCAAATACTATAAAGTAATGTCATTATATCTACTCCTTCAGTCTTACTGGAATAGCTGAAGTATTGACTGTTAAAGATTTCTTATAGGTGTTAAACCTCTCATGAAACTATTTTAGTCTTTTAACGCCTCCATGTCCTCAACTACAGAAAAACAACTAATTCCACGACCCCAATTCAATAATACGCTACATCTATTAAGCCGCGTCTGCTCCCATGAATATATAGGATAAGTTATTCAAATTGACCTCCGTAAAGCGGGCACGTTTGTATTAAAACGTGCGAAGTATCATCACAAAAAGCGTCCGCCTTCATTCGTAGTCATGTCCGTAGAGTAAATATTTCAGGAGTATAATAGTGCGTGAGGAAGGGTGCGTAGGGGGGACCCACCTAATCCGCGACCTCCCTTAATCTTTTTGTCATTCAGCAGGCGTCTAGTACGTAGGATAACTCAAACACGGAGTAAATAGATTGACAGATGCGTATACGTCGATTTTTTTTAAGTAGTTGCCACATAATAAGGTCTTCATAATAGAACGATGAGGTCTTGAGACGTTGGACAAGTCATTCTAGTGCAGAGTCTAGAATTGTACCCAGTATTATGGCATACTTAGGCTCGTTATTACGTCTATTAGGTATGTTGGGATTTGATATCGTTCACGAAACGTGGGTGTACACAGAATATTGGTCACCCCTGCTTAAGGAATATAGACGTGACGGTGTTTTATTAAACAAATATCTTGCGACTGCATCGAGGCTACATCGGGTTATGGCAACTTTTAACGTTCAATGCGAATTTTAAAACCACGCGTTTTATCGCAGTGTAATAGCAGCATAAACCTTAAGACAAGCGAGCAAATCATCAAATCGATGTTAAAACTATCGTTTGTGCTTTGGCCCTTATCTTATTGAATCAGTTGTGAACCTTTATGATGTCTAGGTCTTAATATAACCCTTTTAAGTGTATGCATTAGATTCCAATTTCGTCTGCACTTAAGACGGGTTTATAAAGAATTCACATTAAAAATGAGATACGTAATACAATTTCTTTAAGGGATGACAAAGCAAACTTCTTACTCAAGTCTCCTCTAAGCGGACGTCTTCGTCGTAACAATTTTATGATTCGCTTTCTGAAAGACGAGTATGTTTTTCTCGATTTTTTTTCGTGAATAGATTTCTAGACTTGTATTCCTTTGTCGTGTAATTCTGTGATAAAAATGTTATGATCTTTATATTTTAGGCGTTCTGTTATCTTTATTGCACGTTTTGTTACTTCATACTTTGTACTCATTATATGTTGTACAGGTTTTTTCTCTGAGAGGAGATTCGCTTAGTTTGTATCGCTTTTTTTGCATATTCTGTAGGCTCTTGAAGCATTTTAAAAAATGTTTCTGAAATGCATAATTTTGTGGCTAAATGTTTAAGAATAAATCCAACAACAAATAACGCAATAAGTGCTAAATCGAGTAAGGCAGTACTGTACCATATTGGAGGAGGGCTTGTTTGGGTTAGGTATTCTTGGAAGCTCACGTAATCAGGAAAGTTGCGGATCACTTTTAGGCACAGTGCTGTTCTCGGAATTTACAACCCATTGTCAGTCTGGCTACTGCTGCTATCTCCGAAGATTTGACGACTGGCAACCGCCTACTAGTCGTAGTAATAGATTATACACGGATCTTGTGGCCTGCAGCCAAAATCGTAACTAACGCTGGCATCAAGCGAAATGTCACTTCATGACAATCGCAGAGTTGCCGTTTGCTATGATATAAACCCAAATCTTTTTATGTGCCCGGTTGCTATGAAATAAACCCAAGTTTGTTAGTAACTGGACCCACCTGTTAAAATATTTCTCTGGAATTTGGAAAGTTTTACTAAATGATAACCTAAAAATGTCACACCAAACCAACGTCAATGTCATTTACGGGCCCAAAGATTCTTCTTCTTCTTCCTCTTTCCTTCTACCTCTATGCTCTATAGAACAAAGATGTTGCTTTTTATCTCACGTAAACTGTTAATAAAAAAAACAAACGTTTGATTTTCCAGCATCTATATATTAGCACGTGAAGCAAAAACTTTGTACACATTTTTACGATAATTGCGCGGACGGAGGAGTATGAAATTTTCCACACTTATAGTTTATATAGAGAAGGAGTGCAGAATGCTAATATTTTTTTTAAATTATGCATAAAACATACATTAAATCAATGAAAAAAACATTATACACACTACCATGTATTTGACACAATACACGTCAAATTGATGTTTGTCTTTAATATTATTTGTCTATAGTCTTACTGAATGTCAAATATAACCAGCAAACGATGAAAGAGTATGTCGAATATCGACCTATGGGCGACCACTAGTTATATTAAACACACCTACAAGCTCCCTTCATGAACGCTTGGTACCTGTTTAAATGTTTTATAAGAACGTACCTTTCTATAAAAGATATCCCAAAATATATTTTATATTCCTTATAAATACGAAACGTTTTTTATTTTCCTTTAATTAATTACGGGGGTTAAATTAAATATACTTTTTGCCCATATTTCTGCTTTGATTATTTTACACCGAAACTTCTCCGGCGTAAAGTTTCAGTCTCAATTTCATTTGTTTACACAAATTTTGTTGCGATTCCTGAATGAATTTTATTCTATTATGACAATTAATTCGTGATCAAAGCAATTGTTGTGTCATTTCCATGAAATCTATTATTATGGTTTATATACAAATTTTTAGATGCCCAATATAATAGCGCCCTTAGTCGATTATTAAAAATATGAACGTGTCACTTCTCTAGTATGTACGAAAGAAATACTTGTATTTTACACACCGTCACGCCTATATTCCCCAAGTGGGGGTGGCAGAGGCACGTTTCGCCGACGATGTTAGGTCCCATGTAATAGCCTATTGCTACTGGGAAGCTTTCGTTAGAAAAACTACACTTGTCCGATCTAGGATTTGAACCCAGTACCTCATGATCACAAAGCGATGCGCTTTGCCACTAGACCAACGAGACTTGTATTTTATTATCATAAATAACACCGTCACGTACACAGAAATAATTATTCTGATTTCTATTATCATGTCTATATCCCCAAGCGGTTGTACTGCTTACCCACTTTTCGCTAACGGTGATAGAAGCCATGTAATAGCGGGCGAGCCCATTGCCATATAAAATGGCCACAATTCCAGACTCCGGACTGATACTCCGTTTTTTCGATAGAATATCTACATTTGGTACGACATAGGATTTGAACACAGAGGGCCTAGACAAGTTGCAAGCGTTTTGTTTCTATTCTCTTGTCGCAATCGATAGCGCATTGTTTTGACCACGTGACTTTTCGTTGCAAAATGTCATTCCCGTACATTTTTCCGCTTCCTATTAGCGTTAACGACTGTAGATTGTCAACTTGGCTATAGGCGCAGGAGGACCTCGAGATCGCAAAGCGCATTATTCACCACTAGACCAACAAGGTAGTCAGTAGTAAATCAATTCCTACCAATAAGACATGTTTAAATACGATTGAATCTCTATTTCCTGTTCTCTATCGTTCTCTCAACATATTTTCAGGATTCCGTATCTAAAATGGTAAAATGGAAACCTTTTTAAATAGATAAATCTAGTTACGTTGCTAGGTAGATATTACAGAGTTCCAACAGGTTCTTTTCTTACAAACTTCTCCGCCCACTGTGTCTAATAGTCGCGGGTTCGATTCCCGCACGGGACAAATCTTTGTGTGATCCACAATTATTTGTTCCGGTCTGGGTATTTGTGTATGTGGATTTTCATGTTTATAAACGCACCCACGATATAGGAATAAATCCTACAGGGGGCTACGTTTAAAAAAAAAATCTCTCTGGCTTCCTCTACTCTTATAGTTGAGAGATTTTTCTAACTTCGAATCAAAGTGTATTGTATTCCCTTCCGGATATCCATGCTTTCAAATACTTATGTACTTAACGAAAAAAATAACATAGCTTTATTGTAAGGTACATATATGAGCAATTTAATGACAGGTTCATTAAGTTGCTTATTTATGTCTTCCGTACGTTAATCGACAACAAAGGAGTTTTTTTTAAATTTAACCCTCCTTTACAGTAAATATGGTTCCTCAAAATTACACATCTCTTCATTTCCTTCATCCAATTCAAAATCCGTGGAAAATCTCCGTATAGCGACAATTTACCATACCATACCATACCGATATCCCTAACTTTTATACATTTTCGGTAAGGAACTTTCCCGAACCAACAGTATTGACCCGGATAATCCTTGTAACAGATAAACTCGAGGATTGCTGAGATAACGCATCAAAAACTTATTACTTACTCCCATTCGGATTATAGGCTTTTTTCTTTGATGTAACCCCGTAGTGCGTGACAAAGCAAAGGGGGCGAAATATCAACAATCTACATTAGTGGAGGCCTGACGCCTTGCTGGTTTTTTTGTATGATTTAACTCATTTATTGGCGGGTTGATTGGGGGTGTTTTAGCATATTAGACTTTCTACTAGGTTTATCGTGATCGTTTTTAGGTGTAATATTGTGCTATGACGTAAAAAGCGACTCAAACAATACAAGGACAAGTTGAGTTTCTCGCTGGACCTTCTCAGGGGAGGCTGCCTTTAACACTGCACTAACGTGAGAGAGACACACGCTTGTGAGTGGGTACTTACCAATGTACGTAGGGTTTGTCCAAAATAAAATAGAAAAACAGTTTGAGTTTAAATGATCAAGCAGCCTATAATATTTTTCACGTTCGCAATTAAGAATTTTGAGACTTTGATATGCTAAGAATGATCCGAATACTTCAGTAATTGTAATAACTGACCACCCCCTTTTTCTGATGAAACTGAAAATAAACAAGTAATAATTTTATCTTCTCTTTCTGACTACTACTAGAATACAAAAAAAAAATATCAGCGGCAATGACAATGCCGTTTTACAGCTATTGTCCAAGTCGGGCCTTGTGTTTAAGTAACACAACCTTTTCTATTAATACTTTTTTTTATACATACATTTAAGTACTGTCCCACAAGCAGTCGTCGTCAAGTGAAATGTCAGTTCATGACAGTCGCAAAGTTGCGGTTTCCTATGAAATTTACCCAAGTTTGAGTAACCGTGCGGACCCTGTTAAAATATCTTGTTGGAAGTAGGAAAATTTGACTAAATGTTAACATTTCACACTAACGCCCCTGTCAATGGTCCTCCACGGGCTTAGAGATTCTTGTCGGACTAAACTCAAATAATTTATTTTGTATAAACCCTGTTTAGTACTTACAAGTTAAGATTACATATTTTTTACCTAATCTAACTACTAATCTACCACCGGATCGGAATGCGGCCTCCACTGAGAATTCAGTGGGCTTGTCTTTGTTATTTAATTCTCTTTTACTTTTCTCCATTCCATTTTTTTTTTTCAATAATTTTTTTTTATTTTTCAGTAAAATTGTGTGGGTACAATGTTTAAGTTACGATCTAGCTCCACTGTAATGCTTTCCGACCGAGTTAGGAGACTACGAAATTTTTCACATAGGATTAAATGGTGTGAAGGCATGACACCATAAATATAGAAACGGATAATACTCTTATTGCGATTGAATAAAGTATAATTTTCTTTGACACTTGCAACTGTCACAGTACCCACTTTACATGAAACATTCTATAAATGGAAACGGATAATGCTCTTATTGCGATTGAATAAAGCAAAATTTTCTTTGACACTTGCAACTGTCACACTATTCATGAAACATTCTATAAATAGAAACGGATATTGCTCTTATTGTGATTGAATAAAGTATAATTTTCTTTGACACTTGCAACTGTCACAGTACCCACTTTACATGAAACATTCTATAAATAGAAACGGATAATGCTCTTATTGCGATTGAATAAAGTATAATTTTCTTTGACACTTGCAACTGTCACAGTACCCACTTTACATGAAACATTCTATAAATAGAAACGGATAATACTCTTATTGCGATTGAATAAAGTATGATTTTCTTTGACACTTGCAACTGTCACACTTTACATGAAACATTCTATAAATAGAAACGGATAATGCTCTTATTGCGATTGAATAAAGCAAAATTTTCTTTGACACTTGCAACTGTCACAGTATCCACTTTACAAGAAACATTCTATAAATAGAAACGGATAATGCTCTTACTGCGATTGAATAAAGTATAATTTTCTTTGACACTTGCAACTGTCACAGTACCCACTTTACATAAAATATTCTATATATAGAAACGGATAATGCTCTTATTGCGATTGAATAAAGTATAATTTTCTTTAATACTTGCAACTGTCAAAGTACCCACTTTATATGAAACATTCTATAAATAGAAACGGATACTACTCTTATTGCAATAGAATAAAGTATAATGTTCTTTGACACTTGCAACTGTCACATTATTCATGAAACATTCTATAAATAGAAACGGATAATACTCTTATTGCGATTGAATAAAGTATAATTTTCTTGGACACTTGCAACTGTCACACTATTCATGAAACATTCTATAAATAGAAACGGATAATACTCTTATTGCGATTGAATAAGGTATAATTTTCTTTGACACTTGCAACTGTCACACTTTACATGAAACATTCTATAAATAGAAATGGATAATGCTCTTATTGCGATTGAATAAGGTATAATTTTCTTTGACACTTGCAACTGTCACAGTACCCACTTATATGAATTATTCTATAAATAGAAACGGATAATGCTCTTATTGCGATTGAATAAAGTATAATTTTCTTTGACACTTGCAACTGTCACAGTACCCACTTTACATGAAACATTCTATAAATAGAAACGGATAATACTCTTATTGCGATTGAATAAAGTATAATTTTCTTTGACCCTTGCAACTGTCACAGTACCCACTTATATGAATTATTCTATAAATAGAAACGGATAATGCTCTTATTGCGATTGAATAAGGTATAATTTTCTTTGACACTTGCAACTGTCACAGTACCCACTTATATGAATTATTCTATAAATAGAAACGGATAATGCTCTTATTGCGATTGAATAAAGTATAATTTTCTTTGATACTTGCAACTGTCACAGTACCCACTTTATATGAAACATTCTATAAATAGAAATGGATAATGCTCTTATTGCGATTGAATAAGGTATAATTTTCTTTGACACTTGCAACTGTCACAGTACCCACTTATATGAATTATTCTATAAATAGAAACGAATAATACTCTTATTGCGATTGAATAAAGTATAATTTTCTTGGACACTTGCAACTGTCACACTATTCATGAAACATTCTATAAATGGAAACGGATAATGCTCTTATTGCGATTGAATAAAGTATAATTTTCTTTGACACTTGCAACTGTCACAGTACCCACTTTACATGAAACATTCTATAAATAGAAACGGATAATACTCTTATTGCGATTGAATAAAGTATAATTTTCTTTGACCCTTGCAACTGTCACAGTACCCATTTTACATGAAACATTCTATAAATAGAAACAGATAATACTCTTATAGCGATTGAATAATGTTTAATTTTCTTTGACACTTGCAACTGTCACAGTACCCACTTTACATGAAACATTCTATAAATAGAAACGGATAATACTCTTATTGCGATTGAATAAAGTATAATTTTCTTTGACACTTGGAACTGTCACAGTACCCATTTTACATGAAACATTCTATAAATAGAAACAGATAATACTCTTATTGCGATTGAATAATGTTTAATTTTCTTTGACACTTGCAACTGTCACAGTACCCACTTTACATGAAACATTCTATAAATAGAAACGGATAATACTCTTATTGCGATTGAATAAAGTATAATTTTCTTGGACACTTGCAACTGTCACACTATTCATGAAACATTCTATAAATGGAAACGGATAATGCTCTTATTGCGATTGAATAAAGTATAATTTTCTTTGACACTTGCAACTGTCACAGTACCCACTTTACATGAAACATTCTATAAATAGAAACGGATAATACTCTTATTGCGATTGAAGAAAGTATAATTTTCTTTGACACTTGCAACTGTCACAGTACCCATTTTACATGAAACATTCTATAAATAGAAACGGATAATACTCTTATTGCGATTGAATAAAGTATAATTTTCTTGGACACTTGCAACTGTCACACTATTCATGAAACATTCTATAAATGGAAACGGATAATGCTCTTATTGCGATTGAATAAAGTATAATTTTCTTTGACACTTGCAACTGTCACAGTACCCACTTTACATGAAACATTCTATAAATAGAAACGGATAATACTCTTATTGCGATTGAATAAAGTATAATTTTCTTTGACACTTGCAACTGTCACAGTACCCATTTTACATGAAACATTCTATAAATAGAAACGGATAATACTCTTATTGCGATTGAATAAGGTATAATTTTCTTTGACACTTGCAACTGTCACACTTTACATGAAACATTCTATAAATAGAAATGGATAATGCTCTTATTGCGATTGAATAAGGTATAATTTTCTTTGACACTTGCAACTGTCACAGTACCCACTTATATGAATTATTCTATAAATAGAAACGGATAATGCTCTTATTGCGATTGAATAAAGTATAATTTTCTTTGATACTTGCAACTGTCACAGTACCCACTTTATATGAAACATTCTATAAATAGAAATGGATAATGCTCTTATTGCGATTGAATAAGGTATAATTTTCTTTGACACTTGCAACTGTCACAGTACCCACTTATATGAATTATTCTATAAATAGAAACGAATAATACTCTTATTGCGATTGAATAAAGTATAATTTTCTTGGACACTTGCAACTGTCACACTATTCATGAAACATTCTATAAATGGAAACGGATAATGCTCTTATTGCGATTGAATAAAGTATAATTTTCTTTGACACTTGCAACTGTCACAGTACCCACTTTACATGAAACATTCTATAAATAGAAACGGATAATACTCTTATTGCGATTGAATAAAGTATAATTTTCTTTGACCCTTGCAACTGTCACAGTACCCATTTTACATGAAACATTCTATAAATAGAAACAGATAATACTCTTATAGCGATTGAATAATGTTTAATTTTCTTTGACACTTGCAACTGTCACAGTACCCACTTTACATGAAACATTCTATAAATAGAAACGGATAATACTCTTATTGCGATTGAATAAAGTATAATTTTCTTTGACACTTGGAACTGTCACAGTACCCATTTTACATGAAACATTCTATAAATAGAAACAGATAATACTCTTATTGCGATTGAATAATGTTTAATTTTCTTTGACACTTGCAACTGTCACAGTACCCACTTTACATGAAACATTCTATAAATAGAAACGGATAATACTCTTATTGCGATTGAATAAAGTATAATTTTCTTGGACACTTGCAACTGTCACACTATTCATGAAACATTCTATAAATGGAAACGGATAATGCTCTTATTGCGATTGAATAAAGTATAATTTTCTTTGACACTTGCAACTGTCACAGTACCCACTTTACATGAAACATTCTATAAATAGAAACGGATAATACTCTTATTGCGATTGAAGAAAGTATAATTTTCTTTGACACTTGCAACTGTCACAGTACCCATTTTACATGAAACATTCTATAAATAGAAACAGATAATACTCTTATTGCAATTGAATAATGTTTAATTTTCTTTGACACTTGCAACTGTCACAGTACCCACTTTACATGAAACATTCTATAAAAAGAAACGGATAATACTCTTATTGCGATTGAATAAAGTATAATTTTCTTTGACACTTGCAACTGTCACAGTACCCATTTTACATGAAACATTCTATAAATAGAAACAGATAATACTCTTATTGCGATTGAATAATGTTTAATTTTCTTTGACACTTGCAACTGTCACAGTACCCACTTTACATGAAACATTCTATAAATAGAAACGGATAATACTCTTATTGCGATTGAATAAAGGGGGCGCCCTCGAATATGTCGCCCCTTGCCCTTCTGGGAGCGTAATGGTTGCACGCTTGCCCTTAAGTCCGGGGAAGCTGTAAAGGCCTCGCGGCCAACAGCGTACATCACTCACACACACACATCTATAATGATGTTACTTCTAGGAAGTTAAGGTCTAAAGGATTCCAGATGCAGCACCCGCTCATGATTATGGCTACTGTACTATACTAAGAAATTTCGTCTCCGTTGTCATCTCACAAACGTGACATTTATTACTATTGTACTGTAGCGAATACTTAAACGTCTTCGCTAGGAATATGCAAGTCGTATGCAAGAGAACGAAATATCACAACATGTGGCGCCTCTCGTATCGCCTTCTGCAACTGAGCTGTGCATTTTTCAGTCGTATGAAATTAAACTTTATGTTGAATAGAAAATAAATGTTGCTTAGAAATGGTTTCTCTGTTCTGAGTGCCTTTGGTGTTTCTGTTTAGCGAGTTACTATGGCTTCGTGGCTTTTAAAAGGGTTGGAGTGAAGAAAATAAAGGGAGTTTAGAATTTTTAAATGCATTGTTAAATAATGCTGAAACATTGCTAATGACAAAAGTTTGTCATTTTTAACGCTGAATGTAGTTTGTTTGATTGATTTCATCTTTTTTATTTATATTTACTAGTCAGAAAAACACTTGCGCATCGTGAGGTCTACTCATTTTGGAGTTAGATTTTTAAATTTTTACTTGAGCACAGCGAGAATATTGTAGTGACTAATAATATTTTTTTGTTTGATTTTAAATTCAAAATTAAGATGTACCTTTGTGCCAGTATTTGCCTAAGATATAACGTTACTTGTCAATTTTCCTAAGATGCAACGTTACACGAATATTTTCCTCGGTGAGTTCCTAACTTGGCATATGAATACAAGCGAGGTTTCTCGTGGGATGAGCTGGGATCACAGGCAGGTTCCAGGTTCTGTTTTCACTCTTGCCAAAAGGGCTTATAGTCCATCTCATACTCACTGGTTGGTAATTTTATTACAAAAATCGTTAAAAAACCGACTTCAAAATGCAAAAAATAAATATTTGAAGTCGGTGCCAAGTAACCGACTGCACTAACCGGTATTTTTTTTTTTAAAAAGATTTTTCCTTTAGAATTATAAGTACAAGTGAATTATTTACTAATATTTATATACCTATATTATATTATTTTGCTGAGTTGTAAAGCAAGGTACCTACAGGATTGATATAATAACCATAATAACGGAATATATACATTCGTTATGTTCGCCGTTAAGGAGTCCCCTTATGTATCTTCAAAGTCCAAAGTTCAATACCAATTTCATTAAAATGGGACCACCTCGAAAATTTACTAAACCCAACGCAAAAAGGATCATCAAAATCAGTTCATAAATAAAGACGTTATAAAAAAACACAGACAAATTGTCGACCTCCTCCTTTTTTGAAGTCAGGTAATATTCTGATTAGTTCTATAGCAGGGTACCTATAGGACTGACGTAATACCCATAATATCTCAATCTACGCATTCGTATTGTTTGTCGTTAAGGAGTTCTTGGTGTATCTTCAAAGTCCATGTTCCAATACCGATGAAATTAAAATGGGACCACCTTAGAGCTATAGTGACCCCAATGCAAAAAAATCATCAAAATCGATTCATAATTGGCGGAATGATCGTGTAACATACATACAAAAAAAACATACAGTCGAATTGAGAAACTCCTCCTTTTTAGAAGTCGATTAAAAAGAAATAAATTGCTCACCTCCTATTATTACATGGGGACTTCAAATCGTTGGCAAAATGTGGGTACACCTCTCCCACCCCCACTTAGCAATATATGCGAGAATATTTTATTGCGTAGCAAATAAATGAAAATAATTAACAATATATTTTTTTAAATATGAATAGTTGTGACCAAATAGACCGGGTCTTATCTGAAGGACAAGTCAGGAGTCTTCGTAACCGGCGAGCGTGTATGAGACGAACTATGAGAGTAGAGGAAGCCAGAGAGGTATGTAAGGAAAGAGCCTGTTGGAACTCTGTACTTTCTGCCTACCCCGTAAGGGATCTGGCGTGATGATATAGATAGATAGAACAGTTGTTCTCTTAGAATATGTATTTGTTTTTAGATGTTGTTATAATATTAGGGCGGGTCAATAAATCCGTGACTTTTTGAATGAAACACAGATTTTTAGATAAAAAATTATTTTATTTTTCAACATAGTCTCCTTTGAGTTCTATACACTTAGTCCAACGTTTCTCCAATTTTATTATCCCTTCCGAAAAATATGATTTGTCGAGGTCATCAAAATAGGCATTTGTTTGTGATATGATTTCGTCGTTTGAGTCAAATATCTTTCCGCCGAGCCATTTTTTCAAGTTAGGGAATAAGAAATAGTCACTCTGGGCTAAATCTGTAGAATAGGGCGGATGAGGGAGCAATTCGTAGCCCAATTCATGGATTTTTGCCATGGAAACTGCACGTGTGTGCACCCTTGCGTTGTCCTGGTGGAAAAGAACTTTTTTTCTTGGTCTAATGCGGTCGTTTTTTTCAATTCCTTATTGAATCGACCCAATAAGTTGGTATAATAGTCGCCATTGATTGTTTTCCCCTTTTGAAGGTAGTCAATGTGGATTATACCGCGTGCATCCCAAACAACTGTCGCCTTGACTTTATTGGCTGACAAACCCACCATTGCCTTCTTTGGTGCCGATTCACCCCGAGAATCCCACTGTTTTGACTGCTGGTGTGTTGTGGTGGATCCACGTTTCGTCCACGGTTACGAAACGGCGCAAAAACTCGTCCATATTGCGGTTGAACAACGCCAAACATTCATGCGATATTGTCACACGGTTGCGTTTGTGGTCGATTGTGAGCAAACGCGGCACCCATCTTGCGGAAAGCTTTCTCATACCCAAGTGATCATTCAAAATTGAAACCACTGAGCCATGTGAGATGCCTATGCCTTCCACAATCTCTCTCACTTTCGATCTCCGATCGGCTATAACCATATCGTGAATTTTTTCAATTGTTTCGGATGTAGGACCTCAACTAGGCGTTCAGAACGTTCGGCATCTTCCGTGCTTGTACGGCCACATCGAAATTCAGTAAACCACTTCTTTACCATGGAAATGGATGTTGCAGAGTCCCCATATATAATATTTATCAAGCTTAGCCTTGGTTTGAGTGATGGTTTTTTTCCGCAAACCTAATCCTTAATGAGCACACGAAATTCTCTTTTTTCCATTTTCTTCTCAAAACGCGCGGTAGTCTGCTATCAACGGCTGCCAAACACAAACTAAATGACGCTGACAAATTTTGACAGGAGTCAACTGACAGTTGCCTGTTGACAGGAGCAGTGTTGCCATTTCAATGAAGAGGCGGGAAATTCAAAAAGTCGAGGACTTATTGACCCGCCTTAGTACATGAAAACCGTTCGTTGGCAAAATAACTTATAAATATTTCATGTGCGCTGGACCTAAAGCTGATTGGGGAACTGATAGAAATCGCCTTTGAACCGGAAAGCTAGTTTTCGCTCCTAACCCTAATAATGTAGAATGTTTTTAAAACCAATCTTAGTGTTTTTTTTCAGTGATTCGGACCTAAAATACATATTCAAGGAATCTCAAGCGGAAGACGACCTTTTCGTAAGACCGCTATACTTTATAAAACAGGGAGGCCTTGTGGTACTAAAAGCTTTTCTTGTCCGGTAAAGCTGTAAAGGCCCCGCTGCCAACAGCGTAGATCATTTACACACACTAAAAGCTTTTTTATCAAGTTATAAGTGATCAATTATTTAATGACTGCCTTGTTGGTCTAGTGGCAAAGCTTTGTGATCACGAGGTCCTGGGTTCAAATCCTAGGTCGGACAAATGTAGTATTTCTAACGAAAAATTCCCAGTATGAGTCCGGAGTCTGGATATGTGCCCGGTATATGGCAATAGGCTCGCCCCCTATTACATGGGACCTTACATCGTCGGCAAAACGTGGGTGTACTCAGTACACCCCTGCCACCCCCGCTTGGGGAATATAGGCGTGACGGTGTGTGTAATTATTTAGTTGGAACTCTGTACTCTCTGCTTACTCCGCAAGGGATCTGGCGTGATGATATAGATAGATAGAGATAGAATTATTTAGTTTAAAAAGTAGCGTTAATATAACCTAGCTCAAAGAAAATAAATAGGCGCGGTCTGAATAAAAACGTGTATTGAGAATATAAAATAAAGGGCCGCGGTGGGTGGCGTCCGTTGGCGCCGGTTAAAACTCTCACGTCTTCTTCGTGCTTCAACGCTCGTAAGTGTCGACTCAGCGCTAAACGCTCGACTTCAGCGCTCATTTTTACAACACTAGCGCCGGTGGATGCAAGTGAAGTGGGCCGCCGTAGTAGCGGTAGGGGTTGTCGATGGTCGCTTGCGCCTGCGTTTAGTTCACGCGTGAACAGTAGTAAGATTACTACATTAAGGCTTTCTTAATGTTGATTTGTCATCATCATCAACGTCATACACGTCTGCTGCAAGACAAAGGACCCCATGAGATCGTCGCGATGGCCGACTTGCGCGACCTTCACCAAGGTCCTATTTAATAAAAGTGATAATGACAGGCGATAGGTGATCATGTGACAATTTGTTAATAATGAGCCAAGAAAACCGCTATATTTAACAACACCTGTCGTGACAATACGACATTTTAACAGACGGGTTGGTCTCAATCAATCAATCAATCAGCCTATCGTAGTCCACTGCTGGACATAGGCCTCTCCTAACACGCGCCATTGCACACGGTCCTCTGCCTTCCACATCCAGTCTGTCCCAGCGACCATTTTGAGGTCGTCGGTCCATCTAGCTGGGGGCCGTCCTACCTTACGCTTACCAAGTCGCGGTCTCCACTCTAGGACACGCTTGCTCCATCGGCCGTCGGTCCTTCTGCTGACGGGTTGGTCTAGTAGTTAAGATTTGAGTTGCTCCGCTCACTGGATCGAGTAGCGGGATCGTTCGGATCAGACGCCGACCTCGCCGGCGAGGTCGAAGAATCCCTTGCCCGCCGGCCGGTGCCGAGCACCACGGCGAGACACCTAGTATACTCCCCCATAGCGACTGCCCAAGCCGAGGCCGTTCCTCCTTGAGGCGCCCTTGAGCTAGTTGGCCCCTTGCCCTTCTGACTCGAGCGTAGTGGTTGCACGCTCGCCCTCTTGTCCGGTGAAGCTGTAAAAGGCCCCGCGGCCAACAGCGTAGATCATTCACAGTCATTTTAGGACCAAATTCGGTTTTGAGAGCCACATTCGAGCTCACGCTCGCAGTTGATTTGTCTCGGGTCTATATATCTATAGATCATTCACACACACACACACAAAAGTTGGTAGCGGTGTTCGTCTAACTTTGCGTATCCATGTGAGCCATGTGACCACCTTAACAATCCCATCTCAAAAAGTATATCAGACAAAATTGTCTCGTCTCACATTGTTGGCAGTAACATAAATATTAACTTCACAACACTGGCAATATTGCGACTGATGTGTCACTCTGCCCTCTCTTCTGCACATCGGTGCCCGGTGCACGTATATTTTTATATAAATTTAATTAACTTAGTGTGCTCAATAAAGGCAAGCTATTCAGGAAGCAACGAACGACTTTCATTCGTCTTACTCATACGTTACCTTAAAATAAATAAAAAATACAGTCCACGGCATCCAGGGTCAAGCGCACACACATAGTTATCGAAACCTCAAAACACGTAATGTTAACGAGGAAACAGGGCAAAAACGTGCCAAAGGTGACTCAATCACTGATGTCTATTTATCCTTAGAAATATAACACTCCGCACGCGAAAAGCATCCGAAACATCATCTCAATAACGAACTAAATTATGCATACAAGCAATTTGTTGAAAAAAAGTAAAATATCAACATTATAAGCGAAACAGGCGCGTGTAGCATCATTTCCAGTATCATATTTAGCTTCCGTTGAACGAGCTGCAATAATAACGAGATTTCTCCTCGCGAATGGGCCTTTTAACCTTTTTTTTCTGGGGAAATGACATCATTCCGTCGGATGGCTTATATTGTTATAAGCCGCTGTATGTTTTGCCCGTGAATCTGTTCAAATTGTACCCACATGTCATTTCCATTTTTGGCAATAGTCGTAGCGAAACAAATTTCGTTGTTGTTTATTATATATTTTGCTTTTTGTTCCATATTTGTTAATTTGGTAAAGGGAATGTTAAAGGCATGACCAAACAGACCGTGTTTTATCTGAAGGGCAAGTCAAGAGTCTCTGTAACCGGCGAGCGTGTATGAGACGAACTATGACAGTGGAGGAAGCCAGAGAGGTCTGTAAGGAAAGAACCTGATGGAACTCTGTATTCTCTGCCAACCCCGCGAGGGAGCTGTGTGGAGGAAGCCAGAGAGGTCTGTAAGGAAAGAACCTGTTGGTGGAGGAAGCCAGAGAGGTCTGTAAGGAAAGAACCTGTTGAAACTCTGTATTCCCTGTCAACCCCGCGAGGGAGCTGGTGTAATGATAGATAGAAAGTTAAAGGTATAAGTCTGTTTGCAGGTATTCTAGTGGTAGTATTGTTAAAATCCCTTGAAGTCCTACTTCCAACTTGTCTAACAACTGCAGTAGCGTAGGAAGTATAAAGTTAACTCAGCTTAAAAAATACAAGTTTTCTTCATTCGTTAAATGGTCTCCTCATTTCATAACATATTACATTTTGTCAGATTTATTCAAGTGAGCAAACCGCAAGTGGTTGCTGGTAATGTTACATACATAAAATCTAACTAAAACATATCTAGAAATTTGTATATTAATAGAGTTTGTTGACTCAAGAATTGGCTGAGTAGATATGAGAACGTTGTATAAAATATGTAAATGGTATCTATTTTAAAACGTCTCTAGAATATTGAAAATTGTAAAAATAAGTAAATGGCCAATTCGCTCTCAGTACTATAACGTTAATATAAAAATCTTGAATTTGTTGCAATATCTTAATGCATTTTTATCGGAATATCAGTTTAGCCACGATGTTATTATAAACAATATTTTTCCCGCGTACGTGTCCATGTACTTAGCAGCGATAGCCTAGTGGATAGATCGTCAAAGGTCTGGGGTTCAAACCCAGGCACGCACTTCTGACTTTTCGAAAGCCTGTGCGTGTTAAAACTTAACTATCATCTGCTTTAACGGTAAAGGAAAACATCGTGAGGAAATCTGCATGCCTAAGAGTTTCTCGCAGGTGTGTGAAGTTCGCCAACCCGCACTGGGCCAGCGTGATGGATAACAGGGCTAATAATGTATGTCCGTGTGAATCTATTTATAATAAAAAAAATTATATATACTCGCCTAGTCTGAATCAAAGACTTTAAATTAGTTTTTTATCGGACAATTTGTTTACCTTTTTCCATGTACACGCTCAGGTATATTTCTGGAAGGGTAATTTTCGTCAACATTGTTTCAGTTTACAAAAATTTGAACGAATATAGTAACTTATTCAAAGAGATATCTCTTAATAATACGATAACAATATGATATACAAAAACAGCCCCATATAAATGTTAAGTATACTAGACATTGTAGATGTTATGCAAACATAGTCTTCGATCACCGTTGTACGAAGCACAATACATACATATTTACTTCAATATTAACGATTTATGTACCAAATACGTGACCAGATGTACAATTTACATTGGCTTAAATATTAGGGGCGGTATATCTATATCAGTGGTCAGATTTATCGTTGGCAAAAACTTTGTTCTGGCAACGTACCGTGACGGTTTCGTGTCTTTGTGGCTATAACAAGCTGAGTTCGGGTCGACTTGGGCGGAGTGGACCCTGGTCTAATAAAACTCCGGGGCGTGCCTGCCCCGCCGCCCGGCCTTTCTCATGTTGATGAGTGGGGGATCGGGCCAGATAACGTAGTGTAACGTCCTATATCAGTATTGTTTGTTGTAGACCATGTTTAGTTGGGGGCAAGTTGGGGCAAACTACTTTTATTGATACTAGCAATTAGGGGGTTGAAGATGTTTATAAGGTTGACATGTGCCTTGTTGGACGTTTAGTTTTAGATACGTGGTATTTGAATTTTAAATGAGTATCTTGTGATAGTATATCAAGAGAGATTTTTTGCGGGCTAGGTTGAGAACAAAAGAGTTCCAAACGGTTTTTATGTATGCCATGTAGCGATTCTATACATCGGGACATAGTTGCGACTACCTAATAGTTGGCGCTGACGATCTGCCATACATGTCTAGAACGCGATGTAAGAGTGCGCACGACGTGTGACATATATAAAGCCCCCGACCACAAATTTTTGGGGAGAGTGACAGGCCCCACTAGACACAACACCCGTCTGGCTGAAAGATCTTCCCTTTGACAAATCCTGCCACAACGTTCCTGCCGCATCTTTATAAAACTACTACTACTAGATTAGTAGTTAGACTGGATTAGTAGTTGTTGCCCTTGCGCAGGGTTTATACAAAATAAATTACTTTAGTTCGTTTCCCTCACTCTTTTAGCTCTCCTCATATCTAGGATCGTTCTAAAATATCTTTGTGTCACGCTGCATGGTACTCGAGTTGAAGCGGGCCATGTTTTGTTTTACATACATCTTTGTAGACTATCTATCTATACCATCACGCCAGATCCCTTTCGGGGTAGGCACAGAGTACAGAGTTCCAACAGGTTCTTTCCTTACATACCTCTCTGGCTTCTTCCACTCTGATAGTTCGTCTCATACACGCTCGCCTGTTACGGAGACTCTTTGTAAACTACCTACTAATATAGTGCGCAGAAATAGAGTTTAAAATATTCGTGTCATAGCTTTTAAACCCAAACTAGTCATGCCCTAACCTCATCATTTTTAACAACACCCCAACATCAGGAATTTTAATTAGACTCAAAGACAAATACGTTCAACGTAGCGCAAATTGGGTCGCGCAACAAAAGACAAGGGTCAACCGTAGATGAAGTGCGCTTCTTTTAGGCGTAAATCTGTTTAAACCCTTCCGTGGACTTGCGGCGGTAATAGACCCCTCGGTCTATTAGTTTAGGACCCTATTGCATTACTTTGTGTAACTACAAAGGGGCTTTATTAAACCTCATTCCGTATGTTCGGTTCTCGTGTCGACTTTTTGCCCGCACCCAAGTAGGAGGATAACTATGTTTGGTTTGCGCGACATCTGCTGTTTGTTCAGCTGAATGTACGCGCAAAAAAACAATATTCGAGGCACGAGTGTTTGTTTGGAGCAAGAACTGATTTTTATCAACGTCAGCTGAATAGAAATGCTGTTTGCCGTCAAATAGGAGTAGCCGTGCTTATGTGAGCAGAAAAATTTGAAGTATCTGACGCTATGGAATGAAAGGAGGTTTATTTAGGTAATGTTTTTTTTTTATTAACCTCTTCCGTCCCATTGCTTGGTAAAGGTCTCTCCCATGACCTTACCTTATCCTACTTAACCCAATCCTTGACCGTATCAGACCATCTCTCCTCATAGGCGTCTTCCCCGGCATCGGGTGTCCACTGGTCGCCATTCGGTAGTGATTTTTGCCCACCTATGTGGGTTCATTTTGCTTAAATAACCCGTCGATCCCCACTTGAGCTTGGCAGTCTTGTAGCTTACGTCTAAAATGCCAGTTTTGGTAATCTATCTGTATCATCAAGCTTATTCCCTTGGGGGGGGGGGGGGGGAGAGCAGAGTACAGAGTTCCAACAGGTTCTTACCTTACAGATCTCTCTGGCTTCTTCCACACTCATAGTTCGGTAATGTTAGATAAAATTGATTAAATCGATTTTACAGTTACCTTATAACTTTATATAATGTAACTTCAGCCGAAAGACATCCACTGTTGGACAAAGGCCTTCCCCAAATAATGTGTATTGATCTTTAAATATAAAATTGCGTTGTGATATAAGTAATTATTTTCCTTCTAAACTTGACCCATTTTGATGATTTTTTTTGTAGTATGGAACCATCCAGGTCACCCCCATGGAGTAAACCTTCTTGTTTGTAAGAACCATGGACGTATAAAAAATGCGAGCCGAATCACGAAAAAACAAAAAGTGAAGCCCAATGGTAAGTCGGTTCACGTGTACGTACGACTTGAAACGCATACGCTCTCATAAAAACAACAATAGAACTCGTTTCGTAGTGAAAGGCTTCACTTTTTGTTTAGCAAACTTCCGTCCGCCTTTTTTTGTATTCGTGGTAAGAACCGTCTTAGCTATAGAGGGACCCGGTATGCGGCACTGTTGACGACTGCGTCGGCTATGTAAATATAAAATGAACTAGTGCGAAGCCGTGAAAATGATTGCTAGTGTTGATAAATATAACTTTATCCGAAATTTTTAAGAGAAATAAGTCTGTAGAGGATAGTCATATTCTCGAGGCCCACTTTTTGTCAAGATAATCTACTTAATTACAATTACCTTTATTAACTATCTTTTTAAAAGAGGATAGTTAGTTATATTATATTTTTAGTAAATTTGATGTTAAAGATGAAAATTATTTATTCAATTCAAATATTAAAAGCTAATTATCAATTCAAAAATTAAAAGCTAATTATATTCATTTATTATTATATAGGGAGCGCCATAAATTGCTGAACATTCTACGAGTAAGTTTTTCAAATCACTTGGACATTTTTCTTTTGCATCAAATGTATTATTTTTCTGGATATAAATATAATTTTAAATGTTTTATTTGCTTTTCACAATGTTCACCAAAGTTTGTAAAATAAAGAGTAGGTAATA
Source organism: Phalera bucephala (assembly GCA_905147815.2). NCBI lineage: Eukaryota > Metazoa > Arthropoda > Insecta > Lepidoptera > Notodontidae > Phalera > Phalera bucephala. The sequence goes on from LR990609.1 coordinate 53,099,431, forward strand.
CTTATTTCATTCAACTTTCGATAAGAGAGAGAAAATTGGAGGAAGAAGTTGGGGTAAATTGGCACAGGACCGCGAAGAATGACACAAAAGGGAGGAGCCTTATGCCCTGCAGCGGATTATGGAAAGCTGATGAAGAATACCGATTTGAAATATTGAGAATATATTTATATATACTTATTTAGCAAAATAAGCAAATTAATAAAAGGGTACACATCCGTAAATTTGTATCCAAAATTAAATTGCAAATCAACTTGTTTTTCTATTAAATAACTGTACCGCAGCATTAATCAGACAAGCCGTGAGTTGGTAGATCGGGAGTCGTTTGTATGCTGGACTGTGCCCCAAATAATCATGTGTGATGTGTCACCTCACTCCCCGCGAGCATCCGCTACTAACCATGTAATGCCATTGTTACTGCTCGATGGTGTATCGGAACATTGTATTTATATACAGAAATTTTTATATTAAATTACTGTATCGTAGCATATATCAGAGTTGTTCGTATGCTGTGGCCAGAGCTCCAATAAAATATGTGAAATGTTTCACCCCACACTCCCTGTGAGCATCCGCCACAAGCCACGTAATGTCGAGCATTGTTACTGCTCGATTGTGTATCGGAACATTGTATTTATATACAGGATTTTTTTTTATATTAAATAACTATCGTAGCATAGATCGGGAGTCGTTTATATTCTGTGACCAGAGTTCCAATAAAACATGTGTGACGTTTCACCTCACATTCCCCGCGAGCATCCACTATAAACCACGTAATCCTAAGTAGACAGAGTCTTATCTGAAGGAAAAGTCAAGAGTCTCCGTAACCGGCGAGCGTGTATGAGACGAACTATGAGAGTGGAGGAAGCCAGAGAGGTGTGTAAGGAAAGAAGCTGTTGAAACTCTGTACTCTCTGCCTACCCCGCAAGGGATCTGAAGTGATGATATAGATATATATATAGATATATGCTCGATTATGTATCGGAACATTTTATTCTGATACAGATTTTATTGTTGATTGGAATGTGAAGGGAATGGGTGCATTTTAATAATTAAACTTTTCTTTAGTTATAGTATGCAAACAAAAAAATGTGTTTTAGTGGAAAGATCCGAAGGGCAAAATAAAGAATGGGAGACCACTAGCTCGGTGGTGCGACGAAATTCCAAAATCAGCACCAAATTTGTTAGAAAGAGCACAGAACAGAGAAAAATGGACAAACTGAAAGAGGCTTAAAGGTTTTTTTGTAAATCCGGAAGGGATCCTGAATTACTGTAAACTAATATTACCATTCAATGAACCTTGTGAAACATTTTTTTTAAGTTATATAAATACTGTTTTTGTTAAAATTACCCTATAATCCTGGAATGTAATATAAAAAGTAGATGTTTTACTAGTTAATTGAGCATAGTTTTAACACCACACGGCGACGAAACTATATTGTAAAACGCAGTAACTCTTTGAATTGTAAAATGTGTGAGCAATTCCACCCCCTTTTCTCCCAAACTATTCGTAGTTTATGGCCGTGCAGTCCCCGCTGCCCCTACGTTCCCACTCGCCACTACTACTAATGAAATTAGAGTACTACCATCTAAGACAACACAATTTACAACCGACGTTAGCGTGTTTTAAAAAATATAATAATGGTCAGTTAAAATATTGCTGAACATTTTGGATGCTTCTAGTAATTAAAATATTTGGTATCACAAGAGCAATGTAAGTTTTGGAGTGGGTATTTAGTATATACTAGTTGTTATCAGGTTTTGTGGGGAATTAAGTAAGAGTTTCCACTTACCTATCGACTGTTTTTGTGATAATAACGTAATATTATTTATCTTTGTCTTATTCATGCTCTTTGTCTTATTGAAATCCTCTGTCGTAAAATGTTATTGGAGTTTTTCTACGGAAAAACAGCAGGCTGGAATCATGCCTCAAGTGTTGGCATTAGACTAGCCCCTTCTTACATTGGGACCTAACATCGTCTAGTAACATCTACCTCTAACATCGTAATAATCTAGGAGTGTTGGATTTTTTTATCATTATCATCAGCCAAAAGAGGCTTAATGCATGCCACCCCAAAGTCCGCCACGACGAATCTCTTTGTACTGCGCGCATCCAACTGTTACCTGCGCCCGAAGTCAGTCACTTAAATTTATAACACAAAATAACACCGTCACGCCTATATTCCCCAGAGGGGGTGGCAGAGGTGTACTGAGTACACCCACGCTACGCCACGCAAACGCTACTTTTTAAACTAATTAATTCTATCTGTATCACCACGCCAGATCCCTTGCGGAGTAAGCAGAGAGTACAGAGTCCAACTAAATAATTACACACACCGTCACGCCTATATTGCCCAAGCGGGTGGTCCAGAGGTGTACTGAGTACACCCACGTTTCGCCGACGATGTTAGGTCCCATGTAATAGGGAGCGAGCCTATTGCCATATACCGGGCACAATTCCAGACTCCGGACTTATACTGGGAATTTTTCGTTAGAAAAACTACACTACATTTGTCCGACCTAGGATTTGAACCCAGGACCTCGTGATCACAAAGCGATGCGCTTCGCCACCAGACCAACGAGGCAGTCATTAGTCAGTAAATTTATTTAAACCCCATAATACACAGTATGTGCAAAAAGGACGTTTCTCTATCAGTACATACGACATTTTAATCGTTAATTCTAGCGTCCCCTTATTCCCCGCAACCGCGACACTCGTATGAAAAACCGACGGCACCGACCGGGCACCATGCCCGAGCCTTTCTCATGCTAATATACTAGCTTGTTCTGTTTTGTCCCGGCTTCCCCGCGCCTGTCTGTTGCTTTCCAACAACTGTGAAATTGCACTTTTTAAACCTTAGCTTCTAATAGCTTTTTTATGGAAGCTGACTTTATTTTAGACTTGTGCTGTAACTGTAACAGCTAGTCAAGGTGGTTATTATGTTAGCACAGTGGAACTAGTGCTTACAAAACAACCAACTTGGCTAGATTATACTTCGACTCGTATCACTGGGCCGCGTTGTGGATTTACGAGTATCTTGACATTTAGTATTATATGCTAATATATTTTGTTCTGTTTCGCCCCGGCCTTCAAGCGGTGTCTGTTGCGTTTCAACAACTGTGCACTTCTTAAACCGATTGGAAGCTAAGTTTTAAAAAGTTTTTTATCGAGGTTGTTATTTTAGACTAGAGTAGAAGTCTAAAACTTTGGTTTCCTTGTGCTCTAACAGTCAAGTTGGTTGTTTTGGAAGCACTAGTTCCGTGGATCTTATTCCGATTCGTATTATTGGACCGCTCTTGGGATTTGTTTCGACGATTACTATAGTCCTAAGATTATACCTACATTCTGCCTCCATCATAAGACCTTGAACACTTGCAAAGTCTGATGAGGAAGCCAGCCTATAGCCATAGAAACTTCTCTGCAACTAAACAAGATAGCCATCTTGTTTGGGCTTGATGGATTTGTTTTGCTTGACAATACAACATAATGGTGTCTTTCTAGGTTGTGTCTTTCGAGGTGGTGTTGTTTTACTTTTTAACCTACTTCTAAAAAGGAGGAGGTTCTCAATTCGACTGTATTTTTTTATGTATGTTACGCGATCATTCCGCCAATTATGAATCGATTTTGAAGATTCTTTTTGCATTAGGTTCAGTTTACATAATTATAGCTCCAAGGTGGCCCCATTTTAATTTCATCGGTATTGGACCTTGGACTTGGAAGATACACCAGGGAACTCCTTAACGACAAACAATACGAACGCGTAGACTGAGATATTATGGGTATTACGTCAATCCTATAGGTACCCTGCCATAGAACTAATCAAAATATTAACCGACTTCAAAAAAGGAGGAGATCGACGACGACGATTAAATCTGTCTTTGAAATGGTGAAGGAAGAAAACATGAAGAAACTTTCTTTGGTAATTTGGAAAGTAAATCAACATCCGTTTTATGTATTATTCTCGTAGCTATTATATCTTTTTCATTATGATTTCAATTCACGTCGTTCTAAACGTGCCACTTAGGCTATGTTGCTTACTCTAGAAACGATTTTCCGTGAAAATAGAATCCAATTATGATGCAACCATTTTATATAAAATTTCTATTTATATTTGGTAACGACCACCTGACCTCTGTCGCCAAGTATTCTTAATTATATGTCCAGTAATGATATTATGTACTAATTCATTAATTAGGGGTGACACGAGAACCGCACGCGCCCGCCGAGCGAACCTGATAATCTAATAAAAGTCGAGGATCTAATTTCTTTCGTGTCTTTATTATGTCTCTTATCTTTTCTAATTATAGGACGTACAAGCTGTTTGTATCATTTGTATTATTAAGAATTTTCTTTTAAAAAGTGTAGGTGTAATCATTTTTTTTTAAATAAAAACGTAGCTCCGTAACACTAGGATTTATTCCTGCGTCGTGGGTGCGTTTACAAACATGAAAATTCACATACAGACCGATTCAAATAATTGGGGATCACACAAAGATTTGTCCCGCGCGGCAGTCGAACCCGCGACTATTAGACAGAGTGGGCGGAGCAGCTTAAGCTCTTAAACACTGCGCTAGATCGTCCGTCTTCACTTTATTAATGTTTCAAGCTAGCATGTGACTCTTTAAAATCATCCGTTTTCATTAAGATAGTTTTCATAATAACTTACTGTGATGTTACTGTGGCTAATTGGATTTGTATACGTCATGAATTTCATGATATTTTCCAGAATTCGAACTTGTATTTCGAAACTCGAAAATAGGAATAATCTTCCACAAAAATCCAGTTACTTTCTGTAGTACAAACGTTTCGAATTTGGTAGTTGTGGGTGTTCTTTTTTGGTTATTCGGAACTGCAAAGATTCATACTGTTTGTATATCAGAGCACCAATCTCTGAATCTGTTTCATCGTTATTTCTAAATTGAGCTACAAATGTATATCCCAACTTTTGCTTTTATAATTAACGAGATTAGTCCATTCATCGCCCAAGTAAATATTTGCTGATGTCATTTTAATTCGTTTGAAAGGATTCCCAAATGATTTCTTGGCTTACTGCATTAAGTTAAAGCAAGATCAGGAGCGTGTTGTTAAATTCTCCCTTTTTCCTTGGCGACTGTCCAGACGGGTGCAAAAGCTTTGTAATTACATCTTATTGTGCACTAACTGTTTTGTATCTAGACGTTATTCGTTCTAATGAAATAAAAATATATCCTCTTAGTTGGTCTCCTAATCCAAGCTTTTACATGTGTAAATTGTGTAAACTGCAAAGATGTTTTGGAGACAACGTATGTCCATGTTGCGAACTAATTAATGACTTAGTTTGATTTCAGTATTGTTTGTCTAGATTGCTTTTTATTTTACGAAATGTTTGGCATGGCCAAGTGAAAATCTTGTTGAAGTATAGCTTAGATTTAACGACGGATATTCTTTTAATGAAAGAATGAGACTTAAAATTTATGAAATCTGCAAAGGCAATAATCGTATCTTTTTAGTACTAGTATAGTTACGGTATTACCTAAGGGTATTACAAAGTTTGATTACTATAGTAAATATATTTTACAGGCATACCTAACTTTAATTACGATGCACCTAAACTGTCAGTCTTTTGCGTCAAAATTACTCATCGCACTCATATGGTATACCAAGCGAGTCACTATGATGATGACAGTGTATAAAGCAATATTATTAACTTTATATTTTTTAATTTCTTGCTTAGGTACGATGGTTCGAACAACAAAAAGAGAGGCGGAGAGTGAAGCGAGACTACTCTCCATACGACAGAGCGGCGTTGTCACAGCTGTCCCGACGACTGCAACCCCATCGCACGCACTACCGCGCGCTTACTTCTTCCCTTTTCTTCCCCGACCCACTTTTTAAAGAGCAGTGGTATCTGGTGAGTATATAAAATAACGTGTATTTATTTTAATAGATCAACTGTAAATTTATAATTTTGACTTAGAGTGTAAGCATTAGATTTAGATAGAGGCGCTAGTCTATCTCCTCAACAGTTTACTGTTTGGACAAAATATTTAGCTTCTTTGGCTTCTTCTCTATTCGCAATTACAATGTATTTATTCATTTATTATTTGTTGGTGTTTTGAGTGAAAGATTCTTGAGAGTTAAATAAATTGCTTGAATATTACTCAAACTCAAACTATTTTGTATAAATGCGGGGGCACTTAAGAATAGTCAATTTACATTTTCTTATCTAAGACAGCTACTAATATACCACCAGATGGGAACGCGGATTAAGTGTTAGGCTTGACATAATTCTGAACACTATTTCTGTGCTACTTTCGATTTCGAATAAATTCTTAGGAAGCGTAATCTCATAAATGTTGACTATAATAATTTCATACAGAATGGAGGTGCAAAAGACGGATTAGATATGAACGTAGTAGCAGCTTGGCAGAAAGGTTACACAGGGAAAGGCGTTGTTGTGTCCATCCTAGATGACGGAATTCAAACAAACCATCCAGATTTGGCACAGAACTATGTAAGTATATACCTATACCTAATTTGCCACCTAATAATTGGACACGAAATTATTCTTGTTGATATAATACACTATAAGAAGGAAAGAAAGAAATTTGGAAGAAAATAATTCGTTAGAAGAAGAAGAAAGTAATTATCGTTTCAGTTGCTATTATTGCTATTGTTACAAAAATGTGTAAATTATGTGCGGCGTGTAAATTATTGCAAGTTGTTCTATTCTTAATTTTACTACAGTTTATAGTAGGTAGATAATATTTTAACAATCGACTTTACCTATGAACATGTGCACTAGTTCAAGAATACTGTACTAAAATTATTCTAAGTTTTTACTACCGATAAGTTAGATGTAGTATAATCTCGTCCCACAGAGTGCCGTTAACATAAGCTGATAATGCTATCGATGTCCCACTAACAGTTGTTATAAAAGGTCTTGTAGTAAAGATAAGATGCCCGCATATTAACTCGCGAAGTTAAGCTTTGAAACTGAGTTATGAAATACGTTTATAAAAGAAAGGGCGTGTAACTTCTCTCATCTAGATACTAGAGAAATCTTGTAAAGATATATTTGATTGAATGGAAAAGTTTTAGACGTTGATCTAAATACAGAGAGTGTTCTCAAGTTGGATATTGTTTCGTGGAATTGATTTATGAGCCAATTCCGTTTCGTATCTTCCTGGTACCTATTATATAAAATGTAAGGTACTAGAGATTTTTTTGGGGCTGTACGCACTATTAAATAATATTTTAGACTGGCTTGACGTGTAGCAAAAGTGATTGAGAATAAATTACTTTTTAGCAATAGCAATTATTATGAAGTTCATTTGTTCATTCGTTGTATTTTGTATCACGCACGGGCTAAATATTTAGTTTTTTTTTTAGATAGCTGCCATTTTTGTATAGAATGAGTACAACCTGTTATAGTTGTAGACATTAAATTGTTCAAATTATTGATATAGAGAACTTTGTCCACTTAAAATAATTAGGACTAACAAGCAAAATTCTTATACATCATCAATCACATTTTGTTCGTAGGACCCCAATGCGTCCACTGACATTAATGGCAACGATGAAGATCCTATGCCACAAGATAATGGTGACAACAAACACGGTACAAGATGCGCTGGAGAAGTCGCCGCTGTTGCCTTTAACAAATACTGTGGAGTAGGAATAGCATACAACGCTAGTATTGGAGGCGTACGAATGTTGGACGGAATCGTCAATGATGCTGTTGAGGCTAGAGCTTTGGGACTTAATCCTGATCATATCGATATCTACAGTGCTTCTTGGGGACCTGAGGATGATGGGAAAACTGTTGATGGTCCTGGGCCTTTAGCTAGAAGGTAAGTATTTATACAATGTCAAGCCTGTGAGTAAAATAAGTAGATACAGATCAAAGATGGTAAATTCCAATGAAAAGAAACATGCAGAAAGCAAACAGTGGGACGACTGTTTTCTAATAAAGGCTGTGCTTGGGATAATTTTTTTTAGAAAAAAGTTTCAAATTGTAGTTGAATGTTCTAATAATGTGTTTATTTTTAGGGCATTTATTTATGGAGTCACTAGTGGCCGTCGAGGTAAGGGATCAATCTTCGTGTGGGCATCAGGAAACGGTGGAAGGCACACAGACTCTTGCAACTGCGACGGTTACACGAACAGCATATTTACTTTGTCTATCTCTAGCGCTACTCAAGGAGGTTACAAACCTTGGTATCTTGAAGAATGTTCTTCAACGTTAGCTTCGACTTATAGTTCGGGAACTCCTAGTCACGATAAGAGTGTAGCAACTGTTGATATGGATGGAAGGTTACGACCAGACCACATATGTACTGTAGAACATACGGGAACATCCGCTTCGGCGCCATTAGCTGCCGGTATTTGCGCTTTAGCTTTGGAAGCCAATGCCGATCTGACATGGAGAGATATGCAATATCTAGTTGTAATGACGTCACGACCTCAACCATTAGAAAAAGAAAGTGGATGGATCATGAACGGTGTGAAAAGAAAAGTAAGTCACAAATTCGGTTATGGTTTAATGGATGCAACAGAAATGGTTAATTTGGCAGAGCAATGGGTGTCAGTTCCGCCACAACATATCTGTAAGTCGCAAGAATTAAACGAGGATAAACAAATCGAATCGACCTTTGGGTATACGTTATTGACTCATATGGACGTGAACGGGTGCAGCGGGACAGTCAACGAGGTGCGTTACCTCGAACATGTTCAATGTAAAATATCATTGAGATTCTTCCCTAGAGGAAATCTGCGTATACTTTTGACATCTCCTATGGGCACTATATCGACATTACTATTCGAACGGCCACGTGACGTCGTCAGCTCCAACTTCGACGATTGGCCTTTCCTAAGCGTTCATTTCTGGGGTGAACGCGCTGAAGGTAGATGGACACTACAAATTGTCAACGCGGGCAACAGACACGTAAATCAGCCCGGCGTGCTTAAAAAATGGCAATTAATATTCTATGGGACATCAATTGACCCCGTAAGATTCAAATCCAAGAGACCGTCGCAAGCGGCTCCTCCGTTTGCATTCCCGACCGCCGCGGACGGTTACGATAATATCGGTGATTCTTTTTACAACACTGACGCGTTTGCCAATTACCAGAACTTTCCTAATTTATTCGCCGCCGGGTCTGACCCGGAGAAGGCGGTAGCCCGTCTCGACGGACATAACGTCCCTTCACCGCATGGGGAAAATGTCCTCGCTGATAGTAATGACAAGCGCGTCGTGCATGACTGTGATCCCGAATGCGATTCCCAAGGATGCTATGGAAAAGGACCTACACAATGCATCGCGTGTAAACGGTACCGTTTAAACGATACTTGCATTTCTGAATGCCCTCCGAGAAGTTATAAAAATCAGGGTGTCTGCTGGCCGTGTCATGAGTCGTGCGAGACTTGTGTAGGACCAGGGCAGGATTCTTGTTCGACGTGTGCCCCTGCACATTTGTTGATCGCTGACTTAGCTGTCTGTCTTCAACAATGCCCAGACGGTTACTGGGAGGATAGTGAAGCTTCGGCCTGCCGACCTTGCGCGGCTAACTGTGCCACTTGTTCAGATCGTGCTGATGCTTGTACTTCATGTGAACATCATTTGGTACTTCACGATGGAAGTTGTTTAGCTTCGTGCCCGCCTGCGTATTATGAAAATGAAGATTACATGTGCTCAAAGTGTCACGAGTCTTGCGACACGTGTGAGGGGCCGGGCGAGGCCCAGTGCGTGACGTGTCACCCGGCGCATTACGCCGTAGATGGACGGTGTGTCGCGTCATGTCCTGCTGGGTACTATGCTGATAAGAAGAGGAAAGAATGTATGAAGTATGTATCCACATTTTTTGGTCTAATTTTTTAGCATCCAGTTAATGTAGTTAAAAGATCGTTGCCAGAAAGAAACTTGTAGATATTTTTTATACCAGTTTAAATATTTGTTTCTTATATTATTAAGTTCGGAATTATTCATTTATAAGGTAGTTAGAATCTTAGCCATTTTTAAGAAAACCTGCATCAAACTATTAGGCATTAAAGGGTCTCAACTATTATTTTTTGTCTTCCCAGGTGTCCCGTCGGTTGTTTAACATGCACGAGTGCTTTCTGCCTCTCGTGTGAACCGAACTGGGAGCTAAATAAAAAGGGTAAATGTCTACCCGCTGGCACGGAGAGGTGCAGTACTGGAGAGTTCACGGATGGACAAAGATGTCGGAGGTGTAACGACGCCTGTGACTCGTGTTACGGCGAAAGAGACAAAAATTGTCTGACTTGCCGGTCGCCGTATTTGCTTCAGGATTACAGGTGAGCTAGTTAGAGTTGGGCCAATGTTGTTTGTGTCTCGGCGCTGTTTTTTTTTAAACATTTACATACTTGATGAAGGCACGGTTTTGCATAGAATTTTTGTACATCGTACTTTTTATGTTTACGTGAGTTCGTTCCTTTTATTTTTTCATGCAGAAATACACCGTATGGAAATTTGAAATATTGAAATACTTCAGTTTTTCTTAAAAAAATAATATACTAATATTTTACTTTTGTTGTCACTATTTTACTAATATATAATTTCGCCTCAACATTTAAATCTTCAATAGTTTGTTAGGTCTATATTAGCATTATGGGTATTAGAATAAGATATAAATAGCATCTGGAATAGAAACTGTTCCGCGGTGATGCCATAACCACCCCGAATGTCCCAGCATTGTTGTTATTTTTCGGTATAATTTAAAAAAAAGGGATTTTTTGGGTAAACCTCAGTACTAAATATGCCCCTTTTATGTTCTATCTATCTATATCATCACGCCAGATCCCTTGTGTGGTAGGCAGAGAGTTCCAACAGGTTATTTCCTTACATACCTCTCTGGCTTCCTCCACTGTCATAGTTCGTCTCCTACAAGCTCACTGGTTACGGAGACTCTTGACTTGTCCTTCAGATAAGACTCTCTCTATTTGGTCATGGTAAGATAGTCTAGGTCTTCCCCGGTACCTACATCCTTCCAATTTCGCATTATATATCTGTTATGTTACATTGTATGTCTGCGCCCCTTTTATGTAATTAGGTATATTTTAATTTAAACCCGAAAACCTTAACGAACCAGGTTCTATGTCCGCGACGACGTGACCAGATTTTACGTTTATTTTTATTATAATGGGGAAGGTTAACACGAAATATTCTACCACCTGTGTTATTTTTAGAACCTTAATATTTCTGAAAAGGCATAGGGTAGTTGTAATATGAGTACAAAATTGAAAATTTTACATGACCGACGATAGAAGCTATATAAAAATCTCCCAAATGTGTTCAGTGATTTTTGGTAGTTTTGAAGATATTCTTTTTTCTGCTCGCATTTAAGAATGCGAATTATTTTATGCGAGCTTCAATATGTGAGGTGTTCATTATCTGTTGATTGATCTTAAACAAAAAAAAAATGTTCATAAGTTTTAAAATTACATTCAAAGGCAGAAGTCGCTCAACTTATGACACAAAAAAAATATGGATCACAAGGGCTTTTAGTTGATTTTAACAACTTATTTAAGCCCACCTTTATTAATAACTAAGAAAAAATACTTTATCTGGAGTTTTACTTGGTAATCTGTCGTCAAAGTTACAAGAGCAGAGTTTGGATGAAATTAATTTCTCTTATAAGCTCAGTTCTTAGTAAATAAATTGAATACACAGATTATAACTTTTTAACCGTTCATCTTATCTAATTACCTCGAACAAAGATCTAAAATTGTGGCTTTGCGGTCTTACTAAGATAAAGAATAAGTAATTACTAAAATGCGACATATTTGTCAAAAAATGACGAGATTGTCCCATTGTCTATATCTTGACAATGGGACGATCTTGTCATGGTATTGTTTAATAATATTTATGTTTGTTTTTAACCACCGACACAAAAATAGGGTAGTTATAAGTTTAACTTTTTTATATATGTGTGTCTGTCTGTGACATCATAGCTCCTAAACGGATGAACCAATTTTAGTTTAATTTTTCTTTGTTTAAAAGTTGACTTGATCGAGAGTGATTTATTTGAAGCGGGCGGGATTTTTATTAATTTTCAATTTAAGTTTTATTTCGTTAATTTGATCGTATTCCTAACATTATCTTGTTTCTCAGATGCGTGTCCGAATGCAGTGAGGGTTACTACGCAGAGGCCGGTCGGTGCAATCGGTGCGTGCACGGCTGTGCAGGCTGCGTTTCCAGACTCAACTGCACGTCGTGCAGGGCTTCCTTACGGCTGCAGTCGGGCACTTGCCGGACTTCTTGCGCTGATGGGTATGTGCTGAACTGTTTACGCTCTCATAACACTTAACTCTTACAACGTTGAGTGGACACTCGTGTGTACAGGTGAAAATGCGTACGATAAAATCATAACAAGAAAATTGAAATTGAAACTGATTTGCATGATCGAGCCAAGTAAAAATCATTAGGTTCTTTAGTGGCCTTGACCCTAACCCTTTTCTATCCATTAAGTAAGAACACCAAATTCGTTAACTTCTCATCATAGCCAACAACGCTAGACTTTCCAGCAACCAATAACTTGGTCGCAGCGAGACAGTCATTAAAGTTGAATTTTAATTGTCGCCTCTCCCTTAGGTATTACGTGGATCGAGATACTTGCTCCAAGTGCTACTTAACCTGCCGTACCTGTATCGGACCTCGTCGCGACCAGTGCGCCTCTTGTCCAGAAGGCTGGAGGCTCGCTGCGGGGGAATGTTACTCTGAGTGTCCACAGGGTAAGGTTAACTTTTGCTATTGGCCTACAAGAATAAATCATACTATATTAGGTACATATAAACGCGAAAGTTGGTGAAGTTGCGGCATATGGATATTCGTTACTCATTCTTTCGCACAAAACCTACCAAAGGGATTTTGATGAAACTTTACAGTAATATAGATACAGAATAAGACATCCTAATAATATTAGAAATGTGAAAGTTTGTATGTTTATATGCTTGGATGTTTGTTACTCAATCACACAAAAACGGGAAAATGGATTTGGATGAAATTTGGCACACACACACACCGTCACGCCTATATTCCCCAGAGGGGGTGGCAGAGGTGTACTGAGTACACCCACGTTTCGCCGACGATGTTAGGTCCCATGTAATAGGGGGCGAGTCTATTGCCATTTACCGGGCACAATTCAAAACTCCGGACTCATACTGGGAATTTTTCGATAGAAAAACTACATTTGTCCGACCTAGGATTTGAACCCAGGACCTCGTGATCACAAAGCGATGCGCTTTGTCACCAGACCAACGAGGTAGCCAATTTGGCACACAGATAGCGTATTACTTGGATAAACACATAGAACACTATTTATCCCGGAAAATGTAAGGTTTTTGAATGCGGACGAAGTCGCGGGCAGCAACTAGTATGCTATAATTTATAAATACATTATAAACGAAAGAAGAACAAACGAACCTGTTGGAACTCTGTACTCTCTGCCTACCCCACAAGGGAGCTGGCGTGATGATATAGATAAATATATAGATTATGAAAGAAAGTGCAAAATAAACGAGTGCGCAGTCGCGGGTAACACCTAGTATTAGTATCTATATCATTACGCCAGATCCGAAATATTCAATTTCATAAAACTACTTATAAACGAATTCTATTCTAGCTTTCCCATGTGTTTTCTAATGAGTCATCTTCATATTTTTATATATTTTAAATATTATCTTAAACTCAAATACAAATCAGATTGGAGGAACAAAATACAAGTTTCTCAGGAAAAAACCCTGTTTAAACTCTGTACTCTTTGATTACCTCGTAAGAGATCGCGAATGATGGTAACAGACATAGCATTAATATAGTCCATACATACGTCGTAAACCATCAAAAGAGCACAACCCAACGAAAATAAAGACAGCCCATTATAGCTCCCCCGATATTTATTATAACAATCTCCACGAACCCACATGAAAAAAGAGGAAAAGGAAAATACATAATATTCATCCCCTTATCAGAAATGATTAGTGACCGATAACTAATTGAATATACGAAATTAATGGAGACGTCGGGAGAAAGCCCTGGGAATATATTGTCTCTAATAAAAACATCGCGAAACGGTTGTATTTTGACAAGCAGCGATAATATCGAAACAGAAAAAACATATTTTGATTCTGTTATTTGATTGGATTTTTTGTTTTGATGTATTGGATGTTTATTTAAGAAATTCGCAATAGGATACTGTTGTGAAAGTTAATTCATTCCAACAATTTTTAATGTATCTTGCATTTTTTTTAAATATGCAGAAAATGCTTTTACTCCTTCAGTGCGCAATAAAAAACTAAATTTATTCTTGATTCATAGCAAGGAGGAGATTCCAAATGCATTCCTAAAACGTATTTCTCAAAACGCGCACATACACGTTTCATTGTTAATTGGGGTATAAAAGTGCTTTAAAAAAGGGTAAAAAAAACCTCTAAATTTGGAAATTTTTTTTCGTTTTGAATTTATAAAGCAATTCTCTAATTGGGGTGTCTGAGGTCTTGCGTTTATTATGTTACACCTTGTATATATATATATCTCTATCTCATTCTACCCACTGTAAGGCACTGTAGGGCGCATATCCCTGTCCTGAGTCAATCTTGGCCAGGTCTTGTCTACGCACTTCACCACATCATCAACCCACGGTTACGATATCCCTTCCATGACCACCATTCGGTCAGAGATCTAGTCCACCGGGCGTCACCACATCATCACAATTAATACCCTTATCAGAAATGATCAGTGACGGATAACTAATTGAATATACGAAATGAATGGAGACGTCGGGAAAAAGCCTTGAGAATATATTGTCTCTAATAAAAACATCGCGAAACGGATATATTTCGACAAGCAACAATAATATCGAAACATAAAAAAACATATTTTGTATCTATAATGGTTATTTGCATGGATTTTCTGTGTTTCTGGGTGTTTATTTAAGAAATTTGCAATGGAATATGATTATAAAAGTAGATGTTGTCGATAGATGATTGTATAAGTTAACGTTATCAAAAGTGATTTTTATCTTATCTTTACATGATATATCAATTTTTTATGAAGTTTATTCCACCATTTGTAGGGCATAAGCCTTCTTCCTCTTACATTACATATCCCTATCCTAAGCCAATCTTGGCCAGGTTCTACCTATGCTCTTAGCCACATCACCGACCTGTGTCTATAGTGGCATTCGAAGATTATGGTATACCTTCCGTGGCCACCATTCGGTCAGAAATCACATCTTGCGACGTTACCGCCTAGTGGCTCTCCATAGTGGCCCTTCTTGAAGTTATACCTTGCCCATGTTTGACCTACCTATTCCCTGGATCAAACAAGTCAAATATCAAGGGGTCACCCTAAACAATACCATGACCTTCGGACCGCACATTAACTGAGTCCGTAACCGAGCAGCCTTTGTGCTCGGTCGTCTTTACCCCATGATCTGCAAGGGGAGCAAAATATCCCTTAGGAATAAGGTGACACTTTACAAAACTTGTATACGGCTCATCATGATGTACGCTTGAGAGGTGTTCGGGCACGCCGCCCGCTCTCACATCGGTAGACTCCAAACAGTTCAATTCCGTTTCCTCCGCAAAGCCGTCGAAGTCCCGTGGTTCATACGGAATTTAGATCTCCCTTCCGATCTCGGTCTCGAACCTATTCGCGTCTTTATTAAAAAGGCGACAACCCGATATTTCGCGTACGCGTCCAATCATAGAAATCCGCTAATCGTAGCCGCCGCCGACTACGAACCTAACTCCCCTCCTATCAGCCGCTACCGCCGTCCACGGCATGTTCTCACCGACCTTCCCGATGCCCTTACATCCCTTCATCTTTCGGATACAGATCTCGCACACAGGATAAAGCACCGACCTCGCCGGCGAGGTCGACGAATCCCTTGCCCGCCGGCCAGTGCAGATCACCACGGCGGGACACCTAGTATATGCCCTCCCCCATAGCGACTGCCCAAGCCGAGGCTGTTCCTCCTTGAGTAGCCCTTGAGCTTGTAGTAGTTGTAGTTGCTCCCTTGCCCTTCTGACTCGAGCGTAGGTGTTGCACGCTCGCCTTTTTGTCCGGTGAAGCTGTAAAGGCCCCGCGGCTAACAACGTAGATCATTCACACACACACATAACACACACACGTACGTACGCACGCACGCACACGCACACGCACACGTACACAGACACACACACGTTATACCTTGTATTATGAATAAGTGCCCGAGGGTCCTAATGGTTATTTCGTGTCCAGGTTTCTACCAAAGTGTCGACGGCTGTCGCCACTGCCACCACTACTGCCAAGAGTGCGAAGGTTCAGGGCCTCTCCGGTGCACGTCATGCCCGCCGCACTTCATGCTGGACGGTGGTCTCTGCATGGAGTGTCTCGGCTCCCAGTACTATGAAGCCAGGGTGAAGGCGTGTCAGAACTGTGACGAGTCCTGCAGAACCTGCTCTGGACCTGGCCAGTTCAGCTGTACGGCGTGTTCAAGACCTCTGCGATTAGACAGGTAAAAAATTTGTTAGCTGGCCTGCTACTGAGAATCATTCCCGTCTGGCCTAGGATTCGAAGCTAAGACCTCAAGATTACTAGAAGTGCATAGTACATCTATGCAACCCCTGTTTGGGGAATGTATGCATGACAGTTTTTTTATTTATTTTATTTAAGACCATTTTTCCTCCAAAATGGTCTTAAATATTATAAATGTGCAAGTTTGTATGTTTTTTCATCAATCACTCAAAAACGGCTGAACGGATTTGGATAAAATTTGGCCCACAAATAGTTTATTACCTTGATTAACATGTAGGATACTTTTAATCCCGGAAAAATATAAGGTTTCTGTCTAGTTAACGCGTACGAAGTCGCGGGCAGGAACTAGCATAAAATATTGAAGTGTTTGGAACGTCTCTTACCACCACTTCTGTGCCTGTAGCTAAGTGGACTTTCCACAGTCGTTAGTGCTAATACAAAACGAAAAAATGTACTGGAATGCAATTTTACAACGACAATTCAAGTAAGGAAATAGAAACAGAACGCTTGCCACTTGGCTAGATCCTCTGAAAGGTCGTGATGGTAAGGATATTCGGGTTACAAGGCTTGGTATGTTTGAAGTTGGAAGGTTCATGTTAGATATCCAAATAGTAACACAGTGTATCGGACGTATTTCAGTGTCGTGTTAACTCTCGAACAGAAATTCCGAGATATTAATTGATTGATGTTTAATATCATGATTGGGTCAACTATTTCCACTCAAACTATGTAACATTATAGTGGGTGTCCGATGAAGAAGAGCATTAAGAGAAAATATTGTTTTCGAGTAAGTGTTTATACCGTCACGCCTTTATTTGTTAGGGGGAGGTGGTAACGGTGTACTATCTACACCTTTTTTTTCGCCGGCAATGTAATAGAGGGCGAGACTTAATGCAAGCGCATTTATAGAATCCGGATTTGTACTGAGTATTTTTGATAGAAAAACTTCAATAATACCCACACCACCCTCAAGTAAAGTGTATTGTGTGTGAATGATCTACGTTGTTGGCCGTGGGGCCTTAACAGCTTCGCCGGAGAAGAGCGTGCAACCACTACGCTCGAACCAGAGAGGCAAGGGGGCAACTAGCTCAAGGGCGCCTCAAGAAGGAACGGCCTCGGCTGAGGCAGTCGCTATGGAGGAGGGCGTATACTAGGTGTCTCGCCGTGGTGCTCTGCACCGGCCGGTGGGCAAGGGATTCTTCGACCTCGCCGGCGAGGTCGGTGCTTTATCCTGTGTGCGAGATCTGTATCCGAAAGAAGGGATGTAAGGGCATCCGGAGGGTCGGTGAGAACATGCCGCGGACGGCGGTAACGGCTGTGTCGGTTAGCTAAGTTTTAAGCATGCGTGTGTCCTACTTGTAATGACATACAGCCGAAACGTGGCCACTCACTGTGCGGCTTGTCCACCAGTTCAAGGTCGCTCAGAGAGCTATGGAAAGAGCTATGCTCGGAGTTTCTATGAGGGACTTGCAAACAAGCTGAAGTGGCAGTGGGCAGGTCACATATGCCGCATAACCGAGGGCCGTTTGGATAGACTGTTTCTTGAGTGGAGGCCGCGTGTCGGCAAACGTAGCGTAGGGCGCCCTGTAGCTAGGTGGGGCGACGATATTCGTATGGCAGCGGACAGGGATAGGAGGAGGAGAGCTGAAGATCGAGCTTATTGGCGTGCCATGGGAGAGGCCTACGTCCAGCAGTCGACTGACACGGGCTGATGATGATAATATTTATTTACTTAAAAGCATTCGTAATAGATCGTTCAATTACTTGGTGCTTGCTGGAAACCTTCAGCTTCGGTCAAACCTTTGGCCCATTTTGGCCGAAGATGGCTGGCGACGAAGCTTCGGTCGGACACTATTTAATACGTTATATATACACATACGGAAACTACATTAATACTATAAAAACATCTTTAGTATAATAATATTTATTTGATGACTGATCTCATTAAATTCTTTCAGAATTTACAAGTCAAATCAAAACCCCCTTATCTTTTCTATTCGAAAGGCTTAGGTTCTCAAGCCAGCGACGTTTGCGCGTGCCTTCTCAATGCACCATATGTCTGTCAAAGCTTGAGCTCTTCAGTCACTAAGCCCCTCTTAAACACTTCGAGACACCTTTGTAGGCTTCAGTATTGATGTGGAGGATTTGCTTTAAAAATGGTTGGATGTTGGTACACATAAATAAAAATTTCTCACAACTGATTTGAAGTGACGAGTCCGACGTTATTTTTTGAACATAAGATTTACCATGCCTCGTATTTTCTTTAGGTTTTCTCGAACATTAATTTTTTTTATAAAGTTTTCTTTTAAAATCGCACATACTAGGTTTAAAAAATCCAAAGGTGCGAGTCCGAGGCTAGCGTGACACCTCTGTTTACTTGCGGGCGTTAGAATAAAAATAACCAAGTCTGCCATTTTTCACGTTTTGTAATTATAACATGCAGCTACTTTTGTCGTTCAATTACAATTGCGCAAAAAGTCGGCAATTGTTTGAACTGGTACCTATCGATAGGTACCATTAGAATTGGAAAGCATTGAATTAGTAGATTGAAAACTGTCAAAACTAACGATTATGATGTCAATGATCAACGATTTTATTAAAAAAAACTCGGGGCCCAGAATTATATTTATTCTAAGAGGTATTTACTAAACATCCTTAAGTTGTATGACTGTGTATATTTTCTTTGTGCGGCATGCACGTGTGAGGTGTATGCGTACATCAGTGCGTGCAAGCATGTGTGCATGCGAGCTTTGGTGCATGCGTGTGTATATATCGACGTGTCCAACGAGTAAAGTCTTATAATCCAGTATTTATATTTGGCATAAATGACTTTATCGCCGGGTACGAAAGTTGCAAATGCCATTTATTTTGTGTATACATATGTAACTTTGTTCTATGGGACCGTCGCAATGTGTGAATGCGTGCGTGCGTGAATACATGCATGCGAGCGGATGTCTGCATTTAAATAAATAAATAAAAAAATAAAAAGCATTTATTCACAAGTTTGTAACAACAATAGTACACAATTTCTTTGAGCCTCAAACTAAGCATGGCTTGTGTTTTGAGAGTCTGTGTTCAAATTTATCAAAATAAAACATAGTTACATTAAAAAAATGAGTATATTAGATACCTTAGCAACTGCTAACGTATCTAAAATGCTTTAGAAGAATACATAAAAGGAAAACAAAATTATGATAATAGCATTTAGTTGCCCATGTTGTGTGTGTATGTGTGTGTATGTGTATGTATGTGTGTATGTGTTTGTGTGTGTGTGTGTGTGTGTGTATGTATGTGTTTTTAACATCATTATACAAGTGGCGACGGAACAATTTTTCAAATTTCATAATGTGGTTACGTTGTTATACACATGAGGGTGACAGAAGGATGGACATCGCCTGGCGAGTTCGGATATGTAAGGGGGTAAAGGAATTCTGTATACACGTTTTGATATAATATCTAGGTAATCTGGGCGGTCCTTAAGGCTTTTGTGTGTTTTGATTGTAGCATTAAGGATAAATAGCTGACGTACTCTTAGGACCCTAAATTCGTGATATATGAGTAGTGTGTTTGATAATAACATCTCTTATCCGTTGTCGCAGGTTGAACAACCAGTGCGTGCCGTGCTGCAGCGAGCGTGGAGTAACCGCGAACGGAACGGCAGAAGATTGCTGTCACTGTCATGCGGACACAGGTCAGTTCTTCGTGACGTATTTATGAGCTGTTAAATTTGCTGTCATATTTCAAAGTCAAAGGCAAAAATATATTATTTGCATAGGCCAATACAATAGCACTCACAAACGTCAAAATTATTTCATTTTTTACACCTACCACCGGATCGGAACGCGGCTACCACTGAGGAGACCCGGCGAGAAACTCAGCGGGTTTGACCTCCCTGATAACTAGATTTTGTCCTTTTCAAAATTGTACTGTATATCATTGATTAATGTTGCTGATTGAGGAGCTGCTCAAACTCAATCTGTTTTATTGTCAAGATAATCCGAAATTCTGTAATACCCTTTCTTACAGAGTCTAGTTTTGATTGTCAACTTAAACTTATTGATAGGCATGTTTCGGATATCTATGGGTAATTTATCTACAAGGATACCACGAAGTCGTCGTGACGATCTTCGGGATAGACCTGTGTCCTACAATGGTATCTTTTGGTTAATGATGATAGATTATGACGAACAGAAGACGAGGAGTGGTAAGGCTACACAAGGTGAACCGATGACCTGTTGGAAGATCGCAGGTAAAAGCTGGTTGGATACAGCATAAAGACAGCCGTCTTGGCGATTATTGAGTCCTTTGTTTTCCATAAAATTTCCAGCTGATTATGATAATAGAAATGCAAATGTTACAGACTACTAAAATTAAAATATACTGCTTAAATCAAGTATATGCAGATCATTGTTATGCTATGAGGTCCTATGTAGCAAGTATCAATCACGAGTCGGATGTTACGAGTCTCATGCTCTACCGACTTAGCTAGCCTAGGTCGCCCTCTTGTCCGCTGAAGCTGTGACGGCCCTGCGGCCACAGCGTAGATCATTCACACACACACACACACACACACACACACACACACCCACACACACACACACAGAGTCTGATGTTAGTTACACCGAGACCCAAATAAAGATTTCGTCCAATTAAGCGGCCTTCACTAAAGTCTATAGAACAAGTGGGCGTCCTTCGGATTGGTTATAAGGGTTCTTGCAGATGGTCCGGTATCCGAAGAACGCCCACTTGTTCCTAGTACTTTGCTAGGTACTAGCTTTACTATCTTAGTCGCCGTGAAAGTAACGATAACTTTATGTACCTTTATGAAATCTGCCTAATCGATATTAAAAGAAGACCTTTATGTTTAGAAATCAGAGAATTATGGGTGTGCAATTTACATTATAATCTTATTTGTGAAAGGTAATAATGAAGTTATTTTCTTTATAAAGGTGAATGCATAAATGCGTCCGTTGCTGGAAAGAGACGCATCGCTGAGTGGGCCGCCCTGCACACCGCACCGAGCGCACACTTCACGCCGAGCGTGGCCGTCGTAACACTGGCAGTGTGTGTAGCAGCTGTGGCGCTGTTCATAGCCATACTCACGGTGTTACAGGTTTGTGTTACATTATATTAAGGGCCTACCTCGATTAACCATTTATCGACCGGAAGCGGGGCAGTGCGGGGCGCGGGGGGGCGGGGCGGTGTACTTTACGAAAGAATAATAAAGGACAAAAGAAAACAAATTTTATCATGTTATTATCTTGGTTGTGCAGAGTAAGTTGAAGAGTGTTGAAGAGTGAGTGCAGGGAACAGAGTGAATGGTGCGATGGGAAAGCTACTTGGGAGCCGGCACTTAAGCCATAGGGCGCAGCAGGCTATACATAACGGAGTTCTTGTCCCAACGCTGTTATGTGGTAGCGAGAGCTGGGTATGTAAGAAGGAGAATGAAAGTAGGATAAATTCGGTAGAAATGCGAGCTCTGCGGAAGATGTGCGGAGTGAAGCTGACCGACCGCATTAGCAACAGCGTAGTAAGAAAGCGAGTGGGTATGAAAGATAGTATCGGTGTAAAGATGAGAGAGGGCATGCTCCGTTGGTTCGGGCATATAGAAAGAATGCCAGAGGAAAGAATGACAAAACAGATATACAATGTGAAAGTGGAAGGATGCAGGTACCGGGGAAGACCTAGACTATCTTACCACGACCAAATAAACCGAGTCTTATCTGAAGGAAAAGTCAAGAGTCTCCGTAACCGGCGAGCGTGTATGAGACGAACTATGAGAGTCGAGGAAGCCAGAGAGGTATGTAAGGAAAGAACCTGTTGGAACTCTGTACTCTCTGCCTACCCCGCAAGGGATCTGGCGTGAGGTTATAGATAGATTATTCGCATTTTTTTTTTACCTACTCATACAAGTTCACTCGATTAACTGATCAATTTGCCACAACTATCGGTATAATACCGCAATTCGAAATCACTGCATACAGCGATATCGATTTTAATTGATCCTTGTTCTCAGGCGCAAAGTCCTCGCGAATATCCGAAACGCAAGCGCGTACGCCGAGCTTCAAACGTCGTCTATTCCCCTCTCGCTTGCACCGACGACGGCGATGTTTCGGTGCTGACGTCACATACCGCCTTCCCCGTGAGCGAGAAAGAGAAAGATCAATACGGGTGTGAACAAGAATCGCTACTCGTACATTCCACATAGCGCCCGCTGTGATCGTAGACGTAAGTTACGTAATGTTATCATCTGTGTGTAAGTGAATCGTATGTGATTCTGTACGAGTTTCGGTAGTAGGGGTAAGTGATGTACGGTCACAAGGCTAAAGGTGGAAAACAGACTTTGAGACAAAGCGTAGAAAATTGATTTATCAATGTGATTTTCCAAACTCTTTCGAATATGCAATCTCGAATTTTCGAAATTTACTTTTATCAGTTATTACAATTACTAATTCGGATTTGGAATATTCATCCGGATTGAAAATTAATTTTCCGAAGTCACAAATATGCGCCGTTCTATGTAATAGCGTGAAATGTTTGAAGTCTGTTTTTACTTTTTTCAATTATTTTATCTCGAATTACAGATCGTAGAGAAATGAACAGTGAACCAACTCGATTAATTATTAAGAAAGTTTAATATTCGATTTAGATTAAATTAAAGTTCATTCCTCTATGATCCTATGGACCATTACAAATTATTTTAGATTTTGAAAGACACCTACTTACGTAAGCTCAGTAAATATTTGTAAAAAAAAAATGCCCGTTAAGTCACAAATTATGCTCGGACTTTTTATCGACACCTAGCTACGATAAATATCGATACTTTTCCATAAATTATTTAATAAAGTTCCGTATCTATCGATAAGACGTCCGTGCTTTGTTGTTCGTAGATATAGTCGATGAAATATCTTTTTATCGATTTAAATAATGAGATGTTTACTTAGCAGTTACCTTCGTTATACTGTATTTTGGGGAACCGACAGATTTTATTAGTTTCCGTTTTGAATATAAAATAATATATTTAATTACTGTAATACAGACTAGAGTTAATCGTATATGTATGAATGTGTTTGGACTAATATCCAAATATATCAGTATTTACCAAAATCGAATTAAGCTGAAATTGCTTTTTATATTACTTCCATTTTCAAATGAAATGAAAACAATGACTGTTCCAAAACGATCAGTATGTATTTTGGATTAAACTTCTGTTCTTCGTCTGTATTACGGCTCTCATCACCACTCGAAGTGCTAAGGAAATCTCGTATATAATTATGTATGTGTTTAATATAGTTAGGTTATGAAATTATAAGTTGAACAAAACGTTGGTAATGGATTACTGCGCCCTGCGTTGTTCAAAATGTAATGACCGAATGATTCGTATCCAACTGTACTATATCATATCGATAAGCACGGAATCGTAAGGATATTGACGGAATGACAATAACATGGAAGAAAAAAAATATGAGGACGTTTCCGCACGGCAGACACTAATGTGCGCTGATGCGCATACCCGCCCCATAGTCGGGCGCAGGCGCGTTTACTTACCCATCCCCTTCTATCAGCCGTTACCGCCGTCCGCGGCATGTTCTAACCGACCCGCCCGATGCCCTTACATCCCTCCTTACGGATACAGATACCGCACACAGGATCAGACACCGACCTCGCCGGCGAGCTCGAAGAATCTCTTGCCCGCCGGCCGGTGCACAGCAACACGGCAAGATACCTAGTATAAGCCCTCCCCCATAGCGACTGCCCAAGCCGAGGCCGTTGCTCCTTGAGGCGCCCTTGAGCTAGTTGCCCCCTTGCCCTTCTGGTTCGAGCGTAGTGGTTGCCCGCTCGCCCTCTTGTCCGGTGAAACTGTAAAGGCCCGGAGGCCAACAGCGTAGATCATTCACACACACACACACAGTCACCCGCTAACAAGCAACGTCTTCTCAGAAACTTGCATCAACATAAAAAAATAAGATATATTCGAAAATTAAAAATATGTGTATCGGTTTATTGTAGCGTATTATTCAGATTCGATTTTATGATTTTATCTTCACCGGTTCCCATACTGAAGTAGCTTAAGGGTACTTCCTTCGCTTTTGTTCTTCCATGGGCAATAGGATCGCCAGATGATACGTGGGAGTACTCAGTATACCTCCGCCATTTGAGAAGTATAGGCGTGACCGTCTGTCTATATACGATTATGTCAATACCTACATTCCATTCCCATTCCATGTGTGGCGATGTGTAAGGAACTATACCGATATAGTGGTCGATCGTTTGCAGCACCGTGTTTGTTCGATTAATGCCCGCACTTGACTTAATGAAACTACGCTTTGGTGTTAGAGAGAGACGGATAATTCGAATTATACTCGTGTCCACTCCATTTAAAGGTTATTACGTCTTGACGTTTGGCAATTAGACATTTCCGTGTTAGTGAAATTGTTTTTTTTATTTCGGGTTAGGGGTTAAGGAACTCGGTAAAAGTTTTCAGAAATGAGACTGACGTAAATTATGACTTGACGTTATGCAAAAGTTTTTTAGAAGCATAAATCCGATAATATCTCCCTTGTTGTTGTAAAATTAAAAGGGTCGTCCTGGTAAAGTTAAATCATATTAGACGTCAATTGCGATACAAATGCCTAAGCCCTGATAAAGTTAAATATGTGGGTTTAATTTATTGTATTACTTTCCAAGCAAAAACTTTTCTTTAAAACAAGGGCATTAGCAAGTATAAAAAAATTGAACTGTATATTTTTTTTTCTTACTGCTAAAAGTACCAATAATAAATAGCTAAATATTCTACATAAATGGTTATTTTTTAAGGGGAGAACGAGTACGGCAAACACGACCCACCATATCACTGAAATAAAAAAAAGCCATAGAAATGCCACAAATTCAAATTATAATGAATCATTCGGTTCCAAGATCTGATCGGTCTCTGTTAGAAATGGCGTTATAATATTATAATCTGTAATTATGCGTATTTTATTGTAATTTAGCTCATAGGCCCAAAGTTACCATAGTGTTTTAAAAGATGTACAATTTTTTTTTTTCATTTTGAATCCCGTTCGAGTTGACCCTAATAGTTTAAAAAAATGATTCTAATAGACAATGTTCTTTTTTTAAATATCCTAAAACAAATTTTGACTTGTCATAATTTTAAATGTAATTTTAAGTAGTAAAGCTTTTTTAGTTTTTAATTGTAATTAGTAAAAAAAAAAATAATCTAATCATCCATTTATTTCTGCCGATATGTGTATGTATATTTTAGTTAATAGAATTTTATATCGTAATTGAAATATTAAATTGTCACGGTATTCGCCATGTTTTGTGTATAAAGTTTAAAAATTAAACTTTACAGATGGATTGCCGTTGAATAATATATTACGTGATAATATGATTGCCGTGTAGAATGTTATTGAAGTATAGTGGTAGAGAACTCAAAGATGAAAATGTTACCATACATACACCATCACAATATTGAAAATAAAATTTAGCTAAATTGTTGGATCTTTATTAAAATGGAATATTGTTCGACGAATCCTAAATGTATCTTAATATATGGAATTCGCTTTTTCGGCTTGGACTTTTGTCAATTAACGGTGTACAGAATAAAATAAAATAATAATTTATTGTGAATATAAATAACATTAAATTGTACGCGAACAGTTCCGTTATTTAGGAAATATCTTCTTGACATCTGATTTGCTAATATTTTATTGAATTTCCACTACGTTATAAAACATTTGTGTATAATCAAAATTTTGTAATTATTTGTATTGTGTAGTGTTGATTTTCTAATTTGTTTTAGTGGGAATCTTTTTAATTAAGAATATATTTTTGTATGAAATGTTCTTATCTGCATTAATATTTGTAATAAAAATGAAGTCTGTGTCAATAATGTTGTGTTTTCTTTATTAATCTTTTGAAACCAGGTTTTTTTTGTGTAATATACAACCAACATACCGTCACGCTTATATTCCCCAAGCGGGGGTGGCAGAGGTGTTCTGTGTACACCCACTTTTCGTCGACGATGTTAGGTCCCATGTAGTAGGGAGCGAGCGTATTGTCATATACCGGGCACAATTCCAGACTACGGACTGAGACAGTTTTTCGATGGAAAAACTACGTTTGTCCGACGTAGGATTTGAACCCAGGACTTTGTGATCGCAAAGCACATTCTTCTCTACTAGACCACGAGACAGTTGTGTAATATACGTGTTGAGGTAATTCGTAGAAGAACCAAGGCCACCGATATAGCCCATAGGATTAGCAAGCTGAAGTGGCAATGGGCGGGCCACATAGCGCGAAGATCGGACCGGCGTTGGGACAGAAGGATTCTAGAGTGGAGACCACGTATTGGCAAGCGATGCGTGGGACGGCCGCCTGCCAGATGGACCGACGATTTTGTGAAGTTCGCAGGTCATTGAATGCAAGTGGCATCGGGCCGGTTACGCTAGAAAGCGATCGGGGTAGGCCTCCCTAGGTAGGTTTAACAGTAGACATTTATTATGATTATTGATTATTATGATGATGACAATGACATCTTACAAATTTCACAAAGGCCTCCACACAACGACAACGGCCGAAGGGGACTGTGCTAGTGATTATGCTAGCTTAACGGCTTGCTTGAATTTGAAGGTCAATATATATGAAAAAAAATTCACGCACTATTGACGGGCGTTAAATAAAACGCTCGTTGTCAATGAGTTTCCTAAGCTTGAAGCTATGTAATTTATCTATATTAAGTAATACGTTCATTCTTTAGCGATACCAACGCGGCGCTGTCTCGCGTCTGCAACTCTGCATTAATGTAATTGCGTGTTTTTGTGATAGCAACCACATACTAAAGAAAACTAGTAGTACTTCTTTAAGGTCAAATAGCTGACGGAACCCGACATAAGCCCTCGGCTGCACTCGGTCGGTGGTCGGTAGCGTGGCGCGCATGTCACACTGCGGAAGCGGCGTCGCTCTGGCAGGGCCAACGCCATACAGTAGCGACTAGCTCGCACGCGTATTGGCGTCTCGCTTCTCCTGTTCTGTTTGTAATCGCATTGAGCGCATCGGCGGCGGGTCATGATGTTTCCCGTCACGCCGAACGGGGATGCGCTGTGTGGCTTCTCCCGTATATTTGAGAACTCCCCAAAGCTGCGCCACTATCGCGCTCCCGTCGCGTTGCGTCGGCTATGTGGCGAAACCTTCATTCCGTGATAAAACCCTAAGGCTCGTTCATAAACGTGTGCACAGGTACACGGATTATGATATCAATGCATTTGCAGTTTGCTGCCGGTTTTATTTTACGTTTTACGCGCGTCGACGATGCGTGAAAATGTCTTCGTATGTATAGACCCTAATCTAGGTAGAACGAAGCGAACTCAAAAGTAACTAAATTCATAGCCGAATTAATTGAGAAGTTCGCTTATATATTAATATTAAAAAGAAATTCGTTAAAATATTGCCAACATCAAATTTCCGTCAGTGAAACTTTTATAAATTAATTAGACGTTAGTAGAACAATTTTTCTCGTCGTACGACAGGCGTTTCTCTCATGAATTAATTAGTGAATTAGATTAAATATAAATCTTTATAATCATATATAACAGACATAAAACTTCGTATACAGTCCTACAAGGGTATTTTGGCCTGAAGCCAAAATCGGATTTAACGCTGTCATCAAGTGAAATGTCACTACATGACAGTCGTAGAGTTGCCGTGGACTATAAAATTTACCCATGTTCTTTTTATAATTAGTAACCGTGTTGGTGTCCTAATGATCTATATTTTAGTATATAAATAAGATGTGGACTGTAACTTTTAACAACGTATATTATAAGTAACAATTGGTTGCAACAATGGATTATAACAATAAGCGCGTGAGTGCCGCCGATGGCGTCGGGTGCCGAATTAATCGACTGACTCGCCCGGTCTATGCGCCCCACCGCGCAGCGCCGTGCTGCCCCCGCTCCGCGCCGCTGTTGCGTTGCACGAAGCTCGAACATCCTCCCCGGGTTGAAATCTTCAACTGATAGGAAGAGGACAAATATTATTAAAAGCCCTTAGCAGTGTCCCTCTCTTGGTCTTCACTTCTGCTACTCTTGTGGCGCCGTCGTTGCCCGGGAAAACCTTGATGACGCGTCCCAGAAGCCACACCAACGGTGGTTGTCCCTTTTCTTTTATTAAAACAAGTGTCCCCACAGATAGCTGTCCTGTTGACAGCGTCCATTTAGTTTTGTCCTGGAGCAGAGATACATATTCTAAATGAAAACGGTTCCAAAAATGCTGCTTCATCTGCTCGACTCTCTGGTAGCGTTTCAAACGACTGAGGTTAGTGTCGACTGCCTGTGGATGCGGAACAGACATTAGTGGCCGGCCAATTAAAAGGTGAGCAGGAGTTAGGGCTGTAAAATCTAGTGGATCAGAGGACAGCGGGGTAAGTGGTCGAGAATTGAGTACTGCCTCTATTTGAGCTAAACAAGTTGCCATTTCCTCATAAGTAAAATGCGTTAACTGTAAGAGTCTTTTTAAGTGGTGTTTCGTGGAACGAACGGCCGCCTCAGCAATGCCGTTAAAATGGGGAGAATAAGGAGGAGCAAAAGAAAATTCGATTCCTTGCTGAGCGACTTCATGTGACAAATTTGAATGTTGTAGGAATCCTTGCAACTCGTTACAGGTTCCAACGAAGTTGGTACCGTTGTCCGACAGAATGCTTTTGGGCTTGCCACGACGAGCCACGAAGCGATTTAAGGCTGCCATATATCCTTCTTTAGTCAGGTCTGTAACGAGCTCGATATGGACTGCCTTGACTGCAAGGCAAACAAAATGCATAGGTAGTCAAATATAAAGGCCGGCGTGACTTTATAAAAATATATTTATTTCACAATACAAATTAATAATAGATACTCAAAATATTAATGCAGTCAATTAATATTACTTAACGTTAGTGCGAACGGTAAGAGAGCTGAGTCGATATTAAATGTACTTTGCTTGGCGATGGCTTTTATAGGCATCGTCAAGTAAACAACTCTTTCTAGAATGAACCCACGCGTTATACGTCTTATTAATTGATATCTGCTTATTTAGCAAAACAGTTATGAGAATTGGACTGAGACTAAACAAGTAACCTGATATCTGTTTACATGATTAATACGCAGCTGAGGCAAGTTAAGCTGATTAAGCAAAACAGTACTTGGAATTATATTCTATGAGCAATAGTCTGTTTATATTGCATCATCTTTTAAAGTACTTGCACTGAGCTGTGTACTGGTCTAGTATACATAACTCCTCCCTCCATAAGTTCAAAATCAGCGTTCGATTTTTGAGAATGTTGATTTTGCTTATGTTTACATAAGGACAATACTTTAGACTTATAAATATATAAAACAATCAAAAGCACAATTATTAATATTACATAAATGATTATAGAACCTAAACTTATGCTATGCACATTCACTGAATATACGTGGTTTTCACTGAGTTTTTCACTTTTACTGCTTAACACGTGTGACAGGAACTGAAGATTTTCTAAGTTGACTTCGTCTACGCTGATTGGCTGCTTGTAGACTTTCTCTGCTGCTGTGATGCTTGGTAAATTTATAACTGGAACTTGGTGGAAGACTTGATTAGTTAGTTGTATGTGACGTTTCCTTAATGTGATGTTCTCTAATTTAGCTTCACATTCATTATCTAAGGTTTATATATAGGTGCCAAAAATGTTGAACTGGTTGAAATCATTTTCACAGTGCTCTGTGAGAAATGTCTGTTTTCCTGAATATAGTAACCATGTGTCAGGCCGAATAGATTTGACCTTGACTTTTGAGGATTTCACTGTAAGTGGAGAACATAATGTAATTTGTGAAGAAAATTTCATCAAATCTGTAATGCATAAGTCTTCATTAGTGACAGATAAATTATCTTCATAACACAGGAATTCTCCTTCGTCTATTTCTTTGCATGATTGTGATAGTGGAAGTATATCTGACCCTCTGACCAGGATTTGGGAATATTGAGGCGTTAATAGGAATGTTAGGTTTAAATGAGGATTATACATGGGAAAAGGATGAAGGTTGTAATAGTTATAGAAATCTAATTGGACAATTGGTATCGACATAATAAACGTTATTCGTTTGTCCTTAATATATGCTCTTATGTCTATACAATGTACAATTTTGATCAAATTATCGGTATTTACTGGATACATTAATTTATCTATTTTCTCTATGTCTTTAAGAGTTGATAACAATTCATCTATGTCTAAAATGGATTGGTGTAAAATATTTAATCTACTAAAAGCAATAGCTGTTTCAACCTCATCTAACCTAGTTAACAAAATTTGAAAATTATGTATAATTAAATCGAAAGTATTCAAGACAATTTCCTTACTATGTTGGAATTGAGTTTTATTCAGAATGGATTCTATTTCGTTAATTGTTTTGTCTATTTCAATAAAATTATTTCTCGTAGAGTTTGTCAGATTTACTAATACTCCAATTGTTTCGGAAACTAATGATATTTTGTTATCAATAGCGTTTTGTTTAGATTGAATATGACTTATTAAGGAATCGTATCTGATTGCGTCTTCATTATCTAAATTGCCTGTAATGGCTTTAACTATTGAACCTAGGGGATTTAAAATACCTCTTTTAATTCTAATTGTTGGGACTAATTGATTATAACGCTCTAATGTTAAACTCATAATATACTCAGTTTGCATTTGTGCATCTATGATATTTCCGTCTAAGAAATATACATTTAATTTTTCTTTTAAATAATCGTTAACTTCATAATACTTGTTAACGTTATATTCAATGCTGTTACTAACAAATTTTAAATCTAATATTTTAATTATATTCCAATTATAAGTGCTAATGAATGCTTGTCCTTCCTTAACTGGGAAGATTCCAGGATTATCTTCAATTTTCTGAAGTTGAAGGGCCAGGTTTTGGGCTGCCTGTACGAGGATCAGGAGCGCGAACCTGCGGAGGACGTTTTATATCTTTTATTGGGACTTTTACCTTCCTAGAACGGGATTTATTTTTGCCATGGTTTGATAATATTTTATCATCCTGTTTTACTTTACGTTTACGTCTCTTTTTAACTTTTATTTTGTTTGGATTAAAGTCTTTGATTGAAAATATTAAAGGATTCGATGTATTAACCATCATTGAAAAATTATCTTTAAATAAAATAGGAATATCGGAAGAATCTATGTTTTCCTTTGAATGGATAGTTATAAGGGATGATTTCGGATTTTCAGACACGGTCAAAGTATTACTATTTAAAGAAGAAACTGGGTTCGTTAATTTTGATTTAATTGAATCTTCGGGGGATTTTGTTGTGGGACTTGAGGCATTAACTTTCATTAATAGATTATCTTTTAGTTTATTAATTTTTGCACGTGAAAGCGCATCAGCGTTTCCATTTTGTTTACCGGGTTTGTATTTAATTTCGTAATCAAATGCTGTTAATTGTAATTTCCAATTGGTAAGTCTACTTCCGGGTTCTTTAACTGAATTTAACCACATTGGGGGTTTATGGTCACTTAATATGGTAAATTTATTTCCGTATAAGTATGGCCTAAATTTTCTACACGCCCATACTATGGCTAATAATTCTTTTTCTATTGTACTATAACGGGTTTCTGCGTCGTTTAAAGTCCTACTAAGATAAGCTACAGGCTTGTCACTACCTATCGGTCCTTGTGATAGTATAGCGCCAAGGGCATAATTGGATGCGTCGGTTGTTAACAAAAATGGTTTAGTAAAATCGGGGTATTGTAAGATTGGGGCGTTTGTTAAAATTTCTTTACATTTCTCAAATGCATCAATATATTCTTTGTTAATTATAATTTTGTGTCTTTTCTTTAAACATTTAGTGAGAGGTTGTGTTAATTTGGAAAAATCTTTAATGAATTTTCGGTAGTAACCTACTAATCCAACAAAACTACGTATTTCCGAAGGTGTTTTAGGTAACGGAAATTGTAATATGGCTTTAATTTTATCATCATTTGGTTGAAGACCATTTTCTGTAATAGTGTGACCTAGGTAAAGAACTTCTTTTCTGAGAAATTCACACTTGTCTAATGTTACTTTTAAATTTGTTTGCCTAAGTCTTTCAAATACTTTTTCTAATTTTTCTAAATGTTCTTCTAAACTACTTGAGAATATAATGATATCATCTAAGTAAACTAAACAATGGATACCCTGTAAACCTCTAAGTATGTTATCCATTGCACGTTGAAATGTTGCGGGGGCTGTTTTTAAACCAAATGGCATTCTGGTAAATTCATAATGTCCATTTTGTGCTGTAAATGCTGTTTTAGATTGATCCTGTTTCTCTACTTCAATCTGATGGTAACCACTAGCTAAATCTAATGTAGAAAAATAACACGCTTTTCCTAATTTATCGAAAAGATCTGAAATGTTTGGTAATGGGTATTTGTCGTCTACGGTTATTTCATTCAATCGTCTGTAATCTATGACCATGCGAAATTTTCGTTCGCCCGAAGCGTCCATTTTTTTCGGAACTAAGTGAACTGGGGCGCTCCATGGAGAGTGCGATTCCCTAATGACATTGTTTCTTAATAATTTATCTATTTGTTTTCCAATTTCTTTATTTTCTGTAGGGGCATGTCTATATGGTTTTATATATATGGGATCTTCATTAGTGGTTCGAATTTTATGTTTAACTTGATTCGTAAAAGTTAAAGGAATATCATCACAATAGAATATGTCTCTATATCTGTAACATAATTTTTGTATGGCTTGTTTTTCTTCTTTCTTTAAATGTTCTAATCTTAATTTAGAAAGATTTTGTTGTAACAATTTATTTTTATTTGTATTTAAATTTAAAGTATTGAGGTTATTGAAAAATTTTTCCTCAAATTTGTCTACTTTTAATGGATTATCAAATTTTAATATGACATTCTGATCTGTAGAATTTTGTATGATTGTTTGGGCTATTGAATTTTTACAATTTACTATGGCATCGGGCATTCTAACTCCTGGTTGAAATTCTAAAAAATGTAATATTGCTTCACCATTTTTAAGATTTGTCGGAATTTTAACACGAGTTTCTGAACGCGGTGATAATTTAATTTCGTAGGGTTTTCTATACAATATCGGAAGTTTAGTATTTCTGGTTTTTAATACTTGATTTTTCATATCTATTGTGACTTCTAGTTCTTTTAACAAGTCTGAACCTAATAAACCTTCGTATCTGCTATCCACATCATAAATGTAAAATTTGTGACAAAGTTTACTTTTAAAAGTTTTGGTTAAGGGCATATAAGCTACTTTACTGTGCCTACTGTGTCCATGTGTACTAATTATTTCAAAAGGTTCTAAAGTTATAAAATTATAAAAGAATTTGTTTGCGATTTCGGGGCTAATGAAGGATCTAGTGCTTCCTGTATCTATCATAAATTTTGAATGAATTTCTGGTATTATAATATGTGGTAATTTTAAGGTTTCACTATAATTAAGTTTAACTATTTCGGGGGATCTTGGACCGGATCCATTGGAAAATTTTCAGGCGGAGAAACATTATTATCGGGGTTTTCGTCGTCGACTTCATCGATTGTCACTGGCTCATATTCATTAAAGTATTCGTCAGTCTCAAAGTCGATGTCATCTACGTCATTCTCATATAAATTTTCAATCATGTTATTACGAACTGCTGTCCTCATTGTGACATCATTATCTGTATTTAGATTTTTATTCATGAATTTATTGGGAATACCGAAACGGAATTGTTGATTTGGGTTGGGTTTGAAGAACCCAGATTGCTTATAATTATTTATGTTGTAAGGTAATCTTTGATCATTTTTAAATACTTTTTGTTGATTTTGCTGAATTAAATTAGGATTGAAGTTAGGTCGGAAGTTTTGATTTATTAATTGTCTTTGTGGAAAATTACTTTGAAGGAATCTATTTTGAGGTACGCCAAATTTAAATTGGGTTGGAATTTGTTTAGTTGTTTGTAAACTATTATTTGATTTGACTTTGCTTTTTGCATTATAATGGTTATGGAAATTTACTTCCTCGGTAACTACTCCTAAGGCTGATTCTAGATTAGCACATTTATTTAACCTAACGATCCTTAATAGGTCTTCTGGTAAGTTAAACAAAAAGCTATTTAACGCGGAATTATTGTAAATAATCATTTTAGCGGCTTTCACGCCTTCATCGGTTAACAAATTTACTTTGGCTATAACTGAACTTTTTACGTCCTGGATTCTATGAGCTAAATCTATATATGATTTTCCTGATTTTAATTTAATGTTTTCTAATTCAACGGCAATGCAATCTTCTGTTCTAGGATCTCCAAAATGTTCTATGAGGAGTTCCTTTAAGCTATCCCAAGAATTGATAATATTTCTTTCACTCACTAGTTTCGCGGCTTTATCTATTAATTTACTCGTCAGACTATGGTAAATGTACATTTGTTGTGCGGCATTGTTTTCGCGACTAAAACTTCTAATAACATATTCGCACTTTTGGATGTAAAAATTTAACAATTGATTGTTACCGTCGTAACGTGGAATTAAGTCGAGAATTTCTTTCGGAATAATTTGAATTTGATTCATTTTGAATATTTTGAACACTTATTATTCACTTTTACAAACACAATAAGATAAATATAACACACACAAATTAAAAAAAAAATACAATTATAATAACACGCACAAAAAAAATACAATTTAAAAATAACACAAAAAGTTTACAAAAAAAAATTTTATAATAGAAAAAGTTTATAGATTCGGCGATTTTTGTCCGAAAATATAACTCTTATCAATTATTATTCAACTTAGCCTTTATAGGCAGAACAACGTTTATTATTTCTTTTTTTTTTAAATATTTAATTTCTTTTCATTAAGATTTATTTTCTTTTCAATATTTTACATTCTCAAGTGGACCTTGTGATCAACCCACTGGAAGTAATTTTCTTTTCAATAAAATACGACAATGTTTTACGTAAGTTCAGCGATGCTTGTCTGATTCTTACGGCCCTAAGTGGTGATCTACGGCTTAGCGATGCGTGTCTAAATCCTGTGAGATCCTAAATTCTAATCACAAATTAGCGATGCTTGTCTAATAATGCGATATAATAATATCAGCCTATACTGCCCACTGCTGGGCAAAGGCCTTCTCTCACAAATCGAGGTGAGAGAGATTAGGTCATACTCCACCACGCGGACCCAGTGCGGATTGGTGGAGGCAGGTTTGTGGCCACCTGCTGTTGGAACTTATGAAGCCGCCTTTAAGGCTTCCAACTCGGCTTAACGACTACCACATTAAGTGGTAACCGGGACCAACGGCTTAACGTGCCTTCCGAAGCACGGAGACGCTCGAATATGAAAATGCCACAAACGGTCACCCATCTCAGGCCGACCGAGTCGAACGCTGCTTAACCTTGGTGATCGGTAAGAACACCGCGGTCGCACAGCGCTACGAGCGCCTAATAATGCGATATCCTTTTATCCAAATAATTCCCGCGATTTTTGACCGGAATTACAGGCTCGGGGTCTGAATGAAATTAGCGATGCTTGTCCAATTAAATTCAGAATAGACAGAAAAATAGGAACATGTGGGAAAGGTCAGAACTCACACAATGCTGCAATTTTTCATGCCGAATATCCGCTCTTTGAGTATCTGCAGGCACTTCTTGACAAAATTTCTTTGTTCGAAGGTAGGTCCTTTTCTAGGATTCAGCCAGGCGATTGTGGTCCGGAATCGATGCTTGTACTCCTACACGGCGTTGAGCTTGTCTGGTATGACTACTGCAACACTTATCGCGACTGAAATCCTACCGTTCGGCTGCGCCAGTCAAATATAAAGGCCGGCGTGACTTTATAAAAATATATTTATTTCACAATACAAATTAATAGTAGATACTCAAAATATTAATGCAGTCAATTAATATTACTTAACGTTAGTGCGAACGGTAAGAGAGCTGAGTCGATATTAAATGTACTTTGCTTGGCGATGGCTTTTATAGGCATCGTCAAGTAAACAACTCTTTCTAGAATGAACCCACGCGTTATACGTCTTATTAATTGATATCTGCTTATTTAGCAAAACAGTTATGAGAATTGGACTGAGACTAAACAAGTAACCTGATATCTGTTTACATGATTAATACGCAGCTGAGGCAAGTTAAGCTGATTAAGCAAAACAGTACTTGGAATTATATTCTATGAGCAATAGTCTGTTTATATTGCATCATCTTTTAAAGTACTTGCACTGAGCTGTGTACTGGTCTAGTATACATAACTAGGTAGGATTTCAAAAGCTTACATCCTCGCCCTTTTCGGTCCGCTATAAACACTGGTCCAGCATAATCAACACTGCAGTTCAGAAAAGGAAATTCCAAACAAGTTCTAGATGTTGGGAGCTGTCCCATAATGGGTTGTATGTTTTGGCATTTATATCTGTAACATTTAATGCATTTCTTTACAATAGCCTTAGATAAATTCCTGCCTCCCAAAGGCCAGTAAGTTTGCCCAATATTAGCCAACAGCAACTGAGGTCCAGCATGTAATAAATTCAGATGCTCTTTCTCGAATAATATTTTAGTGAGATGGTACTTGCTGCACAATAAAATAGGATGTTTGACATTGTAATCATATGGGGAATTATCAAGCCTACCGCTTACACGAATGACTTGTTCAGAGTCTAAAAACGGGCTCAAAGAGGTAAGCCTATTTTTTCGAGGTAATGGTTTTCCTGATTGTAGCAGCTTATACTCATCATGAAACATCTCTTTTTGAGAGTGACGTAATATAAATTTCAATGACTTATTAAGTTCATCATTGCATAAGGAACCCAATCTTTTTTTATCTTTGTTACGTAAATTGTACATAAATCTTAGTATACAAGCAGTAACTCTTTGTAAGCGATTTAAATTAGAATATTTATTTATTATAGATTTAATTATATATGATTGGGATTGATAACATGAATTTAAATTATGTAAACAATGATCCGTGGGATGTGCTAATATTACTTCAGGTAGATCCAGTACTGATAGCTACCGTCAAAGTGAGGCAAATCTATTTTAGGTAAGCGTATAAAATTTTTTAATCCACCTGCCTTGCTTTCTGTCGACCCCGCTACAGACCCGTCATCGCTAGCCCGAGCGCTGGCAAGCAGGCGGCGCGCCTGTGCACACAGCGAGTGATATCGCTCTTCGAAGGCGGCTCGTTCTTCATAGGCCTCGTCAAGCCTGTCCGAAAGCACTTCGATCTCCACCTGTAACGTGTCGAATTCCTCGTATAAGGAATCAAATTTGCTTAAGCGATCCTCTAGATCGATACGCTGTAACGTTGATAAAGCTTTGCAGCTGGAAAGCACGCCAATAAAAGTATTGAAGTTGGTAAGCTTAGCTTTCATAGCTCCACGCCTTTTAATAAGTGTATCTAAAACAGCCATAGTTAACAAAATTAATCCCACTAGAAGAAATACAAAATAAAGATGCGTATCAAACCCACCCAACATTATTTATCGTGTATGCGGGTGACCTTGAATTCGAATCACCGGCGCGGGCGCAGGGCCGACCGTTAAACAGCTGACTTTTATTATTGCAAAACTTGCAAATACGATAAGCCGTGCGAGCGCAAAAGCATAATAGAAGACTAGATGCGTTTAGATAGTAAATAGTTGCGAATATTACTGGCACTTTGTAATAACTCAAGTTGGAGGTAGTGAAAAGAGGAGAAAAAAAAATGAGTGTGAAAGAAAAATAAGTTGCGACATATATTGGAAAGGACAAATATTGGAACGGACTTACAGTAGTCGTTATCCTTATCCACAAGGCAAATTAAATCCTCCGTCGAAGCAGTGACGCAGTGTAATTCGACTTCTTGTCACGGTAGGTGCTGCGCTAATCCTTAAAGCGCTTTTCTAGGACCATCTGTTGTCAGTCGAAGGATCTATATTTTAGTATATAAATAAGATGTGGACTGTAACTTTTAACAACGTATATTATAAGTAACAATTGGTTGCAACAATGGATTATAACAATAAGCGCGTGAGTGCCGCCGATGGCGTCGGGTGCCGAATTAATCGACTGACTCGCCCGGTCTATGCCCCCACCGCGCAGCGCCGTGCTGCCCCCGCTCCGCGCCGCTGTTGCGTTGCACGAAGCTCGAACAACCGTGAGGACCTGTTGAAATCCTCTCGTCTCCTTGGAAGTAGGAACTTCTTCTTCTTCTTCAGCCGAAAGACGTCCACTGCAGGACAAAGGCCTCCCCTAAAGACCGCCACAACGAACGGCTTTGTGCTGTACGCATCCAACTTCTACCTTCACCTGCGACCTTCACCAGGTCATCGGTCCATCTTGTAGGGAGCCTACCCTCTCCACGTCTTCCGGTACGTGGTCGCCATTCGAGAACCTTTCTGCCCCAACGGCCGTCAGTTTTACGAGCGTAGGAAGTAGGAACATTTTACCCTAATTTCACTTTCACATCACATTTTCCCTGTCAATGTCATCCATGAGCCGAAAGATCCTTGTCGGACCATATCTATGGGTATAATAGATACTGGCAGTTTCCTGCGGAGTCACAGTCACACGCAAAAATATTGAACCTCTTGTTGATATCTGTGGTCGCACGCGTTTTATATTCATACAAGGATCTACTGGTCCGCGACCAAAATCGAAACTAACGTTGTCATTGAGTGAATTGTCACTTCTGGGCAGTCGCAGAGTTGTCTTTTTCTATGAAATTTACCCAAATTATTTTTTATTTAAATTCCTATTAAAACCTCTACGTGATCGAATCAGGAATGAAGAGATACGTAGAAGAACCAAAGTCACTGACATAGCCCTCAGGATTAGCAAGCTGTAGTGGCAATGGGCGG
This sequence comes from Phalera bucephala, assembly GCA_905147815.2. Lineage (NCBI taxonomy): Eukaryota > Metazoa > Arthropoda > Insecta > Lepidoptera > Notodontidae > Phalera > Phalera bucephala. The sequence goes on from LR990609.1 coordinate 53,138,792, forward strand.
GCCACATAGCGCGAAGATCGGACGGGCATTGGGGAAGAAAGATTCTAGAGTGGGAACCACGTATTGCCAAGCGCAGCGTAGGGCGGCCGCCTGCCAAGTATGGCGGTTTCTTTCACCCCATTTTAGAATTAGATGCAGACATGTGTCCGCTAGAAGTCCGCTGGAAGATCTAGGACGAATGCTCGGTGACCTCAACAGAGTATCTCAACAAGTGGGTCTTAAAATGAACATGGACAAAACGAAAATAATGTGTAACGTCCATGTCGTACCCACTGCACTCACCGTTGGGAACTCTACTCTTGAAGTTGTCGACGAATACATTTACCTGGGACAGGTAGTCCGGTTAGGTAGGTCCAACTTTGAGAGAGAGGTCAATCGACGAATCCAACTCGGCTGGGCAGCGTTCGGGAAACTGCGCAACATCTTCTCATCCAAAATACCTCAGTGCCTTAAGACTAAAGTTTTTAGTCAGTGTGTGTTACCAGTGATGATATATGGATCAGAGACGTGGTCTCTTACTATAGGTCTCATAAAAAAGCTCAGAGTTGCTCAGCGAGCTATGGAGAGAGCTATGCTCGGCGTTTCTCTACGCGATCGAATCAGGAATGAGGAGATTCGTAGAAGAACCAAGGTTACCGACATAGCCGTTAAGATTAGCAAGCTGAAGTGGCAATGGGCGGGCCACATAGCGCGTAGATCGGACGGGCGTTGGGGCAGAAAGATTCTAGAGTGGAGACCACGTATTGGCAAGCGCAGCGTGGGACGACCGCCTGCCAGATGGACCGACGATCTTGTGAAAATCGCAGGAAGTCGTTGGATGCAGGTGGCATCGGACCGGTTACGCTGGAAAGCGATTGGGGAGGCCTATGTTCAGCAGTGGACAAGTATAGGCTGAGATGATGATGATGATGATGTGTCCGCTAATTTTTCTAGCCCGTCCCTAGTAACAAATGACAAAAGTTTGTTTTGCATAGAAGTATGAACACATGACATTACTCGGCTAAGTAAGTTCTTAAGATTAAGTATCCTTTTTGCTAGCGGCCGGTTCCTATATTCAACTCAAGCATAGTTTTGTTTACTATCAGTACAATTTTGGCAGATTTTCCATACAAAATATGTCAAAATGCTATCCGTAGTAGGCAAATCTATCCGAGTTGAATATAGGAAACGGCCGCAAGTCGAGTTTAAACAAAGATTAATATATATGCAACATGTATTGAAACTATTAACACATGTATCTATAGACATTTAATTACTTAGTCTTAAGAATTTCCTCAGCCGAGTGACGTCATGTGTTTAAATTCTATAATTGGCTAAGAAAACTTACTTTTGACAGTTTCCCAACTAAATGATGTACTAATATTGAATAATATAATATGTTATATTGAAAAGAATTTCTTGTTACCGCCTCATTGGCCCAGTGGTGCATACTGCGACTGGCGATCACGTTGTCTTGGATTCGAGTCCTAGGTCAGCCAAAGTGAGGTATATAGTTTGTGAAAAAATTTAAGTCTGAATCTGAAAATGGTCAGTATAATAGCAGTCAACAGGCTTGCCTTCTATTATATTGGGACTTAATATAGCAAAATATATAGGTGTTCATACTACAACCTCCTTGAGAAAAAGAAAAAAGCATCGTTTGTCTCCAAATTTCATTTCTATCTAACAAGTTGTTTGTAAATTAAATAGAAATTACCCTTGTACGAGATCGCCGGAGATTTGAGGAATACAATAAGCACACTACAATAATAGGACGGTGAAGTCAATGACCTGCCATTCATATTCAAATGATTGTAGCTAATGAAAACCTTTAGATTATTTACGTCGATACATAATACAGAAATAGGCGCAGCGCAGGTAACATAAGTATTATTTCTTGTGGGCGTGTTGTCCGACCTAGCTTACATTTGTGTTCGTCGTGTTGCTTGAGTTGCACAAAATTACCTACTTTGATGGTAAGTTATTTTTCATTTTTAGTTAGTATCTATATGATGTGGAGAGGTCGTCGGTTATATTTTTGTGAATATGCTTGTGCTTTCTATATAAATTATATGTATGGTTTAATCTTTTAAGTAGGTACCTATGGTTTTATCTGTGATAAATATAAAAACTGAGTCGTTACGTTTTAGTGGGAGTTTCTTTTTGCGGACAGCATAGTTTTTGTCAGTCTACATGCATACACATCTATACGTACACTATGGCAAACTGTTTAAATTTCCTTCTATATTTTTTTTTATTTTTACTAGCCAGACAGGCTACCAAGGTTGTTTTCTTTATAATAGCCCACCTTACTGTCCTGCAAAGTTATATCCTTTATATTTCTATTTCGGGCCACAAAGAACCCCAAATGTGTCCATTTCATCGCACCACCTTTTTCCCCAGGTTTACCTCGAAAGAATTTAATGAAAAAAAATGTTAAGTTATTAGCAATTCTTTGATTTTTATTTTAAGTAGTTTTTAGGGAGAATTTCAATCGACTGGCAACTCTCCGCCAGTATGAGGGGGATGATATTTGCATAGTATTGTCCCGCGGACCACGCATTAACATTTAGACTACAGGCCAATTCCCAGAACCAGATGCCGAATATGTACCCCGATATAATGGGATTTCTGATGAGTCCCATACTCATTTTCATACGGGATGGTTGGGACATGGGGTTTTTGATTATGTTGGTAGACAGAGTTTTGTGGAATATCTACTCGTGCCCTATTATAGTGAGGCTGTGTATGTATATTAAATATATTTTGAATTTGTTGTTAGTATGATGCGAGTATGATAGTCATACCCGTGAATGGGTGCTGCTTGTGGGAACTGATCCTTCCGAAATCCATTAGACACTTAATCTTTACAAATGACATCATTAGTCTCATATCTTGATCGTAAGGCATCACACTGAATCTAGATCTTAACTATTTAATTGTAACATAATCATTGTACTTACACAATTTGATATAAATAAATTGAAAAAAGAGTAAGAAAATTAAATACAAAAGACAAGCCCGGTGAGTTACATGCCGGATCTTCTCAGTGGAGTCCGCGTTTTGATCTAGTGATAGCTTGGTATTTAGATTGGATAAAATATAAATGTATAGATAAAATATCTGTAAATAACTCAGGGATTCAGGGTTCATAAAAGTTAATTAATTGAGTTTGAGTTTGATAGAAAAAAAATAATAGGTTTGCTGTTAGACTGAGCATAGCTTACAAAGATGGCGCCAATATCGTCCTCAGTTACGCCATATGTGTGCGTGATGCCAGTGTTCGATTTTAAGAAAATTTGTTCATAATGTGTCAATGTGTGCGTGCGCGAGCGTTTTACTATTTATCTTTATCTTTCATATGGGTAGATACATTTTATGCCATTTCCGCGCGCGCGATGCTCCATGTATGCTAGTATTACATAACGAAAATCAGTCCTGAATCTAGTTTTAAAACGAACGTTTCAGTACAAAAATGAGCATTTAAACCTTTATTCACGAATGATTTACGTTTTGTTATATGGGCTCTAGACATTCATTTAAGAGGTTTGCTATTGGTTGTGCGGCCTTTATAGCTTCACCGAATAAGAACTTTACCCCTTATGGTAAGGCCAACCAACGCATTCAGCCGCGTCTGCGGTGGCGTGTTGCGCGTACAGACGCCGCCCAGATGGCCCGTGAAGACCGCAGGACGCGTTGGTGTGAATATTTCCATACGAATATTTCTGCAGTAGCTGTTTGCCACTGTATATATATATTGTACCCACCTACGAAGCTGTAAAAGCTCTCCGGCCAATAGCTTAAGCAATTAGAAAATGGTATCCTAATGGCTACTACAAATTATGCCTCCAGATTTTAGCCATGCGCGTTTGCTATCATGTCCAAATGATTAAATGTCATGCTGCAGTCTATCTATGGCAGTCGTGCAACCTGCGTACTTTGTAACAGCCGTTGTAAATAAACTCAAAAATGTTTGTCTCCTCCCGAGGCTGTGCTATCGTAGTGCTCTAAGCGATCACCAAAGCTTAGCAGCGTTAGGTTAGGTAGATAACCCGGGGCTTTATAATACGGGCTAACTTGTGTCCTCTGCCGCAACATCTGGTGGGGGGTCCCCCCCCCCCTGCACCAACACCGCAGGGGGGCCTTTGGTCGTCGGACGCTGGGGCGGGAGCCCTAAGCATCCTTCACGCGCAACCCCGAGGAGGATGGCGGCGTGGTGTGGCCCACGCCGCCGTGAGCACCGCGACGGTGCAGGGGGGGAAGCAAGCTACAAGTTTCTCTTCCTGAGGCGGGCTCTTCGGAGCGCGGCACAAGGGGGGCACCGGCGCGTTCTACTCGGAGATCCCGGAGCCCCCCTGACACGTGCCAGTGCCGGCCACCGTGGGGTTTTAGTCGGTAAGAGTCTGACATGCCCCGCCAGCTTCCCCCAAGGTTGGCGGAAGTCCATGAGGATTTCCACACGAAAAAAAAAGGTAGGTCTGAGATGGGTGACTGCTCGTAGAGATTTCATATTCGAGCGTCTCTGTTAAGTCGCTGGTGCCGGTTACCACTTAATAGTAATTAAGTCGTAAGCCTTATAGGCGGCTTGATAAGTTCCAGCAGCAGGTGGCCACGAACCTGCCTCCACCAATCCGCACTGCGCCCGCGTGGTGGAGTATGACTATCTATCTATCTATGTCATTACGCCAGAGTTCTTGCGGGTAAGCAAAAAGTACCGAGTTCCTACAGGTTCTTGCCTTACATACCTCTCTACTTCCTCCACTCTCATAATTCGTCTCATACACGCTCGCCGGTTACGAAGACTCTTGACTTAAACGTATGTATGACATTAAGTATGACTAAAACCCTGATTTTTGAGAGAAAGCCTTTGCCCAGCAGTGGAAAAGTATAGCCTCATTTATTATTATGTATGAAGTATACAGTTTTTACTCATATACCTCTACATAATATATCAAAATTAACGACCAATAGTTCACGTACAACAAAGTTTTTCTGTTCCAGTATTAATATATAAATAATTAACTTTTACTGTATTAATCAGCAAAAAGAATGTAATAACTACAGGGTGTCTTTCTCGAGTAAATTATGGCCGCGTAATAAACTTTTTTGCTCATAAAAGTTTCATAAGTAAAGCGTTAACGTCGTTTATAGGGGCTGCAATAAAAGTTGATATTGAAGACGGCAGACTATTTTGTAGACAACTAACAGCTGTAATTTTTCATGATTTTGTCGATAAAAATACAGGCGTTAGTCACGGACGGTCGATTTGGTGAAGTGTTTAAGAGCTTACGCTGCTCCGCCAACTGGTTCGAGTAGTCGCGTGTGTGATCCCCGGACGGGACAAACCTTTGTGTGAATTATGTGTGTGTGTGTGTGTGCGTGTGCGTGTGCGTTTGTGTGCGTGCGTGCGTGCGCATACACTTCCAGACTCTAGAATCTAGAAAAAGACATTAATAGATTTCCCTATACAATCGAACGTGTCATTGCGCAGGGTGGCGCGGGAAGAGGTCATTACGCCCACTTCTGCATTTGCCATCTCACTTAGAGTGACACTGACGTAAACCACGCCCACCACGATGACGTCAGGGCCTAGTTGGAAGACACAGTGCACAGTTGCTACAATCTATGTGCTTTAACGGGGAAGTAAAACATCGTGAGGAAACCTGCATGCCAAAGAGCCGATCACGAAGGCCTAAGTTCGAGTCCTGGGCTAGACAAAGTATGCTGTATCTGTCGCCAAACTTTCAGTCACAGTCCGGACTTAGGTATTGTGCCAGGTATAATGGTAATACTAGTTTGAGACTTATCATTGTTGGAGATATGTGGGGGTACAAAGTACACCTTTGCCGCTCCCGTTTGAGTATAGTAGGCATGACGGGGTTATTTTATTATTTTACAGTACTGAAGTGTTTGTTTTTGACAATTGATAAGCATTTTAATGCTTAAGGCATGAATTTAAAATATATATAAATATATATAAATAAATTTCTGAATCACGGTATGCACTCTATCAATATTATTATTGCCTACCACTATTTATTATTAGTTGGACTGCAAGTCAGAGGTCTCGGGTTCAAGCCCAGACACGCACCGCTGTTTGTTTTTCGAAAGCATGTGCGTATTAAAAATTAACAATCACTTGCTTTAACGGTGTGAAGGAAAACATTGTGAGGAAATCTGCATGCCAAAGAGTTTTTCGAAGGTATGTGAAGTTCGCCAACCCGCACTGGGAGAACGTGGTGGACTATGGCCTTAATCCTCTCAGTTTGAGAGGATGCTCGTGCTTAACAGTGGGACAGTTTCCTAACATTAAGATTGTTCAGGTGGGGATTCACAGAAGTTACCAATATGGGGTGTTTGTGCGGCGTAACCCAAACGATGCCCCACCTTATATCGTGTTTCACATCCCCTAACATCTGTACGCAGCAGGACTTGATGGCTATCTCCAATAATGCAGTCAATGTAACCGCATTCTGGGCTGCTTCCATAGAACTATAGCATGTTTACCATCGAAACGCTAACAAGAAAAGGCAGCGAAAGTGATTTACAACACTATCGTGCCCTATTTCACTTGAAGTGTTTTATTTTTACGATTTCTGTGAACAACCGCGACATTATTCTCCAGAGTTACCCGGAAATCAACACAAGTCCGTTATAAACAATGATAACCATTCCAATATTTCACAATTCAACATGAATTTGTTTCGGTAATTCGGTTAAAAAGCTATTAAAAGCATCTGGGCTGTATCGTAGCCGGCGTCGTTTGTTAACGCGCCCCAAAGTTGCTAACGACTGGTTTAAAACTAACTGTGAGGTCTGAATTATGATGGTTATATAGTTGCGGTTGTAGTTTACATTTTGTTTAATATAGTTAGTCAAATATAAGGCCGGCGTGGCTTTATAAAAATATATTTGGTTTTACAAATATAATTATTACAATAGATATTCAAAATATTACAGCCGTAAAATATTACTTAACGTTCGAGCAAACGGTAAGAAAGCTTAGCTTCCTTGTTCAACGGTGAGACGGATAATAAAGGTACTTTGTCAGGTAATGGCTTTATATAGGCATCGCTAAACAAAGATGTTTACAACGGCGTCGCCTACGCAGAGTGCGCAGTTATAATTTATATCTGTTTATTAATCAAAACAGTTAGTGACTAAACATGTAACTTGATATCTTGTTTACGGCGACGTGTCTTCAGGTACGCAGTTAAAAACAAGTTTTGCTGAATAATCAAAACAGTTATTAGAATTGGTTTGCTTATGTAATGTTTTGTATTTATTGCAGCAGCCGTCAATGTACTTGAATTGAACTGGGTACTGGTTGGGAATACATAATTCGGTATAATACAAATTCAATCATAGATGTAGTATTAGTGCCTGGATGCCATAATATGTAAACTGTTTGTTTTCTCAAACGTAATTTTTAAGCTTAGTAGTGATTGGCTCCTTTTAGATTCACAAATCAAGTGTTTTTAAGAGTAGTAAACCTTAGGAATTAATCCTGTGTTGTGGGTGTGTGTGTTTACAAACACGAAATTCACACACACACACACCCAAAACGAAACAAATATTTGTGGGTCTTACAAAGATTTGGCCCGTGCAGGCATTGAACCCACGACTATCTAGCGGAGGGAGCGGCTTAAGGTTTCGCCATATAGCCGACGCAGCGCGACGGGAGCGCGACGGTGGCGCGGCTTGGGGAGTTGTAGTGTACTGAAATGTACGAGAGACGCCACACAAGCGATGCCACGTTTAGTGCGACGGCAAACGTCACGACCGAACGTAGATGAGCGCTTCTGTCACGCTCCCGTCGCGCTCCGTCGGCTATTTGACAAAACCTTTAAGCTCTTGACCACTGGACCAAGCTGTCCGCGAAGTTTGTTTGATGCTCTATGCCGCCTTATGTGGAATCCGTCGCACTGAACGTCGGTATCGGATTTTCTGTATACCGACCTCCAATGTTTACCACCTTTAAAAAGTTATTGTGAATAGATCACAACAATCGAAATCATAATGACTAGAAGTGATATACCCGTGTGAATTTGTTGCCACACATGTAAGAAAATGATCATATGAAATGCTTCAGGACTGCGTGGACCCATGTACGTGGTACAGTGGATAAAGTTGATATTAATAGTCTTGTTACTATACTTATAAAGTAATACCATTTATTGGAGAATATTTTATACGGCAATTATGTGAGTGTATGTGAATCTGTGTTTCGAAGTAAATATAAAGAGTAGATAGCATTGGGTTTCCCTATACAATCAGACGTGTCATAGAGTGGTGTGAAGAGGACGTTGCACTTCGCCCTCTTCAGAATTTCCATCAAACAGGAATGACAGATTGACGTAAACCACACCCACCGCAATAACGTCAGGGTCTAGTTGATGACACAGAGCACAACTGCCTAGGCCAACTCCCCTTTATATTTGTTTCGTGGTCTGTGTCTGTATTTTAAAATGTTGATATATGGCTCAGCAGTGACTGTGGTTTTAAGTAAAATCGTTTGCTATGACATTTCAATTTTTTTATTATATCCTTTTTTGTGGTATAGATCGTTTTGCCAGGTAATGACCTAATGTATACGAGGTGTCTAATTACCTTTGTACCAATTACACCCTAGTCTGTTATTACGAATGGGGCTTATTTCTTTTACCCCCTTCAGGCGAGATAATTACGCCCTAAGTATCAGAGTAATGGCGACCGAACACGACATATTTATTCCATACGATGGAAGCAATAAACCCATATTTAGATTACAGGGCCTCGTTGGTCTAATAGCGCATAGTACGGCGCGATCTTGAGGGCCTAAGTTCGAGTCCTGGGTTAGACAGTGTCCTTTATTTGTCGCAAAACTTTCAGTCTCAGTCTGGACTTGGGTATTGTGCCAGGTATAATGGTAATATTACTTTGGGGCTTACCATTGTTACAGATATGTGGGGGTACAAAGTACACCTCTGCCGCTCCCGTTTGGGCAATGTAGGCGTGACGGTTTTATTTTTTTATTTTTCAAATAATTGTATAAGCTTGTTGCTCCTTTTTACAGTACTGAAGTGTTTGTTTTTGTTAATTGATAAACACTTTAATGCTTAAGGCATGAATTCAAATATAAACTTTCTGAATAACGGCATGCACTCTATTAATATTATTATTACCTATCACTATTTATTATTAGTTGGACTGCAACTTTGTGACTCTGTCTTTTCGAAAGCCTGTGCGTATTATAAAATTAACTTTCGCTTGCTTTAACGATGAAAGAAAACATCGTGAGGAAACCTGCATGCCTAAGAGTTTCTCGAAGGTGTGTGAAGTTCGCCAACCCGCACTGGACCAGAATGGTGGACTATGCCCTAAACCCTCTCAGTATGAGAGGAGGCCCGTGCCCAACGATGAGACAGGTTCCTAACAGGGCTAATATTACTATTTACCTGTCACTAAAAATATTGGTCGATGCCACAAACAAAGTTAACCCTGAAACTTTATTTTCCTTCTCTAGAAATTATTCCGGTGTGTCATAGATGAAACATTAAATTTTGATTTACAAAGAAAGTTCAGTTTACAAAAGAAACACATAACCAGTTGTAGGTCACACAAAGATTTCTCCTTTGCGAGGATCGAGTAAACGACGCGGCCTACACTACCATGCCGTAGTTAACCCTCTATTTGTAGAGTGGCTAAAAGCAGGTCAACGTGTACCGTAAGGTATAATTTACTTACGTGCTTCGGTTCAGAGGTAAAGGCACAGTAATTTATTTAACCCTCAGTTTAATATTAATGGAATTGCTCAGGCTAGTGTCAACATCGATTTTCTGTCGAGTCAACTGGCAGGCAACCATTAGCCGGGATATGTGGGTAGTTTGTTTAGTAAGTGGACAGCGAACTATTAATTTAGAGCTGCTTTAGTCGTGTAAATATGGAGTCCTTTTTTTATACTTTCAATAAAAGAGGAGCTTTATATCTCCTATTTTATCTGTCTGGTTCGTCTGTCTGGCTGTCGGCTTCGTCTGTCTACCCTGAGCCTACAAAAAGGATGCTTCGATTATTTATGAAACTATTTATGGCTTAGCACAGACAGATTGACGTCAGCGTGACGCTATCGAGTTGATATGCCGTCATTTTCCTACCCATGATGTGGTTTATGCTGAGCCTTCTGGTGGCTTGTGACAAACAGTTGGACGTTACCTGTCAAGAAAGCTAAGCACTCTCATTTTTAATTTCTAAATTTGCAGTCATCTGTAAAGGGCGTCTAAATTTAAAACTGGACTAATTATGTCGTAGTAGATATTCTATGCCAAGTGAGGCCGTGATGTTTTTAGCCATCACCAAGGCTAAGCAGCGTTGGTCTTAGTTAGTCTACGATGGGTTACCATTTGTGTTATTTCCATATTTGAGCTACTTCGTGCTTTGGAAGGCACGTTAACCTTTTGACTCGAAGAAGTTCGTAACTAATTATACCTGTTAGATCGTAAAGATAATACCTGGTGTAAGGTCTATTTTTTGCCGACGTTTGCAAAACAAAAATAATAATTCAAAAACTATAACGATATTTCAGTGGATATAAAAAGTAAACGACTTTACGATGATGACGTGTTTTATTTACGCACAACTTTATAAAGTTTGTATCCTAATACTATTAACATTTCTACCCCAAACATAAACACCTGGAATATCTCATAATTATTGCCCTGTTTTCTGTTTTCATCTTTAGGAAAATTTTCATAAACTTAAACAAATGATTTATTGCACTTTCTAATCGTAAATAACTAATAAATAAGAATGCATATCTAAGTTCAGGTCATAGACCACCAACACAGACTACCAACTATTATACATCTACAGAACGATAATATTACACATTTTAGTTATTTAGTACATTTTGTTTAGTTTATAGCTACTATTTAGTGTTTACCCACAATAGATCAATAAAGAAAATCAACTCCGCTTGCGTATAAATTTATACGTAACCGATTATAAGGTCGGCAATTTGGCGATTTAGACACGTATAAATTTATACGTTACCGAGAAAGTGTCCTAGCTAGTCCCGTTTATCACTACATCTGGTAGTTGTTAAACCAATATGAAAACTTTATCGGCGGCTTGATAAGTACCAATGGTAGATGGTCACAAACCTGCCTCCACCTACATGATTATATGATATGGTATTCTATATTCGGTCAAAAGACGTCCCCCACAAAAGCCTCCCCTAAAGATCGCCTTAGCCGTTTCCGCCGCCTACGAAAATACGGCTTTGTATCATCATCATTATCACCTCGCATCACTGTCTGGACATAGGCCTCTCCCAAGGCGTGTCGTTGAGCCTGTTCTTCGGCTCTGCTCTTCCAACCACTGCCAGCCACTCTGCGTATATCGTCGCTCCACTTTGCACGCTCCAGGTCCAGGACGTCCTACACTGCGTTTACCGAGCCGCTCCACCCAAGAACACGTTTACCCCTACGGTTATCGGTCCTTAGGCAAATATGGCCGCCCCACTGTCACTTCAGCGTGCTGATCCTGTGATCTATGTCGACGACATTGATTCTCTGCCGGCTTTCTGTATGCATCCACTTTTTATCCACACTTTCATTTTGTAGGTTGCCTGCCCACTCCACTGTTTACGCATAAAGCTAATATTGTATGGGTTGTACTTTCTGAGTCGTGAGTATTTTCAATTTTCGATACTTGTTGTATCAGTCAATATCGCGTATCAGGATCTGAAATATTCAATTACGATACGTCAATTCGGGTAAACTCGTCGTAATGCCGCGGACATGATATTAATATCGAAATTTTGTCCGTTCAGGGTTGCCAATGATTAAATTAAGAAAAAACAACGGGTTGTATAGTGTTTTTTGAAAGCGTTGATCAAGCGCTGGAATTAAACCAACGTCTAACAGTACATTTTTAACAGCGATTGCTACAGCACGCATCGTTGTGAAAGTGCCCGTGCGAACGAGTGGTCACTGTATGTTATAACGGTGGTTCGAATTTTGAAATGTACTTATTCCCACTTTAACCTTTTTTTTTTTAAATCCATTAAGAGGTAGTACCGCTGCGAGAGCGTGGTAGCGTGGTAGCGAACATCAAGGTTGAGCAGCGTTTGGCTCAGTCGGTCTGAGATGGATGACTGTTTGTGGCACATTCATTTTGAAGCGTTTCCGTGCTTCGAAAGGCACGCTAAGCCGTTGGTTCCCGTTACTCTTCCAGTCGCTAAGCCAAGTTGGAAATCATATGGGAGGCTTGATAAGTTCCAGCAGCAGATGGCCACAAGATGTTAACTCTTGATGAATGTAATTTGACTATACCGGAAGATTCCCGTAAAGCATCAAGAGGTAGCCCTGTATATAACCTTTTTTCGCTCATGTATGTATGTAAATAAATTCAATAACTTGGTTCCCTGGACACGGCGATGTCAAACGACGCTTCGCGGGACCGATAATTCAATTTATGCCGTTCTGTCAGAACGTATCCCTTAGGGCGGGAACTAGTGGGGGTAAACAAAAGATACGGCACAATATCACACCGCGTATAAATAATGTATGCTATATTCAACGGAAGGAATATTTCTTTTGCAACTTTTGCGGAATTGCGGCCGATGTTGTCCGGCGGAGATTTTGGAAAAATTCTTTAGAATTGATTTACGGTTTGACTGTTGCAATGTTTTTTGTGATTCTCTATTAGAAAAGAAAAACTACAGACCTATGGGATGGGATGATTACTGTTCTTTTTTGAAAAAAAAAAATTACGAATGTTTTTGGATTACATAAAGATATTTTGATCCGTGCTTGAATCGGCTGCTACCAGTCCAGTAAACGGAGCGGCCGAATCTGTAGGTTAGAGGGTCGTCCATTAATCACGTGATGTTTTTAGCAACTTTTGAACCCCTCCACTCCTCCCCTCGTTGATACGTAATATCTCACTACACTCCCCTCCCCTCCGTTCATGTGATCTTTCGTGATCTTTTCTGAACCCCCCTTCCCCCTTTCGATCCTCACGTGATCAATAGACGATCCCTAACCATAGAAATAATATATCGATAAATAATAAATATTATATCGATGGCTGTAGCCAACTCAGATCAAACAGTAACCCACTCATACAATTCTTTATTTAATTGAGTATCAGAATATTTTTTTATTTATGTAAAACTTCATAGTGTTTATGAATTTTCAGGAAAGTATCAAAGACCCTACCTCTACTTCAGTACCCACAACTGCCATGATATCACTCTCCTCAATCATTCCCGCATGTCATGCGATCACTGGCCATATGGAGCACCGTGCTGACTGGTATCTCGAGCTGTTTGGGTATCAGATCCGATCATCTCTTAGGGCTGCGTCCCCTTGGCCTCTTCTCCTCTATTGTGCCTATCACCAGTAATATCTCTAGGTTATTACTATTTCTTCTAGCCATATGACCAAAGAACTGTAGGATTCGGTGAAGGCAGATGGCGGACAGTATCTGGGAATGTTCGAGTTTCATGATATACCTATATGGTAATTCCAAGTAATACTAAGTATTATATATATATATATATATATATATATAATACTTAATATATTATATATATATATATATATATATATATATATATATATATATATATAATACTTTGACCACGGGGGCTGGTACCCACAGCATCAATCCATCGATATCCACTCCACAAAGTAATTTACGACACACTTATCCCACTGATGGACGTTATTAATTGAATAAATTTCCGAGTTATTGATTCGCGGACTCAATTTCACTCGCAGTTAGTTAATTTTCATATTAATTTGGACGGCGCGAATGAAATGTACGAGTATGTTGTTTGTTATTTCGCATCGTGAACTTTTATGAATTACTAATGAATTGGACAATTAATTTGTATGAGTTTTCGATGTGTAAATATTGTGCGGAAAATTCATTTTCGTGACACATTACAATAATATTTGGTGATTGGATACTATTATATATGAATATGTAATCTGGGGTAATCAGAGGATATATTTCTTTTTTTCTTTTCTTTTAAAAACTTACACTAGGATTTATTTCTGTGTCGTGGGTGCGTCTCTATCTACATCATCACGCCAGATCCCTCGCGGGGTAGGCAGAGAGCACAGAGTTCCATCATGTTCTTTCCTTACATACCTCTCTGGCTTCCTCCACTCTCATAGTTTGTCTCATACACGTGCGTGGGTGCGTTTGGAAACATGATAATTCACATACACAAATACCCAGACCGGAACAAATACTTGTGGATCACACAAAGATTTGTCCCGTGCGGAAACCAAACCCGCGACTATTAACCGCAGTGGGCGGAGCGGCTTAGGCTCTTAACCACTGCGCTAGATCGGCCGTCGTGTATGTTTGCATGTATTCTCATTTTTAGTACTACGTAGTGTAATGTACCTTGTCTCCCACACGCCACATTGACAGTGTATACAGAACAGCTTTTGTTTTAAAGAAGTGGCTATGGAGTTTCTAGCCCTTCTCCGCTGGAGTGGCTATTTACTTCATTGACGATTATTGGTCATATAGCACGTCTTTAATGTAAACAAAAATGTCAAAGCGTAGCGTGTCGTGCCAAAAGAGCTCGAATGTCTGCTCCTTTTGTAGATTTTTTTCTGAATGCACTCTGGGTTCTGGGATTGGTCATGCTCACTAAAAAGTCTATGCTTGTAGTGGCTATTTGGTGGGGGTCACTTTTTTCTCTCTAATATGGTTGAAGGCTGCTAAAGTAGTCGTACTCGTGAACGAGTGCTGCTTGTGGAGAGTGGTCCACCCAGAATCCTCTAGCTTTTCCTTATAATATATATTTAAAAATATTATTATTAGTCTTATATCTCAGTCGTAAGTCATCACACTGCAGTTGTATCGCATAAATGATTTTGTACAATATAGAAATGTATGTATCTATACAGAAAATACTGAGTTCTTAGATTTCCGCGAATACGAGGCATGCCTTTTAAGTTTTGTCGTTTGAAGAAAAAAACACAACTAGAACCTTATAGTACTTTTTATTGTTTTTCAAAGTATTCATCACGTAGCTTAATACACTTTGCCATTCGCTCAAACCAGTTATTATAACATTTATTCCACTCTAAAGTAAGGGTTTTCAAAATGGCTGACTTGAAAGCGTCGACTGCTTCTTCACCGGACTGGAACCTTTGACCACGAAGACTTTTCTTAATTTTAGGAAATGTAAAGAAATCGTTAGGGCTTAGGTCAGGACTGTATGGAGGATGGTTAAGAATTTTTACTTTTTTCTGCTTCATATACTCAATCGTTTGACGAGCGCTGTGTGAGCTTACGTTGTCGTGGTGCAGGATGATGCGTCGCTTAGAGTTAGATTTTCGAAGTTCGGCGATGACTTGTGGCAAACAAACTGTGGTATACCACTCTGCGTTAACCGTTCTACGATCTTCAAGTGCAATAGTCGCAACATGGCCAGTTTTTCCAACGAACGTGGCCACCATCTTCTTTGAAGTGCTTCGAGAACGAACAGCTTTAGTCGGCTTTGGCTCGTCTTGAAAGACCCAGATTGTAGATTGTTGTTTGGAATCAGGATCGTAGGCATAGATCCAAGATTCGTCACCACTGATGATGTCGTAGACGTGATTTGACTCTCCTCGGTTGAACCTTTGCAGAGTTTTCTTACACCATCTGACGCGGGCCGCCTTGTGATTGTCGGAAAGCAGATGCGGTATCCAACGGCAAACTAGCTTTCTCACACCAAGCGCTTCATGCAAGATCTTCTGAATGGTTGTCCCTAAGATACCTAAAAGAGCCTCTATCTCTCGATACGTCACATGATGATCTTCGAGAATTAGTTGTCTCACAGCAATGATGTTATCTTCAGTGAAGGCGGATTTTGGGCGTCCTTCGCGAGATTTGTCACTAACACTAGTATTTCCACGCTGGAATTCTAAATACCAGTGTTCGACAGTCCGCAGTGGGCATGGGGCTTCATCCCTGAACACAGATGTTAGCTCTTCAAAACACTGAAGCCGTGTCAGGCCTTAAATTATTGCACGAACATTTTCCTTAGAAAGATTCATTTTCGTACGTAACCTGACAGACTCCAATCGACGCTGTGACTAAACAATAGCATTAATCCTAATACTTTCAACTGTTTTGAGATTCAAAATTTAAACACGTTCGAATATAGAACAGTTCCAAATTCAAAATTGCCGGGAAATATGGAAACGACAGAACTTAAAAGGCATGCCTCGTATAACACTTCAAATAAAACTATTTTACGGATTTTATCGCGTAGATCATTCTGCGTAGATCGGACCAACATAAATAATTAAGAAGTTTGAGGGTACCCCGGAACAACTATGCCTTTTGAACGTCTAACACCTCAGTCCCTCCCGTGACCATGGGCTGCAAAGCACTCGAAACGTCGAGAACTAAAAATAAAAAATAAACCGCGACAAAATCCGTAAAATAGTTTTATTTCGTATACAGAAAATGATGAATATAATGAGAATGGAGAATTAGGCAAAAAAGACAAGTCCGCTGAGTTTCTTGCCAGATCTTCTCAATGAAGGCCGCGTTCCGATCCGGTGGTAGATTAGTAAGTTAAAAAAAAATATAAATATGACAATTTATGCAAAATAAACGATTTGAGTTTGAGTTTGATATATAATAGGTACCTGTAGTTTTCTTCATTCCTAACGTCCACGCTTTTATTTCACATCAAACAGTTCACATACACTTACGAGGATGTTCAACACCTAGAGTCTATTTAACGTCTACTTTTAAAATGATAGCTTATATTTCAGGAGGAACCTGCATGTAGTGACTACCCAAGTAGCACAACTGCTGCTTAATAGACAAAGTAACAGTCCTTTAACAGCTTTAAGCTGTAAGTTAAGAGTGTGTCATCGTCATCTCAGCCTATACTTGTCCACTGCTGAGCATAGGCCTCCCCAATCGATTTCCAGCGTAAATGGTCCGATGCCACCTGCATGCAACGACTTCCTGCGATTTTCACAAGATCGTCGGTCTATCCGGTAGGCGGTCGTCCTACGCTGCGCTTGCCAATACGTGGTCTCCACTCTAGAAACTTTCTGCCCCAATGCCCGCCCGATCTTCGCGCTATGTGGCCCGCCCATTGCCACTTCAGCTTGGTCCTTCTACGAATCACCTAATTCTTGATTCGATCACGTAAAGAAACGCCGAGCATAGCTTTTCCCGTAGCTCGCAACTCTGAGCTTTTTTATGAGACCTATTGTAAGAGAGTGTAAACTGCATATTCCATACCATCACGCCCGATTCCTTACAGGGTAGGCGGAGAGCATACCTCTCTGGTTCATCCACTCTTATAGTTCGTCTCACGCTGCAGAATAGTGTAACCTTTCTTGACCATTATGCAGCTAGCCTATACTCTCTTATATAGCTTTAGTAAACCTTAAAGCTGTAAAAAGGCTGTTACTTCCACTCTTAAGCAGCTGCAGCATTTGTTCTACTTGGAAACTTTTGTGTGAGTTAAAACAAAATGAAGTATTTGCAGTCACAGAAAAAAGACACGTTTTTCAGGTAAACAATTTTGGTTTGACTTGACTTTTTAACATTAAGTACTGCTTGCTTAAATTCGCGGTTTATTTTATTATCTACCTTCTCTGACCATCCGTCCACCTTATCCACTCCACGACTTGCGGTACGCGCTCTCTGCATTTTTCGCAAATATTTACCTAAAATTTCCGTTCTTTAAAATCTTCTCTAAGACCAGAAGAAGTTACAATCGCGCAACCGGGTATTCAGTTGGGAATAAACCCCAAGAGACTAATCAATCGAGGTACCAGGAAATAATTAACCTAATATAGATACCATTGGATCTTAATACCTCCGAACCCAAATGTCAGCCCGCCCCCCTGGTCATGGCCCCAAAAAAGCTTAATTTATCACTAGTAAGCGCTTGAAGGGACAAAAAGGAAGGTACAATTGGATATACATATCCAAAAACCTATCAACCATTGTTAACATAACATTTGAATCCCAACTCTAGAAATATGAGTATAGGATTCATTTCGCCACTGCTATGTTGTTCAACTTGACATATTATTGAAAAGCTGAGTACTATAAAGATACCGAATTTTTAGAGGTCCTATCTATATGATAATGAGACGGCTGATCAAATGTATGTTAAAACGGCCGATATTATTGGGTTCGGAATGGGAGCAAAGGATAAATTGAAATAACAAGGGTCCCTGTAATTGTCGGCCGTAGTTCTGACACTTGAAATTTGAGGCGGTGACATAGCTGTGGTATATAAGATAGATGGGTTAAATTATGTTTGAAGAGCACAATATTCAGATGAGCGATTTTTTTGTATTGGAGACTGGTCCAGTGAATCACCCCTATATCAACTAATGGAAAGTGTAAATGAACCAAAGATGTGGCTTGCTTATAATAGCATGGATTAAAAATATCCAAGTGTATATTGAGTTTTTAGATTTACGCGAATATTACACATGAAATAAAACTATTTCTCGGATTTTATCGCAGTTTATTTTTTATTTTTAAGTTCCTACGTTTCGAGTGCTTCTTTGTTTGTTATAAACGTAGCATTAGGATTTATTCCTGTGTCGTGGGTGCATTTAAAAATTTACATACACAAATACCTAGACCAAAGCAAATAATTGAGAATCACACAAAGATTTCTCCCGTGCGGGAATCGAGCCCGCGACTATTAGGCACAGTGGGCGGAGCGGCATAAGCTCTTAACCGCTGTGCTAAATAGTCCGTCAAGGGAACACCCATGGTCACGTGTACTTAAGCGTATTGCACATAAGGAACATATTTCAGCTATTATATATACTGGCATAAATATATTTTGGTAAGTAAATAATATACACATATATTGTACAGCACTCCAGGTACCAAATATCCATATCATCATGCTAGATCATTTGCGGGGTAGGCAGAAAATATAGAAAATAGATTATTCTACTCTCATTGTTTTTCTTTCCATTTTTTTTCGCAGGCCTCGCGTTTGGACCGTCAAAGATAGTCACGCCTATATTCCCCAAGCGGGGGCGGCACAAAAGTACTGTGTACAGCCACGTCTCAGATATTCGGCGAGCCCATGGCTAGTATACCAGAAACAGTTCCAGACTCCGGTCCATAGAAAATAGCTTTTCTATGCTCGGAAAAGCGACTGAGAATTTATATCTATCTATATGATTACGCCAGATCCCTTACGGGGTAGACAGAGAGTACAGAGTTCCAACAGGCTCTTTCCTTACACGTATTGAGAATATATTGATAGAAAAAGCTAAAAAGCGGCTATGATTATTTTTTATATAAACACCGTCACGCCTTCATTCCCCAAGGAGGGGTGGCAGAGGGTACGGAGTACACATGTAATAGGGGGCGAGCCTATATCAGGCACAATTCCAGACTCAGGACTCATACTGGGAAGTTTTTGTTAGCAAAACTTCATTTGTCCGACCTAGGATTTGAACCCGGGATGTCGTGATCACCAAGCGATGCGCTTTGCCACTAGACCAACGAGTAAGGTCAACATTTTTTACATATTTTTAAAAAATAACGCCGCTCTACACTCAAAAATCCAGACAGAGTCAAATATTTGTGGATTCGAGGATCGAACCCGCGACTACTTACTTTAGTGGTCTAACGTCGGCCGTCCGACATTTGTTTTCATGTATTAATTATCATGGAAAATTAAATATTTCATGACTTGAGATAGGCTAAATGTAGCCCATTTTGAGTCCTCTAGAGACTTAATAACGTTAAAATCTATAACAACATTAAATATTAAACTGGGAATTCCCACGGAGATGGTGAGAAAGGTTCCGATGTTGTTTTAATTGAACGTAACTATAATTTGGTTGCCACCTGCTTTGAAGTTAGTAAGTTTATATCATCTCTTTCAGCTCCTTCCACTTATCACAGGGCATAAACCTTCTCCCTCTAACGCCACATAGGGTAAACAGTATAATTATCGCCCAATTAAGGGATTAATACACGTTATTTTCTTATTGGTAGGTTTATTTCGGAATAAATCGGCTAAATTAAAATTATTCACGAAACTTAATTATACTCTCTAAAGGAATATTAGTCACTTGTAACAATATCTTTGAAAACATGACAATAAAAAGGCACTTCTAAAATCACAGTAATTGCCCATTAAGACATAGTAAGTGCCACTTATTACATACAATTATTGTCCACCTTACGGCTTTAGTAAATACCCCATAATTTCACTATTAATAATCAAAAATTGCGAGCTCTTTTTGCGTTTTGTACGATTAAATATAACTCTTCTCGATCATAATAAGTATCAGCATCAGAGTCATTTAATTTGTAGTAAAAATAGCATAAAAACGGCATTATATCAGCATCATCATGTTACTTTTGTGGCAATCTGATATACATTGGAAATGAAAATGTAGATGGTAGCCACTGCATTCAATTTTGTTTTTAATAATAATATGATTGCATACTGCACAAGCATCATAGAATTCACCAGCAGCCGAAAATGTGAATAGCAGTCTGTGACTCTTCCGCGTTGGAGTGTTCGATATTATAAACACATTTCGATCCCTTCTCAGCTACAACGAGCTCCGAACTAATGACAATCTGGAAATTAATCTCGTCCGCATTAAAAATCCAACTGGGTTGGCTGAGAACCTCCACAATTCCTTTTCCTTCTGTATAAGCACAAACTTATATCTTATTTAGAAACTTTTGTGTTTGATTTAGTTACTCGTTCAGAGGTTTTAATAAATATTTAGGATGCCTTTTAAAAAAAATCTCTCGTTACTCAATGCCAGGCCTATTATTTGAGAACGGATTAAGTTTTGGATTTTCTATAAGAGTAAATGTTTCTTCCTGTCTAAAATATTCTCTTTATTCTTCGGAAAACATTTTTGAGCCAAAGTTATCATCCAGTTTTCACGAAGAGCTTATTCATTTGTAGTCAAGATAGGCGATGGACCCATGCTAGTCTTGTGGCCTGGGTTACGTTTATAAAACCCAAGCGTAAATAGAAACGCCATATTTCTAAGCTGTTTGGTGATCTGACAATTTTTGTAAATTTTTTTGTACTTCGGCAATAGCTTTTCCAAGGTTTTCCTGGGAGTATTATAATTTAGGCACCTTCGGCAATCTGAAAAAAACGAATATTTCAGCTAAAAAATAAAAACACAAGAAATATACATATATTGACGGGACCAAAGCTGTATCAATTACCATTGGCAATAACTAAAAACTGGTTTGGCAATAACTAGAATCATTAAAATTTTAATACAGTGATTGCCCAACCTCTTTTAAAACTATACGAAAAAAGTAACGTTCAAAACGATACATTATACACGTACTAAAATAACTGCTATTTCAAATAAATTAATCACAAAAGACTTAAAACGAAAGAAGCTAGCAAACATTGTAAATTTTTAGAAACATCCTTTTGATGACACTGACGCAACACTGAAATCGGCCATGACACTCAAAAAAGACAAAATATTGCCAGTTTTTTAGATTAAAAATGCTACCACAAACTAAAAGATGAAATCCATGGCAATTAATTTGAACTGGCCCCTTTAGAAGTTATGAAAAAATGTGTTGTTTCTTAATGTTGGCAATTACTGTATGGTGGGCAATGACTATAGCGTTTACCCTATCCCTATTCTTAGTCAATCTTGGCCAGGTCCTGCCTACGAACTTAAGGCGCTACTGCGAAGAACACGTGTTTTTATACTCTATGTACTTCAAGAAGTATTAAAGAATTAATATTTCGAAAAATGATTTTTGACTCTATGTTTTAGGATCTGGTAATAGGAATACAAAATTTTCTAGATAGAAATAAATCAAAAGTCACCTATTGCTATACATTTTCTGATTCCAACGCGAAACGCATTACTTAAAAACTATAATAATAAACTTAAAAACTATAATATATAAAATTTGCTACAATTATAAAATTAACTATATAATTGTAGCAAAGTTTTTGTAAAGCCGTTTTTCATTTCATAGAGCAATGTTTTTGAAAATTATTTATATTTGTTGTTGCGCACACGTTTTTTATTTTCGAAAGCACCCTCAATATATCCATCCCTTATTATTCATTTGGAAAGTAATTACATCACTGTCTCTCCCCCGGTCGATATATGGTCGATTGAGGTAGGCCCTTAAGTATTTTTCATGTAAGGTGGGTACTGTGACAGTTGTAAATGTCGAAGAAAATTATACTTTATGCAATGGCAATAAGAGGCATGACCCATTTCTATACTTATGGTTTTGTGTTTTAAAACCATTGAATGAAATATTAATTTCGTTTGGCACTTAGAACTGCCACTACCCATCTTATGTAAATAATATTAAAGCTACACTGCTGGCTAGTATAGAAAATTTATTGCAAGTATTTAGGCGATCTGAAATTAGAAGTATACTTTCATGTAGAGTTTAGAAGTAAAATAAGGGCCCTGATAAAGACGACTATATATGATATTGTTGTTTTTATCAAGGCCCTTATTAGCTAAGACTAAACACGTAACGTCGACACGCGGACTCGCGGACACGCAGACACGCGGACACGCGGACACGCACCACGCAGACACGCGGACATGCGGACACGCGGACTAGCTTGATGCTATAGGGTTTTGTATCTACTAAATAATATAAGGCGCTCGTAGCGCTGTGCGACCACGGTGTTTTGTACCGATCACCAAGGTTAAGCAGCATTCGACTCGGTCCACCTAAGATGGGTGAACGTTTGTGGCATTTTCATATCGAACGTCTCCGTGCTTCGGAAGGCACGCTAAGCCGGTGGTCCCGGTTACCACTTAATGTGGTAGTCGTTAATCCGAATTGGAAGCCTTATGGAGGCGGCTTGATATGTTCCAACAGCGGGTGGCCACAAAACTGCCTCCACCAATCCGCACTGGGTCGGCGTGGTGGAGTATGACCTAATCTCTCACCTCGGTTTGTGAGAGAAGGCTTTAGCCCAGAAGTGGTCAGTATAGCGTTTTTGCTATACCTATTACTGGAATCAAACATGAGGATCACAATTAGGCTCTGATAATATTTTTTCTTATCCGTGGTGCTTTACAACTGGGCTTATCCTAGTTGTAGTCTCATTATTTATGGCTGATCTGCCAATTTTTTGTGTATCCCGCTATGCAAAGGAGGGAAGTGGAATTTTAGTTTTCCTACTTCTCCTGTTTTTCTTTCTAATTAAATTTGTTGAGGGTTCCAAGACAATTAAAGCGCATCCCGGGATACCCCAAGGTTCAAACCTTGGTGTCATTTAAGGAGACCATTGTGGATCCTGGCTTATAGGAGTTACAATGGTGGGAACGTGTGGCGGGCTTGGTCCCATAAAAAAAGTGGGCAGTATAGGCTGATACGAGTATTATTATTATTATAACTCTTATAAAGAATCAGGTTATTCTGTCTGTAAAAGTCTTTCGTCACAAACCGTGGTGAGAGAGATTAGGACATACTCCACCACGCAGATCTAGTACGGATTGGTGAAGGCATCTGTTGTTGGAACTCATCAAGCCAATATAGGGCTTGGCACAAGCAGAATCAACGGTCAAAGTCAAAGTATTTTTTTTATTGTATAAGCCAATACGAAAGCATTTCAGAAATAAGGGAGACCGACTTAAATAACTAAAAAGCAAAAAATAATTATTGTAAGTCGGCCGACTGCACCGACCGACTGGGTGCAGTCGGTTACTTGGCACCTCCGGTGTATTATTTGAAGTCGGTTTTCCTTTTTTTCAAAAGTTATTTATTTACAAAATAGTATCACGAAGAGCCGAGGTAGATCACGATCTGGCAAATTTAGAAATCAGACGTCGACATACACATCTGCAAATACATCAGGACTAAGATGAAGCAACATAGTAGATCCCAAAGTTACATACATGTAGTTTACACGAACTTGGCTACTTTTCAAGTAAAATTGACCCAAGTTCAAAGTGCCGAAGTGCAGGTAACTGCACAGTTTCAACTGTTACTAAGAGCTAGCGGTAACTGGTGTTCCTCTACATTGTAATCTTGGAGCGATGATCTAACTTAAGTTTGGAAGTTAATCATAGAACTGTACAAGTAGAATAGTGATTCTGAATAAAACGAAAATTCTTTACTTCGGGTGGGAATCGAGCGTCTCCGTGCTTCGGAAGGCATCATAAGCCGTTGATCCCGGTTACCACTTAAGGTCTCGCCACATAGTCGACGTAGCGCGACGGTAGCGAGACGGTGGTGCGACATGGAGAGTTGTAATGTACTCAAATGTACGGGAGAAGACACACAGCGCAGCCACGTTTGGCGCGACGGCAAACGTCATAACCCGCTGCCGTCGCGCCCGACTCGAATACAAACGAAGTACGGGACAGCGAGACGCCAATACGCCGCGCCTTTATTAAAAAGGCGACAACCCGATATTTTGCGCGTCCAATCATAGTAATCCGCTAATCGTAGCCGCCGCCGACTACAAACACAACTATCACAACTTCACTAACCCTTCTATCAGCCGCTACCGCCGTCCGCGGCATGTTCTCACCGACCCTCCCGATGCCCTTACATACCTTCTTTCGGATACAGATACCGCACACAGGATCAGACACCGACCTCGCCGGCGCGATCGAAGAATCACTTGCCCGCCGGCCGGTGCAGAGCACCACGGCGAGACACCTAGTATACGCCCTCTCCCATAGGAACTGCCCAAGCCGAGGCCGTTCCTCCTTGAGGCGCCCTTGAGCTAGATTCCCCCTTGCCCTTCTGGCTCGAGCGTAGTTGTTGGACGCTCGCCCTCTTGTCTGGTGAAGCTATAAAGGCCCCGAGGCCAACAGCGTAGATCATTTACACACACACACGGCAATTCGCGTGTGAGCGGGACGCCCGGCTGGCGCGACGTCGCTCCCGCAGTGTGACGTGTGCACCGCGCTGCCGACCGCCGACCGAGTTTACCCGAGCGCTTCCCTCGCACTCCCGTTGACTGCTTGACCATACCCTTAATTTGGTAATCATTAAGTCGATTTGGAAGCCTTATAGGCAGCTTGGCCATAAACTTGCCTTCACCAATCTACACTAAGTCACGTAGTGTTATGTAGACGGCTAGCTACTGCCCGCGACTTCGTCTGCGTGAACTTTAGACAGAAACCTTATATTTTTTCGGGATAAAAATAGTATTCTATGTGTTAATACAGGTAATATACTATGTGTGAACCAAATTTATTTTCAATTTGTTCAGATGTTTTTGCGTGATTAAATAACCAACATCTAAAGATACAAATGTAGCGACCCCTATACATCGCTACATAGTTGCGACTACCTACCAATAGATGGTGCTGACGATTCGCCATACATGTCTAGAACGCGATATTAGAGTGCGCACGCCCCCGACAACAACTCTGGGGGAGAGTGGCAGGCCCCGCCAGACACACCACCCGTCTGGCTGGAAGATATTCCCTTTGACAAATCCTGCCACAACGTTCCTGCTACATTGGTGACCACCGACATGGGCATCGAGCAAGCCTTCTGCAGAGTCATCGTCATCATCATCGTACATCCCTCCACAAAAGGTCGTTCAGATTCAACAGCAGCAATCACACAGCAAGCCATTCGTCATTCTCAACGGACCATTGGCAGCTTACTCACAGGCGACATGGTTCAGCGACTCTTGACACAACCGACTCAGTGGACTACAGTCATCACATGGACTTCGCCACCAACAGTCGACACTCTAAGCTCAGTCTCGACTCACTGAAGACTTCGAGCATCTGCGCACACAGTCTCGACTCACCGCAGACTACGCGCAACTCGGCACTTGCAAGCTCATCACTACGAGCACGACGCAGCAACTTCAAAGAATCACGACCTCCGGTCTCGGAGGGGAGCCATGTAGCGACCCCTATACATCGCTACATAGTTGCGACTACCTACCAATAGATGGTGCTGACGATTCGCCATACATGTCTAGAACGCGATATGAGAGTGCGCACGCCCCCGACAACTCTGGGGGAGAGTGGCAGGCCCCGCCAGACACACCACCCGTCTGGCTGGAAGATATTCCCTTTGACAAATCCTGCCACAACGTTCCTGCTACATTGGTGACCACCGACATGGACATCGAGCAAGCCTTCTGCAGAGTCATCGTCATCATCATCGTACATCCCTCCACAAAAGGTCGTTCAGATTCAACAGCAGCAATCACACAGCAAGCCATTCGTCATTCTCAACGGACCATTGGCAGCTTACTCACAGGCGACATGGTTCAGCGACTCTTGACACAACCGACTCAGTGGACTACAGTCATCACATGGACTTCGCCACCAACAGTCGACACTCTAAGCTCAGTCTCGACTCACTGAAGACTTCGAGCATCTGCGCACACAGTCTCGACTCACCGCAGACTACGCGCAACTCGGCACTTGCAAGCTCATCACTACGAGCACGACGCAGCAACTTCAAAGAATCACGACCTCCGGTCTCGGAGGGGAGCCATGTAGCGACCCCTATACATCGCTACATAGTTGCGACTACCTACCAATAGATGGTGCTGACGATTCGCCATACATGTCTAGAACGCGATATTAGAGTGCGCACGCCCCCGACAACTCTGGGGGAGAGTGGCAGGCCCCGCCAGACACACCACCCGTCTGGCTGGAAGATCTTCCCTTTGACAAATCCTGCCACAACGTTCCTGCTACACAAACTTTCACATTTAAGCCCGTACAAGCATATTTGAAAACACATGATGACCTTATCGAGCTATCAAAATTTTAATAATAATTTCTACCACTAACTAAAATAACGACCTATTATTACACTTCATAAATAAACCTCAACACTCAATTAGCCATGAAATAAAATTCGAAACTGAAATTTCTTAAACATGATAAATTTCTTTGGCCACTAATTAGTGGGGGAATGAGCGGGGTTACACGGAACCGTGTAATTCAACGCCAATTAAACTACACACAAAGGTGTGTAGTTTAATTCGCCATTACCAAAAGCGCTGCGTTACAATATCTTAGTGAAATTATCGTGTAATGGTTTTCCGTTACAAAACTGTATAACATATAAAAAAGTGAAAGTTTGTATGTATAAAGAAAGGAAGAAAGAAAAAATAATTTATTTTATACTCACACTACTCAACATAAAAGAAAGAAATCAAATGTCAATCAACATGACAAAGAGTATTAATAAAAATAAAGCAGAAATGAAAAGCAGTGATTGAGACCCAAAATTGGTCCCTGCCTCAGCTAATGCCGCAGCTGTATTATGCTGCAGCGCTGATCTTCCGGCAGCGCCATGTTTCGGTAACGTCATGGGCGATGACGTTTAGATGTTAGGAACATCTAAATGTCAACAAAAACGGCCGAACGGATTTGGATTAAATATAGCACACAGATAGTTTATTACTTGGATTAATACATAGGGTACTTTTTGTCCCGGAAAAATGTTGGGTTCCTGCCTGAAGTCAACGTAGAAACTAGTACTACATAATAGTGAACTACCAATTCCACGGACGGCTTTGTGCAGTGGTTAAGAGCTTAAGACGCTCCTGGATTGAAAAGTCGCGTGTTTGATACCCGTGCGAGATAAATCTTTGGGTGACCTACAAATATTTGCTTCAGTCTGGGTGTTTGTGCAACTGAATGTTCTGTTTGTAAACGCATCCACGACATAGGAATATCTCCTAGTGGGGCTAGGTTTAAAAAAAAAGATTTGAGCCATACTATTGATAGTACACATCGGTAAATACCATTATTGCAGATAATACTATTTCTAGTACCGAACTATTCATCATCATTATCATCATCAGCCCGTGTCAGTCCACTGCTGGACGTAGGCCTCTCCCATGGCACGCCACTGAGCTCGATCTTCAGCTCTCCTTCTCCAATCCCTGCCCGCTGCCTTACGAATATCGTCGCCCCACCTAGCTACAGGGCGCCCTATACTACGTTTGTCGACACGCGGTCCCCACTCAAGAACCAGTCTGCCCCAACGGCCATCGGTTCTGCGGCATTTGTGACCTGCCCACTGCCACTTCAGCTTGCTAATTCGCTGAGCTATATCGGTAACCTTGGTTCTCTGACGAATAACTTCATTCCGGATTCGATCCCTAAGAGAAACTCCGAGCATAGCTCTTTCCATAGCTCGCTGAGCGACCTTGAACTGGTGGACAAGCCGCACAGTGAGTGGCCACGTTTCGGCTCCGTATGTCATTACAGGTAGGACGCACAGATTAAAAACTTTCGTTTTAAGGCATTGGGGTATGGGCGATAAGAAGACTCGACGGAGTTTTCCAAATCCTGCCCAGCCCAGCTGTATCCATCTCATAACTTCCTTGTCGAAGTTGTTTTTACCTAGTTGGAGCAACTGCCTTAGGTATACGTACTCAGAAACAACTTCGAGGGAGGCTCCGTTTACGGCGATCGGTCCCGGGTCAACATGCTTGTTGATCATAACTTTAGTTTTATCTAAGTTCATCCGGAGACCGATTCGCTGAGACAAATTAGCAAGGCTGTCCAGCATCTGTTGTAGGTCTTGCAACGTTTCAGCCATGATGACGATGTCGTCTGCAAATCGCAGGTGAGAGATGTATGCGCCATTTATATTGATGCCGCGACCTTTCCAGTCCAGCGTCTTGAACATATCCTCCAGTACATTAGTGAATAGTTTTGGTGATATGACATCACCTTGGCGCACTCCGCGGCGTAGGTGGATATGTTCAGTCCGCTGGTTCTGTACTTGGACGGTCATCGTTGCGGCTTCAAAAAGGCATCTCATCACCTCGATGTATCGCCAATCAACTTGGCATCGTTGCAAGGAGTCCAGAACTGACCAGGTTTCGACAGTGTCAAAGGCCTTCTCATAGTCCACGAAGGCTAGACATAGGGGCAGATTATACTCTGCAGTCTTCTGTATAATCTGCCGCACTGTGTGGATGTGGTCTATGGTGCCGTAACCACCGAACTATTGCGTATTATTATTATCGATAGAAAATCATATCAGCCTATTTTGTCCCACTGCTGGGCAAAGGCCTTCTCTCACAAATCTAGGTGAGAGAGATTAGTTTATACTCCACCACGCGGACATAGTGCAGATTGGTGAAGGCAGGTTTGTGACCACCTGCTGTGAACTTATCAAGCCGCCTATAAGGCTTCCAACATGGCTTTACGACTAACATTACGTGGTAACCGGGACCAACGGCTTAACGTGCCTTCCGAAGCATGGAGACGCTCGAAAGTGAAAATGCCACAAACGGTCACCCATCTCAAGCTGACCGAGTCGAACGCTGCTTAACCTTGGTGATCGCTAGGAACATCGCGGTCGCCAGCGATACGAGCGCCTGCCTATCGATAATACTTATAGTATTAATAGTATCAATAGTACCGAAACTATCGACAGTATTAATTGCAATCAATAGTACTGGCCGATCTGTTCTATAGCTATATCTATGTATCGTATAGTATTGATACTATTATCAATACTATCAGTTGAACTATTATGACCACGAAAAATATTAGATTATAGGAATACAGATATATTGATTCAAAAGTTATACACTTTCGAGGTCACCAAAGTATCGATAATTTCACTATTGCTATATCACTATTTAGTATGCCACTGGAATACTACTTAAGGTTTGGTCGAATAGCCGATGGGAGCGTGACGAAAGCGCTTAGCTACGTTCAGTCGTGACGTTTGCCGTCGTGCCGAGCGGGGCTGCGCTGTGTGGCGTCTCACTAACATTTCAGTACATTACAACTCCCTAAGCCGCGCCACCGTCCCGCTCTCGTTGCGCTGCGTCGGTTGTGGCGAAACCTTTAACGATCATTTCACGAAGTTATCGTAACGCGCCGCATTACGTGTGGTCATAGCGAATAAGGACTATGACCATGGGTCGGAAACCGGTTATTTTTCAAACCGGTTTCGGTTATTGTCCCCAAATCGGTAAATGATATTCTTTTCTGGTTAAATACCGGTTAATTCCGGGAACCGATTCGACTTTCAGTATCGATTTGTAAATCGGTAAAACTAGGTTTTAAAACTATATTAACCGGTTAATTTTTTTTTATTTTTTTTTGTCTGATTTTCACAGCAATCTGTCACCGCCATGGAACATTAAGCCGTGGGTTTGTTGGGGTTATGGAGACGTGATCAAGAATGCGACCAGTGCCACTTCCTATCCTTAACTAATCATGTGCCTTCACTGAAGCACATCTTGGGGAATTTTGCGCTTTAGTCTACGTAAACCCTGTCTGTTGTCTAAGAGTTTTTGAGTCTTTGTAGGACTTGGTGTATCTAGCTATTTCCTCTCTGATTGTAGGCATTTTGAGATCTTTGTGTAGTTGTTCGTTAGTCACAAACCATGGGGCATTTGTCAGTATCCGTAGTGTTTTGTTTTGAAATCTTTGGATTATTTCAATGTTGGAGTGAGAAGCCGTTCCCCATAGTTGTATACCATAGGTCCAGATCGGTTTAAGAGTAGTCTTGTAGAGCAGGATTTTGTTATCCAGTGAAAGCTGAGATTTTCTACAAATGAGCCAGTAAAGTTTTCTGAGTTGTAGACTAAGCTGTTTTCTTTTAGTGAAAATATGCTTCTGCCAGGTTAAACGTTTGTCCATATGGAGGCCCAGATATCGCACATGATCAGCTTGTGGCACTGCCTTGTTGTTTAGCGTGACTGGTGGACAAGATTCTCTTCTTAGTGTAAACGTGACATTAACCGATTTACTTTCATTAGCCTTGATCCGCCACTTCTTCATCCAGGCAGCTACGCTGTCTAAGCCGTTTTGTAACATTTTTGCTGCAATGTCAGGCTGACTGTCAATGGCTAGAATAGCCGTGTCATCCGCAAAGGTACCGGTAATAGTTTTAGTACTTGTGGGTAGATCTGAAGTGTAAAGCAGGTAGAGAACAGGACCGATCACACTTCCTTGGGGGACGCCTGCCGATATTGGACTAAGTTTTGTAACTTCATTTCCACACTGGACCATAAAATGCCGTTCAGCTAGGAAGGATTTGATAATCATGTACAAGTAATGGGGTTAATTTGAGATTGCTTTCGTTCGTTGACTGTCTCAAGGTCGCGACCGTGTATCGATAGCTATTATTGGGGTGAAAAAATATTTATATTTTGCGATATCGTGTGTATCGATAGTCAAGTTACACATAATTGATATTGTTTAGCCAATCCATTGTTTTTGTTCGCGTGATTTCGTTCGTCGTCGTACTAAGTAGTAATTACGATGAGAGCGACCATCAGAAGTTATCACAAGTCTATAACACATCACAAGTTGTCTTTCCTTGTTGTTATAATATTCATATTAGTTACAGTTGCTCTATTATATTCGTGGTTTGAGCCCTGTGTGACGAAGTTTTGTATCGCAGTAATTAACATAATTACAGAGTGAGTGTTTGATGGGTGAATTATAACAGATTCGTTAATGGTTACTAGTGGAGGAAGGGTGATCTCTCTCTCTAGCTTAATATCATCATGTCAGATCTCTTGCGGGGTAAGTCAAGATTAAAGGTAGTGGAAGGAT
The DNA here is from genome assembly GCA_905147815.2 of Phalera bucephala. Taxonomy (NCBI): domain Eukaryota; kingdom Metazoa; phylum Arthropoda; class Insecta; order Lepidoptera; family Notodontidae; genus Phalera; species Phalera bucephala. The sequence continues at coordinate 53,170,297 of LR990609.1, forward strand.
GTAGGTACCGGGAAAGACCGACCCTACTGAAACTATTTTCGTCCTTTATTTTTGATTGTTAAATTCCCGACGTTTTGAATGCTTTTGCAGTATCCATGTTCACGAGGGGGACTGCGGTGTTAGACGTCCAAACCGCGATGAAATCAGAAATATTGTTTTATTTTATGTGTAATATTCGCGCAAGGGGCGCCCGTAGCGCTATGCGACGGCGGTGTACTTACCGATTACCGAGACAAAGTCAAAAGCCAAATTTAAAAATCATTGATTTGTGAAGGCCAATACAATAGCTCTTACAAACAACACAATTGTTACATTTTTTAGATCTACCACTGGATTGAAACGTGGCTTCCACTGAGAAAATCCGGCGAAAAAATTCAGCGGGCTAGTTTTTTAACTTGATTTGTTTGGCCTTTCAGAAACCGTTATTTTTTCCTTTTTAAAAATTGTGTTATTTATTATAGTCAGGACAACAAACACTTGTACAGTGGAGTGCTTAAAGTATAAATTAACATAGTATGTATATTTTGTACAACCAGCACAGTTATCCTCAAATTAATTAAAAAGAAAACATGCTTATGATACGGAATGACTAACTTATTGTGGGGGAAGGCCAATGTATATAACAATAAGTCACTACTATTAATTATATCGGACTAAACATTCGGAAACCCTAATTTATCAGACACATACTTGATAAATTAGGTGTTTAGTTAATTATTCTTTGAAAGTGAATTTAACATGCAATCAATGAAATGAAATTAAGGGTGATTATCATTATTTGTCAATATATTCATAATCTTCTTTTTATAATTAACGACAGATAGAACAAATAAATCTACTTTGACAAAATGAGCGTTATATAATTTCGTAACGCGCCTTAGTGGAACACGTTCAACAGCATTAGTGCTGCACTTATTCAACTCAAACAAACGGGATGTGCGTTACATTCTCGGACAGACCTGTTGGGTACCCGATAGAATATTTGTTTTATTATTTCATTGCAATCGAACTTGTCATGACAAATATTATACATTAGCATTTGATCCAAAAGCTGTCTTCTTTTGTAGAATGTTAGAAGACCAAACTTGCTTAACAAAGTATCATATGAAGATTTTTTTCGAAAACATTTGTAATCTACTACACGCAGAAATTTACGTTGAACCGCTTCTAAACGATCACCATACTTATTATAAAAAGGGTTCCATATAACTGTAGCATATTCGAGTTGTGATCTAATGAGTGATTTAAATAGGACCAAAAAGGTAGAAGGAAGTCTAAAGGATGCACAGGTCCTTAAAACAAATCCATATAGTTGGTAGGCTTTGTTAGTAATATTATCAACATGAATATCAAGGTGCAGCTTAGAATCTAACTGTACACCCAGGTCCTTAATTACAGAGACTTGGTTTATTGGGCAATTACACAATTTGAATTGATAATAAATAATGTAATTCCTCCTTTTTGTAAAAATTATATATTTGCATTTTGAAAGATTGAGTTGCAGTTTATTTTCCATGCCATAAACAGATAGCCTGTCGAGATCATCTTGCAATTTTAAACAATCGCTGTGGTGATTGACATTTAGATAAACCTTGAGGTCGTCAGCATATAGAAGAAAGTTTGCGTGACGGAAGCAACTGTTAATATCATTTATAAATAGGATAAAAAGGAGTGGGCCTAATATGGATTCTTGTGGAACGCCAGACGTGACTGGGACCGTGCTAGATGTAAAACCATTGATCACCACCTGTTGTGATTTATTTGTGACATACGATGTAAACCAGCGCAGAAGATTACCTCTGATTCCGTTAAAAACCAGTTGTTTTAGTAGCAAATGGTCAACCTTGTCGAAGGCCTTGGAAAAGTCAGTATACACGGCGTCTACTTGGCGTCAATGGTTTGTTACATCAGCTTTAGACCCATTCTTGTGAACTGGTGTAACATTTGCCGTTTTCCAAAATATACTAATGGAATCGGCAGTTAATTTGAGAAATAAAGGATGCAGACCGTCAGGTCCAGCTCCTTTGCTTACATATTGCATACATAACCCTTGCATACATAAGGACTTCAAATCTTTAGTTACTGCTTCCAACGAAATTGAGATATCTGATATCACATCACAGTTAACACTACTGGACGATAAATTATCTAATTGAGATTCACCTAAGTCACTCTCTTCGTACACTTAGCCAAAGAACCTTCAAAAGAGGTTACAAATACCATCGGGGTCCTCCGCATAAATATCGCCATACACCATATTGTTGGGGATACCAGATTTACATTTACGACTTTTAACATATTTCCAGAATAGTCCTTGCGCAAATTAACTTCAACAGATTTTATATAACTATCATAACACTCTTTAGAGTTTAATTTGAACCTATAGCGGTAGTCTGAGAATTCCTCATATCAGATTTTTTTCCAAATTTTTTGCACCTAATCCATGCTCTTTCTTTATCTTTATAAGAGGTCTTGAAAACCATACAGGAAAATTAAGAGATTTGACGGGACGTTGTGGGACATATTCTTTTATTATTTAATATAATATTTCATAAAACGCGTTAACAGCCGTTTCCATCGACGATTCTAATAGAACAGAAACCCAGTTTATATTATTAAGCTCTGTCCTTATGGACTCGTAATTGCCTGAAGTATAACAATATTTACAAGATAGAGAATGCATCATCGGTTTATAAGGTAGCTCAGGGCACAGGGACACAGATAAAGGGAGATGCGCTTTGTCAAGGGGTACTAAAGGGTTTGGCACAGGCTCGCTTTCACAAGTATCGGCATTTCTTATAAATAGGTCTAGCAAACGCCCTCTGTCATTCTTTAAGTGATTATATTCAGAACCACTTATAGCAGACAAAAAATTGAGAAAATATTTATTTGTCGCAGTATTACAACTTAAAAGAGAAGGTGACAAGTAGGGTTTATCAGTGACCTCCCAAACTAAATTGGGTAGGTTGAAGTCACCCACGACGCAATGTTTCGATATTGTTACATGTAATTTCATCCTGAATCGCATCTAAGAAGGACTGATAAATTGCCAGGGGTTGATTTGGATGAATATACAGGGCGCATATTAAGTGGTGCTTGTGTTTTAGGAATTTTAGGATCACATAGTCAATAGCAGATGGCTTACATAAATCACAGCTGGGTCGAACACTTTGGGATGTATTTAATGAATAACGCGTGAGCAGTATATCACGGCGTACTGCGATAAATACTCCACCTTCATCAAGCTTACCGGTCACCTGACGGTCCCTGTCACAACGGTAAACAGAATATCGAGAGTCAATATATTCATTATCACAAATATGAGACACTAACCAAGTCTCTGACAAAATAATAATATCATAACAATCCAATAGTATATTAAAATACAATGTATTTAATTTAGTCCTCAGCCCCCTACAGTTCTGATAATAAATAGTGAGTTTATCCATTAAAGTAATTAAGCTGCAAAAGTATTACTTTTACTAAAGAAAAATAACACGACACGGAACAGAAAATACAGCTACGCGAAAACATTAAAAGCAATTGAGGGTGGCATATTACAAGCAAGCTACTTTTATTCAATAAGGTGCAAAGTAAATTGTTTATACATCGTAATATAGTAATTAAATCGAATATACAGCTTTGTTTAATTTTGCTAATTGAGGAGTTGCTCAAACCCAATCTGTTATATCATTCTTAATTCTTTATTATACACACACAGAAAATGTTACAAAATAAAAATAATAATAAAATAAAATAAAATGTACAAAGGCAAGCTTAATTTAAAATTGAGTTCTCTGACAGCAAACCTTTGAGTGGCAGAGAGACAAAACATTAAAATAAGGATAGAAATGAGTGTACAATAAAATGATAGAATACATATAGATAGAATAAATGCCTATAAATATACGATAACATAAAATAAACTACTTGATATAATACATACATACATATAACTTACATAGATAGGAAATGTTCTTTAATTCTTTTCTTGAAAATCTGTGGAGTGGAGCTATCGCGTAAGGAGTCTATCTATCTATCTATATCATCACGCCAGCTTCCTCGCGGGGTAGGCAGAGAGTACAGAGTTCCAACAGGTTCTTTCCTTACATACCTCCTTGGCTTCCTCCACTCTCATAGTTCGTCTCATACACACTCGCCGGTTACGGAAATTCTTGACTTGCCCTTCAGATAAGACACGGTCTATTTGGTCATGGTAAGATAGTCTAGGTCTTCCCCGATACTTACATCCTTCCACTTTCGCATTGTATATCTGTTTTGTCATTCTTTCTTCAACCAACCGATACTATCTTTTATACCTACTCGCTTTCTTACTACGCTGTTGCGAATACGGTCGGTCAGCGTGACTCCGCACATCTTCCGCAGAGATCGCATTTCGACCGCATTTATCCTGCTTTCGTTCTCCTTCTTACATACCCAACTCTCATTGCCATATAACAGCGTTGGGACAAGCACTCCGTTATGCATGGCCAGCTGCGCCTGCTCCCAAGTAGCCTTCCCATCGCACCATTCATTCTATTCCCTGCATTCACTCTTCTCTCTATATCAGCGGTGTATTTCCCATCTTTACTGAAGCGTAAGGAGTGTAGAAGAGAATTCCACAAGCGCACAGCACGTACAGTGAATGAGCTATGATACCGGTTCGATGTATGCCGAAAAGTACTAAGAAGAAGAGAAGATAAAGAGCGACAGGGTTTTTCACTGGGAACTATATACTCAAAGCGTTCCCGAAGATATGCAGGGGAGTAAGGATTGTGAAGTACAGAGAAAAGTAAAGAAAGAATGTGAGTATTCCGACGCTGCCGAATAGGAGCCACTTCAATTTAGTCCGAAAATCTGACACATTATCATACTTTCGAAGGCTAAAAATGAAGTGTGTACACCAGTTCTGCAGACGCTCAAGTTTATTAAGAAGTTCTTCAGTTGCATCAAGAAAACTAACATCAGCATAGTCGAGTAGTGGTAAAAGAAGAAATTGGGCGAGAGTTACTTTATTTTTAAATGGTAGGAACTTCTGGAGCCGTTTGAGAGACTGGAATGAGTAGATTCTCCTGCTTACTTCCGCAATGTGTACATTCCAGGACAGATTGCATTCTATGTAGACACCCAAGTTTTGGCGCTACTCGATAACGGTATTGGAATGGAGTCATAGACAACTTGTGGGAGAGACTGGTGATCTATAAGATTGTAAAAGTGTCTGCCACCAATAATGAGAGCTTACAATACAGGTATACAGGCATAACTAACAAATGTAATACCAAATTTAATAATAACAACGAATTGAAAGAGTACCTACCTGCATCAATAAATCATAGAGGTAGGTGCATAAATCATCTAAGTTTCAAAACGGAGTTTCAAAATGGATTCAATAATAAAATATTAATTTTACTTATTATCTACACAGGAAAATAATAAACCGAACGTTTAGTTAATTAAGAAACTTGAATGAGTGACATTAACAATTTTCTGGTAATGTCAAAGATTAAGTTGTTCACAAAATTCATTAAAATTTCGAAGATTTACTGAAGCGATATCGTTGAAACATGTTCAATTTCCCTCCTGATATTAGAAGCGCTAGCGGGCACATAGTGCAGCGATCTATAGTAAGACAAATATAATTATTCTCTAAATTATTATTGGAATGAATAGCCTAGAGTTCAACTTTGAGATGTATGCTTAATATAAAATATGTATACTTAAACTAAAGTGTAAAATAATAATCACTTTAAATTTGTAACGATTTTTTGCATCTTTGCATCTAACGCATTATTCGCGACGTCTGCACTGTTGGTGGTCGCCGGTTTCATACCCAAAATGCGGCCTCATGATGGTCATTCTTCAAGTTTTTCGATGGTACACCTTTACACCTCTATCTATATTAAATCAAAGGCTTAAAATGTATTTATTTAGGGTTGAGATACCTCAAGCGTACGTCGACTCAACGGGATTTTTTGTGTTGAAAATATATTTTGGGTTAGTCAAGAATATCCGTAATCGACAGGAGTGTATGTGGAGAACTATGAGAGTGGAGGAAGAGAGAAATTTAAGGAAAAAACCTGTTGAAATTCTGTACTCTCTGCCTATGCCGGATGGGATCTGGCGCGATTATACAGATAGAATATCTATCATCATCATCTCAGCCTATACTTGTTCACTGCTGAACATAAGCCTCCCCAATCGCTTTCCAGCGTAACCGGTCCGATGCCACCTGCATCCAACGACTTCCTGCGATTTTCACAAGATCGTCGGTCCATCTGGCAGGCGGTCGCCCCACGCTGCGCTTGCCAATACGTGGTCTCCACTCTAGAATCTTTCTGCCCCAACGCCCGTCCGATCTACGCGCTATGTGGCCCGCCCATTGCCACTTCAGCTTGCTAATCTTAACGGCTATGTCGGTGACCTTGGTTCTTCTACGAATCTCCTCATTCCTGATTCGATCGCGTAGAGAAACGCCGAGCATAGCTCTCTCCATAGCTCGCTGAGCAACTCTGAGCTTTTTTATGAGACCTATTGTAAGAGACCACGTCTCTGATCCATATATCATCACTGGTAACACACATTGACTAAAAACTTTAGTCTTAAGGCACTGAGGTATTTTGGATGAGAAGATGTTGCGCAGTTTCCCGAACGCTGCCCAGCCGAGTTGGATTCGTCGATTGACCTCTCTCTCAAAGTTGGACCTACCTAACCGGACTACCTGTCCCAGGTAAATGTATTCGTCGACAACTTCAAGAGTAGAGTTCCCAACGGTGAGTGCGGTGGGTACGACATGGACGTTACACATTATTTTCGTTTTGTCCATGTTCATTTTAAGACCCACTTGTTGAGATACTCTGTTGAGGTCATCGAGCATTCGTCCTAGATCTTCCAGCGACTCCGCCACGACCACAATGTCGTCGGCAAATCGAAGGTGAGTGATGTATTCGCCATTGATGTTGATGCCAAGTCCTTGCCATTCCAAGAGCTTGAAGGCGTCCTCTAAGGTGGCCGTAAACAGTTTCGGAGAAATGACGTCTCCCTGCCTTACTCCTCTTTTTATGGGGATCGCCTTCGTGCACTGCCCCTGTACTCGGACTAACATGGTGGCGTTATTATACAAGCACTTCAACACTTCAATGTACCGATAGTCAATGCGGCATCGCTGGAGAGATCTAAGAACCGCCCAAGTCTCGATCGAATCGAAGGCTTTCTCATAGTCCACAAACGCCAAGCATAGTGGCCGATTATACTCCTCGGTCTTCTGTATAATCTGCCGCAGCGTATGTATGTGGTCTATGGTACTAAAGCCTTTCCGGAAACCGGCTTGTTCGGGAGGCTGGAAGTCATCAAGCCTGCGTTCGAGACGATTCGTGATGACTCTCGAAAACAACTTATAAACATGGCTCAGCAGTGTGATGGGCCTATAATTCTTCAGTAAAGTGTTATCACCTTTCTTGAAAAACAGTACCACCACACCCCTGTTCCATGCTTCCGGCGTTTTCTCTTCGAGCAAGACGGAATTAAACAGCCTCTGAAGGACTTTAAGTACCGGCGTTCCGCCCGCTTTCAGAAGCTCTGCGGTAATTCCGTCTTCGCCTGGCGCTTTGTTATTTTTGAGTTGTTTGAGAGCCATCCTAATCTCGTACAGGCTGATGTCCGGGATATCTTCAGTGTAGTGTCGGGTTAGCTTGGCTCTTGGGTCTTTTACCAAGTCAACAACAGGTTCAGCTACTGAGGTGTACAACTGCCCATAGAACCTCTCTATCTCCCTGAGCACCTCTGAGCTATTCGACGTTACGTTTCTGTCCTCCGTCTTCAGCTTCGTCAACTGGCTTTGCCCAATAGACGCGTCTCTTGCGAACACTTTGGAGCCCTTGTTCTGTGCTATGGTCTCCTCAATACGCCTTGTATTGAAGGACCGTAAATCGTGTCGCAAGGACTTCAGTATCTGTCCATTGAGCTGCCTATAGGACTTAGCATCATCGGAGGTTTGGAGCGTCATGGAACGTCGCTCAGCCATGAGGTTTCGGGTGTAGTTGGATAGTTTTTGAGGCCTATTTTTACGGTGGGGCTTAAAATACTTGGACCCGACCATATGGACAGTCTCTACCAGCCTGTTGTTGATTTCGTCCACTGATGCGCTGTTGTCTAGCAATTCGAAGTGGTTTGCCAATTCGAGTTGAAAGTTCTCGGGGTTTTGGATATGTGCATAAGAAGGTCGGAGCGTAGACTTCATCAGACGCGATCTTTCCATTTTGACATTAATATTTAATGTGCCTCTGACCATTCGGTGATCACTGCCGGTTTTTACCCTGTGAATCACGGAGACATCATTAAATATTTGTCGCTTGGTGCTCATGATGAAGTCTATCTCATTTTTTGTAGAACCATCAGGGCTCATCCAGGTCCATTTCCTATGAGGTGGCTTCCGGAAGAAAGAGTTCATCATAAAGAGTCCCTCCTTCTCCAGATATTCGGCCAGCCTCTGACCCCTGGGGTTGCGTTGCCCCTATCCAAATTGCCCCACTCTCAATTCATCATCGCCCTGTTTGCCCAGCCGCGCATTGAAGTCACCCTTAACCACCGTAAAGTGTGCTTTGGAAGTATGTATGGCTCTACTAATGTCCTCATACATTACTTCGACGTCATCATCTGAGTATGCCGAGGTCGGTGCGTAGACCTGTATGACCTTCAGCGAATATCTTTTGGATATTCTGAGTATCAGGTACGCTACCCTGCTCGACACACTAGTGATGGACACGACGTTGTCTATGAGTGACTTGTGGACGATAAATCCGACACCACCTTGGGACTGCTGTTCGCCCTCCCGGTAGTAAAACAAGTTGCCGGATTTTAAGATTATTTATCGTGTCCTCGCCCTTTCTTCGGACCTCCGATAAACCAACAATATTCCACCGCAACTTGTTTATCTCTTCTTTCAGCTCAACAAGCTTCTCATCTGTCCTTAACGTGCGTGCGTTGTATGTCACCAGGGCCAATTTTCGTAGTTGGTGGTAGCCGAATCTCTGCCGGAGATTCTTAGCACCCCTTGTCCTGTCGTTACCATAGCTGCTACCGTGGCCAGGACGAACAGGACCGCCGGGGACTAGGGGCCTGGTTTTATCCTTTTCTTCCATTTTAATAAATTGGGGGGGTTTGTCATACTCGCCACGCTTGGCAGGCAGGTTGGCGAGCGCAATTTTTGATGGTAGAAGTGTTAAGGGAACGCTGCTGCCCATTCCCTAGTTTTCCCTTAGTCGCCTTGTACGACACCCGATGGGATGAGATGGGTTGGTCCTATTCTAAGCCGGGAACCACGCGGGATCTATACTATCTATACTAAGGTTATAAAGAGAAAACATTTGTTTGTTTATAGTTTTACTATTACATGGGACCTAACATCGTCGGCAAAACGTGGGTCTACTCAGTACACCTCTGCCACCCCCGCTTGGGGAATATAGGCGTGACGGTGTGTTTATAGTTGAAAAACTCTGAAACTACTGGACCGATTTTAATAATTTCTTTAATATTACAAATCTACTATGTCCAAAAGCAACATAGTTAATAATTAGATAATATAAAAATATTATAAAATGAACGAATGCGCAGCCATGTGTGACAGCGAGTCCATACTTATATTATGAATTCGAAAGTAACTCTGTCTGTATATGTGTTTGTCTGTTACCTTTTCGTTCAAACTGCTATACAGATTTTCATCAAATTCTTTAAGGAAATAGATTTTATTCAGAGGAAGGGCATAGGCTACTTTTGTGTCAAAAAACCTAAATACACGCCTGAAAATAACACGAACGAAGTTGCGGATAAAGCTAGTTTGATTTAAAGTTAAATAAACAATGCTATAATGTACAAAACTAACTATCCAGATCGCTTATTAAAATAAAATAAAACTTGAACAAATAAACGTACTTATTACTCCAAGCGGACTTGATACGCTGACTCCATACAATGGCACGGTTGACAGGTAATTAGAATAATGAATATACCTTCTAATTATAAAGAACAATGGATTTTATTAAGAGCGCCGGAGAAGTACGCACCAGCTATTAATTATAGAGAAAACGTACAATTACATTCGATATTTACGCTTTAGATGAGAACGGTGGGTAATAGACTGTCTTCTATTGTACTTAATGTATTGTAGTAGCTGTTAATTAATAATCAAGCCCTTTAAAGATAGTTGAGCGTTAAATTAACTCTTCAAAGGCCCGTTTTTGGTAGAACTTAATAACAGAGACAATGGTGTCGTATTTGTCAAAAATTAACAAAAATATCGCATTATCTCGACAGGCATTGTTTAATTTAATTTAATTTTATTTATTTTAGGTTCAACCACAATCATTTCACCAATTACATAAGAACTTACATTGTAATAACAGTCATTAAGGCGTAACAATCACTTAACACTAAAGACCACATATACTAAAAAGAAATAACATTAAAATTAAAAATAATAAAGCGGTTCTCTATGGCAAATTATTGACAAATTTGTCAAAATGTCACATGTCATGTCATTGTCGCTTTTATTAAAGATGGCTCTGATACCGACAGCAACCTAAGGCGCTTTAAAGTCTTAGTTTTTCAAATCGGTAGTACTATAATTTCGCAAATGTTGGTGAACCTTTTCAGAACCAAACCATTAGCAACATACTCAAATACATTAAGAGCACCAAAAAAGAGGATTTGTTGCAAAACAAAAGTGTGCGAACGATTTAAAAACTGAGAATGTTAAATGAATTATTTTGCTGACCGTACATTGCTTTACAAATCTCTTGGGCGTTTCTTCAACTGTGTAGTAGATACGTTTTATACCTATAATTTATGTTAGTTTGTTCTAGTTATTGGTGGATTCACCATTTCTAAGGTTATGTAGCAAACTAACTTTCATTTTCAGACAGTTTTTCTGTGACTTTTGAGAAATCTAATTTTCGTAATGTCCGTCTCGCTGTCAGTTTTTTTGCTACAGTTAATTTAGTTACGTAGACGAATACACGCCGACGAATACGAGCTACGCCGTAGCATACGGTAGCAAGTTGCTACGCAGTACCACACATCGTACTGAATTCCACACACCGTAACGCCTGTATTCCCCAACTGGGGGTGGCAGAGGTGTACTGTGTACTCTCACTTTCCGCAGACGATGCTAGGCCCCTTAGGGGGCGAGCCTATTGCCATATACCGGGCACAATTCCAGACCCCTGCATACTAGGAATTTTTCGTTACAAAAACTACACTTGTCCGACCTAGGATTTGAACCTAGAACCTCGTGATCTCAAAGCGCATGGTTTGCCATTAGACCAACTAGGCAGTCGTATTAAATTACGGGTTATGAATAAAATTACAGTTCGGAACGACCGCATTTGGATATACTTTCTAAAATGTATCGCCGTAATTCATTCTTCCTGCGAACGCCTTAATGAAGTCAAAACACCTTACATTAGATCTATTTACTAGTTGCCCCACCTCTATTAATGCTGTTCTCACAAAATACCATAACAGACAGTTAGGAGGTCTCCTAACTGTCTGTTATATCGTTCTTTTTATGACGGACGGACGATTTAGCGCAGTGGTTAAGAGCTTAAGCCGCTCCGCCCACTGTGTCTAATAGTCGCGGGTACGATTCCCGCACGGGACACATCTTTGTGTGATCCACAATTATTTGTTCCGGTCTGGGTATTTGTGTATGTGAATTTTCATGTTTGTAAACGCACCCACGACACAGGAATAAATCCTTATGTGTACCCACATTAGGATTTATTCCTGTCTCGTACGCTTAAAAAAAAATTGTTTGTTTATTTACTGTTTCCTTAAACTTTTTCATTTTTTAGTTTGTATCATTTTATTTGTAATTAGCGATTAAAAAAATTAACTATATTTTAAGTCTATATGTGGAGGTTTGTAAATGGCTAATTGTTACTATTTTATATATTAACTCTGTTACGCTACCTGTAAGCCCCCCAAATAATTAAACAATTAAAAATAAATAAATAACTACTCGCAGCTGGCAACTTTTTTATTAAACGTAGCCCCAGACTTGAATTTATTCCTGTCCTAGACGCGTTTAAAAGCATGAAAATTCACATACACAAATACCCAGAGTGAAACACATGATTGTGGTTAATACAAAGATTTGTCCCGTGCGGGAATCGAACGGCTATCGGACCCAGTGGGCCGAGCTGTTTAAGCTCTTACAGAACGAAAATCAGTCGTGCTGCTTAAGCTCTTAGAACCGTATTACAGAACGAAAATCTGACGTGAATCTACTGTTAAAACTATTCTTTACGTTCTGTAATACATCGTCCGTCACTGAACTCTAGAAATTAGTATTAAAATTAATGACCCCAGATTCTTATTGTGGTAATTTTAGTAAACAGTAGCATTTTACCGCGTCCTCTCGTTGGTTATAGTTGAATGGAACTAATTAGAAGTAAGACCATACCCATAATTAATAATAATAATAATATCAGCCTATACTGCCCACTGCTGGGCAAAGGCCTTCTCTCACAAATCGAGGTGAGAGAGATTGGGTCATACTCCACCACGCGGACCCAGTGCGGATTGGTGGAGGCAGGTTTGTGGCCACCTGCTGTTGGAACTTATCAAGCCACCTTTAAGGCTTCCAACTCGGCTTAACGACTACCACATTAAGTGGTAACCGGGACCAACGGCTTAACGTGCCTTCCGAAGCACGGAGACGCTTGAATATGAAATGCCACAAACGGTCACCCATCTCAGGCCGACCGAGTCGAACGCTGCTTAACCTTGGTGATCGGTAAGAACACCGCGGTCGCACAGCGCTACGAGCGCCCATAATTGTGTTCATTTAATTATTCGGGCCATTTTTCGGATGTCACCTACAAATATTATATACTAATCTACTAAAAATAATATATTGATGGTGAAAGTACATTTAAATATTTATTTGCGGACTAAAAAAAATTAACACCGTTACGCCTATATTCCCCAAGCGGGGGTGGCAGTAGTGTACTGAGTACACCCACTTTTCACCGACAATGTTAGGTCCCATGTAATAGGGGGCGAGCGTATTGCCGTATGCACAATTCCAGGCTCCAGACTCATACTGGGAAGTTTTCAAAATTACATTTATAAGGATAATTACATTACTGAACTAGGTTTTGAACCCACACATCACAAAGCGATGCGATTTGCCACTTATTAAACGAGGCAGTCGCTACTAGTCAGTGGCAGTCTAATTATATGTGCGGACTAAGTGTACAATAATTTGGCACTTCAAAATTTTTTTTTGTGTTTATGGCATCACTACGACGCGTATGTTGCCAATGTCAAGTATTACGAATATTCATTTCAAAATTAATTTAACTAACCCGATGAACTTGATGACAAGGATGATTATGAAATTGATGAAGTGCCCTACCCTGGATAGTAAAGCGATCTACTCCGATTTAGGTCTCGAACCTATTCGCGCCTATATTAAAAAGGCGACAACACGACACTTCGCGAACGCATCTACCCATGCGAAGGGAATTAAGGGATCGGGAGGGTTGGTGAGAACATGCCGCGGATGGCGGTAGCGGCTGATAGGAGGAGAGTTAGGTTCGTAATAGGCGGCGGCAACGATTTGCCGATTCTTATGATTCCTTTTGTCGCCTTTTTGATAAATGCGCAAATACCTTCGAGACCGAGATCGGAATGGAGATCGAGGTTCCGTATAAACCACGGGGCTTCGACGTCAAAAGAATCATCGTCTCCCTTCCTATCGCAACACTTTATACAGAATAAGAAGTTTTCTTAGTCAAAATATGTTCTCTAAATATAATTCTACGAAGTATATGCAGTGTTAAATGTATTAAAAACAATACCAAACGCCTCTTTATTTTAACAATTTAACTTTGGTCAAACTCGTTATAAAATTTACAGTTTGAATAAAAATACATACGCGTAAATTACATAATTCAATTCCAGTTATTGGCGTCTAACTTCCAATATCTCTCTTAAAGGTTTACAAGAAAATGCTTTTATTAAACAATCCGAAACTAGACCGAAATAAACTCAGCTTGCAAGGTCCATTTAGGAGCCGATAGACTGAGTTTTCGAAGAATTCCAGGCGCAGAAAGTGTACTTTATACCTGCCTGAAAGGTTAAAATAGACAGTATGTATTTCTATCTTTGGACATTCGAGCACAGGTACAGCCAGCGACAAAAGTCTCTGAATAATTTTAATATATCAAAAGATACGATATATTTTTTTATGTTTATATTGCACTATTATATATTGTTATTTTATATTGCGCTAGTTAACCTCTATAGTTTATTTATTAGTAGACCTCTGTAGTCACCTGTCTCGTGGGTCTAGTGGTGAAAAATGTGCTTTGCAATTTCGAGATCCGAGTTTAGATCCTGGATCTGACAAATGTAGTTTGTCTATCGAAAAACTCTCTGTATCATCGTCCGAAGTCTGGCATTGTGACCGGTATATGGCAATAAGCTCGCTCCCTTATACGTAGGAGCTAATATCGTTGGCGAAAAAATGAGTGTACACAGTACACGTCGGCCACCCCCGCTTGGAGAATGTAGGTGTGGCGGCGTAGTTGAGAGAAACATTGCCTTTTTTCAATGATTAATGTACCTATTGAATCTTATGTGTGATTGATTGTTCAGCATTTTTTATTTATTTGAAAGAATTACCTTGATTTATTGTAATAGCTTTTTGTATAAATCGGTACAGCAAGGCTCGCAAGGGCAAGACATCTCCCGCGTGGGACAAAATTTCGTCGGCCCGTAATTCGAGTCTTATACGTAAGTCAAAATAGTCTTGTCTATGCGTCAATTCAATACAACTAATGAAACGAGTTTTCCTATTTTTTTGTCACGGAACGCTACGTTAGCATGTAAGACAAACCGATTATCTCACCGAGAGCGACTACATGCGTGACATATGTTATATTGCGTCGCATGTCGTTTAATTAAGTCGTCGTTAAAATTGATTGTGCTGATTTACTGTCTAAATTTATGTTTAATATACCTCGCAATTTACCAAGACCTAATCGATTTGTTCCGTTCCATACAAACAGTTCAAAAACCAGATTATCGAAGTAATATTATAGTTTACATAAAACAATACATAAAACAATTGATGTTGATATTTTTTCCAACAGTCTTGCAAAATTTAAACAAAAGATTAAAAAGTATCACACGTCCTGTTTACCTTAGCGTCTAGATTAAAAAATTACTTGTACCTATATATATATATTTACATGCAACCCTTCAAGAAATTGTATATTTTATTATTTTTTGTTCATTTTCTTTTTGTATACAATGATATTTTAAATAATCTTTTAAGTTCTCACTATTTGCATGCCGTGGTTGCCTATTAATATGATAACAATTAGTTTAAGTTTTTATTTAATTAAGTTTTCGAATGTCATTATTGTATGTCATGTTGGTGATCCTAAATAAATAAAATAAAATAATATGTCTTAGCCGTGACCTTATAAGATATTACCAATTAAACAAGTAACGCTGGGCTGGGTAACGGCTTATGGGCGCTCGGTGAAAGTGGTGGGGAGATTTAGCGCAGTGGTTAAGAGCTTAAGCCGCTCCGCCCACTGTGTCTAATTCACGGATTCGATTCCTGCACGGGACAAATCTTTGTGTGATCGACAATTGTCTGTGCCGGTCTGGGTAAAAAAAAAGAAAAATGATTTGCGCATGTCGACCCTCGTGAGGGATACGGGGTAATGATCGGCCAATTATTCGCCGGCGTTGTCTGTCTTCTCTGTTCCACAGCATTAAAACTTTGTTGCCAAACAGCCCCAGAAAATGACTTCTGCGCATTCAAGGTCAGCGCTCTTAAGCCGTGACGCGAACTGTTACACCTGCACCTTATATTATAAATGTTCACCACTTTCTCGAAACCCAACTCGAAACTTTATATCTATCCTGTGGGATATGCCCTTACTGGGTCCTTTACCCATCTGTGGATGGGTAAAGGACCCAGTGCGGATTTGTTAAGCCAGGTTTTTGGCTATCTGCTGTTGGAACTTATCAAATCGCTTATAGAGCTTCCAACTTGGCAACCCAAAAAAAGCAACATATTTAAAAAGAAAAGAAGAATGTTTAACGGCTTATGTACCTGACAGTACCATGAATGGTCTTAAAGTGCAGGTTTTGGCAAATTTTGAAATAGAATTTATATAAATATCCGAAGTGCCCATGTCAATTGGTCACAGTTACATGAAGTGAAGAAGGTTTAGTTTAGTGGTTAAAGCGTAGGCCGTTCCACTTACTGGACAGTAAGTGGAACGGCCTAAGTATTAAAATAAACATCGTCACGCCTTTATTCCCCAGAGGGGGTGGCAGAGGTGTACTGAGTACACCCACGTTTCGCCGACAATGTTAGGTCCCATGTAATAGGGGGCGAGCCTATTGCCATATACCGGGCACAATTCCAGACTCTGGACTCATACTGGGAATTTTTCGTTGGAAAAACTACATTTGTCCGACCTAGGATTTGAACCCAGGACCTCGTGATCACAAAGCGATGCGCTTTGCCACCAGACCAACGAGGCAGTCAAAGCCTAAGTATTCACGAATACAAACCCGCATGAAACGAATAATTTATATCAAAGTGTTTGTGTATGTGAACATCATATTTCTAAGGGCACCCACTACACAGTCCGTCGGTCCGCAGTGTAGCATAACTTAATCTCTCTCACCTCAATTTGTGAGAGAAGGCATTTATCGAGGAGTGGGAAAGTATAAGCTATTTTTTTTTATTATATATATATTGTAAATATTTCTCAGTCTTATTTTGTTAGCCGGTCCGGGCCTGTCCCGTATCGGCGGTACATCCATCATGTTCGGTTTGACAAGCATACATGTTTCCGTGGCGGGCGGGGGAAATAATTTAACGATCGATTGCTTGTTAACTAAACAGCTTGAGTGGTTTTGAAACACTAACTCATCTCTATATGATGTTGTCTAATCAGGGCGCATATTTAAGAGTTGAAATAAAGTAGCCCCGATCTAGAAATAGATGTGTCGTGGGTGCTCTTACAAACATGAAATTTACGTACATACACACCCAGACCAAAGTTACTCACATAGCAGTGCCGCTTAAGTTGAAAATTCTTGCTCGTAGAACTGACGTGAGGTGATCAAACTTGCCAGTATTCGATATCTTATAATCATATCGAATGAAGACAAGTTAACATATGATCCCACAGGATCAGACACCGACCTCGCCGGCGAGGTCGAAGAATCCCTTGCCCGCGGGCCGGTGCTGACCACCACGGCGAGACACTTAGTATACGCCCTCCCCCATAGCGACAGCCCAAGCCGAGGCCTCTCTTTCCTCCTTGAAGCGCCCTTGAGCTAGTTGCCCCCTTGCCCTTCTGTCTCGTGTGCCTCCCCCTCTTGTCCGGTGAAGCTGTGAAGGCCCCGCGGGCAACAGCGTATCTACGTTGTGTGTGTGTGTGTCTCTGTGTGAATGATCTCATTCAAACACAGACACACACACACACACATACCCACAACATAAGATCAATATGACTTAGTCAAGAAGTCAGAGCGTAGGCAGCTTGATTCAGTGCATAGAGTATCACTGTTAGTAATTTATATTTGTGTTAGATTATAAACGGGACAAATCTGTTTATAATGTAACACAAATCCTTACGTGACACCCAAATATTTGGTACAGTCTGAATGTATTTCTCTGTGAATTACATTTCTGTTGGCGCGTGGCCAAAATCGGAACTACAGCCCTACAAGGATCTTTGGAACTAATGCTCAAGTAATATCAATAATAATCAAGTAAAATGTCACTTCACGACATTCGCAGAGTAGCCGTTTGCTATAAATTTATCCAAGTTAAAATAAAATAGCAAACTAACTTTCATTTTCTACAGTTTTTCTGTGACTTTTGAGATATCTAATTTTTGTAATGTCTGTCTCACTATCAGTTGTTTTGCTACAGTTAATTTAGTTACGTAGACGTTTACACGCCGACGAATACGAGCTACGCCGTAGCATACGGTAGCAAGTTGCTACGTAGTACCACACATCGTACTGAATTACACACACCGTCACGCCTATATTCCTCAAGCGGGGATGGCAGAGGTGTACTGAGTACACCACTTTTCGCCGATGATTATTCATCCAAGTTTTTTAAATTAGTAACCGTGCGGACCACCTGTTAAAAGAAAATTTTACTTAATGGTAACCCTCATTTCATGCCAACCCCCGTGTCTATGTTATCCACGGGCCAAAATACCCTTGTCGCGCTGTAACGCCATCATTAAGAGAAACGTCACTGCATGATTTTTTTTTGTGATAGTTTCTTGACCATTAATTCTATGTCATTCAGTCGTAGTCGTAGTCGTCAGAATAATATATTTAATTTCTAAATTAATTCAACTTCCTGATAAATGACAACGATTATAATGAAATTTATGTAGTACCCCACCCTGGATAGTAAAGCGATGGATACTTTACGTACCAATTGCGACGCAGACGACATCAATCTTCGAACTTACACTTCACTTCATGACCGTTCGCTGAGTTGCCGTTTGCTATGAAATTTACACAAGTTCTTGTTTAATTAGTATACACATGTTTTCTTATTTTGTTCTATAATTTAATTTGCTTTACTGCTCCAACATAGTGCAGCTTGATTTAGCTCGTTGAGCTAGTGCGTCAACTTTCTAAAATTAGTTACCCCATGCGGACCCACCTGTTGAAATATTTCCCTAGAAGAAGATTTTATTAAATGGTAACCCTAATTTCACAACCACGTCGACCTGAGAATGTTATCCAAGTGCCAAAAGATGTTTGTACACTATATTTTATAAACGCATCTGCAATACAGAATATATTTCGATCTGATTCGAAAAAAATAAAAATAAAATAAATAAAAATATCTCCAAAATCTACATAAAATGTCTTACACGTTAAATACAAAGATGACTCCGTTTCAAGGTCCCAGAGGGCTAATTTCCCCGCGGAGGGTGCGTCAGGACGAAGATAAGGGAACTCCTGAGAAGTGGTGCATTGCTAATTTGAATTAAATTCAAGGGATTATGGGCTCCCCGCGGCCCTTTGAGAGATAATTTTGGTACCAGTTTTGCATAGACTTTAATCTACCAGTATGAAACTGTAGTATTTATTTTTACCTCTTGATGAAGAAATGTCTGTTGTGGTGGTTGATTAGTGTGATTGGGATTAGGACAATTTTATTTGGATTAACTTTGCTTAGTTATGTGTCGATATATTTTTTTTCTTTTTACAAATTTAACTCTATTTTTCTCTTACGTCGTCGTACGTTACTCAAGACGCAGATTTATGTAAAAATATCAATTTTATGAGTATAAAAGAAATTAAGAGAAACTGTTTAGCCCGCAAGGGATCTGGCGTGATGATTTAGATAAATGAAAGTAATTAATATATAAAAAATATTCGTATCCCCGTTAAATAATTATATTTATATTTCAAAATTGAAAAGAGCAGCCATCTTGTCATCTGAAGAGGACTAACCATACCTAACCATACTTAATGGAATATCATAAAATAAGCATCTTGTCAAGTGAAATATTGAGCCGGCCGGCGATCTGGCTGGACCTGGGTTCTAATCCTGTGTGGAAAAAACTTTTATAAGAATTCAAAAAGGTTCATATGTTCCGATAGAAAGTAATCGAATCATGAAAGACAGAAAGACAGAAAAATATTCATTCAACCGCACACACACAGACAAAAAATAACAAAATACACATTTACAAACACCAGAGGTTGTGCGGTGTTAACGATGCTGTCCGAAGTCCGGAATTGTGTTGTGGCCTATTTTTAGATTACAACCCGATCAAATATACTCGTAGGTAGACGCACGCACGCCGCTCGAAAAATGGCATCACTTGAAGGGAGATAAAACTGGGCTGTACTAAAAAAACTAGCCTTGTTCCGCTTGTAGTCGCTTGTTTACCGCACGACAAACATGCCTGTGCGAGATGTGCAATAGAAAACTGTAAAAATTATACAAACAAAGTAACAAAAAAGGATGGGGTGTGTCATTTTTAGTAAGTATCATTTCAATAATGATATACTATACTGTGTTATCTTGAATCGCGTTAAAATTATGCTTTTTTAAATTATTTTCTTCATTTATAACATTGTGTGCAGTTCGCAACTATCTCTTTCTGCCTTGAGTGCGGAAGCGACACATAACTTAATCACTAGATCAAGATCGCTAGAACAAAAACATGGAGTCGTCATTGCGTTGCTTTATTTCATTATATTACATATTTTTTAAAGTGTTTCGATTTGTGTAATTTTAGTTTGCTACGAAATGAGATACAAAGATAACAAAAGATGACTAATGTAGAACAAACGAGAGGGGACTAATATTGTAACCCAACGCGTTTACTGTGGTTTGTTCGAAACACTTTTGTAAGGAAGATATGTATATAATGGCGAAAGGATGTAATAGGTTTAAAAAAATGACTGTTACAAGGTATTTAGCGCAGTGGTTAAGAGCTTAAACCGCTCCGCCTACTGTGTCTGACAGTCGCCGGTTACGTTTACGCACGGGACAAATCTGCAAAATTATTTATTTTGGTCTGGGTATTCGTGTATCTGAATTTTCATGTTTATAAACACACTAATTGCACAGGAATAAATCGTAGTGTGGGGCTACGTTTGTTTAATAAAATAATAAAAAAAACAATTACAATTCCATAAAAGGACCTATATTGTATCTACAACACATTTTACAAAGTTTAAAAATAATATTTGCGTTTATTGTACAAATAAAAAATATTGTACTAATGTTGTGTTAATAATAACTCCACTCATTTTGTGTTCTACCGACACCTTCAGTCGTAAAATTTTATTACTTTTCGGCCATTGCTTTGCAAATACAACTTTAAGTGACATGAGTAAGGTACAATATTCTCTAATTTATGTTTATTTCAAAACTATAACTACCCACATGGAATTGGGGACATTTTTTAGTGTAAGTTTTGAACAGGAGTTTGTATCTTGTGATGATATATCGATGTTACAACCTAACATCGTCGACAAAATATGGGTATATACATTTTGAAATATGGGTAAGGAGATATATTATTATATATTATAAGGTACATTGAAAAGACAAAAGTCGTATATTAATTTCCTGTACCATGAAATTGTAGTGAAGACGTAACAAGTGTGAACATCTTCAAAACTCTTAATTTTCCAAATAGAAGGCGTTGCCCCGAGCCGGCCACAATGGCCCTTGTGAAATATGTATCATGCAATTTCCTTCATGGTCATACATCTATGCCGCGATTCATTTTTCAACTAATAACCTTATACAGTGCTTGCACTAGGTTTAGTAAAATGAAGGTATAATCTATCTCTATCTAATCTATATTTGATAGTTATGGACAGCAGCCCCTTTAATTGGAGCGGTTTGACACGCCGCACCCCTCCATCGACGCTCACTCCTCAAACCCAGAGGTAAAAAGATGGAAGTGCTCTTAACACCTGAGATACAGAACTGGATGTCTTCAATTGAGCAATGTTTAAACAAGATCTTCAACATTGCTTCCGCCGGGAAGTTAAATACGGAGCAGAAACTTAAAATCACTACCTTTTGCCGAAAAGTTGGAAACGGAGTCGGACAAATGGCTGTACAGTACCAGGCATTAAAACAAAAAGCGCTCCAAACACACAGTTCAGTGCAGGCCTTGAACGAACAACAAACACTAGTGACTAGATGCTACCAATGCCAGCAATACGGTTACTTAGCAAAAGTCTGCAAAGCTACAACCCCAACGTGCGGCCACTGCGGCGTGGTAGGCCACTCAATTCAAGACTGCACAAAGAAAACCAACTTACCCAAAATGTGCAACATGCCAGCGCTTCAAACAACCTAGCGGTCACAGGACAGGCGACATCGACTGCCCGGCTAGAAAGGCTGCTGAAAATAGGTATATTAACTCTGTTGACTATGAAGGCGCTTAAGAACTTTTAATTAATTAGTAATTTAAATTAATCAGGATGGATATTAATTTAATCAGTGAAATAGATAACGCTTTCATCCCTGAGTCAAAGTCTGATGTTGAGAACTGCAGACAATATCTCACCATCTACGAAAATTCGCTAGCCATACTTACCCAAAATATTTGTAGTATTTACAAGAATATAGACAGCTTTAATCTATTTGTACATAGGCTTAATTTTGATTGTGATTTAATAGTCCTAACCGAGTGCTGGTTATCAAACCGCCATAATATCCTCCCACAGATTCCCGGGTACAATTTATCTTATTGCACCCACAATCAAAATGATGGTGTGGTAATTTATGCTAAGGAATCGCTGAAGGGCACCATCGACGAACCAATTGTACAAGACTGTAACTGCTTGGTTGTTAAATTAGGTACAAACACAACGGTTATTGTCATGTATAGGTCTCCCTCCTCTAGGAACTTAGACCCATTTTTGAACTCTTTAAATTATACACTTATATAATTAGCGTCCTTTAAAAATATTATATTGACAGGTGACATTAATATTAACATTGGATCTGAACATTACGATGCAGGAACTCAAGACTACCTAAATCTGTGTTCATACCATGGGCTCCTTTACTCTCATACAAAGACTACACATCAGAGCGGTTCCTGCCTCGACCACAAGATAATCAAATCCAGCCTACAGTACCTTACGCTTATTACTGATTCCTTTATTACCGACCACTACGCCGTCCTAATAAACTTAATTTAATGCTGCCTAAGCTAAATCGCCGCCAGACTAATACCAAATTAAATATAAACAAACTCGAACATGATTTACGCAATATTGATTTTAACAACATTTACAACACTGCTGCCCCTTACTTATCTCTATCGAACCTAATTGAGAATGCCCAACAAGCTATTATACGAAACACGACACTAATAACAGTAAATAAGAAAAATTATAATATTAAGCCATGGATTACTCCTGGGTTAATTCGGTGTACAAGACACAGAGATAAACTCCATCAGCGATCGAAGATATACCCCGATAATTTAATTCTTCAAACGGTAAAAGATACAGAAATTTCTGTAATAATCTGTTAAAAAAGCTAAAAATTGAATACGATAGAAATAAATTACAGAGAACAGGTAATAATAGCAAAGAAATTTGGAAACATATTAAGAATGTCACCTTTACGTCTAAACAACGTAAATCAAGTTCGAATTTGATGTTTACAGATACTACACCTCTTTGCTCAGCTAATAATGTTAACGATTTTTTTGTAAATATTGGTAAGGACCTCGCAGAGAATATTCCAAAACAAACGCGCAATTATACAGCTACGTTTATCTACATAACGAAAAAGAACTTTAGTACAAAATCTTTTGCAATGTTTGATACTGACAAACAAAAAATAAAGCGAATTATTTCAGGACAGATCCCTTGCGGGGTAGGCAGAGAGTACAGAGTTCCAACAGGTTCATTCCTTACAGACCTGTCTGGCTTCCTTCACTCCCATAGTTCGGTCGCCGGGCACGCTCGCCGGGCACGGAGGTAACCGGAGCTTATGAAGGTAGAAATAAGTTACAAAATAAATAGCAACATGTGGGAATGTATCTACTAAGCCGACCCCTTGGAGTACACTCTCGTCTAACCCTTGGAAAACAAAAGTAGGACATTAGTTAGTCTACCTTCATAGTAAGACTAACTAGAAAGGATAACATTGGTAAATTATTATGGTCCTTATTTCTAGATGGTCAGCAACATGGATTTGAATAGTAATAAAACAGAACATTTGTAAATATGGCGATTACGTGGTAACGACGTCGCGCTTACATGTATATGGAGCAGTCTGTAGTAAGAATCAGACAAAATATTATTTATGGCATATTTTGGTAATAGCGTTGCGGATGTAGTGAATTGACTGCCCCATTTGCTGCACAAAGGCTTTCTTCACTACGTAATATAAAACAAAGTCCCCTCGCCGCATATGTCTGTCTGTCTAAACGCGATAAACTCAATAACTACCGAACGGATTTTCATACGGTTTTCACCAATAGTCGGAGTGATTCAAGGGGAAGGTTTATGCGTATAATTTACCCGTGCAAAGCCGGGTCGGGTCGCTAGTATTAATGATAAGATAATCCCGATCTTCCCCGATATCATATCCTTCTACTTTCAACCCAATTGAACACTCGTATTTCTCGTTTCTTTTATTGCTGCAGGGACTGATTTCAAACTGAATTTAGAATGAATAGAGACATTACTTCTGTCATTATTTTAGTCAAGTTTGTGCTAGCCCAAAATCGATTTGAGTTCAATTAAACAACTATAACTTAGGCGATATAATAAGCAATTAATCGGCTACGCCGGCGTTCTTTGATCCAAAAAAGTTTTACTATTAGCTTTATGTGCGTTAAACCGAGTGATTGAGATATAAACTCATTAAACATCGATCAAAGAACTCAGTGTGACGATAAAAGGCACACATTTTTAAGTTGTTGGGACAAATATGTATATTTGTCTTGAAAATAGTTTTATATAATTTAATGGTTTACAACATACCCCGATAGATGGCGATGCACCGACAATGACTAATTAATAGAGTAAATTAGCCCGCGGTTTTGAGTTTTCCCGAAGATTAATAACTACCGGTCAGTTTCGGTGTAGCGTTAAACTTGCCACAGTAGAACAGACCAACTGCTTACGAAATATTATCTACTTTAGTTCCATCTCGTAGCAGTGTATAGAGATATAAGCATATAACTAGCCAGCTCGATATTTTAAACTGCAGTAGTGAGTAGGAGTGGGTAATATAGCTTTTTACGAATATCAAATCGAAACTATATATCGATATTTGATATCGGATTTCGTAACGCTATATTTTCTGAAACTATATATCGATCTAATATCTATAATGTGAGAACATGGTGTATCACGTATACGTGACGACTGTATTTGTAATATATCGTAACGAAAATAGATTTATACCTAATTTTATAATGAATGACATTAGTTAATAACAAAAAATCATATATAGTAACAATATTTACTTTATATATGATTTTTAGCTTTTTTATCGACTAAATTAGTTATTTCAAAATACTCCCACAACACACTGGCATTTTTATACATATGAGACACTTTTATTGAAAATTTAATGTAGTTTACTATAGTATAGTATTCTATCTATCTATCTATAACCTCACGCCAGATCCCTTGCGGGGTAGGCAGAGAGTACAGAGTTCCAACAGGTTCTTTCCTTACATACCTCTCTGGCTTCCTCGACTCTCATAGTTCGTCTCATACACGCTCGCCGGTTACGGAGACGGTTATAGTATTTATACCTATTTAGTTTCTTTCACAGTGTTATACACAAAAAAATCACAAATGTAGTTTTATTTACAGTTTTATACACAAATCACAAATGTAGTTTTATACTAACAAATCACAAATGTCTAAAAAATCACTACTAATACCTATTTATCTAATTAGGTAATTAAAAATAACTTTTAAGAAATCAAAGAAAACTCAACAATACAAAATTTCCGGCATGAAATGAAACTAATTGTAAAACAAAACAAATAATAGGTAAATATCGCCAAATTCATCGCTTTCTAATTCAAGGCCCAAAAATTGTTGCATAAAGCATCATAACATACATATGCGTAAGGTAGAAGTGGGTAATATAGCTTTTTACGAATATCAAATCAAAACTATATATCGATGTTTGATATTGGATTTCGTAATTCTAATTCAAGGCCAAAAGGTCACTAATTGTTGCATAACGCATCATTAAATACACACGCGTAAGGTTGATATTTTGCATCATATTTGTATCAAAATTCCTATGAAAACGCTTGTAAAATCATAACTAACCTTACGCATTAGGCGTAAGGTATGAAATCGTTCGTTCGAAGTACGTAGTACCCGCCCGCGAGTCGCGCTCTTCGCATGAAGTCCGTCGCCGTCATTATTCGTATCCGCTCGGCGCCACTCGGTAGTCCTTCGGTTCGCTTCGCTACACATATCGCTGTGCTGAATTTTAAATTGACAGTATAGCGATATGTCAAATATATAGTTTTAGCCCAAGCCGATATCCGATTTAAGATATTGCAACAATATATAGATACAATATCTATATACGTTTTGTATCGCCCACTCCTAGTAGTGAGTATTAGATAGCTATTATGAATTGAATTTCATAGTGCTTTTTCGTATGAAATTTCAGGCTATTATTTTTAACTCACTTAAAGATAGTGATAAGTATTATTGCGCTACTATTTGCTTTACAGAAATTGTAATAATAATATTATGATTTCTCTGGTTTGCTAATAATAACTGCAGAGAAATTAAAACCTTAACTTGATAAAAATAAGATATTGTGACTTATACACTTTTATTATTATAGGGTTTGCTCTCTACGGTTGGAAGATACATTATACTTATGCACGGCTTTCACACAAAAATTGGGTGTTACCTAAAATTTTAAACCACATCCTACCTCGCTCTGTAGTTAACGTTTGTACCTAGGTAATAAATTTGAAAGTGTAATTGGGCATATTTTAGGGAGTAAATAAAATTTTATATAAATTTGATATAATTATCTATCTATCTATATCATCACGTCAGATCCCTTTCGGGGTAGGCAAAGAGTACAGAGTTACAGAAGGTTTTTTCTCTAGAGATCTAGGGAGGTCGGTAGAAGAGTAGCCGGAGGGCTTATTATGAATAATAATTATTATGCTGATGGAACTTTATACTTTCTGACTATTCCGAAAAGGAATTTGACCAGTCCGCACTGGGTCCTCGTGGAGTATGATATAATTTCTCTTACTTCGATTTGTGAGAGAAAGCCTTTGTCCAGAAATAGGATAATTAGGTTTGGCTGATTTATTAGGAAGGTATACAAGGTGTAATAAACGCAAGACCTGAAAGTAGTTTGTTCTTAATCGATAACTGAATTGATTCCAACTATTTTAAATGTATAATACATTTTGTTTTTAAATTTGCTAGATGTGATGTTACTCCCTTAGTGCGCTGTAATAAACGAAATGTATTCTTGATTCAAAGCAATACGGAGATTTCAAATGCATCTCTAAAACGTATTTCTCAATTCGCACACATACACGTAAAAGTTTTATTATTAAATGGGGTATAAAAGTGCGGAAGAAAGAGTGCAAGTTTTTTGTGCAATTGAAACGGCCAATCAAAATTTAATATCTATACAAAAGTTCCTGTATATACTTATGGCCGTTAAGAATTTCTCTCATTTGGAGCCAATCCTGGATGTAGAGGCAGGTCATGCTTATCATAAAAATGTATGGTCATCAAAACAGAACCAACATATCAAAAGACATTGTTCTGCGGCAATGCGTGATTTACCCCAGAACCAACAGATATAAAAAATACTTGTATGATTTAAAATTACCCATAAATTTTCTTAAGGCATTTATAATTAAACAGACAAGCGAGGGAATCGCAATATTGCACAAAAAGTATTATATTTTGAGGTTATAATTCAGTAGCTATTATTACATATGAGGTTATATTGTGTGTTGACATTCAGTAAAGGTGTCAGCGACTTCGACATAAGTACTTACAATACATTGAAATATTCATTTTAGTTTGCAAATTGTCTGTTAGATACGGATATTTGCCATTATTTTAATAAAATAGATAAAAAATGATGGCGTGTGTGTGTGTGAGTGATGTACGCTGTTGGCCGCGAGGCCTTTACAGCTTCACCGGACTTAAGGGCGAGCATGCAACCACTACGCTCGAGCCAGAAGGGCATACGCTGCGGGGTGAGGGGGTGCACTACTAAGTGCACCGGTCAACCGGCGGCTACGGGAGGCGATCTATGACTTCGTCGTCGTCGTCGCCCGTATTCGGAGCGGAAAGAAGGGATGACAAAGCATCGGGGGGATCGGTGAGAACATGTCGCGGCCGGTGGTGGCGGGGGCGGCAGGGGTCGGGGGGAACGTTGTCAGCGGCGGCTACGATTAACGGATTCGCATGGGTAGATGCGCTCGCGAAGTGTCCAGTTGTCGCTGTTTTAATATAGGCGCGAATAGGTTCGAGACCAAGATCGGAATGGAGGTCGACATTCCGTAAAAACCATAGGGCTCCTACGGCTTTACGGAGGAAGTGGTTTTGAACCGCTTGGAGTTTATCGATGTGAGAGGGGGCCGAGTGCCCGAACACCACACACGCATAAAATAATGATGGCATAGATGTTTGTTGGTTCTGGGGAAATTTTTGACAATGTCTTATGAACTCCGTAGCATAAGAGGAAGTGGTTCTAATTCAGCTTATAAGATTTGACCTAAACAAACGAACAAACATTGTAATGTAACGACTCCAATACACCCCGATATCTCATGAACAGGGGTTCATGAGATATCGGGGTGTATTGGAGTCGTATCCCCCGATAAGGGTATCGGGGGATGTTAATTATAAAACGCATTACTCAGCCTTAGGTTCCCTATCGATCCGCCAAGATAGATCTCGAATCCGCGTTTGAGTGCTGAAACGTCTAGAAAGTTCCTCCCCTTCAATGATTGCCGGCGCGCGGTCGTGGTAAATAAGTACCTTTATTACTTTTCACATAGGATGGGTAGTGACAGTTCTAATTGCCAAACGAAATTATACTTTATTCAATGGCAATAAGAGGCATAACCAGTTTCTATACTTATGGTTTTATGCCTTAACACTATTGAATTAAATATTTATTTCGTTTGGCTATTACAACTGTCGCTACCCATCCTATATAAAAAATACTATAGTTGTTCACGTACAAATAGATATGTAAAAAAATTCCGCTTAATGTGGCGCGCCGCCTATTGTTCGATGTACTTCAATCGATGTACTTAAGAGGGTTCGCGTCCGTTCTAGAACTTTCATACGGGTATAAAAGGAACACAGAGCGCGGGGACGGACACATTACACCACCGGATTGACATTTCACAACCCCCTAATGCCCCCATCTTCCCTCCCGAAATATCCCTACCCCCACTATAACACCTGAAACAGCCCGGTGGCGTTTGATCGCCCGCTAGGTCGCCCTAGTGGTGCTGCATCGCGCTGCCGGGCGAAGAAAGAAGAGGGGCCTCGGGAAGTCGCCGCCTCCTGCTGATCGCTTTGTCGGGCTTCCTATGGTTCGCCATAGGTTCCACCTGACAGGGTTGGTCGCGGAGTGC
The DNA here is from genome assembly GCA_905147815.2 of Phalera bucephala. Classification (NCBI taxonomy): domain Eukaryota; kingdom Metazoa; phylum Arthropoda; class Insecta; order Lepidoptera; family Notodontidae; genus Phalera; species Phalera bucephala. The sequence continues at coordinate 53,199,492 of LR990609.1, forward strand.
GGCGTGAACACTCCTTTGATGGCCCCCCACGCGGGATCTACAAGTCGCCGCCACTACCATGGACATTACGTCCCAACAAAAGGACCCGGCCATGTTCATGGCCGGCGTTAGACACCTCGGCCAGGGGGCCGTTACCCCGATGCCGATTCCCCACACCCTTGCGGATGTGTGCGAAGACCAAGCGAGAGGACAGACACAGTCTCTTTTCGGAAGCGACAGCGATCAAATCGAGAACAAGCGATCTAAATGAAATACACTGGCGACCTTAGCAACGATATACGGATACTACGAGATACTCAGCGACTTGGAAGCAGTATTTGGGGTACTAACAAGACAAGTACAAGTGTGTTTAGTGCTTGTGAGCATTTGACGAACTGTTTGGAGTGTACAGCGCCTAATAAAGTACTTATTCGGCATTTATTTACCCCGCAAACGTAACAGTAATAATAGAATTTGCCTAAAACTGGTTGAAACTAGATTGCACAACATTTCACGTTTTCTTATAAACGTGTCAACCGCCACAAACAAGCGGAAACCGGATTGATGTGGAATTATTTATCGAAAATATAATGAAACTCCACATGTATTACCTGTTTCTGTTTTGTGTATTTTTTCCATCTCTGTATGATGTGTACGCATCCCGAGATGAAATTTATATTGGATGTCTGATTATGTTATTTACGTAAATGAATATTTGCATGAGGCGATGTGGGTTATGTTTTTGAACGAAATTGGTCTCGGATATCGTAGCATTATATTGATGGAATAACCGTCAATATTACGTTATTGTTGCATTCGTATTTTGTCTTTCGTATATAGGTTTGGTTTATAGAAGAAAATAAATAAAAACAGTGGCACCTATATTCCCCAAGCGGGAATGGCAGAGGTGTACTGTGTACATCAATTTATCACTGACGATGTTAGGTCGCAATGTAATGGGGGGCGAGCCTACTGCCCGTATGCTAGGCATGATTCACGACTCCAGACATCAGTCCAGGATTTTTTTGTATCGGAAAAACACTTTAGCGAACTAGGATTCGGACTCAAGACCACTAGACCATCGAGGCAGTCAAATAATGATAAGCAGTGTTCATTTTATAAGTGCTTTACCGATGTTTGGTTACTGATCATACTGCCCTTACGATCAGGACCGTTTGATATTTCTATTACAATATAATACGAGACGTACAGGCCCACAAGGGTCTTTTGGCTCGCGGCCAAAATCGGAACTAATGCTGTCACCTAGTGTTTTTTTTTTTATATTTTTAAAAACGTAGCCGCATACTAGGTTTTATTCCTGTGTCGTGGGTGCGTTTACAAACATGAAAGTTTACATACACAAATACCCAGACCGGAACAAATAATTGTGGATCACACAAAGATTTTTCCCGTGCGGGACTCGAACCCACGACTGTTAGACGCAGTGGGCAGAGTCATTTCCTGAGAGTCGCAGAGTTGCCGTTTGCTATGAAATTCACCCATGTCCTTTTTTTAATTAGTAATTTTGTTGTTGCACGCATGTTAAAATGTCTCCTTAGAAGTAGAATTTTTATTAAATGGTAACCCTCATTTCACACCAACGCCCTGTCAATCTCATCTACGGGAAAAAGATACATGTCGCACTGTATCACGACATAAGACGTAACGATTACTGCTTGACACTTATCTTTAATGCTGCCTACGTGCCCCATAGGGAATATCCGCTGTGAAACTGAGGATTTGTACGAATAAAAAGAATCATAAAACTCAGAGAAACATGGAATAAAAAAAATCCTTTTCACTCTTTCGGCCGCAGTTAAATGTCAGATTCTAGTTAAAACTTAAGTGGAAATCTAACAGAATATCTTCTAAGAGAAAATATCGGGGATAGAAGCACAAGTGGCCGGAGTCTCGGAAATCTACTGGATTGAAGCTGTTTTTACATACGCATCATTCTATCTGATTTTTTTGCGGTACAATTTCCTTAAAAGCGAGGCCTTACTGAGAGCGGGTAGTGAAATAAGCTTGTAGATTTTTAAATAATAATTTGAAGTTGTTATAGTAGGTTCTATAAGTATGCGTAAATAAGTGCTAAGAAGAAAGAAATAACTACCTATATTTTCATTATCAGCTAAATAAGGTTCACATTTCACCTTGACTTAGACGACTTTATTGAAAATTCAAAATTAAAAGTTTTTTATTCATGTATTCAAAACAAAAACTTACGAATAGTCAGAAAAAGAAATAGTTATTAATTACTTAAGACTATCATCTGTTTGGAATGTTATTACTGTGCAGAAAAAGGGCAAGAAACTCCTCGGTTACCATAGACATACTAGAAGCATAGAGGGAGCATTTACAAGATTATATATTTGCACTGCTTACACTTATGTCATGACAGTGATAAGAAAGAGGACAAATCCATCGTTACCAGTTACACCCTTGCACATGTTTTAATTAATGACATAGACAATAGACCATACTTATGTTTCCTCATAGATGTAGTATTAGTACTTTCCCATATAACTGCGAAAGCTTTATCGATACAATCATTTTGTATATAAGTAGGAAATTAAATATTTTTTATAATACAAAATATCGCTGTATCTCATAGTGCCTATGATAGATGCAAAACTTAGTTTTGTAGTAATAATAGTAATTCTATCTAGCTATTGACGATCTTAAGAATCTTGTCATTCAATAATTTTAATTTTAAAATAGCTTTTTAAAAGCAAACTTTTATAGCAAAAACACACCGGATACCGACAAGTACTACAAGCCTCAACACGTCAGGGTTATGTTGAGTAGTTGGGTAGTTTTATTGGTCACCCATCGACTCCAACATGAATCCCTGGACACCATCCGGGTCTACAGAACTCGTCAAGACAAATTCAATGAGCCCAAACACTGCGGGATTATGTTAAAAAGTTTGGTTGTTGTATTGGCCCCCCTTCGGCTTCATCATCAGACCCTGGACACCATCCGGGTGTAAAGTACTCATCGAGATAAATCCAACGAACCCAAACACGGCAGGGATATATTGAGTACTTGTGTGCTTCCATTGGCCACTTTTCGGCTCATCATGAGACCCTGAACACTATCTGGTTATATAGTACTTCTCAATACCAATTTAACCAGCCTAAACATGAGGGGGTTACGTTGTGTAGTTCACATGTTCCTATACCCACCTTCCGACTCTATCATCAGACCAGCTCCATGGTACCATATTATTGCAATGTCATTGGACTACGTATGCCAAATTTTAGCTAAATCGTTTAGAGGAAGACTATTCTACTTCAGGACGATTAGTTACGAGAGTATCAGCAACTTCATAAAATTGACTAACAATGGGCAATACAAAATTAAATATTAGTTATATTCAAATTTAGGTAGATTTGTTATAACTCAGCATATGTAGTAACACTTTACATATCCTACTGGAGTCAACGTTTATACGAAAAACACTTAGATTTTGAATACTGAACTCTATGAAGAAGATGCGTGATATTAAGATATTTGGAGAAATTATATTGAGAAGATTATGACAGAGTTACATGCATATAATCCTCTGTAGCTTTGTAGTCGATTTCACAGGAAGCAAAAAAACAATTGATAATAATGTTAAAATGTCTTTTCATGATCATCTCGATATTAATTAATCGCTACCCGCTTCCATACAGACCTTCGCCTCTAAGACGTATGTACGAGATTGGATTGCCTAAAGTGTATATATTAAAGGCAATATGGATATTCGGATCCACGATACGCCAGTAATCATGGCCCCGACGCGATAACATTACGCCTACGAATCCCGCCTTTACCAACGATTTAAAATTAAAATATAAATTAAATAAATCAGCTTATCTTCAGCCAAAAGACGTTTACTACAGGACAAAGGCTTCCCCGAGAGACCTGTATAAATCCACGATTTACCCGCGACCAGGTCATCAGTCCATCTTGTAGGGGACCTGCCCACTTCACGTCTTCCGGTACGTGGCCGCCACTCGAGAACCTTTCTGACCCGTGTGTTATAGCACAAATTAGTCTATACTGTCTTAATGTTAGACAAAGGCCTCTAACAAATCAAGGTGAGAGAGATTATGCCATACTTTACCAAGCGGACTCAGTCCGCATCGGTGGAGGCAGGTTTGTCGCCACCTGAAGTTGGGACTTATCAAATTGCCTATAAGCCTTTTAACTCGGTGACTATAACGTAAAGTTGCAACCGGAACCAACGTCTTTCCAGCACGAAGATGTTCGAAAGTGGAAATGCCACGAAGAATCACCCATCTTAGACTGATCCAGTTCTACGCTGCTTAACCTTAGTAATCGCTACCAATACTGGAGTACCACAACGTTACGAGCGTCTCGTTTGGTAGAATTAATAATTATAGACGCCTATAATTCTTCTTCAAATTGGAGTTCGAGTGCCTTTTGCACAGGTATGCTCTAAAATGGAAAGGCTATAAATGTTCACCCCTCTTAGACTGACCAAGTTGACGGCTACGTAACCTACGCTAAGAATACCGCGGCAGCACAGAGCTACGAGCATCGTTTGATGTAATCAGTCAGTATTCGTCGATTTCTATTTAATGTTATGGCTAATGAAATTTAAAGGGTTTAAGCTCCCGGATACACATGTCGAATTAAACGTGCACTCTGTCCGGAAGGCAGTCCTAATGGCTAAAGTTACCATACCCAGTTGGTAATTAAATTTCGCCGAATATAATCGTATTTAAATTCGCACACGTTTTAATGCGTATGGGAATTTACTCGATGTAGGTAATTACGAAATAATTCTCCAAGTCCTACTCTTGTGCGATGTATTTTTTATATTAAAATTTGAACCTATGCATCCATGCAAAACAAGGCTGTTCCATGCATATTTTGCCTCTTAAAACAGTGTAGGCATATATAGGCTATTCCAATAAAACGTCAAAACATTTTAAATCTTTTTTGGCTCGACATAAAAAACGTCGATTTCTTGCTGACAGCATTTTCATTTTGATGTCTTCGGAAATACTGTCGCCTTCATATAACAGTTCTTATAGATTTCAATCATAACTAAAACATTTGAAAATGGTGATGGTTTGCTTATAATAATAATAACAAATCATTTATATCAGGCGAGTTAAGTTTCACAAAAACAAAGCTTTAAAGTACTTAATAAATTCCCCCTATTCTCGTGATTCCTTTAGATTCTCCCCATCCAAAGGTTGCCTGGAAGAGATCACTATTAGTGATAAGGCCGCCTATAAGTGTAAAAATTTACACTACCTTGTAAATTTATAAATTTGTGTTCCTATATTGTGTCTTTGGTGGAACAATAAAGTGTTATTTATCTATATGTCTATTTAAAGTTTGATTGTAATAGACTATAGGTGTGAACCTGTTAAAGGCTTGACTAGATATCGTGATTTATGCGCGATGCAGCTAGTGCATTGGGATATTAGATCCTTATCCATTCTGTATTTAGACTTACAACTGTATTACGACTTAGGACTTTTTCCACTTGTACCAGTATTATATGTAGGTAGGTACTAACATTATTACTGCCCCCACTATGTAGCGCAATAGTTGTAGTGTCCATGTGAATTTTCCCTTTGATACTGACGGTATGTTATTTTGTTCGGACATACTATTTTTAATAAAATAAGCGTTGCCCCACACTAGGATGCATTCCTGTGTTGTGGGTGCGTTTACAAACATGAAAATACACATACACAAATACCTAGACCGAAACAAATAATTGTGGGTCATACGAAGATTTGTTCCGTGCGGGAATCGAGCCCACGACTATTAAACACAGTGGGTAGAGCGGCTTATGTTATTAACCTCTGCGCTAAATCGTCCGTCATATATGTATATACACTACTTACACATAAATAAATAATATGTACCTTAATCCGGTGCATAAATCTTCACATCTGGTACCACCCTTACATAGCAATTAACCAGTAATTCACCATACATAACTACTACCAATAAAAATTAAATTCTCATTTAAAAAATTACACATTTCGCATTTGAAAATGGAACGGTAGAAAAAATGGCCGCGAAATAATATATCGTACCGCACGGGTGCCACCTGGTGTTCTGACGTCATGAATAAGTTCTCACACCTTCCCCTTGCCACAATGAACATGTCATAAACAGTAGAGCAGCGTAGTACTGGCGGTTTAAATATGAATCACGCACACAGGCGCGCTCTATGCTACTTGTCGCCAGCTAGCGGGAAGCTATCTGAAACCGGCCGAGAAGCTGCGTAGACCGCGCATCTGTGTCATCATCATCATCAGCCAATAGCAGCCCACTGTTGGACATAGGTCTCTAAATCCACGCCACTGAGTACAATCCTCGTTTACTCTCATCCAATTAATATCAGCTGCCCTACGATGCTTATTATTCGCTAAATCTAGAGGGCGTCCTGCACTACGTTTGCCAAAGCGTCTCGACTCACGAACTCGTTTACCCCAGCGAATATCGGTTCCTCAGCTAATGTGGCCAGCGCACTGCGAGATAAGTTTATTAATCCGCGTCTGTGTGATTCTTATTCGGAACGCTAGTAGGTACTAAATTGCTCTACTGTTTAAATTCTTTACTTTGCCTCTATCCCTGGTTTACGTGCTCCGAATGCCTAACTCAACTATATTAAACAAGTAAATAATTTCTAACGTCGGTAAGGGATTTTTCAAGGGGGGACTTGAAAAACCATGGTTTAGGAATCGGCGTAAAAATACGAATTCACGATGAACCGCGACACTTGAAAATGATTTGTACGTGAGTAGAATTAGTATTTTATGGCTAAATCTTTATTGTAAAGTCGTGTTCACAGTAGGTACATATTTTCTTTTCTTATTTTAAGACTAGTGCAAAATTATCAATGATGATTTTCAAATACATACTGCCAAAATTATTTTTATATGTTTGTAATATGTTTTTATAAATTTGATTCGTACAACACAAAGCGCTACAGAAAGATGTGACTTACGATGAAGGGTCCACGAACATGGTATTGAATTTTTAACACACCGTCACGCCTATATTCCCCAGAGGGGGTGGCAGAGGTGTACTGGATACACCCACGTTTCGCCGACAATGTTAGATCCCATGTAATAGGGGGCGAGCCTATTGCCATATACCGGGCACAATTCCAGACTCCGGACTCATACTGGGAATTTTTCGTTAGAAAAACTACATTTGTCCGATGTGTGTGATCACGATGTCCGGGGTTCAAATCCTAGTTTGAACCCCGGACATCGTGATCACAAAGCGATGCGCTTTGCCACCAGACCAACGAGGCAGTCCCAATGAAAGTCCCAAATTGAATTTTTAAAACAATTTATAATAATTATGTTGTACACTTTTTATTGCTATTGCATTATACTGGTGTATTTTGTGTAGGCGTAAAAATAAAATGATATGAAAAACAAACTCATACTAAGGTCTTATATATGTCTCCTAATGCGAATGAATCACAATTGAATAAATAGTCTATGGATTACACAAATATTTGTCGAGTTAGGGAATCGTACACATTAAATTATGATAATCTTTTATCTTCATTGTGAACTTTCTAAATTATGACTGATTTAACCGTACACTATCATACTTTACACTGCCTGCGGCCTGACACGCCCTACAAACTGGTAAAGGTAGGTAATTATTATTTGTATTTCGCTGAGATTCACGGGCTTTACTCGGACCTTTGAAAGGCTTGCATGGGGGCATGGGTCCAACACATAGAGGCCCTTTGCGATTAGTTAATCTTATGTAAGTCACCTGCTGAGATCACTTGCTGAAAACGAAGAAACATAACATAACATAACCAGCGAACTGACCCCGGCAGGTACAAGGACTATTGTAAATTATGGAAAGAAATTAAGGGCTATATAAATGAGGTTTTATGGACAAAAGCTGGACTATTTCAAAGGGGACAGACACCAGCCACAAATATCTAATTACCCGTGGCAACCGGTGACTCGCCGCTTACTAGATGGGCCCTCAAACGGTCGTCCTAGGATAACTGAGGGCAACACCGGTGTGATCGGCTCAGGGTGTAGGGTGTGCTGCGCTTTCCCCGAAATTACTCGCGGCGTTATGCCCTTTCACACTTCCACCCCTGGAGTACATCGACGTAGGGCCGCATTATCTACCTACGTCGATATAGCTCTCACAGCTCTCAATTAAGGCAAGCCTGCGCCGAGAGTCCGGCGGGCACCTTTGGGTTTCCACTTGACTGACGAAGACACGCCGAGTCCTGCCCGACTCTCTGGAGCACTCGGGTCCATGATGTCGTTACTCACCAATATGCCCTGCGGGCATAATAATAACTATTATTATGAACCATTAGTGTCTCACTCCTGGGCAAAGGCCTTCCTCCCCTTTTTCTACTCCTCTCTATTCGTTGCTATGTTAGGCCAGTTTGAAAAGTAGGTAATAAGATACATTAATTATAGAGTGTGATATTTACATCATAAGCCCGCATCGGTTTACTGCTGGTGATATTCTTGCGAGTTTTTATCTATAAGTAATAGTTTTTAACTTTCACTTCTATTTCATATAAGAGAACTAGTTGTTACCCGCGATTTCGTCAAATACAAGTAGCCTAAGTGACTCCTTATAACATCAGCTATCTGCCAGTCTAAGTCCTGTCAAAATCGATTTAGATCCATTATCCAGAACATACGGACAGACAGACGGACGGATAGACAAAAATTATATAAATTGTTTTGTGTTATAGGTACAATAAATACTTTTATATGAATTTAGTAAAAAGCTGGTATTTTGAAATTAAAAAATTATTTACTTGTATAAATGAATTGATAAATACACGTAATGTGAACGTGCACTCTTAGTACGTGAATGTCGACGTAAGCACGAATTTGTGTGCATTGACGAGTTATGTCGGTAATATTGCGATTGGTCGTACGCATAACACTATATTACATACTTAGAGAAATTAATATTATACAAGTCAGGAGTCTCCGTAACCGGCGAGTGTGTATGAGACGAACTATGAGAGTAGAGGAAGCCAAAGAGGTATGTAAGGAAAGAGCCTGTTGGACCTCTGTACTCTGTGCCTACCCCGTAAGGGATCTGGCGTGATGATATAGATATAGATAGAATATTATACTTGCTTGAAAGTTGATGATGGCTTGGTGCATCTTTCTCGCCGGATGTTCTCAGTGGAGGCCGCGTTCCGCTCCGGTCTTAGATTTAAAAAATGTTATAATTTTGACGTTTGTGAGTACTATTGTATTGGCCTATGCAAATAAATGATTTTTGACTTTGACTTTTAGTGATTAAGATTATAAACCGCTTCGCCCATTGGTTCGAGTTGTCGCGGGTTCTATCCTAGATCGAATAGTAAAACTAGACCGTTTCTTGCAGAAGATGGTTATGGTCTATCGAAACATTTATTCGTGATCATCATTTCTTTCAGTTCATTCCACCCTCTGAAGGGCCTCCTTTCTTACGCCACACATCACTATCCTGAGCCAATCTTGGTCAATTCATCTATGCGAAAAGGTTTCCTGGTACGGATACCAGCCTCCTACAAAGGATTTAAGTTATATTTTAAGCATAGCTGTAAATCACCTTACTGGAAGTGAAATAAATGATTCCCCAAGCGACTACGAACCTAACTCCCCTCCTATCAGCTGCTACCGCAGTCCGCGGCATATTCTCACCGACCCGTCCGATGCCCTTACTTACCTTCTTTAGGATACAGATACCGCACACAGGATCAGACACCGACCTCGCCGGCGAGGTCGAAGAATCCTTTGCCCAACGGCTGGTGTGGAGTACCATGGCGAGACACCTAGCATACGCTCTTCCCCATGGCGACTTCCCAAGCCCAGGCAGTTCCCCCTTGAGGTGCCCTTGAGCTAGTTGTCCCCTTGCCCTTCTGGCTCGAGCGTAGTGGTTGCACGCTCGCCCTTTTGTCCGGTGAAGCTGTAAAAGGCCCACGGATACCAGTGTAGGTCACACACACACACGCACGCACGCACGCACGCACGCACGCACGTACGCACGCACGCACGCACGCACACACAAACACACACACACACGCACACACACACACGCGCGCGCGCGCCCACACTAACACACACACACACACACCACGATGTTAGGTTCAACTGTCTGAGTCAATAAGTGGTGTGTATTGCCATCACACCAGGCAGCATTCCACACACTGGAATGTCACAGAGAATATTTTCAATAGAAAACCCTCAACTTTATCAGACCTACGATACTGCGGAAAGTATTACAATAAAATGCGTCCGTAAGCAATCATATTAAAAGACTTACAATCGCTTTGATTACAATAACAGAATAATTAAGAATTAATTACATATGGCGGTACAAAGCCTGAGTGCAAAGCTCTTTACATCTGTTGTATATTTACTTCAAAGGCTACGTGTATTCGACGGAGCTTTATTGCCACATTACTGTTAAATTAATGCATTTTCAGTGTTCAAAATCCGTTGCCGTTATTTCGCGTACCATACATTAGTCGAATTATGAACGCGCAACACCTTTTAATATGAACGGGTCGGAAGATGTGGCGCACAGTTTAGATTGTAATTTACGTTTTAGCGATTATTTGTTTTGCTTGACTTGTTATTAATTATTTTATGAAATAATGGTCAATCGACTGTGCTAAGATGTATATATATATATATATATATATATATATATATATATATATATATATATATATATATATATGATGACATGTAACCATTAACTTGTACCATAATATACAGAGTTTCACTTAAATAATTATGTAAAAGCGTCTCATTTTAAAGTTTTGAATTGTACACATTTTAGTGCATGCGACTGTAATTTATATAAATCTTGCATCTTCCTCCAACGCGGCAGGTTTGGTTCTCAAGGAATAAGTTAATTAAAATAATCATTCCCCGGTTTGAGCACAGTTATTGTTTCTTTAGCACAGTGTAAATATTCTTCCTAGTGATATTGAATTAGATCACGACAAATCGCAACCGTGCGTCCGTCGCAATAAATTCTCGTACAAAGCAGTAGATTTTCAAGTAAATGCTTGAGGTCGACCCCGACATTACGTTTTGTGAAACATTGACTGGGGCGCGAGCTGTTTACCCAATTATTTCCAAGTATGATTTTACTGTACGCTGTATATTCCGACATTTAGATTCTTAGGGCAGGAACAAATATTACAAAGAAAACGACAATTCATAGGGCTTAGCCCGAAAACATTGACGTCAGCGAGTCTCGAGCGAGTTGATATAACATCCTTGTCACACTTCAATTTAATAAATAAACATGAACGTGGCAGCGCCCTTGCTCGCTAGCATCACTCGAACGTCCATCTTTTCTTGCTAAGTACTCTGACCTATTTTTCATTTTCATGTCGTGCGCAAAGGACGACTGTTAACTTTACTTATTAGTTAAGTAAGCTACCAGTAGTTCATTGTGTTACTTTTGTATCTTAGAGATCAATTATCATGCATTTTTTATTTTTATTCTACGTAATTTGAGTTTATAATTGCCTTGCGAAAAGAGAAGAGTGTTAAGTATCTGATTTTTTGTAGACCCTAAGCATTACTGTAACAATTCATATTAATACTTAGAATGGCTGTTACTTCCATAAATTATTCACTAAAAGTAAAAAGCATATTCAGAATGTTATTCAGTAAAACCGCGATACGCTTTTCTTCGTGAAGTCTGCGCTCACCCTATGTAATATTAAAATGGTAATAAAGTGTATTGTTTTGTTTATTAATAGAAACCTGTAGAACTGAACCGATGCGAAATTTAATATGTGAAGTAGGTACTTACCTTACCTATTGCTAAGAACGTTTGTATACTTGTAGGTATTTTCGTCAATATTTCGTCTCGCACTCGAAACTTACATTACGTAATTTTAAACATTAAATCATGATTAAATAGACCATTGTTTCATCTGAAGGCAAGTCAAGTCACCGTGATCGTGAGGGTGCATGAGATGAATTATGAGAGTGGAGAAAATCTGTAACGAATTCTATACTCTCTGCCTAGATTGCAAGGAATGATATAAAATGATCTTCTCAAATTTATAAAATACCCCTACATACGTTAGTTAAAACGCTGGTAGTCTTATGAGATCGTGGTGTTTTAGGGATCCCCAAAGTTCAACGCTGTCACGCCAACATTTCTCTAGCCGATCACAGAGTTCGCTAAAGCGAGGTTATTACCTTTCCAACAATAGTTTTCTTTTTTATAATTCTTCTATGAGACGTAGTCAATATTCTCACTCAGGAAGATCGCGGTGAAGGGTGGGGTAAAATTGGGGAGGGCCGTATGATCATCCATCATATTCAGTTTGACAAGCACATGTGTTCTCTGAATTGAACAGTTTCTCTTCCCTTCGAGACGTTAATGGGGGTGTGGTAGAAGAAAATAGCGGATTGATAGAATTTTGTGCTGTCTTCATTTTTTATATCTATTTGAAAATATTACCGGTTAGTCTACCGATTTGTTAACGCATAATGTGGCTGGCGACCACGAAGTCCTGGGTTTGACTCTTTGGTCAGATAAAGAGCGGATTTTCTATTTAAATTTGGAAGAATCGTAGTCTGGGATTGTGCCCGGTATAATAGTAATATCCTCGCTTCATTACAAACATTGGGACCTAATATGGAGAGTATAAGTTTGAGGGTTGTTTATTTTTTACAAGTTTTGCATCTCCACAGAGTGCATCCAATCTTCAATAAAATCCGTTCACCATCAAATAACTAGCGTATTTGTACACAAACAGAATATTTATTAATCGAGAGGGAGATTACCCGTTTACCCTTGCCAGCTATCAATCTAATTACAACCTAAAACAAAGCCTAGTAATGCTTATAACTACTTAATCCATCACATATTGCGGAGATCGGACGAGCGTTGAGGCAGAAAGGTTCTATAGTGGAGACCACGTATTGGCAAGCGCAGCGTGAGAAGACCGCCTGTTAGATGGACCGACGATCTTGTCAATATCGCAGGGAGTCGTTTGATGCAGGTGGCATCGGACTGGTTTCGTTGGAGCGTGATCGGGGGAATGTTCAGCAGTGGCTTAGATAATGAATGTTTATAACTTACACCACACGCAATATTTCTGCCTCGGTTTGTTTGCTTGTAATCTTTCATGCCGCGGAGCTGGTGCGGATTTTAAATGCGAACCTTTTATCTTTCATTGCCATCGTCATAATTTACCTGAGATACATTTTAACAGAATACTTCGCGAGTAAGTACATAGGTTCTGTAATACATGTATGTAAGATATGGAATATACATCACTTCAAGGTCTTTGAGGCTGTCAAATCTTTTCAGCACCCTATTAAGTATTTTGAAAGTCTTTATTATGTCAAATTTATCTAAAAGGGTTTCTACTAGGGTTTTTGCTAACATGTTTTAGGAGATCTTAGGCTGTCTGAACGAATTTAATATCCTTCAACGCGTGTTACATAAAATATTGAGTTGTTTTGTCTAGTATGTATTGTGTGTGTGTGAGTGATGTACGCTGTTGGCCGCGAGGCCTTTACAGCTTCACCGTATGTAATACGTAATAACTCCAGTACTAGGGGTTATTTTTGGGTCGTGGATGCGTTACATTAACATCATCATCTCAGCCTATACTCGTCCACAGCTGAACGTAGACTTACCCAATGGCTCTCCAGCGTAACCAGTTCAATGCCACCTGTATTCAACCACTTCCTGCGATCTTCACCAAATCGTCGGTCGGGTGCGATTATAAACATGAAATCCACATACTATCTATATCATCACGCCAGACCCCTTGCGGGGTAGGCAGAGAGTATAGAGTTCCAACAGGTTCTTTCCTAACATACCTCTCTGGCTTCCTCCACTCTCATAGTTCGTCTCATACACGATAGCACATTAACATACACAATAGCGAAACCAAAACAAATATTTAGGGATGCCAAAATTTCCTCCGCACGGGGAAAATCGGACCTGCGACTATCGGATTCAGTGAGCGGAGCGACTTGAGCTCTTAACGACCGTAGGGGTCGTAGGATATCTTAATACTTGATACTATCAGTATCGATTCCATTAATCGTCACAGGAAAACTGAGCTATTGAAGAGAAATTTCTTGTACGTCCAACATTATATATTTTAGACGTACACGAAAAATGTGGTAAAACACAGTTTGACTACTTTCAAAACTCACTCAATGTCCGCGATAAAATCTTTTCAGCCGAAAAAATCTAGCATTTATGTTTCATCCAGAAAATCTAGGAAACAACTTTGCGGCGATGACTAACTTTGGCAAAAATGAAATAGTAAAAACGTTATAGAAACTTTTGCAAAACCCTCGACAAATTCGTTAGTTGCGGGATCGCACACAAACGTAGCTGGGGTCTGCGCGTCATGAAACTTGAATTTAGAATTAAGATATGAAATTAGGGATGGCGAAATTTGCTATTCAGTAATTCTATACGAATACAAAATGTGAATAAGCTTGTTTATAAAAAATCGTAGAAAACATGAAAGCAAAATTTTATATTAGTATTTAATTGTGAATTTTCTAGATTAAAGTTTTTTAAGGATAACAAATTTGATTTATTTACAAATCAAGCGAGTTGCTGCCGTAGGTTAAAAAAAAACAGAAATTTGTTAACAACTAAATACAAAAAAGTAGCAATTAGGTACAAACTAAAAGTTAATGTATGTACTTTATTATATTAACTTAATTATACAAGATGTAACTTAATAAACGCAAGACCTGAAAGTAGTTTGTTTTAAATCGATAACTGAATTGATTCTAACAATTTTTAATGTATCTTACATTTAAATTTGCAAAAAATGCTTTTACTCCTTCACTGTGTTATAAGAAAAATAAACCTATTCTTGATTCAGAGCAATAAGAAGCTTTCAAATGCATTCCTAAAACGTATTTCTCAAAGCGGAGACATACACACGCAAGTGCAAGTTTCATTGATAATTGGAGTACAAAATTGCTTAAAAAAAGGGAAAAACCTTTAATTTTGGAAATGTGGTTATTGTTTTGAATTGATGAAGCAATTATCTAATCGGGGTATCTGAGGTCTTGCGTTTATAATGTTACAGCTTGTATACACTGAACTAGAACTGAATTAACTTCGCACTTTTTACGCACTAGAAAAACGAAACAGCAAAAGGAGGAACATAAAAATACCCAGATAATTATATTTTTTGCTTTAAAAATGTTACACGGTTTTTAAAAATATTTTTTTTAAATGGCTTCAGTAAATTTGGGTAATATCACTACACTCTACTATACTATAATACTCTCTATAACAGTATTATCACGCTTATGCACCACTCGGTCGCAAAATGGAGAGGGTATAACAAAAGCGCAGCAGCAAGGCGCAGAAATACAACCACTTATCAACTGTGTCCAGCGAGGTGACTACTTACCACCCACCCTACTGAGGCGAGTCCTCACTGAAGGATGTTGTTATAGCGAATTGAGTGTTTATTTATTTTATGTTTTGATGCACACTTGTACAGAGGCGGTAAGAGTAGGCATTTTCTCCAAGTCTATATTTTTTTTTTGGGACTAAGTCCGCCACACGTTCCCAACATTGTAACTCCTTTAAGCCAGGATCCACAATGGTCTCTTTAGATGACGCCAAGGTTTGAAACTTGGGGTGTTTCGGGACGCGCTTTGGAACTTGGAACTCGTCTTTGATTAGAAAGAAAAACAAGAGGAGTAGGAAAAATGAAAGTCCACTTCCCTCCTTTGCAAAGCTATATTATTTATGTTGCTCTAAAAAATATTCTTTGGGAAATTGATTTTGACTTGGCTTGATCTGATGACAGATTGGTCTAGCGCTTAGAGAATATTCTAACTCAAATTCAAATCATTTATTTTGTATAATCCCTGTACTTAAAACACTTTTTTTTATTTGATTTTACTCGCATCGCTTGGTGATCACGAAGTCCTGGGTTCAAATCCAAGGTCGAACAAATGAAGTTTTTCTAACGAAAAAGTTCACAATATGAGTCCGGGGTCTCGAATTATGCCCGGTATATGGCAATAGGCTCACCCCCCTATTGCATGGGACCTAACATCGTCGGCGAAAAGTGGGTGTACTCAGTACACCTCTGCCACCCTCACCGCTTGGGGAATATAGGCGTGACGGTGTGTTTTTTAACTGTTTGATCTACCACCTGTCCACATCGCAGCCTTCATTGAGACGGTCTAGCGAAGAACTCCTAAGTTGCTCTCCTAATTGGATCGAGAAATCACGGGTTCGATCCCCGCATGGAACTGTGGAACATAACCCACAAAAGTTAGTTTCAGTCTAGATGTTTGTGTGTAAATGTCATGTTTGTAAACGCATCTATGATACATGAATTTATTTCATAATGTAGCGCTACGGTGTTCTTAGACTCTTTTTATTCTATTCTCAATATCTTCCACCGGTGAAACCTCACCCTACTCAGTGAGGCATGTGGTCGGGAATGTGTGAAATAAATCTCGTACAACGCCGACTCATCCGGACGTAGGTGACAGAATCGGGCGCAAGCACTCCCCGCAAAGACTTTATTATTTAAAATTGAACTTGCGAAGTTTTAGATTTATCGTGGCGCACTTGATGTTATTGGCTCCATTGTTTGTGGTTAGCGAGTTATGGGAGGATAGCATTTTGACGTGAGCTTTTATAGGATTTGACAGGGTGGCTTTGCTCTTTTGTTATATGAACGTTTGGTTTGCGATTGGTGACGTTCATGAAGTTTTAAGGCGCTCGGTTTCCATTTGATAGATTCGTATTGGATATTTGTGGTTTTATATGGTTGATGATTGATGATTCTCTGTAACCAGCGAGAGTATATGAGATGAACTATGGGAGTGAAGGAACCCAGAGAGGTCTGTAAGGAATGAACCTGTTGGAACTCTATACTCTCTGCATATCACTACAGATCCCTTGCGAGAGAGAGATTATATGGTTGTTTGTGTCTTATTATTGATCATTGGATAACTATAAGCTTTGTTTTAGTACTCAGTATATTAATTAATGTTTGGTAAATACAATAAAAAGTATTCTTTCTTCTCTTGCATGACATAAGATAGATGCTGCAGCAAAAACAATGTAATCTTCGTAATGTTGGTTTGATGTAATTTAAATTATTACTTTAATTATACCTTTTCAGAGATTTAACCGTAATTGTATTTACATCTATCTATCTATCTATATCATCACGCCAGCTTCCTCGCGGGGTAGGCGGAGAGTACAGAGTTCCAACAGGTTCTTTCCTTACATACCTCTCTGGCTTCCTCCACTCTCATAGTTCGTCTCATACACACTCGCCGGTTACGGAGACTCTTGACTTGCCCTTCAGATAAGACACGGTCTATTTGGTCATGGTAAGATAGTCTAGGTCTTCCCCGGCACCTACATCCTTCCACTTTCGCATTGTATATCTGTTTTGTCATTCTTTCTTCTGGCATCCTTTCTATATGCCCGAACCAACGGAGCATACCCTTTCTCATCTTTACACCGATACTATCTTTCATACCTACTCGCTTTCTTACTACGCTGTTGCGAATACGGTCGGTCAGCGTGACTCCGCACATCTTCCGCAGAGATCGCATTTCGACCGCATTTATGCTGCTTTGTATTTACATAATTACACGTAAGCTTACACGTCCATTTGGACGTGTAAATTCCAAAACAGAACTTTTGCAAATCGAAAATACAACTTCATTACCCTCGCTGTAGCGTCATTACCATATTTCAAAATGTCATTACCGTAATATTTTTTTTTCCTGGGGCCGCTAAAATCCGTAAAAACAAAGCAATATGGCGTGCGGAATTCCATGTAATTCAGCAATAAAGTCTACGCGCCCGCGCTGTGTTTAAACTGAGGTAACCATGTGTTGATAAAATTCTGGATTTTCCTTAACTGCTTTAACTGCCTTAAACTTTTATTTTATCCTTAATTAAAGAGCCTCGCTTCTAAAGAGTCTTCCTCGTTGGTCTATTGGCAAAGCTCATCGCTTTGTGATCACAAGGTCCTGGGTTTAAATCCTAGGTCGGACAAGTGTAGTTTTCTAACGAAAACTTCCCAGTACGAGTCCGAAATCTGAAATTGTGCCCAGTATATGGCAATAGGCTCGCCCCCTATTTCTTGGGGCCTATCATCGTTGGCGAAACGTGGGTGTACTCAGTACACCTCCGCCACCAGCGCTAAAAAAACACCGTCACGCCTATATGGGGAAAATATCGAGACGGTGTTTTTTTTTTTAAATGAATGAGTCAATTCCATTTGTGTAAACTTCGGATTTTAATAGTATATTTTTTCGAAATTATGCGTATTCAGTTTTAGAAACGGAAACATGAAAAACACTGTAACGCTAGGGGATGTTATTTGCCTAAACTATTAAGGGTATTTAATTTTGTTAAACCAATAACTAATGTCATTGATCTTTTTTAAAATAGGTTTATTTGTTGCAATGTTATTTCGATTCTGATTTGATGAAGAGGCAATTCCAATGAGAAATACTTAGCGGGGTTTACTAGGCATGAGATTAACTGCAAAGTTTTAAGAATTTTATTGTATTTACATTAGAGCATATTACGAAAAAGTAACATAATATAGGCAATGCCAATGAAAAATATTTAGCGGGATTAAGCAGGCAGACAATATGCTAATAAAAATATTTGATGTACATTGAAAAATGTCTCCAAAAAAGTAACGTATACAGTCACCTTAGTTTAAGCCGACGACTCCACACGATTACAGCGGCCCACATTTTTCGCCTGTATTTTTGGGCGGAAGAAATTAACTCTTTTTAGTGGCAAACATTACTTAATGGCCGGTCCTAAAATGGGAATGATTCCTTTGACCGACGCGGACGTCGGAATTATTTTTAAAGGAACATTCATTCGCAATTATCGTTAGCGCTCGGCGTCCAGAATCCGTTTTTGATTCGTTCAATTTTTAATCCTTTCGTATATTTTATAAGATTTCAAGTTCTTTTTTTTTGTAATTTTTATTATTAGACATACAAAATATATTACCCACTGGTAAAGTTGTTCAACTAATATTAATTAGTGCAGGATATTTGGTGTTTATAATCATGGAGTTTGAATTTTAGTTCACCAATATTTGTTTTTGACGGAACGTTTGTATGTTAAGATGGGCTCGTATATAATGCTATTAGCGTAATCACACATTACTTATCGCGCAGCGACGCAATGGAATTCCTAATAGATCATCATTGTGAAATTTAGCAATGCGCCCTTAATAATATAAGTCTATACTATCCCACTTCTGGACAAAGATATTCTCTCACAAATCAAGGTGAAAGAGATTAGGTCATACTCCACCACGCGAACCCAGTGCGGATTGGTGGAGGCAGGTTTGTGGCCATCTGCTGTTGGAACTTATCAAGGCCTCCAAAAATTGGATTACCACATTAAGTAGTAACTGGGACCAACAGCGTACCGTGCCTTCCGAAGCACGGAGACGCTCGAATATGAAAAAAGCCACAAACGGTCACCCATCACATACCTATCGAGAAGAACGCTGCTTAGCCTTGGTGATTGGTAAGAACACCGCGGGCGCATAGCGCCACGAGCACTTACTGTAGGTATTTTTTCTATATGATATGTAGGAAACATTAATGTTACTATTTTTGGCTTAGTAAATGATTTTAATTTAATTTATTTTAACGAAATAAATCAAGAATGCGTTGGAAATACGAGTTCTGCGGAAGATGTGCGGAGTGAAGCTGACCGACCGTATTCGCAACAGCGTAGTAAGAAAGCGAGTAGGTATGAAAGATAGTATCGGTGTAAAGATGAGAAAGGGTAAGCTCCGTTGGTTTGGGCATATATAAAGAATATCGAAAGAAAGAATGACAAATCAGATATACAATACGAAAGTGGAAGGATGTAAGTGCAGGGGAAGACCAGTACTATCTTACCACGACCAAATAGACTGAGTCTTATCTGAAGGACAAGTCAAGAGTCTGTATGAGACGAACTATGAGAGTGGAGGAAGGCAGAGAGGTATATAAGGTAAGAAC
This sequence comes from Phalera bucephala, assembly GCA_905147815.2. Taxonomy (NCBI): domain Eukaryota; kingdom Metazoa; phylum Arthropoda; class Insecta; order Lepidoptera; family Notodontidae; genus Phalera; species Phalera bucephala. The sequence continues at coordinate 53,219,522 of LR990609.1, forward strand.
GTATTGGAACTTTGTACTCTCTGCCTACCCTGCCAGGGATCTGGCGTGAAGATATAGATAGATAGATTTTTTTTATTCTATAACCCAATAATCTTTTTAAAATATCGTATTATTAGCTGCTAGACAAAAAGAGAATGGCTTCCTCTAAGAATGACATGACGACTGGCTTTCTAATACAATAAAATATATATCATAAACAATTTATTCGGACAAATAAATAACCCAAAACATTCACATCATCGTGATTAACGACAATACAAAAACCAATTTACCTAACACATTTGAGCTAATAAAATGATAAAACGCCTATACAGGCGTGCTTAAACGCCCGTTATAATAATATGTGGACAAAAAGACTTTTAATAAATAAACCGAACACAATACATATGTCCCGAAACAATGCTGGGCCACGGTGCTATTGTTCAGGATTAGGGATGGGACGAATATTATCGTTTATCGACAATTTTGAATTCAGTTTATAAGAATTTTGCATCTAGTTTACTAGGGTGTGAGTTATTGTATAAAAATGAGCCACATATAGCTTCAGGGTCGCTTATTGCATATCATCATCATCATCATCTCAGCCTTTACTTGTCCACTGCTGAACATAGGCCTCCCCAATCGCTTTCCAGCGTAACCGGTCCGATGCCACCTGCATCCAACGACTTCCTGCGATTTTCACAAGATCGTCAGTCCATCTGGCAGGCGGTCGTCCCACGCTGCGCTTGCCAATACGTGGTCTCCACTCTAGAATCTTTCTGCCTCAACGCCCGTCCGATCTACGCGCTATTTGGCCCGCCCATTGCCACTTCAGCTTGCTAATCTTAACGGCTATGTCGGTGACCTTGGTTCTCCTACGAATCTCCTCATTCCTGATTCGATCGCGTAGAGAAACGCCGAGCATAGCTCTCTCCATAGCTCGCTGAGCAACTCTGAGATTTTTCATGAGACCTATTGTAAGAGACCACGTCTCTGATCCATATATCATCACTGGTAACACACATTGACTAAAAACTTTAGTCTTAAGGCACTGAGGTATTTTGGATGAGAAGATGTTGCGCAGTTTCCCGAACGCTGCCCAGCCGAGTTGGATTCGTCGATTGACCTCTCTCTCAAAGTTGGACCTACCTAACCGGACTACCTGTCCCAGGTAAATGTATTCGTCGACAACTTCAAGAGTAGAGTTCCCAACGGTGAGTGCGGTGGGTACGACATGGACGTTAGACATTATTTTCGTTTTGTCCATGTTCATTTTAAGACCCACTTGTTGAGATACTCTGTTGAGGTCACCGAGCATTCGTCCTAGATCTTCCAGCGACTCCGCCACGACCACAATGTCGTCGGCAAATCGAAGGTGAGTGATGTATTCGCCATTGATGTTGATGCCAAGTCCTTGCCATTCCAAGAGCTTGAAGGCGTCCTCTAAGGTGGCCGTAAACAGTTTCGGAGAAATAACGTCTCCCTGCCTTACTCCTCTTTTTATGGAGATCGCCTTCGTGCACTGCCCCTGTACTCGGACTGACATGGTGGCGTTATTATACAAGCACTTCAACACTTCAATGTACCGATAGTCAATGCGGCATCGCTGGAGAGATCTAAGAACCGCCCAAGTCTCGATCGAATTGAAGGCTTTCTCATAGTCCACAAACGCCAAGCATAGTGGCCGATTATACTCCTCGGTCTTCTGTATAATCTGCCGCAACGTATGTATGTGGTCTATGGTACTAAAGCCTCTCCGGAAACCGGCTTGTTCGGGAGGCTGGAAGTCATCAAGCCTGCGTTCGAGACGATTCGTGATGACTCTCGAAAACAACTTATAAACATGGTTCAGCAGTGTGATGGGCCTATAATTCTTCAGTAAAGTGTTATCACCTTTCTTGAAAAACAGTACCACCACACCCCTGTTCCATGCTTCCGGCGTTTTCTCTTCGAGCAAGACGGAATTAAACAGCCTCTGAAGGACTTTAAGTACCGGCGTTCCGCCCGCTTTCAGAAGCTCTGCGGTAATTCCGTCTTCGCCTGGCGCTTTGTTATTTTTGAGTTGTTTGAGAGCCATCCTAATCTCGTACAGGCTGATGTCCGGGATATCTTCAGTGTAGTGTCGGGTTAGCTTGGCTCTTGGGTCTTTTACCAAGTCAACAACAGGTTCAGCTACTGAGGTGTACAACTGCCCATAGAACCTCTCTATCTCCCTGAGCACCTCTGACCTATTCGACGTTACGTTTCCGTCCTCCGTCTTCAGCTTCGTCAACTGGCTTTGCCCAATAGACGCGTCTCTTGCGAACACTTTGGAGCCCTTGTTCTGTGCTATGGTCTCCTCAATACGCCTTGTATTGAAGGACCGTAAATCGTGTCGCAAGGACTTCAGTATCTGTCCATTGAGCTGCCTATAGGACTTAGCATCATCGGAGGTTTGGAGCGTCATGGAACGTCGCTCAGCCATGAGGTTTCGGGTGTAGTTGGATAGTTTTTGAGGTCTATTTTTACGGTGGGGCTTAAAATACTTGGACCCGACCGTATGGACAGTCTCTACCAGCCTGTTGTTGATTTCGTCCACTGATGCGCTGCTGTCTAGCAATTCGAAGCGGTTTGCCAATTCGAGTTGAAAGTTCTCTGGGTTTTGGATATGTGCATAAGAAGGTCGGAGCGTAGACTTCATCAGAGGCGATCTTTCCATTTTGACATTAATATTTAATGTGCCTCTGACCATTCGGTGATCACTGCCGGTTTTTACCCTGTGAATCACGGAGACATCATTAAATATTTGTCGCTTGGTGCTCATGATGATGTCTATCTCATTTTTTGTGGAACCATCAGGGCTCATCCAGGTCCATTTCCTATGAGGCGGCTTCCGGAAGAAAGAGTTCATCATAAAGAGTCCCTCCTTCTCCAGATATTCGGCCAGCCTCTGACCCCTGGGGTTGCGTTGCCCATATCCAAATTGCCCCACTCTCAATTCATCATCGCCCTGTTTGCCCAGCCGCGCATTGAAGTCACCCATAACCACTGTAAAGTGTGCTTTGGAAGTATGTATGGCTCTACTAATGTCCTCATACATTACTTCGACGTCATCATCTGAGTATGCCGAGGTCGGTGCGTAGACCTGTATGACCTTCAGCGAATATCTTTTGGATATTCTGAGTATCAGGTACGCTACCCTGCTCGACACACTAGTGATGGACACAACGTTGTCTATGAGTGACTTGTGGACGATAAATCCGACACCACCTTGGGACTGCTGTTCGCCCTCCCGGTAGTAAAACAAGTTGCCGGATTTTAAGGTTATCGTGTCCTCGCCCTTTCTTCGGACCTCCGATAAACCAACAATATTCCACCGCAACTTGTTTATCTCTTCTTCCAGCTCAACAAGCTTCTCATCTGTCCTTAACGTGCGTGCGTTGTATGTCACCAGGGCCAATTTACGTAGTTGGTGGTAGCCGAATCTCTGCCGGAGATTCTTAGCACCCCTTGTCCTGTCATTACCATAGCTGCTACCGTGGCCAGGACGAACAGGACCGCCGGGGACTAGGAGCCTGGTTTTATTCTTTTCTTCCATTTTAATAAATTGGGGGGGTTTGCCATACTCGCCACGCTTGGCAGGCGGGTTGGCGAGCGCAGTTTTTGATGGTAGAAGTGTTAAGGAAACGCTGCTGCCCATTCCCTAGTTTTCCCTTAGTCGCTTTTTACGACACCCGATGGGATGAGATGGGTTGGTCCTATTCTAAGCCGGGAACCACGCGGCGTATTGCATAAGCTTTTGAATAATAATGAATGTATGGAATACTTATAGTATTAATGATATTTGTCCATTCTTTACCGGTAATGCTTTATGTAAGTATTGTACATATGTCTCAGTCCAGCTATACAAATAATCGCAAGCATTCTATAGGGCACATACCTTCTACTGTTATAATAAGTTAATTACTAAACCAAATGTTATATTATTTTGTATTAATTTTTATTAATTGAAACCGTAATTTAGTAAATTAGGACCATAATTGGTAGGTTACTACCAATTATGGTCCCAATTTACTATTATTATTATTATCTTAATACGTCAAAAAAAAGAAAAAAAGATGTCTTTATAATATAATAAAAATCAGTCGTGCGTTGGTTCATAATTCTTCTTTTTCTAAAAGGTGACCGATTTTGATATTTTTTTTTGTATTTGTGGGATTACCTGTATGTTGCTTAGCTATAGTTCGACCCGGTAGGTGGCGTTGTTGTCGCCCGGGTGCGAAGCCGCGGGAAACAATTGGTAAAATATAAACTACGGCTACGATAATACAATTCAGTATTAAAATTATCGATAGTCGCTAATGATAGTATCCGATCATCCTTATTTTCGTCTGTGGGCATATTAAAACCGGTCCGGTTGAAATATCTGACGCGTTTCCGCGTCCGGTCGGCATTATTATCGCGAACATTACAATCAGTGCGCTTTTGTCCGGAACCTGGACTGATCAGGACGCTGATGTATTTGTTCCGAAGTTCAATAAATACAATTTATGTTTTATCTTTTCAAAGGGTTACGAATTAATTCGGTATCCCTTAGAAGGTTTGCATGGAGATCTCATCGCCATCAGCTGAAACTAGTTCACTGCAGAAGAAAGGCGTTCCCCAAAGATCGTCATAACGACTGGTTTTGGTCTACAAGTAAGCTGCTGGCTTCACTTCTTCTAACTAGGTAATCGGTCCATCTGGTGGGGGGCCTGCCCACAAGATATGCCATGCGGGTAGGGGTTAATATAATAGTAATACGTAAAGCGCTCGTAGTGCAGTGCGACCCCAGTGTTCTTGCTGATTACCAAGGTTAAGCAGCGTTCGACTCGGTCGGCCTGAGATGGGTGACCGTTTGTGGCATTTTCATATTCGAGTGTTTCCGTGCTTCGGAAAGCACGTTAAACCGTTGGTCCCGGCTTAAAGGCGGCTTGATAAGTTCCAACAGCAGATGGGAATAAACCTGCCTCCACCAATCCGCACTGGGGCGCGTGGTGGAGTATGACTTGATCTCTCTCACCTCGACTTGGCCGAGAAGGCCTTCGCCCAGCAGTGGGCAGTATAGGCTGCAACTATTATATATATATAATAGTTGCAGCCTAGCCTAATATGGAATTATGTAGTAACACTTCCACTGCCCCTAATTACAGGGTTATAGTCAAATTTAAATCTTGTATTTTATTGCATTAGATTATTTGCATGGTTTTTAAAATGAATACAAATAAATAAATATGTTCACCGACGATTTAGCGCAATGGTTAAGAGCTTAAGCCGCTCCGCCCTCTGTGTCTAATAGTCGCGGGTTCGATTCCGAGACAAATCTTTGTGTGACCCACAATTATTTGTTTCGGTCTGGGCATTTGTGTAAGTGAATTTTCATGTTTATGTTTTAGATATTTGATGTATTATTCCTGTTTATTTTTTGGATTCTATATTTTCAATATTCTTAAATACAATATGCGTGAAACGGAATATGATCAGACATCACCGTAACTATGTCCCGTGAAAAAGACTATAGTTAAAAGTTTTCAATGAACTAAACAAATGTTAGTCGCGTATGAATATTTCTGGTTCTTTTAAGGGTTCAAAACTTGGCTGTCGATTCGCAGACGTCTGTCGGCGCGGCACTTCGAGTGGCCCCGCTGCCAACTTATCTAAGACTGGAAGCAATACGTTTGCAGTATACAAGCTATTTCACGGCCAGTGGCTTGTGTTGTCTTAAGTAGTTCACCATCCACTATGGTTTATAAATATTACAATGAATATAAAATTAAGTAATATTGTATAGATGTTAGGTCCCAATGTACCTGATGCTGAGCTCTTTCCACCTATTGCCATAATACCGGGTAAGTACAATTCGTGTATCTGAACTGCTATTGCATTTTTTTTCATAAGAAATAGCACACTTTGTCTAAACTGGTATTCGAACCCAATACTTGAAGATCTCTTCCGCATTATGCGATACTAAATCAAGAAGGCTGTGTTGTATAGTATTGCAAATTGTTGTACATTTTTTCCCGTAAACCAGGTCCGTATACTAGAGCAATTCCAGCCATGTTTTGTCTATAATTGCCCATTACAGTGATTTAATCTATATATGAATATAGGCCTCTACTAAAGTTTTATAGAAAATTATGAAACTGATAATAAATGAACATTAAAGTCGTTATGAAGTTTCGTTACCTACTAGTGTCCTTTCCTCAGACACGAAAACACTAACACAAACGCTACATCATCATACAATCGAGTTCGTTAATATATTAGCATTTTAATTTAATGGTCTGAAGAGCTGGTATTAAATATAGAGGTTACTATGTACTAGTATTCCTTTATGGTAACAAACTCGCAGAAATTACCTTTCACAATAATCACTTTTACGCCTTTGTTAATGTGCCTATGATTATTTTGCAATTTTTGGTTCAAAAAGTTAAAGTCTATTTACAATGCATACATTGTACACAAAACACAATCCGATTTATTGGAAAGCCGCAATGAATTTTTACAACAACATTAAGTGTTAGTGTTATTATAATGTCTATATGGATGGTTGTCTATACAGGAATGTTGGCATCTCAATCCGATGCATTAGCAGTCGAGTCACGTGGCCCAATCGCAGCACTCAGACAGACCAGAATAAATAAAGAAAGATAACACAAGCGTATCCGAAAAACATGCTATACATGTTATATTAGCCGATTTTGCGTGTGGTACTTTAACAATTCTATTGAATCACACATGGATCGGAAGATTTGATAAAGTTGAAAGTGGATTAGTTAATAATATTGCTTTGTAGAAAATAATTAAAAATAAACACGCCCATGCGGGTGACACAGATGTACTTTGTAGGTGTACAGATCGCTGACGATGTCTAGTTCCAATTAAATGGAGGACGAGTCTATTGTCATTATATCGGGTGCAATTTCAGACTCCAGATACTGGAAATTTTCCTATCAAAATACAGTGCCCGTACCTAGGATTTTAATCTTAGAATTCTATATCTGTACACGGATTATTCGCTACTAAACCAACAAGGCAATCAGAACCGTAAAAAATTGACACCATCGCGCCTATATTCTTAGCATACAGAGATAGTAGGGAGAGGTGCAGTGAGTACGCCCATATTTAGCCGAAGATTTAGGTCTCAATCTCATTGTACCGGAAGACGACAATGGACGACGACAATCTCCGAGTCGAATTTACTCGATGATCTGGAAGCGGAGTTCAATGACCCTTAGGAATAAGGTGACACTTTACAAAACTTGTGTACGGCCCATCGTGACGTAGGCTTGTGAGGTGTTCGGGCACGCCGCCCGCTCTCACATCGATATACTCCAAACGGTTCAATCCCGTTTCTTCCGCAAAGCCGTTGGAGCCCCGTGGGTCATACGGAACGTCGATCTCCATTCCGATCTCGGCCTCGAACCTATTCGCGCGTTTATTAAAAAGGCAACAACCCGATATTTCGCGAACGCGTCCAATCATAGGAAATCCGTAAATCGTAGCCACTGCCGACTACAAACCTAACTCCCCTCCTATCAGCCGCTACCGCCGTCCGCGGCATGTTCTCGCCGACCCTCGCGATGCCCTTACATCTCTTCTTTCGGATACAAATACCGCACACAGGATCAGACACCGACCTCGCCGGCGAGGTCGAAGAATCCCTTGCCTGTCGGCCGGTGCAGAGCACCATGGTGAGACACCGCCGAGGCCGTTCCTCCTTCCTTCCGCCCTTGATTAGGCGGAGATTTTTTCAAAAAATACCTCTAATTAGAATATTCTGTTCGACCTAGAATTCTAACCCTGATCACCAACCGCACTATATGCCAATAGACCGAGAGAGAACGAGACAGAATTTCTAGTCTAACTTTCTCAATGTTCCAAAATAATTTACCACATTTCGCATCACCGAACTTTCTAGACACTTCCTGACGATGAATTACATCACACGGTCCTCACAATGAGATTGCATTAAATATTTATAAGGCCTCAACATTTTAATATCAAAAGCTTTTGAATAAAACCATACATATTCTTTGCCGTCTTTGGTAAGATACGGGAGGAAATTGCTACCTGCTTTAGTTATAGAGGCACTGTTTTTAATATGCTTCTTGCGTTGAAAGTATTTCTGTAAGTTGTTGTAGGTATGGATTTTTTGCTCATCTAGGCATAAAGTCCAATGCTGTCAAATTAGGTAGCATGCATTACTAACCAACCTTTTGCTTATTTAGAAAAAATACTTCGTTAGTCTATTGGCGAATCATGCGCGTAGTGATCACGAGGATTCAAATCTGGGGTCTACCAAAATGTAGTTTGTATATCGAATAACTCCCAATATTATTCCGGAGTCTGGAATTGTGCCCTATATATGAAAATAAGCTCGCTCCCTATTACATCATTGGTGAAAACTAGGCGTATACGTTACACCCCCGCCACCCCCGTTTGTGAAATATTAGCATGACAACGATGCTTACTATATTTATCTTTAATAAGATAAAACACTATTTTATGCATAAAATCTTCTATAAATCTTTCGACGTGACCAATGAACAAAGTTCTATAATCTAGTATTTATATATGGCATAAATTACGTTATCGACGAAAGCCAATATTTTGCAAATGCCATATATTTTGTTTGGCATATTTAAGTTTGTTCTATGGGACCGCTCTGATCAGTACTTATAATGCATACTGTTGTGAACTCAAAATTTGTATTGCTTGCAAATGAATATATGTTTAACTGTTGATAAGTTTAATAAATAAATAAATCTAGTAAGTACAGAAAACGAGTTTATCTCTATAATATAAGCACATATTAGCACATTAGATCCCTCGCGGGGTACGCATATAATACTAATTCAAACTAGTTATTTTCTTACAAACCTCCTCAGATTCCTTCACTTACATAGTTCATCTAATTAGCCGGTTACAAAGACTTATTTTTTTTGGTCATGATACAATACGATAGTCTTGGTCTTGTTAATTCTTCCACTTTCACATAGTGTATCTGTTTCGCCATTCTTTCCTTAAACATTCTTTGGGGAACAGGGAATTATCATTATATTGAGTATTAAAAAAGAATTTCTCGGTAATCCCAAAGTCTCGCTTCAGAGGTCAACGCTCAGTTCCCGACCTCTAAAATTTCAGATAGCACTTTATTAAGACACCTTAGCCTTCGGTACGCTCGCTGGCAATTTGTCAAACAGATAAAGCATTACGTGACTAAATTATCTTAAACAGCATTCATCTTTTTGAATAATTACCGACATTCGTAGCTTTGAAAAAAAATACAAGAATGGTCATTTCCTTCATTCATAATTCAGTGTTATGTTCGTGGGAAAATCATGCTAGCAGTGTTTTCTAGCGAATGGATTTATCATGGTTTTACATAATAGCACGCATTTGTGTCGGGTATGTGGTTTTGGCAACGCTCTTTCGTATGATACTGTTATTCCAAAGGATAGTCTTGTTTCTGACAACATCTAGTCCAAAAAAGTCCCTATACGATGTGACACCAACTGCTATTTGCGTTATTGCCTCTATTCTGTCTCGCAAAGGTAATTTTGGGGTCAGCAAAATAAGTTCTTGGAATGTTCCTAACATTTCCCACCTATATCTTCTATTTGAAATAATATACAATTTTCAAACAAATATTTAATTCCCTATTCCCAAAATATACCTACTACGCTTTATTTCTGTTATTTGCTACTGAATTTAGTCGTATCCTACAACCCGCTATTAATCTAAGTTGCGGTGAGGAGTTCATAGGTATTCTTTAACTTTCTCGACCCCACACGCATATTCAATATTCAGCAAAGTAGTAATAACTGGAGGTATTTATTTATTGAACGCTATCGAAGCAAATCGATGTTCCATCAAATAATTTGCCTTCTGAGTTGACGGGATCTCGGAGGCAAGCAATGCAGCCGATCCTCTCAGTAACGAACTAGGAAATTTATTCATAGCTTCCTTCGTTCTTGTAAATACGAAGCGGGAACACAATCGGAATTTCGTTTTCATTTTATAACTAATTTGCGGACGTGTTATTGAGGAATTGCTTTTTGATTTAGTTGGTGGTACGAGTTGAAGAATAGTAGGTATGATCGTGGATGGTGTGGAGTATATTGTGAAAGTTGGTATAGATTTTTGAAATCGCATTCATGAGGTTGCACCGCCGTTGACATTTTAAAGTTTTTTTTCCTATAAGGGGGCTAATGGTAGGCAGGAGAAGTATTATTATGCAAAGCGTAGATTTGTTGTTTACAACTATGAATGTTGATAATGAGATCCTGTGTTTGAATTATAAGACGAACAGTGTCATTGCTTTTTTCAAGAAAATCAGCAACGTTTTTGGGTTTGGAATTGTGTTTGATATAATCGCATTGCGTGGGTAAACGCGTAACTGTGCATACACGTCGCCGTAGTTTTTGTAAATATGACAACAAACACTGTTAAATGTGCAAGTTGTAATGTGGTTATTGATGAAATGTTGGCTTTTATAGCCAATAAAATTGATGTGATGGATCAGGAAAGTTTGATGCGAATTTGTGTATCATCCTTTGAAGTGACTGAGGTGGAGAAATCGAAAAATTTACTGTTTGATGCTGTCTCTACGGACATTAGGAAGATAAGGAGGAGAAACAAAAGTCAAGGTAAAATACAGAGGGATCTTGAAGATATTATAACAGTACTTAAAAGCTTAGATCCAGATACAATTCCAATATTTGTAGCGAAAGAACTGCACAAACTACCCCCTTTGACTTTTGATCATTGTGATGTTTCTTCGTTATTGAAAGATATACTTCTATTAAAGACACAAGTTGAGAATATTAAGAGCACATATGTCACAAATGAACAACTGCATGCCTTAGAGGCAAAGCTTCACTCATATAAACACGATTCCTTAATAAATTCTCCTATTCAGGATAAACGCAATAGATTGAATCTTGTAAACACACGCTCGCGCTGTGCAAATGTGCTAAACAATGGACCGATGGCGATTGGTTCAATGCATAACTTAGCAAGCGATCCTACCTCACAGCTGATTCAAGTAAATGACCCAACCCCCACTACGAGTGCGTTTACTGAGCGACCGGTTTGCAACGACGAAGTTTGCGAGGTCGGTGGCAGCGCTCCCTCTATTTGTAATGATAAGACGCCCGATAGCGCATGCAGCGCTGTCCCCGCTGTTGGCGGTGTCACCATGGCGTGTGAGTTGGTGACGTCGCCCTTAAATAAATCAAGCGTATGTCGGCATGAAGGTGCGACAGAGAACTTACAATGTAACAATGCGGTGAATAGAACTAAAAATGTAAACATTGCCATAAGTAGCAGTAGTCAGTGCACTAGTTCACCTAGTATGCATGAAAAAGAGCATGATATGCAGATAAAAATGCCTATTATGAGACCTACATATGCAGATATTGGAAGTAAGAAAGGCTTATGGTATGTGCCGGAACAAGATGAAGAGTGGAAGACTGTGCAAAAAAAGCGTTTGAGAAATAAATTAATTATGAATAAAGGCAAGGCATGTCTGGACGAAAATAGTAAATTTAAGGCTGCTAACGTGAAAATACCGCTTTTTATCACTAACGTGCATAAAGATGTCACTGAGAATGATATTGCAGAGTATATTCTGGCCAACACTCAAGAAAAAGTATCACCAATTAAAATAAAAATGAAGCGACAGCGCAGCTATAACGCCTTTAAATTATTTGTGAGCAAAAGCACGCTGCCAACTTTTCTTGATGATAACTTCTGGCCTGTTGGGATTTCGTTTAGGCGATTTGTAAACAAGGTTAGTAATAACCAGGCCACACACATAAGTGGTGATGAAAGGCGATCTTCAAACTAACTATATGGATAGTACACCCTATAAGAGGTTAGTCTCATTTAACTGTAGGTCGTTTAAAAGTTCACTCAGTGATATAAGAGGACTATGCAAGCAAGCTTGTGTAGTTGCGCTGCAGGAGCATTGCTTGCTGCCACACGATTTATCAATGTTAAACACGGTAGATGACGACTTCGCGTGCATTGGGACTTCAGCTGTGGATACATCGGTGGGAGTGCTACGAGGCAGACCCTATGGGGGGGTAGCCTTACTATGGAGAAAAAGCGACTTCCAGTCGGTATCTATCATTGAGTGCAATGATGTGCGGTTAGTGGGCATAAAAGTTACGCTAGACGATAAATGTGTGATAATATTTAGTGTTTACATGCCAACAGATACGAATGATAGAGATAATCTGATGGAGTTTACGCAGTGCTTAGGTAAATTAAGTTCTATAGTGGATGAAAATGCTGATTCGGATGCTATTTACATGCTAGGCGATTTTAACGCCCATCCTAGTGCTCGTTTTGGTGACAAACTGTTGCAGTTCTGCGACGACCAAATGTGGGCGTGTATTGACATGGATGTGCTAGGCCTTGAGTCTGGAACGTTTACTTATATTAGTGATGTACATGGATGTGCGAGATGGTTAGACCATTGCGTGGTCACTAGGGCTTCAGAATCGTCTATTAAACATATATGGGTGAAGCTTGATACGGTATGGTCTGACCATTTCCCACTTTTTATTGAATGTGACCTGGGTAAGTTAAGTGGTAAGGACCGTAAGGATTGTACAAACCAGGCATCATTGTTAAATAAGGTAGTTTGGGGAGAGCGAACCGCTGAACAGGTTGAGGCTTACCATCAATTATGCCATTCTCGACTAAGGGAAATTGACTTTCCAGCTGAGCTCTCTCAGTGTTGTGACAGAATGTGCTCTAATGATAGACACAGACGTGTCTTGGATTATATGTACTCGGAAGTTGTTACTATTCTGTCAGAGGCCGCGTCATATACATGTAAACGTATAGGGGTGCGTAGGAGAGGAGTTTGCATTGCTGGGTGGAATAAGCACGTAGCAGCATTCCACAGAGAGGCCAGGCTTAAGTTTTTGGCCTGGATTAATGCTGGCAAACCGAATTACGGGCACACGTATGAAGAGATGTGTGAAAGTAGGAAATCATTTAAAAAACGACTAAAATGGTGTAAAGATCAACAAGACCAGATCAGAATGGATATTCTTGCCGCACATCACTCCGCCAAAGACTTTAAAAACTTTTGGAAAGACACAAACAAAATGAATGTAAAGCCTGGCCTCCCTGTTAGTGTCGATGGGGTAACTGATCATAAAATGATTGCTAACCTTTTTAAAGATCACTTTAGGGTAATACCAGGAGCTGGTCAAACTGGATGCGAATTGCTCTGTGGTGAGGCTGGCGGTTCGAAACGTACTGTAAGCTTTACTACGAATAAAGTACGGAAAATCATCTGTGGTATGCACACAGGAAAATCACCTGGACATGACAGTCTCAGCATAGAGCATCTCAAATATGCCGGGTTTCATTTGCCACGCGTGCTCTCCATGTTTTTCAACTTGTGTTTGTGTCATGGCTATTTACCGGTCGAAATGACTAAAACGATCGTAGTTCCAATCATCAAGTGTAAAACTGGAGATGCATCGAATAAAAATAATTACAGGCCGATATCTTTGGCGACCGTAATCGCTAAGGTACTTGACAGCTTGCTTAACGATATATTGCTGCAGTACGTTGAGCTTCACGACGCACAGTTTGGTTTTAAGTCTGGACTTTCAACAGAAAGTGCAATAGTGTGTCTCAAGCAGGCTGTCAGGTACTACACTGACAGAAAGACACCGGTGTATGCCTGCTTTCTTGATCTTTCCAGGGCCTTTGATACAGTGGTGTATGGAAGGCTTTGGGACAGGTTACGGGTGGCGGGTGTGCCGGTGGAAGTCACTGCCATGTTGAAGTGCTGGTACGGTTGCCAAAGGAATCAGGTTAGATGGGGGGGAAATCTATCTGATGAGTACGGCATGGAATGTGGAGTAAGGCAGGGTGGAATCTCCTCTCCTTTGCTGTTCAACCTGTATGTAAACGACCTCATCAGCGAACTCAGCAACACTCATACGGGATGCATCATAGATGGAGTAAGCGTCAATAATATCAGTTACGCAGATGATATGGTGCTGCTGGGGCCGTCGGTGGGGTCAATACGCAAGCTGGTGAGGATATGTGAGGCGTATGCGGCTGAGCATGGACTGAGGTATAACTCCAAGAAGAGTGAAGTTCTTATATTTAGGAGCGGGAATACTGTACCCATCCATGTTCCGCCCATTATGCTTAATGGCGAGTCTCTGCGGGTGGTTAGCAGCTTCAAATATTTGGGGCACATTGTTACTGAGGATTTGAAAGATGACACTGACATAGAGAGGGAACGTAGAGCACTGGCGGTCCGGGGAAATATGATCGCTCGCCGGTTTGCTCGCTGCTCGAAGGATGTAAAGATCACCCTGTTCAAGGCATATTGTCAGTCATTTTATTCGAGCAGCCTCTGGATAAACTATACCCGCCGGGCTGCCAGTGATCTACGTGTCCAATACAATGATATCTTTAGGGTGCTGTTGCGGCTGCCTCGCTTTTGCAGCGCATCTAAGATGTTTGCTGAGGCGCACACGGACGGCTTTCATGCGATTATTCGTAAGAAAGTTGTATCCCTACGACAGCGAGTGAGAAGCAGTCGCAACGGCATCTTGCAGATGATTGCTGATCGTCTGGACTGTCCCATCCAAAACAAATGGATGTATGTTGGAATAGGACAGGTAATATAAATAATAATATATATATATATTTGTATCTGTATTTTTACTATCAAAATTTCAATTAAATAATAATAGGTAATTAATGTTATAATATGGATGTATATCTGAAATAAATAAATAAATTAAATAGCCTTGCCCTGTATTATCCTCTACAACAATCACTTAATTGGTGGGGGCAGATTTGTGGCCGGCCACCTGTTGTCAGAACTTATCAAGCTTATAAAGCATCCAACTCAGCCTAACGACTTTTACGTTAGGTGGCAGTTGGGCTTAGCATGCGAATTGTCTTCGTGACGTCAACTTGGGCCCTTTGGATGTCTCCATGGATGGACTAGTGCACTTTAACTAAACTCTTGCGAGTAACGAACGGCAGCACTAAAGGCGCATGTTTGTTAGTAACAAATACGCCAGTCTTTTTCACATTGTTCAGTGAGATATATGTAACGTCTTTCCCATCTAAGTCAGCTGTCGAATGGTCCTCGCCACAGATCTTGTGAGAACTTGGTATGTGGCCAATACAATCTCATTCCAAGTTTTTCGTTCCGGAAAATCTTGAAAAACCATTCGATTTCTTTCAATCTAACTAAATATCAAAAAGCTGCGGTAGCACAATTTTGTTTCTTGGTTTCGCAGAATTTCTAGCTGGTTCAACATTAGATTGACCAAAGAGTAACCTATGTACAGATGCGATATTTTCGTACATAATATATACTAACGGCCGGTTTCGATATTCAACTCAAAGATAGATTTGACTACTACGGATAGAGTTTTGACATATGTTGCATGGAAAATCTGTCAAAATTTTACTGACAGTAAGCAAATCCATCCTTCAGTTAAATATTGAAACCGGCCATTAATCAGAACGAGTAGATGTAAGTTATGTAGAGATAATTTTGTTTCTGTCAGTTCGAGGTATGCTTATGATCCATTTCATTTAAAAGTTTTAAGATCTATTGATGAGTCCAGTGGCCTAATGCAAGCTTGATAGAGATACTTAGAGGATATTTATGAATAACGATTCGCGGACTATAATATTAAAAGATGTACTTGGTATAAGCGAGTTGTATAAAAAATAGTAAAAAACTACAATTGCGCTGGGCTGTTGGTTACCGTCTGTCTCGTACTCGTATTAGCGGTAACATCTATAAAGTTATTTTACTTATCTGCCTTACTACTTGCATCAATCATGAGCAAGTTCAGATGAGTAGAGACCGTGTATTAATATTTTCAGAAGGCACCCTTAAAAATAATATTTTGATTTCCTATACACCCTTAACGCTTGTTTTCCCTTCATAACTGTTTATCAAAATATATTTGGTTTCGATCACACAGTAATATTCTGGCTTGTAGACGGCTCGACAAGGTTCATATACTGACTTTTACGTTTTTAAAAACTTATCTACGATCATCTGTGTTAATAGTGGCAAAGCTTGCCCTCTTTTACATTAGGACCAAAAATACCTCGATAAAATGTGGGTGACCACATATGTATATCTCTAAAAACTTATTTATTTATTTCAGACATCGAAAGAACTTTTCTCCTAGATGTCTCCAAAACTTTAAATAACCCCGAAGGTGCCAAGAAAATGGCTGTAAGGAATAAAACAATTTGAAACGCCGAGTGATTGATCATCGTATTAAACTTCTGTAATGCTTTCGATGTTTTGGCTTATCAATACGATGGGAATTTAACTTGTGAGAACTTTTACCGAAGAGATCTGTTGAGCGATACTTCGTGTCTTATCGCTCTTCGAATCTAAGTATTATATAAGGTTTCTAGCAAATGGAATGAGCAGTTGTTATTTTAAATTAACACTTTGAGGTTTTTGGCGGCTTTTAATTTTTGAGAAGGGCTGATGTTGATTTTATTTTTGGCAAGTTAGAACTGTTACTCAGTAGTTTGTGAGCGCATATCTTTTGATTTCGAAGTTACTTTAGAAGTATTCAATTTCATTTAACAATTTTCAGGTTATCTTCTTTGCGTGACTTACAGGTTTAATTACACGTTCAGATATAATTTGAAATAAAATACCATATTCCGTTAGTAATAAATATAAAAAAGACACGTCTACATTCTTCAATAAAGAGTGGCAACGATGAATACTTCTTACGTTAGATCCCGATGTAATGGGACGCGAGCCTTTTCCTACTAAGCTGGCCATAATCCAGACTCCGGTTTGCTACAGAGAATTTCTTAATATCCCAATAACTATTAGCAGGGGGCTACATATCTGCTTTTACGAACCGGCCCTGCTTCCGCATTTTGGAGTATAACCAGTTTATTCTCTATAACCTAATGTTTGAGTCCCGGTAAGCCTTGCTCAGTAATATCGGACAGTATCGCCAGGTTTATATACTTAAACACAGTTGAGGATACGTATCCTAGTATTCCGTCTAAACCAGCCTATAAAAAATAGCACCAAATTTACCCCAAATTGAGAAACAGCTTGCATTCATTGCGGCATTTAAAACTTTTACTCGTTTTCAGTTTCATTAACGGTTATACCTCAGCTTAACTGCTGTAATTATCTACGCAATTTGGCGGGGCTTAACTGTAAGAGTGCTGACATGGCTTGCAGGAAACTTGGGAACACCATGCTACTGGTTTGTGTGGATTGTCCGAATTTCAGATGTTTTAAAAACGACTGAAATCTCAACTGTCGTTAGGAATATCATATTTGTACATCCTTGTCCTTACGTCTTTGCGCATTACGTCAATTAAAATCTCCACCATCGATGTTATTATTACCAGAAGACCAGGTTACAACTAAAAACATATTCTAAACGGAATGATCCCAATGAACTGATACACCACTTTACCAATTCGGTGCTCATTGAGTAATTTCAGATTATATGCACCGGAAAATACGCTCAGTATTAGAATAACACTATTAAGATCTTTTACATTGGTGAGTAATAAATTGTCAATTGAATTTGATCCGAATTCTTAATTGACTAATTAAAGAAAATACAATCATAACAAGCTGTCTTGAATTCCGCTGGAAATGTGGGAGCCCTAAAGAACGGAGCGTAATCGTGAACCGACAACGGGTTGCAAGAGTTTTTGAGGCCCCATTTTGGGTAGAAAATTGGTATTTTTGGTACACGAAGATTGTTCAAGAACCCAATAATGCTTAGATTATGTATTTGAAGATAAGTATTATAATACTAGGGCTATTTATGGAGCAACTTTAAACTTTAATTTGAGATCAAAGAATGGTAGCAACTTTAATTAGTGAGCAGAAAGGGCTACACTCTAAGGGCTACAATTTGAATATTGGTTATGATCAATATATGTTAGATAGGTCCGAGTTTTGTTTTTACGTACGACACATATATGAAGTCTGAACAACCTAACTTTTATATAGATGAATTCGCAAGTAACTTGTCAACCCTGAGGACTGCCTTTAGGTGCATTATATGGACTTCTAAATAAGGAGACTTCTAACAAAAGAGGATTTCTTAAAATACTGTGTTGAACAAATGCTTCTCATTTCACTAATAGATTTTCATTAGTCATAAGTATTATTAATCTACCTATTTAGGCATTCTCTATAGAGCAACTCATTTCTAGATGTGTTGGATTGTAAATGGCATTTGGAAGTACTAGCAACTTTCAGCGACTTCGCATTCTATCAACAACACCGCCACCATCATCCAGGTAGCCCCATAAAAAATATCAAAATCGTTCAAGCAAAAACAGAGAAGAGGAATTACGAACACTCTCACATTAGATTTTTATATATCTTTATACAAGCTGTAACATAATAAACGCAAGACCTCAGACACCCCAATTAGAGAATTGCTTCATAAATTCAAAACGAAAACTATATTTCCAAATTTAAAGGTTGTTACCCTCTTTTTAAGCACTTTTATACCCCAATTAACAATGAAACTTGTACGTGTATGTGTTCGTTTTGAGAAATATGTTTTAGGAATGCATTTGAAATCTCCTTATTGCTATGAATCAACAATAAAATTATTTTTTTATAGCGCACTGACGGAGTAAAAGCATTTTTTGCAAATTTAAAAAATATGAAAGTTACATTAAAAATAGTTGGAATCAATTCAGTTACCGATTTAGAACAAACTATTTTTAGGTCTTGCGTTTATTATGTTACACCTTGTATATAAGATTCCGGTGTGAGAATCTTTATAGGCGTTGGCTGGAAGCATCCCAAATGAAAGTAAATTAAAAATGGCGAGCCAACATGAAACTAATGCGATCATTTATCAGCCAATCACCGAACACTCATCAAATAAACAAAGCGATGTAAATCAATGTTCCTTTCTAATTATGAAACGGTACAACAAAGGAAAGCTTTTAAGAGACAAGTAAATAATTCTAGTCGGTCCTTGTTTCCGATAAATTCAGTATTCGCATAGCTCTTGTTCCTTACTGAATTTAGCGGTAGTTATACAGAATGTTGTTTTGTATAGAATACGCAATAAATGAAGAACACAATGAAAGATTAATTATTCTACACTACTTTAAGTTCAAACAATGATAATCGAGTGGTTAGATCGTTGGACTGCAAAGTCAGAGGTCTCCGGTTTAAACCCAGGCACGCACCTCGGTCTTTTCAAAAGCATGTGCGTATTAAAGAATAACTATCACTTGCTTTGCATGCCTAAGAGTTTTAAATGGTGTGTGAAGTTTGCGAATCCGCACTGGGCCAGCGTGGTGGACTATGGCCTAAACCCTCTTTGATGGGAGGCCCGTGCCCAACGGTGGGACAGTTTCTTAACAGGGCTAATTTATTATTATTACTTATATTATTTTTAGCACATATTTTTATGAATACTCATTTGACAGTAAATTATAAAAACCCTTTTTTGATGTGCAGAATATTCTAGTACAGTCCTACAAGGATCTATTGACCCGCGCCAAAAATCGGAACTAACGGTGTCATCAAGTGAAATTTTGCTACATGACAGTCGCAGAGTTGCCTTTCGTTTTTTTTAAATTAGTATCTATCTATCTATCTATATCATCACGCCAGATCCCTTGTGGGGTAGGCAGAGAGTACAGAGTTCCAACAGGTTCTTTCCTTACATACCTCTCTGGCTTCCTCCACTCTTATAGTTTGTCTCATACACGCTCGCCGGTTACGGAGACTCTTGACGTGTCCTTCAGATAAGACTTACAGATTAGTAACTAGTTCCTTTTTAATTAGTAACTGTGAGGTGTGTAGATCCACCTGTTGAAATATCTCCTTGGAAGTAGGAAAATTTTACTAAATGTTCACCCTAATTATACACCAACGCCCTCCTGTCAATGTCATCTACAGACCACCAGATCCTTGTGACACTATATTGTATGCTTTCCTCGGCCGGACCCTATGGACGTGTCACCACACACGTGAAGCAATCAGATTTTTTTTACATATAATTGTTTATTAGTCTATCTATCTATCTATATCATCACGCCAGATCCTAGCGGGGTAGGCAGAGAGTACAGAGTTCCAACAGGCTCTTTCCTTACATACCTCTCTGGCTTCCTCTACTCTCATAGTTCGTCTCATACATGCTCGCCGGTTACGGAGATTCCTGACTTGTCCTTCAGATAAGACCCGGTCTATTTGGTCATGGTAAGATAGTCTAGGTCTTCCCTGGTACCTACATGTTTATTAGTAACCTAAATTTAATTTCAATTATATTTTTTAATGTCATCAGTATATCCGTACTGGTGACATTGAACATAAAATCAATGCTAATACCGCAAGTTGACAAAACAACGATCTGTATATTTGGGTACCTTCGTGTTCTGATGGAAACGCTCCTGTCTCTTTGATATAATATTTGGCCGACTGCATTGAGAAGATTGTTGATATTATATTCAATATTTGCGTTTCAGTAAACATTAACAGTTTAAGAAATAGGGGGTGAGGTGTTGTCATAATCTATTGAACTGTAGTTTGTTGTAGTGCATTTTGATCGGGGACTCCGGAGTCAGAGGAGCCGGAGGAATTTATAAAATGTGAGTTTAATACTGCGGTACAAAATTTTAACTCTTCCTCTTACTATTATTATTATACTTTTTATTATACTAGTGGTCGCCCATAGGTCGATATTCGACCTACTCTTTCATCGTTTTTTTTTTTTTTTTTTGTTTAAAAAAAACGTAGCCCCACACTAGGATTTATTCCTGTGTCGTGGGTGCGTTTATAAACATGAAAGTTCACACACACAAATACCCAGACCGAAACAAATAATTGTGGATCACACAAAGATTTGTTCCGTGCGGGAATCGAACCCGCGACTATTAGACACAGTGGGCGGAGCGACTTAAGCTCTTAACCACTGCGCTAAATCGTCCGTCAAGTTTGCTGGTTATGTTTGACATTCAGTAAGACTATAGACAAATAATATTAAAGACAAACATCAATTTGAAGTGTATTGTGTTAAATACGTGGTAGTGTGTGTAATGTTTTTATTTTATTGATAATGTATTTTTTATGCATAATGTAAAAAAAATTATTAGCATTCCCCTTCCTCCTTCTCGATATAAACTATAAGTGTGAAAAATTTCATACTCCCCCGTCCGCGCAATTTTCGTAAAAAGGGGTACAAAGTTTTTGCTTCACGTATTAATGTATCTCTATTTTATAAATGAGAGGACTATGTAGACACCGTCACGCCTATATTCTCCAAGCGGGGTTGGCAGAGATGTACTGAGTACACCCACATTTCGCCAACGGTGTTAGGTCCCATGTAATAGGGGGCGAGCCTATTGCCATATACCGGATACAATTCCAGACACCGTACTTATACTGGGAACTTTTCGTTAGAAAAACTCCATTTGACCGACCTAGGATTTGAACCCAAGACCTCGTGATCACAAAGCATGTGCTTTGCAACTAGACCAAGGAGGCAGTCAACTATGTAGACACTGACCCATACTATGAATCTAAGTACACTTATGATTATTCTACACATAAGCATATTTATTTAACACGCTCTGGATTGTTCTCCCATACTCCATGAATGCAATGTATATAAAAAGAATTGTAAAACTCTCATTTTTAAAACGAGTTACCATGGAGTTTCTTGCCCTTCTTCTACACAGGAATAACTTTCCGAACGGTGGTAGAGTCTTAAGTAATCAATAATTTTCTCTTTTTGACTATGACCTATAATAATATATAAGCGCCTTTTGATCTACATGAATAAAAATAATTTCTATCTATCTATCAATCTATATCATCACGCCAGCTCCCTCGCAGGGTAGGCAGAGAGTACAGAGTTCCAACAGGTTCTTTCCTTACATACCTCTCTAAAAATAATTTGATTTTGATAATGCAACGCTCTTTCCCACAAAGGGATGGGGGTTTTACGAAAATCTTTATGAATAAAGAAGGCTAACTATGATACATTTGCAGGACGTGAGAGAGGAAATGGAACAACCATCATTAATCAAATTTACCTCAAAAAACAACATAAACATAAAGTTCGTGTTTCAGGATTGTGAATCGCATACATATTTCTTATTAGTCAGAAAATGTTACAGCATTACTTTAATGGGAATTTAATTTTAAGGCATAGTTTTGCTCCAACTATTCCACTAGCCTACAATCCGACTAGCCCAATATTTATGACACACATAGTTTATGGTAACTATTCATTTCTTTTACCACAAGTAAGTCAGGCAAAATATAATCTATATTTCATATAAGGTACTATCATAATATAACTCCAATGTAAAGCTGAGAAATATAAAAGCTTTGTGCTTAATACCTGCCGAGATTTTGCGTCTACCTTTAATATTTGATGTTACACTGAAGGGAATTTGGATGTTAAGCAATCGATACCCTTTAAGTGCTCCTTCCAACTTTAAATAAATCCCATACAACATTAAGTTACGATACTAAAAATACGTCACGAGAGAAGTGTCATTGTACTTTGTCTATTGAAAAAATGTCAGTACTATTCTGCGACTGTAGCCAAGTAGACAATCTACAGTCGTTCACGCTAATAGAAAGCGAAAAAATGTATGGGAATGAAATTTTGCAACGAAAAGTCACGTGGTCAAAACAATGCGCTATCGATTGCGACAAGAGAATAGAAACAAAACGCTTGCCACTTGTCTAGGCCTTCTGGAGTTAAGAATTATCTACACTAATATTATAAAGAGGAATGATTTATATTTTTGTAACGAATAAACTCAAAATGTACTGGATCGATTTCAAAAATTCTTTCACCATTAGAAAGCTACCTTATCCAGAAGTAACATAGGCTATATAACATAGACCCGGTAGGTGGCGCTGTTGTCGACCGGGTACAAAGTCGCAGGAAACTGCTAGTATTCGATATAATGGCAATATGGCATACTCCGTGGTTCACCACCTGTTCTATTAGGACTTAACATCATCGATATGTGCGTAGTAGAATGGTACACCTCTACCACCCTCGGGAAATATAGGTGTGATGGTTCTTATTTAACAATATATCATAAGAAATAGCTACTAAAATAAGAACACGAGGTTCTGGATTTGTATGGTCATGAGAAATGTCTACCTGAGGGGTTTTCTATGAAATAATTTTCAGTAACATTCCTGAAAGAATATGCCCCATATGTGTCTCTCCCAATTATGGACTTACATAATCCACCTTGGGAATATGCGAATGACGTATATATTTATTCAAAGTAGTCACGCTCTACTACGGTACAAGAGCAGGTACACATTTTGGAACAAGATTTTAAGAATCATAACATTCTGAACTGAACATCAATCTATTGTTTAATATTGGATTAATTATAAATTTCGTAGGAAAATAAATGTTTTTGAACCTAAACTACAAACAAACTTTGGTAACGTACTATATTTTCGTAGTCGTATTTTAAACCAATATTTCTCAGTAGAGTCAAGACCAGTTTAAATTTATAGATCGTTAATAGCCATATTACAAATCGTTACCCACAAATTATGTGTTATGGAAAGGTCATGCTTATAATACTTACCTACCTAAAAACTTGTGTGTAGTGTCGAAACTTTCCAGTGAAAACAAATAAAAAGGATCTATGTTGTAAAATCATAAAGTATTATTTATAAAAAGAAAGAAAGCGAGTAGGCATGAAAGATAGTATCGGTGAAAGATGAGAAAGGGTATGCTCCATTGGTTCGAGCATATAAAAAGAGTGTCTGAAGAAAGAATGATAAAAAAGATATACAATATGAAAGTGGAAGGATGTAGGTACTGGGGAAGACCTAGACTATCTTACCATGACTAAATCGACCGAGTCTTATCTGAAGGATAAGTCAAGAGTCTACGTAACCGGCGAGCCTGTATGAGACGAACTATAAGAGTGGAGGAAGCCAGAGAGGTATGTAAGGAAAGAACCTGTTGGAACTCTGTACTCTCTGCCTACCCCGCAAGGGATCTGGCGTGATGATATAGATATATTATTTATAGATTTTACTTGACGTTGATAATTTCAAACTTATTTATTTATCAAAGTAGGTCGACGACTACGACGTAGGGCCTAGCGTGCACGAGCATTTATCGACTGAAACAGTGACAGTAATGCTATTAATTTACAACTGCACCTTCCCCGCTAAGTGGAAGGAATCAGACGTCATAGGCATTTCCAAGCCCGGCACACCTCGTAATCTCCCCGCGAGCTTCCGCCCTATCAGTCTTCTCAACTCCCTGGTTAAGGTCTACGAGCGCCTACTTCTGGCGCGGCTCAAAGACTTTGTAGTGTCCAGGGGTATCCTTATCGACGAGCAGTTCGGCTTTCGAGCCAAACACTCCTGCATCCACCAAGTGCACCGCATCACGGAGCACATTCTCTCCGGTCTTAACAGACCCAAACCCGTCTACATGGGCGCCCTCTTCTTCGACGTCGCGAAGGCATTCGACAAAGTCTGGCGCAACGGCTTGATCTACAAGCTTTACCAATGGGTGTGCCGGACAGACTCGTGCTCATCATACGAGACTTCTTGTCAAATCGCGCCTTCCGATATCGCGTCGAAATGACGCGCTCCACTCCCCACTCCACCCGAGCTGGAGTCCCGCAGGGCTCAGCTCTCTCGCCCCTCCTGTTTAGCCTTTACACGAACGATATTCTTCGTTCGAGTAAGGTGCATCTAGCCCTATTCACGGATGATACCGCTCTCTACGTCTCGCATAGGAATAAGGGTTTCATTACCAGAAACCTTCAGGCAACCGCCAATTCCCTAGGGAATTCGTTCAGGAAGTGGCGTATTGAGGTGAACCCGGATAAGAGCGCTGCGGTGTTCTTCTCCAGAGTAGAAGTAATCTCGGTCACGTGACCATGTTCGACCGACCCATTCCCTGGGTCAAAGAGGTCAAATATCTAGGGGTCACCCTAAACAGTACCATGTCTTTCGGCCCGCACATCAAGCGGGTCCGTCAACGAGCATCCTTTGTGGTCGGTCGTCTCCATTCGTTAATCTGCAAGCGGAGTAAAATCTCCCTTAGAAATAAGGTGACGCTTTACAAAACTTGCGTTCGACCCATCATGACTTATGCGTGTGTTGTGTTCGGGCATTGGGCCCCCTCTCACATCGATAAACTCTAAGTGGTTCAAAACCGCTTCCTCCGTAAAGCCGTAGGAGCCCCCTGGTTCGTACGGAATGTCGATCTCCGCTCCGATCTAGGTCTCGAACCTATTCGCGCCTATATTAAAAAGGCGACAACAAGACACTTCGCGAACGCATCTACCCATGCGAATCCGTTAACGTAGCCGCCGACGACTACGATTAACGTCCGTTAACGTCGATTAACGTTCCTAATTAACACACAAAACACGTGTTTTTCCCGATAGCCCCTTAGTAACTAAGCCAATATTGACTCACGATAGAGATATACGGTCTAAGTGAGAAGAGGCTTGTGGATGAAATAAGAAGTGATGATCATAACTTTATTGTTTATCAACAGATGGCGTGGTAAAAACGAGTTACGATACTTTTATTTTACGAAAGGTTTACATACTAATAACAAATTCAGCATATTAAAGCATATACTGTAGGCAAAGAAACTGCTAATAAAGTATCCATAAATTTTGTAGGCTATTAATTTTGTAGGCCATTGTAAGTCTATTAACTTATACTGATCTCTCGTAGCCTAGAGACAATTCATACCTAACCGAGAGTCGATGTATGAGGTTCCCGCTGAGAAATACGATTAGTTTGTGTTATTATTTATGAGCACTGTGGGAGGAGAGCTTCAGTCGAAGGTTGCGGTGGCTGTGCCCGCCATTTGTTTCCGGGTAGTTATGACCGGACGGTGAAATGGGATTTTGGTTAGAGAGGGTGAAATATTGTAAGTAATGCGTTTAAATATTATTTGAGGCAATAAAAGCGATAAAAAGTGCAGAGATAAAATCGTTGAAAGCTTGACAAAAGTATGGGTTGATGACAAATACGGTATAAAAAAAGTCATTTATATAAAACTTTCGAAGCTAAAACGCTAACCCCTTTAACTTTGCCTGATAATCCTAACGTTTGTAAATGCTGTTTTGGCTAATAAAAATAAAACGTAGCTCCATACTAGGAATTATTCCCGTATGGGTGATCTTACAAACACACATTCACAAACACAAACACTCAGGCTGATTTCTGACAAATATTTGTGGGTTACATCTGGGGCCGAATTCTCGTATTTAAATGACACTGAGACTGAATATTGATTGAACTGAGATTTCATTATGAATAGACTCACATTTGGTATTCTGCTCCACTAAAGTATTGATTCGATTTCAGTATCATCTCAGTCCAATTTCGATATTATGTCAAGTGGTTAAATTTAAAACATACTCGTATTGTCGATCACATGTGAATCTCAGCTGCCACAGTCTAAATAATACAAATCTAACCGAAATCTTCAATTTGACGTCTGTTTAGTATATTCGTTGTTCATTTCAGTTTGGAATCTTATCGGAATACCTTTTATATTTTGTTCAACTTTCGATCCAATCTCGATTCGGTCAATGTCGATATTTTACGAGAATACCATTTTTGAGGTTTATGACGTTGTGTTTAGATTGAGTCTGCATTTTGATCATTTGTAATTACTACAATTGGCTACTCAAAGATTTGTCCCGTGCGGGGATCGAACACACGACTATTCGATCCAACGGGCGGAGCAGCTTGAGCTCTTAACCGCTGCATCAAGTCGTGCGTCGCATGAAGTCTGATTTAACTTAACGGTTTTAACGTCTGCCCTCGACTTCGTCCGCGTGGACTTTAGACCGGAACCTAACATTTTTCCGGGATAAAAATCATATGTGTTAATCCGGGTAATAAACTACCTGTGTGCCAAATTTCATCCAAATCCGTTGAGCCGTTTTTGCGTGATTGAGTTACAAACATCCAAACATACAAACTTTCACATTTATAATATTAGTTGGATATTTATTTCTATTTTGTTAGTTTGTAGTTCCTAATCTATCTATATCATCACGCCAGCTCCCTCGCGGGGTAGGCCGAGAGTACAGAGTTCCAACAGGTTCTTTCCTTACATACCTCTCTGGCTTCCTCCACTCTCATAGTTCGTCTCATACACACTCGCCGGTTACGGAGACTCTTGACTTACCCTTCAGGTAAGACACGGTCTCTTTGGTCATGGTAAGATAGTCTAGGTCTTCCCCGGCACCTACATCCTTCCACTTTCGCATTGTATATCTGTTTTGTCATTCTTTCTTCTGGTATTCTTTCTATATGCCCGAACCAACGGAGCATACCTGTTCGGGCATTGTGATTCACCAATTATGTGGGTGGACCGCAAAAACTGCGACTCGGAATATGAGGGTAGTTGGAAAACTACAACATTGAATTCGGGTGCAAGGGTGTTGATCGATTACCGGAAATATTTAAATTACTACATTATTCGTCGGTTTATTTGTGCAAAACAACTTGTGAGATTTCGGACAATAAGGTGGTATGCTAAAGACATCAATATAAAAGGATTGAAACAACCAGGCAGCCGTGCACGGCGGAGCTACCTTCGGGAGACGAGTCAAGGTGAGTGGTTCACCTTGTATTTGGGGATTGCGGTGCCTGGACTCCCAAATCTAACCGATAGAAAACTCAGGACCAGCAACTGAGCTATCGAAGGGGTTTTCACATGAACATAATTTTGGTCCCCGAGCCGGATTGGGTTTTCGTAAATTAGTTGGTTAGATAGGGGTTTCATTTATTTATAACGGTTACAAACGGGATACCTACTTTTGGCATAGAAATAATTATTTAAATTGTAATAGGCATTGTGTTTAGAGGTTCTATTGTTTTCCAAAGATGGCAAAATCTTTTGAAAGCAAATTTAAAATTAAATACGACTGGTTTGTAGATTCGTCAAAATTAGTAAATAGTAAAACTTGTAGTTCGGGTGTTTTATCAGCTCGGTTCAAAAAACTGCATGACTATTTCAATGTTTTAACGGAGTCATACGAGGGCATACTGACCAATACTTCTTCAGAAGATGAAGAAATAATCGGTAGATATGAGGTAAAATACAAAGAGGCCACGGAGTTATACAACCAGTTGGATGCGGTCTCGGCGGCCTATCCGAACCTTGACGGCACCCACATGCCCACGGAGGGCGCGTCAACGCCGCGGCTACCGCGGATTGTGCCTAGTACGTTTGACGGGGACGTTTTTTCATGGTGTAGCTTCATTAGTCTGTTTACATCATTGGTTTTAACACGGAAAGATATCACTAAAACGGAAAAATTTCATTATCTTATTTCGCACGTGGAAAAGGAGCCTAAAGCACTTATTAAACATCTGCCGATGGTGGACGGGTCGTTAGACACGGCATTGGATATCCTAAAAGGCCGGTATGAAAATAAAAGATTGTTGGCGGATTCACTGATTGCGCGGATTTTACATTTGCCGGTGTTGAATAAGTGTGCTGGGCTTCGAACTAAAATATTGAACCCGTTATTGGAATCTTCGCGGGCATTAGCTAATTTAGGTTTTCCAATTAACGAGTGGAGCTACATTTTATTGCATGTAAGTCTACAAAAATTACCAATTGACGTCAGAACACGGTTTGAGCAAAAACACGGTGGCAATAATATAAGTTTACCCACTTTTGATCAGCTCATAGAATTCCTACAACATGAATGTAGACTTATAGACACGGCCACTGCGGAACCGGTTTCTTATTACGCGGATCGCACTCACAACAGGCCCGAGCGCAGGGTGCATAATATTGTGACGGAACCACCAGCACAGGACCAGCGGGAACGGGCGAACAACTACGGCCGTATTAAAGACTGTGGCTATTGTCAGAGGTCGGGGCACGGTATAGACAGCTGTTATAAATTTGCTGACATGTCCAGGTCTAAACGTAAGGATTGGGTTAAAAGACAATTCTTATGCTTTCGGTGCTTCGGTACTCATTTGGCGGCATCGTGTACCCGCAAGGTACCATGCAGTCGGTGCGGAAATATCGGACATAACAAACTAATTTGTACAACGTCCATTGCGCGCTCTGACTCACCGGCGGACGGCGAGCCGTATACACGGCGCGCATTTGTTACGGCGCAATGCGATAGAGCGACGGGCGGTCGGCGGCGCTCACCTATTACTCAGTCGCGGCGGTCACGGCACGCGTCTCCTAGGTCGTCGGTTCGAGACTCGCGTTATCCACGGCGTGGTGATAGTTCCGCGGGATCTATGGACCGGGTACGCGAGTTAAAGGATGGTTACGGGCGTGATTCGGACCCACGGGAACAGCGGGACTGGGAGACCCGACACCGCCGGGAGCGGACTGATTGGGGTGGGCGGCAGTCGAGTCCTGTGGTGCCGCGTGTGCCACAGGAATAGCAATTACAGTCGTGTAATGTCGCCTCGGTACCTCGGCTAGCGGATAATGTCATCTTACCCACGGTCATTGTAGAAGTAAAATCCAATCGGGGGGATTTTATCAAATCCAGAGGCCTGCTAGACCTGGGTAGTCAAGTCACTATAATTAAGAGTGATTTGGTAGCAAGTTTGGGTTTAAGGCGACATTACAACCAAACACCGTTAACAGGCGTCGGCGGATTTAATAACAATGAATGTTGTCATGTTGTTAAATTTTATTTTAAACCGGTAAATTCGAGTTATTTGTTATCGGTTACGGCGGTGGTTTTGAAGAAACCAACTTCATATTTAGCGCGTAGGTTTAGTAAACAAATTGCTCATATAAAATTTTCGGATGACGGTTCATTTAATATGTCAAATGTTGACATAATTTTCGGATGTGACATATTAGGTCAAATTTTAAATGGTGAAAAGGTGAATTTCGGTACTGATGGACCGTATGCTTTAGGCACCATTTTTGATTTTGCGATTTTCGGTCCGGCGCAACCATTAAAAAATGATAACTCGGAATCAAATGTTAATGTTGGTGTTACATTAATTGAAGCGGTCGAGAGATTTTGGCGATCGGAAGAACCACCCAGGCTGAAAATCAAGGACCCGGCGGACTTAGAATGTGAACATTTGTTTTCTACAACTACCTCACGCGGCTCGGACGGAAAATATGTTGTCAGATTACCACTGTTGCCAGATCGACAGCGGTTGGGAGAATCTAAGGAGACGGCCCTGCGTCGATTTACGGCCTTAGAACGAAAAATGAAACGGCTACCAGAATTTAAAAAAAAATATGTGGAATTTATGTCGGAATATTTAAGACTCGGTCATATGACGGTTTCCAAATTTGATGTTTCGTCAGGACAGGAACATTATTTTCTTGCGCATCACGGTGTTTTTAAAAAATTAGGCGACGTCGGAAAAATTCGGGTAGTTTTCGACGGAAGTGTACCCACCAGCACCGGTGCGTCCATCAACGATTGTTTGTTCACGGGTGAACGACTTCAAAATGACATCACACAAATTATAATTAATTTTCGGTTGCCTCTGTTTGTGTTCACTACGGATGTGAAAATGATGTTCCGGCAAACCTGGATACATCCGGACGATCGGAAATACCAATTAATATATTGGCGCTCGTCACCCGATGAACCGTTGGTAGTTTATGAGCTGACCACAAACACATACGGGTTAAAGTCCAGTCCATTCGTCGCTATACGGTGTTTACATCAGTTGGCGAGTGACGAGGAGCACCGGTTCCCGCGGGCGGCCCGGCTGCTGCGTCACAACAGTTACGTGGACGATCTGAACGGCGGCGCGGACACGCTGCGCGACGCGCGGCATCTGAAGGACGAGCTCGTGGCGCTCATGCACACGGCGGGCTACGAGCTCAGGAAGTGGTCGTCGAACGCACCGGAACTGTTGGACGACTTGCCGGCGGATCATTTGGAGACGGCTCAGTCATTTGACATGGATACAGACGGATCGGAATTTATGAAGGTTTTAGGTATACAGTGGAACCCAAGGTCAGACAGTTTTTCGTATAAGTTGAATCTACCAACGGACACTACTGTCACTCGGCGCAGTATTTTATCATTGACGGCTCGCCTTTACGACCCTCTCGGATGGGTGTGTCCGGTTGTTTTCAAAATTAAATTATTACTACAACGATTGCTTAGCACTGGTGATAATTCACGGAAGGTAGACTGGGACGCTCCCGCGCCGCAGGATATAGTGCGAGCGTGGCGCGATATCGTTTCGGATTTGCCTAATCTACAAAAGATTACAATACCTAGATGTCTGAAACCGGATAAAAATAGCAGTTATTCGGTTCATGGGTTTTGTGACGGATCATCGGTAGGATTTTCTGCGGTCGTATATTTGCGGTCGGTGGATGAGGCCGGTAATGTCTTTATGCGGTTGCTTATGGCTAAGTCTCGGGTGGCACCATTAAACACAAAGCGGACCATCCCTAAGTTAGAGCTGAGTGGTGCGACCCTATTGACTACGCTTATCAACCACATAGTCCCCTCCCTGCAGAGTGACATTGCGATTGATGATGTCGTGTGTTGGTGTGATAGTACCATTGTATTGGCGTGGCTAAAAACATCACCACATAAATTACAAGTGTTTGAAGGAAATCGGGTATCTCAAATTATTTCATCTAAAGTAGATATTTTATGGAGACATGTCCCCGGCGAGATGAACTGCGCGGACGTGGCGTCGCGCGGCGCGACAGCCGACGAGCTGCTGCAGCACCCGCTGTGGTGGGGGCCGCGCTGGTTGCGGGACCCCCCGGCCCGGTGGCCCGGCGAGTGCTCGGACTTTCCGGCGGACATGTTACCGGGCATGAAAGCTAAAGTTGTTAACCTTAATACCGTCGATTCAGAATTCGATTTATTGGATCGGTACAGTTCGTACGATAAATTAATAAATGTAACGGCGTACACACTACGGTTCGCTAATAATTGTAAAAATACATGTAAACTCGGCGGTAATCTCTCAGTTGCGGAACGTAGAAACGCGACCATACATTTAATACGAATTGTACAAAATACATATTTTCACGAAGAAATTTCGGCCCTTCAGTCAAAGAAATCAATTAAGGGCTCACTTCGGCGGTTGAATTTATTCATTGATAACGATCAGTTGATTCGTGTCGGCGGCAGAATAGGTGCGTCGGAGCTGCCGTACGCTGCGCGGCATCCTGTTTTACTACCGGGCAAAGGTCGCTTCACGGAACTATTGGTAACTCGTTATCATAAAATATTTTGTCACGTCGGTGCAAATACACTTTCGGCCATTTTATCTCGGACCTATTGGATTGTTTCGGCTCGACGCGTGACGCGTCATATCACCTTTAAATGCGTACAGTGCTACCGGTCCCGGGCGCGACCTGTCCAACCCTTCATGGCGGATCTGCCCGCAGATCGTGTACAGGGTGTTCGTCCGTTTCTCGGAGTCGGTACGGACTTTGCCGGACCATTTTATATTAAATCTAGCTCGCTACGGAACGCGAAGATAGAAAAATGTTTTTTGTGCATTTTCGTATGTTTAAGTACTAAATGTGTTCATTTGGAAGTAGTCAGTCAACTATCGGTTGAAGCCTTTATAGCGGCGTTTACGCGATTTATTTCTCGTCGAGGACTACCCTCACTAGTGCGGTCGGATTGTGGCACAAATTATACGGGCACGGATAAATATTTAAAAGAATTGTATGTTTTCTTGCGGGACAACCAATCTGAAATTGAACGGAACTTGACGAAGAATCACATTAAATGGCTATTTAATGCGCCCTCGAGTCCAAACCACGGCGGTTTATTTGAGGCGGCGGTTAAATCTGCAAAAACACACGTCAAGCGTGTGCTCGGCGAAGCACGTTTAACGTTCGAAGGGCTCACCACGTTCTTCACCAAGGTGGAGGCCGTCATGAACTCTCGCCCGTTATATCCGCTTAGTACGGATCCGGCGGATCTGGATGTATTAACTCCGGGGCACCTTTTGATTGGACAACCACTGGTGGCTCTCCCTGAATACCCTTACACCGATGTCAGTGTGCACCGGCTGTCTCGGTTTCAACAAATTCAAAAGATGTCTCAACACTTTTGGTCTCGGTGGAAAAATGAATACCTACACACTCTTCAACAGCGGTTCAAATGGACCTCACAGACGGAACCTCCTAAACTCAATGACTTGGTTTTGATTAAAGAAGATAATTTAGCTCCTTTACATTGGAAACGCGGACGGTTAGTCAAACTTTTACCAGGTAAAGACGGGGTTGTACGGGTTGCAGAAGTGAAAACTCAAAACGGTGTCCTGATGAGGCCCATTTCTAAATTGTGTAGGTTACCCATAGATAATTAGGAACCAAGACGGGTCTTGGTTAGGCGGGGGGATGTTCGGGCATTGTGATTCACCAATTATGTGGGTGGACCGCAAAAACTGCGACTCGGAATATGAGGGTAGTTGGAAAACTACAACATTGAATTCGGGTGCAAGGGTGTTGATCGATTACCGGAAATATTTAAATTACTACATTATTCGTCGGTTTATTTGTGCAAAACAACTTGTGAGATTTCGGACAATAAGGTGGTATGCTAAAGACATCAATATAAAAGGATTGAAACAACCAGGCAGCCGTGCACGGCGGAGCTACCTTCGGGAGACGAGTCAAGGTGAGTGGTTCACCTTGTATTTGGGGATTGCGGTGCCTGGACTCCCAAATCTAACCGATAGAAAACTCAGGACCAGCAACTGAGCTATCGAAGGGGTTTTCACATGAACAATACCTTTTCTCATCTTTACACCGATACTATCTTTCATACCTACTCGCTTTCTTACTACGCTATTGCGAATACGGTCGGTCAGCGTGACTCCGCACATCTTCCACAGAGATCGCATTTCGACCGCATTTATCCTGCTTTCGTTCTCCTTCTTACATACCCAACTCGCACTGCCATATAACAGCGTTGGGACAAGCACTCCGTTATGCATGGCCAGCTGCGCCTTTTGGCTTAAGTGCCGGCTCCCAAGTAGCCTTTCCATCGCACCATTCACTCTATTACCTGCATTCACTCTTCTCTCTATATCAGCGGTGTATTTCCCATCCTTACTGAAGGCGCATCCAAGATATACAAACTCATTCACTTGCTCCAGCACATCGTTACCAACCACAATCCTTGCATTCGTTCTGGTTTCTTCCCGTTCAAAAACCATAATTTTGGTTTTCTTCACATTCAAATGTAAGCCATTGTTCATGCAGTCGTCTCTCATAACTGTGACTAGTGTTTGCAGATCAGTGGCTGTTGGCGCTATCAAAACCGCGTCATCTGCATACAATAGGTGGTTTATCACTAGATCACCCATTTTTACCCCTTCAGTCATCGCATTCAGTCTTTGAAGACTTTTATCCAGATACACTATAAACAGTCTAGCGGACAACACGCAACCCTGCTTGACGCCGATTTTAACGTCAAACCAAGGTGACATGTTACCACCCACCCGTACGCATGCCTTGCTGTCCACGTAGGTGGACTGGACGGCTCGCAACAGGGTGCCGTTTATACCATACTCTGGCAAAATGTCCCAAAGTCTCTTTCGCACGCCTCAAACGCCTTCTCCAAGTCCACAAAACCGCAGAAAACCGGCCTACTGCCAGATGCTTTTCTACTATGTTGCGGAGGGAGAAAACTTGATCCGAACATCCTCTTCCAGACCTGAAACCTCCCTGTGCCTCACACAACACTCCATCGGACTCCTCCATCGAGTTCCTAATGCCTTTGAGTACAGGAATAGAAAATATTACTTGACTTTTCCTGTAAAACTGTAAATGGTATACAATTTTATACTACAAAAGCTACCAAAACACATATACTATCGAAATGTACCAGAACATTATTCGCACTTTACCTAAGTCGACGTTTGTAAGGGCTTAGCGTCACTGGACTGAAAGTAGCGAGGCGGACACACGACTCCACATACCGAACCTACTTGTAGTTGGAACATATACTTTAAATATATGTCGTATACTATTATTTGAAAATCACTGTTAATGGAATGACAAACATTTTTTTCATTTTATTAACCTTTTAGTCTTGTCTATAGACATATTCTATGCTTTTAATTGCTTGAGGGTGTTTAGTTGTGAAGCGATGACAGATGACATTAGTCAGATGTCGAATCACCGATGACAGATAGTCAATGTAAGATGGCAGACGGCGCTGCGTTTTTATTCAATTGTCAACGGGGCAAGTAGTCGGACGTGTCGCGGAGCAGCTAATCTCTGCATTCCATGTGACAATATTAATCTGCAACTATTGTGAGTAAAGATCTGTGTACCGGACGAGACCCCAGTGTTATTTTAAGATTTCCTTTATGTTTGGCCACGATGCGGACGACTATGAAAACGAAGATAAAACCTCCTTCTTCTCGTTACCAGCATTGAAATGGCTATCCAGAAAATCCAAGCGCCAATATATATTTACAGTTTTGAGCCATATGAAAGCATTTAATAATATTATATTTTGGATTTTCTCGGTATTTATTGTTGGTTCTTAAGTTCCCGAAAGTTATGAGATCTCAAAAGCTAAAAAAACCGTGGTAAATTAAACAAAAAGTCATATGATGACATTCGTTGTTTATACAGACTTTACTATGAAAGAATATTCAGATTTCTCCGCGGAATATTTCTGATTTTGTAGAAGAACCAAGGTCACCGATATAGCCCATAGGATTAGTAAGCTGAAGTAGTTATGGGCGGGCCACTTAGCGTGATAATCGGACGGGCCTTGGGTCAGAAATATTCTAGAGTGGCGACTACGTATTGGCAAGCGCAACGTGGGACGGCGGCCCACCAGATGGATCAATGATCTTTTGAGGATCGCAAGAAATCGCTGGATCAGCAGTGACCAAGTACAGGCCGATGATGATGATTAGTGATTTTCTTTACCTGACGCCGACGTTTTGATTGATTTACAGCACCTTTGGTTACGGGGACGGGTCAGGCCTTTCTTTTCTGTATTAACTTTTGCGTAAAGCGTGGACACAAGTTGCTAAGTAAGAATGCACTGCCACATGCTAAGTAGGAATCCGCTAATCGTAGTCGCCGCTGACTACAAACGTAACTCCCCCCTATTAGACGCTACCAATGTCCGCGGCATGTTCTCACCGACCCTCCCGATACCCTTTTATCCCTTCTTTCGGATACAGATATCGCACACAGGATTACACACCGACCTCGCCGGCGAGGTTGATGAATCCCTTGCCCACCGGCCGGCGCAGAGCACCACGGCGAGACACTTCCTATATGCCCTCCCCCATAGCGACTACCCAAGCCGAGGCCGTTCCTCCTTGAGGCGCCTTTGAGCTAGTTGCCCCTTTGCCCTTCTGGCTCGAGCGTAATGATTGCACGTTCGCCCTCTTGTCTGGTGAAGCTGTAAAGGCCCCGCAGACAACAGCGTAGATCATTCATACACACATAAAAAAAGATAAAAGCCATGATATAGTATCATGTTTTTATAATAGCTTATACATATATGTAGAGTTAAAAGTTGTATTGGAATATTGTATATATTTTTTACGCTTAATAGTATCAAAAGTGATGAATTGAGAAAGTAGTAAGTTAAGCAATCGGTGAGTTGAAGACCTAGTAAGTTGAGAGCCTGATGAATCAAGAATCTGGTAGATCAAAACTTGATAAACTGCTCTTGAAGGATGCAATCATGAATTTTAACAACAAGGGTACATAAATGTGGAATGAGAACTTCTTGGTAGCTTCTGAATGAAAACTGTTTGGTAGACGATTTATTTTTAAGCTGTAAATATTATTTGATTTAGGAGTGACAGAGACAATTTATGGAAGACGTATGTCAAGGTGTTTGATCTACGATTGAATGATGACTGATGTAAGACTTATTATAAAGATGTATAATTATTTGATAATTGTGTAATAAAAGCTAAAGAAGACATAATGTGTGCATTTTTTCTCGCGACCACCCCCAGCTCCTCCCATCTCTACATCTTAGATAAATGTAAGTTAAAGCATTAATATAATAATAATTTTAAACTAAACATATTGCAAATATTCTAAAATTGAGAGAGAAATTTCCCGTTCCCACATTATAACGTAATCGCATTTAATTTTGTGTCCAGTCTAGACTGCGCTGAAACTATTTAAGCTGCACACGGCACGGTTCAAACGGGCGGATTTGTAAATTGGGCCTTGCTTTTCGGAAGGTTTTTATTCGCTATGACAAAACGCGACGCATTACTATAACTTCGTGAAATTATCGTGTAATGGTATTTTGTATGCCACGGGATTACGGATTATAATATTTTTCACAAAAGAAGGGTAGTGACAGTTCTAAGTGCCATACGAAATGAATATTTCATTTAATGGTATTAAGACACCAAACCATAATTATAGAAATGGGTCATGCCTCTTATTGCCATTGCATAAAGTATTCTTTGACACTTACAACTGTCACAGTACCCATCTTACATAAAAAATACTATAAACGGTTGTTTCAAAGTTATCGTAACGCGCTGCGTTACGTTTAATGTAAGACTAATTATTTATATAATAACAATTTTAAACTAAAATCGTTGCAAATATTTGACGGACGGCATGATCCAGTGGGTAAGAGCTTCAGCCGCTCCGCCTACTGGATCGAGTAGTCGCGGGTTCGATCTCCGGACGGGACAAATCTTTGTGTGACCCACAAATATTCGTTACAGTCCGGGTAATTGTGTATGAGAATTTCTATCTATCTATAACCTCACGCCAGATCCCTTGCGGGGTAGGCAGAGAGTACAGAGTTCCAACAGGTTCTTTCCTTACATACCTCTCTGGCTTCCTCGACTCTCATAGTTCGTCTCATACACGCTCGCCGGTTACGGAGACTCTTGACTTTATGAGAATTTCATGTCTGTAAACGCACTTACGACACAGGAATCATTATTAGAGTTGTGATACGTCTTTTTTTAATGTAAAATTGAGAGAGAAAGTTCTCGCTCCCACATTATAACGTAATCGCATTTAATTTTGTACTCAGTCTAGACTGCGCTGAACTATTTAAGCTGCACACAGCACCGTTTAAAGGGGCGGCTTTGTAAAATGGGCCTTGCTTTTCAAAAGGTTTTTATTCGCTATAACCAAACGCGACGCATTACGATAACTTCGTGGAATTATGGTGCAATGGTATTCTGTATACCACTCGGTAACGTGAATTGCAAAAAGGCAATTAAGCAGTGCCTACCTCATAAGAATCCAATTACACTAACTTTAAATATTAGGTACTACATAAATTGCAATTATTTACAAGTGGAGGTATTTAAACATACAATATATGCACTTATATATGTGCACTTATATACAAAAGAAAAAACAACAAAGAATTAGTAATAAAAAACTTGTGTAAAAAGGTTTATTTAAATAGGGCCAAATGGTTCCGCCGCTGTCAGTTGGCAGTGTACCTAGAACGCTGGTAGCTTTATCGCGAAGAATAGCAATGCTTATATGCTAACCAACATATATACCAGCATTCAAGTCGCCAGTACCCTCCACTAGACGCTTCGGAATTTCTCGAAACATCCGATGAGCTCACGGGTCTCACGGACCCAATGTCTCTACCCCAAAAAAAGTTGCAGCTCTGTATTATCTGCCTACCTCGCAAGGGAACTGGCGTGATGATATAGATAGATAGATACAGATAGAAAATCATATCAATCATCATACTCACTGAAGTATAATAATAAATATCGTATATACAAGGTGTAATGTAATTAACGCAAGACCTGAAAGTAGTTTGTTCTAAATCGGTAACTTCTTCTTAGCGTTTCGTTCTCGTGTACTGGGGTGCATGAAAGGAGCTTCCCCGGGTGACATATTTTATTATATGAGCTTTTGTACGTCCGGCGCAACCTGGTAACAATCGGCGGGTTCCCTACGCTGATTGGCCAATCCTTTCACCATGATGGCAAACACAACTAGTCCAAATCAGAAATTCTTTCTGAGTTCTGTCGCAAGACGCACTGCGAAGTTCTGTGTCCAAGAAACCCATAGAGACAAAACTCAGGGCCAGCCACATATTCCTGGAATTTTTAATTGTATCATGTTTGCCGTCAAAATGCTAAGAATCGGTAACTGAATTGATTCCGAGTATCTATAATGTAACTTACATCTTTTTTAATTTGCAAAAAATGTTCTTACTCCTTCATTGTACTATAAAAACTAACTTTATTCGTGATTCAAAGCAATACGGAAATTGCATTTCTAAAACCTATTTCTCAATACGCCCACATTCACATAAAAGTTTCATGTTTAATTGGGGAATAAAAGTACTTAGAAAAGAGTAAAGAACTCGAAATTTGGAAATTTGGTTTTCTTATTGAATTTGTATAGCAATTATCTAATTGGGGTGTCTGAGGTCTTGCGTTATCTACGATACACCTGGTAAACAGGGCCCTTCACCTCTCTCGAGTAAAGTGCTGGTTAGTTTCCTCTCGATTAGCGTTACTCGACACTTAAACTATATATTGAACTATTTAACCGTCGAATTGGATAGCTTAACAGTTGGATAGGGGTACTCAGAGATGGTGAAATTCCTACATATATTTACTTATAACTTTAATTGTTGATTAGTCTACTTTAGACTTTACTCGAAGTTGGTGAAAGAGGCCTTTAGGCTCACTTGCAGGAACCAGAGTTAGCGTTACCTATTGACTTACTTGAGGTTATAAGGTTAAATTGCCTTAAACTTAAATTTAACCTCGAGTTAATTCAATAGGTATAGGTAAAGCTAACTTTGGTTCGTTCAAGTGGCCCTTTATGTATTATACTGAGATTGGTACTGCTTAATTGCCTATATGTAAAGTAAAGAATAAAAGACAATTTCACGAAATCATCGTAACGTGCTTCGTTACGTGTTTAATTGGTCGTAGCGAATACGGGCTTACGCGACACCCGTTAAATTGTTGATAACTGCAATTACCAGTGTTATTATTCTCCATGAAAATAATTAAAAGCAAATATTGAAAAGCTTGCGAAGCAACTATTGTTAGGCTTATAGAGGTGCTCCCAGCGAAGCAATCGTCAAGGTTAAACAACGTTTGACTCGGTCATTTGAGATTGGTGACCATATTTAGGCATCTCAGTGCTTCAAAAGGCACTATGAACCTTTGGTTTCGGTTACACATGTGATCACCGCTGAGCAACGTTAGATGCCTTATGGACGGCGTGAGAAGTTCCGACTGCGGATAGCCACAAAAACCTGAGTCCTGAGTATACACACTCTTCTGCGACGTCCACTTGGTGTCTTTCTCTCACCTCGATTTGAGAGAGAAGGCCTTTGCCCAATAGAGGAAAAGTACATGCTGATATTGCAGAGTATTTTAAGGATACACATAATGCTAAACGGCTTGACTGATTTGATGATTTCTTTTGTACTCTAATCACCTGTACGGCTTTAACTATAGTTGGAGACGGTAGACCACCAGAAACTGCTAGTACGACAAATGTTAAACTCATCGAGCGTTTGCCTAGACTTCGATATATTGTTAAAATTATATTATTTCGTAATTAATAAGTTCTATTTACTTTTCACTTTAATGATTAATGTGCTCACTCCTCTCTTTTAAAAAATCTTTCTTTGTATAATCTCTCGAGGTCGCCCATGATACGATTAGTGCGGGTGCCATTTCTTCTTGTGTTTTGTTTTCTTTTATTTGAATTAACTTATTTTATTATAATTATTAACAATAAAATCCAGCAGAAAAGATGAAACGGACTTACCGTTCTAGGTATATAAAACAGTGGTTTTCTTAACGGTAATTACTGGCAGCACTTTCTGAAATGAAACGGTACCTCACAGG
This sequence comes from Phalera bucephala, assembly GCA_905147815.2. Taxonomy (NCBI): domain Eukaryota; kingdom Metazoa; phylum Arthropoda; class Insecta; order Lepidoptera; family Notodontidae; genus Phalera; species Phalera bucephala. Next base: position 53,260,386 of record LR990609.1, read on the forward strand.
ACACGAGAACTCCATTACAACTCGACCTTGCTGCACTTGTTACTGTAATGGACCCGCTGTGCCACAACCGCTGCCCGGCCCTTGAATGTATGTAGTAGGAAATAGATTTTGTTTTTAAATTAAACGTAGCCCTACTCTAGGATTTATTCCTATGTCGTGGGTGCGTTCACAAAAAAAAAAACAACAGCGACACTCCGGGAGTACTGACAGAAGTGGAAACTTGAAGATTTACGTGTGTATTTTATGAATCGTCGGTCGGTATGAGGTGTCGGTAACGGTAAAAGTGTCGCGACCTCAATGGTTTTTTTCCCATATCAAAATATGCCAACGTGCATGTGTATCTATGTACGTACATACACAATATATGCACATACTTATATACAGAGGTGTCGGTAACGGTAACAGTGTCGCGAGTTCAATTGTTTTTTCCCATCTCAAAAAATGCCCAACGTGCCTAAAGAACTTTTCACTTCAATAAAAATTCACATACGCAAATACTCAGACCATAGAAATAATTGTGGGCCACAAAATGATTTGTCCCGGACGGTATTCAAACTCGCAACTATTCGACTCAGTTGCCGGAGCGATTTAAGCTCTTAACCACTGCGTCAAATCGTGTGTCGAACCATATTTTTTACCCATAATCATATATTGTACATAATTTTATAACCGTAACTCTTAAATTAAGACTTATCTAGACGGGGCATTGCTAACAAAAATGGCTTCTAAAAGTGGCCTCCAAAGAAGTAGGTTGACTCAGTTACGCACTATGTGTGCGTGATGCCAGTGTTCGATTTTTGAAAATGTGTAAATGCTCTGAATGTGTGCATGCGTGTGTGTGCATACTACAATTTATCTACCAATATGGGTAGATAAGTTTTATGCCGTTACCGCGCGCGCGATTTTCCATCAAGGCGAGTAATTCATTTATGCCATAACTATAGGAATTGTGGTAAACCAGAGAGCTTAGCACAAACTGATTGACGTTAGCGTAACGCTTTCGAGTTGATATGCCATCCTCTTTATACTGCAAATATACTACATAAATATGAACGTGACAGCATGCTTTCTTGAATACGTTACGCTGACGTCAATGTTTTTGTGTTAAGCTTTCTGTTGAGTGTGGATGGCATCACTTAGAGCTCCTATAAAATACTGACTTGTTCTAAAATATGCGTAATTTTATCATAAGAACCAAAACACCTAGAATTTGAAGACTAGATCAAGCTTGCCCAATCGTCAGACAAAATAAAGTTTGATGCACCTATCAGATTTTCCAGATTATCAGACAAAATTAATATAGGGTAAGGGTTTGTTTGGTAATATCCACAAATCCACATTTGAAAAAATGCGTGTATGGTCTGTTTGTAGGTGGCCAATTTTATATACAAATATTACCCGATAACTTCACAAAATAACACTGATACGATTCAAAATTAATTTATTTTATTCATTCATTGATTTCCCAATTTTTGCTTTTTGTCCCAACAGACTTTAGCTGTATAATAGCACTCTGTTGGATGGTTGTTTAAGTAACACGTTATTCTTATAGACACGGCAATGATCATTCAGACATTCGTTTTTCTGAAATGAATCTCTCCAACATCGCATTTGTAAAACATGACGTCAACTTATGAACTAGGCACAAATTGTGTTTTTTATCACTCTCTAAGCAATTAAGTCAAATAATACGGTGTATATGCGTTTAATGGTCGGTTTGGGCCGCAAGACTAATGTACCTAGCCCCCGAGGGAAACACCGCCTTTAATAAGCGTAAAGGCATGTTATTAAGGCCACAATTTGGTCCAGTAGGTCGAATGTGGATGGAATATTGTTGTACATATTGAAACATATTTTAGGGTCACAGCACGCATTGTAGAAGAGCATTAGCGTTGTCAACCGAGAAATTGGTCTCTTCTCGAAAGCTCGATGTATGCCTGTAATCTCCGATCTTTAGTTTCGGAAGTCGTACGCAGCGACTGTATGTATAACTTCGCACACATTTGAACGCCAAAACGCGAACCGGCAACAAAAGAGTAGCTAGAACTTGCGACTTTGGTTCTGCGATCGTCCGCAGATACGCCGTAACGCGATGCAGTCGCTAAGTCGCTGATTGCTGTTTAACTGTAATTTTAGTCCGCAGAAATTCGATCACCAATTCCGCGAGCGTCGGGGCGAGATTTTTACCGACTAAAAACCCCAGGGTGGCCGACATAAGCACTTTGGAGAGGCTCCGGGATCTCCGTATGGAACCCACCGGTGCCCCTCTTGTGCTACGCTCTGAAGAGCCCGCCATCGGGGATAGACTTGATGACACACACCAACGCTGTGCTCTGCCGCCATCCTCCTCGGGGTCACTCGTGAAAGACGCTCAAGGCCCCCGCTCTCACTCAGATAATCACTGATCACGGTGATTATCTGAGTAAGTCTATAGATGACTCGCCCTCTCCTCCGCTGGTGCCAGGCTTCGAAGGACGAAAATTCGACCACCAAGTTGCCAGGGCTGCATCATCGATAGTCTCCGATCCTATACTTGTTATTTCCCAAACTATTCATTATGTCATCTCCATGTTGATATTAACTTCTTCTTCTTTTCCTGTCAATGAGTCAAATTTGTCCCGCATAGTGAGTAGTCATCTCAATCGCGCCATCCGTGACCGTGTTCAGCGCTTCCGGGGACATTCGCAGGCTGTTAAATTTGGTTTTCTAACGAGTGCGGAGCTGATTTAAGGACGACATTATGAGGCGGAGAGAAAGTATCGTGTGCGCTTTGGATAAGTTATTTTGCCTGTGGTTTTTTATTTTAAAATCATAGATCTATAAGTTAGTTTATCTATATAATAGGGGAAATAATAAATAATAGGACCCTACTGTATATTTTTATTACGTGTTAGTGTACAAACTTTATTAGTGAGGTATTTTGTGATCGATGTCGGTTTATACCCCTGCGAGTATATTTTATGTTAGAAGCTCGGTAAGCGGAATCTAATTAAGCTAATCATGCTTTCTTTTTGCCCCTCGTTAATGAGGATAGTTATTAGAGCGGTCTTATGTTTCATGTATGAAAATTACAATATAAATATTAATATGACTTGCTTTCAGGCGCTGTTTGGTGTTTAAACGCGTGGTAATATAATACGAATAAATATAGGGTATCATTCAATAATAAATGTATCATTTATTTACCTAAAAAGTTTTTAAGGCCGACCCAGTATAACCTTAGAATATTTCTAAATAACAAACATCACAATTGTGATAGTAGAGAAAGCCGAGAGAGGTATGTAAGGAAAGAACCTGTTGGAACTCTGTACTTTCTAGCTAGCCCGCAAGGGAACTGGCATGATGATATAGATAGATAATTGTGCTATGATCACTACGAGCATACCTTTGCTATGAACATTGGCAGGAATTGTTTTTCTGTTTAAAATATAAACTTTATTATATTGTTTTTAACATTGAAACTACATGTTGTACGCTGTAAGAAAAGGTTTCAAATATGTTTATTTATTGCTTTAAAAAAATAACCTTAAAGTTTGGGAAGCTTGGTTATTCAAACTAGTCTTTACAAAGAAAAAGTAGGACTGTGCTCAGTATATCAAAGTTATGATGTTTGTTTATAAGGAAGTGGTGGATCTGTTTTAAAGCTCTTTTAGATACTTAATATTGCATGAGTGATGTCTAATATTCAACCATAACCTTCTAAAATGGTTTTAAATGGCTTTGAAATCATGTAACTAAATAAAGACGCATTTATCCTTATATCCATTTAAAATTAAAAAGTTAACCTGTTTTGAGAGTAGGTGTTGATAATGGCAACAATCCGGTGTCCCGGGAAAAATCCCGGGAATCCGACGCGAGCGGATTTCGCTGCGTTTGATCCTTGCTAGCGCGCACAAAATCCGGGATACATCGGGAAAATAGTCGTTCGGAAACAATTGTGGAACGAACATATAGATAAAAGGCACGTGAAGTAGATCTGGGCTTAAATTTTGTACGAAATTCGATCGTGGTCTACTTAATTTAATTGACAAGTTTCTGGATTAAATTGGGATTCTAAACCTAACCTTTGGCGTATCGCGGTTCTAACCGGTTTGAGGTATTTTTGCCACAACTGTTTTACGCTGTTTTGGTTAAGTATCAGAAGTGCAGGTTGCTTCGCCGATAAATTTAGGTGTAGTTAATTGGCCTGGTTTTGATTTGATGGTCTTCATTTTTGCCCATTAGCAAATAGTTTTTTAAAGCTAGAAAGGGGTTGTGGCAACAGGATTTAAAAATATTTCTATTGAACATATAAAAAAAAAACACCGTGTCGCCTATATTCCCCAAGCGGGGGTGGCAGAGGTGTACTGAGTACACCCACGTTTCCCCGATGCTGTTAGGTCCCATGTAATAGAGGGTGAGCCTATTGCCATTTACCGGGCACAATTCCAGACTTCGGACTCGTACTGGGAAGTTTTCGTTAGAAAAACTACACATGACCTAGGATTTGAAACCTCGTGTTCACAAAGCGATGCGATTTGCCAATAGACCAACGAAGCAGTCTCAGCAGCAGAACATATTCTCGTATTAATAGCTATCGAATTACAGAATAATCTGTAGTAATCTGATTTAGTAGTATAATCTGATTATAACACATTTTGTAGGACCATATCTTATTACAAATATAACCCACCCAGATATTTTTTACTGCTGCTATATATCTGCTCCTTAAAATATTGAGATAAATTCTGGTGTAAGCATTCACTTAGCAGAATTCTGGGTATTGTTTTCCTAAGTCATTTCAAAGTCCTAATTCCTGCGGATGTTGTCAAACATCTTAGTGTTTTTTTTTTAATACTATTCCTTTTTCAGATTTGGAAGACATGTAGCTTTTAGACTAATGTTTCGGGCCACCAGTTCTCTGATCAAAATATACGTTAGTCGCATTGTATCTTCAGACACAAGTACAAAACATCACCAAAATAATAATACCCTAAACAAAATATAATCTACATTTCTAATCCCGATGTTTCAAGGCTGACAGTCCACTGACGAGGGCCCTCTCTATTTTGCGGACTGACGTTTCTATTAGCGGGCAATTTTCATTCGGACCAAATTCACCAAGTTTTGCCGCGATTGCTGAGCCAAACTCAAGTTTTTTTTTTACTTTGATGACTTTGTGCCCCTAATAATGTTTTGTTTTCGCGAAGATTTAAATGGTAAGCTTTAATGGTATTTCCATGTACCTTTATTTTAAAGCAGTGATAGCCTGCAGACCGTTGGACTGCAAAGTCAGAGGTCTCGGGTTAAAACTCAGGCACGTACCTCTGTTTTTTCAAAAGCATGTGCGTATTAAAAATTAACTATTACTTGCTTTAACGGTGATGGAAAACATCGTGAGGAAACCCGCATGCCTAAGAGTGAGTTTCTCGAAGGTGGGTGAAGTTCACCAACCCGCACTGGGCCAGAGTGGTGGACTATGGCCTAAACCCTCTCAGTTGGAGAGGAGGCCCGTGCCCAACAGTGGGACAGTTTCTTACCAGGGCTAATATTATTTTATTATATTATTTTAAAGTAAATATTTAACTAACCCATTTTATCTATTTATCTATCTATATCATGACGATGCGGGGTATAAAAATTTCTAACAGGTAAAAACCTGTATAAGGACGATCCTGACACACCTCTCTGGCTTCCTTCAACAACGTTTTACATATAGTAAAGAACCAAAAGCCAAATATAAATATTAATATTGTTTCGGGCATATAGAAATAATGCCAGAAGAAAGAATGAAAAAACAGATGTACAATGCGAAAGTGGAAGGATGTAGGTACCGGGGAAGACCTAGACTATCTTACCACGACCAAATAGACCGTGTCTTATCTGAAGGGCAAGTCAAGAGTATCTGTAACCGGCGAGTGTATATGAGACGAACTATGAGAGTGGAGGAAGCCAGAGAGGTTTGTATGGAAAGAACCTGTTGGAACTCTGTACTCTCTGCCTACCCCGCGAGGGAGCTGGCGGGATTATATAGATAGATAGATAGAATATTAACAAAAGACTCCATGATTCTACTACCATTACTCGTGGTTAGAAGACACCACTTAGAAGGGTTTGTGAGAAATTATTTTTGTTTGAAGACCTGCTGAGATCAATCGCTATATTTTGTAATCATATTATTATTAAGTCACTAGAATGTAAGTTTATTGTATTCCCGATATCTTAAGCAAGCATAAAACTTACTTTGTAATGACGATATAATTTCAAAATGCTTCTTTATGGCTCCGCCAACTTTTATTCGTGTGGATTATATTTTCAGCGTCTCCATGATTTTATATATGAAAATTCTAATTCAAATTTTATGCTCTTTTCGTGTACACCATTATATTGTCGTATCGATCGAATATTATGAGGAAATAAATATTTTATTTTGTTATAAAAAGTAACGGTCGGATTTTAATGCATGCTGTTTGAATATCTACATAATAATGTGGATATGAGGGGTAGAAAGGAATATAGGTTTATAACATGATATAACTTTCGAAGTATTCCCTCCGGTCTTTTCCTATTATGGGGACTGTTTGAGATCATTTTGTTTGTATGTGGAGAAAATATCCATCTGACAACCCTTTTGTGAATATGGAAATAAAAATATATTTATATAGTCGTCATAATGATGCTAAAGGCAGGAAAAAGATGAAGGTTGTTAAAATGGAAGTGTGTACGTTGAATGGAGTCAAAAAAAGAAATTGAGATTCTGTATTGTTAATCGAATAACAAGGTTAAAATAATGCCTCGTATCATAGCATTCTTGGTTTGTTCTTCCATACCCCATAACAAAATGTAGCAGGAAAAAATTGTAAAATTACTATATTAAAAGTGTAACCGTGGAGTTTCTTGCCCTTCTTCTCTTCAGAAATGACACTCAAAGTGTTGGTAGAGTCATTCATACATTTTTGACGATTCATAAATACTATAGTGGTTTACATGAATAAAAAATATTCTAATTCTGAGGACGGATAAAGTTTGAGGTTACAATAACGAAAAAGAAATTTCATTAGTAGTCAAGAATTTGAAATCGTGCTTGGTTTAATGGCAATACGCTCACCTCTTAGTATACAACATAACGTGGTCGAGGAAATATGGGTGTGTACAACCCCCATCCCCACTTTGGGCATAGATTTATCACCTACGAAAAAGAAAATAGGCAGCGTTTATAAAAACAATTCATCATCTACCCGCATCAGTCCACTGTTAAACAATGGCGTGCTTTGGGAGAGTATGTTGTCTAACAGTCTAACAGCGAGTCCGGTCTTCGTTTCTTCTCTTATTTACCTAGCTGCAGGGTATCCTACAATATATTTTTCGAGCCATATTCTTCACTAAATAACACGTCTGCCTTAACAGTTATTGGTCGTTTGACAAATATCTATCTATCTTTTAATATCGTCACGACAGATAGAGAGGTAAGAAAATAAACTGTTGGAACTCTGTACTCTCTGCCTACCCCGCAATAGATCTGGCGTGATAATATAGATAGATAGAAAATATTAACAATTTATTGTTAAAAAAACACACACACCGTCACGCCTATATTTCCCAAGCGGGGGTGGCAGTGGTGTACAGAGTACACCCGCGTTTCGCTGACGATGTTAGGTCCCATATAATAGGGGGCGAGCCTATTGCCATATACCGGGAAGTTATCTTCAGAAAAACTACACTTGACCCGACCCCTCGTGATCGCAAAGCGATGCGCTTTGCCACTAGACCAACGAGGCATACAATTTATTGTTATTTATTTTAAAACTAGCTGTTTCCCGCGGCTTCGCACGCGTTTATTTTTAAATTTGACATAGGTAGGTAGGAATTTTTGAAATAATATTATTCCAAGACTTAAATAACCTATATTAAAGTTTTTTTTTAATCCGTTCAGTCCTGTTAATATGGAGAAATAAAAATAACTATCCCCTGAAATCTTGCATTTCACAAGGTAAAAAGTAGTCGACAATCTCTGAAAAATCCTACATATTCCAGTGATAGTGTATTTAAAATCCGCCGTTATGGATATTAACACGGGTAGAACATTTTTTGTTGTTGTGCCGTATACGAATAAAATATCTTCTTTTTTTCGAAATCACAAATCTTAAATCCTAAATATTCCCGTACGCTGTGTAACGGGGCTCGTGTACCTGCGACTATTTCACAAAGTACGTTAAGCAGTCTACGTTTTATCGCTTCAACCAAGTCGTCTTTGTTTCATAAAAGTATTTATAAAGTCAACTTAATTAGGAGTCAATTTTCGCTGTAGAATAATTTCAGTAGGTCCCCAGGCTTCCAGTTGCCTATGAAGAGAAAGGGGAAATTGAAAGATTGCCAGGCTTTTATTAAGATAAAATAAGATTAAATTCTTTGAGTCTTCATGCAGGCCGGTTAAAACCCACCAAATGCATATAATGCAGTACAATATTGGCATTATATAGTGTGCAAACAAAGTTATAAACAATCTTTATCATCACGTTAGATCCCTTGCGGAGTAGGCAGAGTGTACAGAGTTCTAACAGGTTCTTTCCTTATAGACATTTCTGGATTTCTCCACTCTCATAGTTCGTCTTATACACGCTCGCCGGTTACGGAGACTCTTGAATTGCTCTTCGGATAAGAAATGGTCTATTTAGTTATGGTAAGATAGTCTAGATCTTCCCCGATATCTACGTCCTATTCTAGGTACACTACCAACTGACAGCGGCGTGGATGGGTCCACGACCCTTTTTAAATATGTATATTTATTTTTTACTGTCGTTTTTTTATTGATAATTCTTTGGTGTTTTTTTTTTATATTATTATACATATTGTACATAATTTGTTAAACTATAAATGATTGTTGTTCTACGTCCTTCTACTTTCGAATTTGTATATGTGTGTGTGGTTTCTTTCATATAAAGTTTCTTTATAATCCGTTCAGTATAAAGAAATAATATACGTATATTCCCCGGAAGTCTATTTTTCGAGATAAAAAAGGTTCTCTTTTATTTTACGATGTAAAACACCTTCATATAACGTTTTAGTTAAATTCGTTTAGCCTTTTTAATATTAATAAATACCAGCTATGTCGCAAGAACCGTGATTCTTCCCGAGATAAAAAGTATCTCGATTATTATTTCGAGGCCTAAAACACCTAGAAAGTGTTAGTAAGATCCATTCTGTTCTTTTAGTATGAAATGAAGAAATAACAGCTAGATATCCCGGGAGAACCTTGTAGTGAATATATTGTATATTTTGTCAACTTTCACCAGACTTATTTCCCAATCAATTATTTCTATCACCGAGTTCAGTCTTAGCCCCACTTAGCCCGCACAGATGATCTTTGTAAAATATAAACTAAACTAAAGTGCGATCTTATTCGACACACAATACTTACGTCGTCCCATAAAAAACATATACAGTACCTTCCTTCTCAAGAAGGATTATCAGTTTATCTATCTAGTTAGAAATATTTTACCGATAATTTAAAAATATTTTTTTTAAATTATCGGTAAAATATTTCTCTACCTACTCTGCCGAAGACAATAATCAAGCGTAATAATATCTAAAAACGGTACATTGCCAGCTAAGTATGTAGCAACGTTTTGTCAGTACATTTTGTGTTAGTCTTCTCGTAAGATATTAATCGTCGTTAAAGTTTCGTATCCGACCCACTCATAGTTAAAGTTCTCTCCAGAAGAAACAATCCTGAATGCATCATCGGGTCATGCACGAAACCATGTTTGAGTGTTTGAATCAAATGTGTATTAAAAATTTCGAGTAACTGCTTTTAACCACTGAAAAGTTTTTTGTAAGGAGCCGAACCTGAGTCCAATATCAAATCACATATTTTACGTCGTAACATTGCAGTTCGGTACACACGGTAATAAAGTTGTACAATCTAGTAACTAAGTTGTTCTGGAACAATTATTGATTATTGATATTAATGATTTATTAAAATCGACTTTTTTTCATTCCTTAGAAACTGTTACACTTCTCGAAAATATAAGTACACAGAGTTATGATTCTTAATACAGGCTATAACTATCCAAAATTTCATTGAAATCTATTGAACAGGTTTGGAGTAACGTGTCTTTTTAGAAATCCAATGTTCGCTTATTTCCTTCTTTTCTGAAGCAACGTTTTAATTTTTCGTGATAAATACCTACATAACGTGTTAGCCAACATTTTAAGGTATCTGTATGCAAAGTTTCAACATAATCCACCTGGTAGTTTTTGTGTGAATATGGTACATACCCTTGGACAAACAGACAAATAGACACGCAAGCCAAAAATTGTAGAATTGGCTTATACATTGATAGAGTGATATCCCTGGGTTGTTATATCCTGAAAACATTCCATGTACAGACACGACTTCCTTACAGTTTTATTATATGTATAGATAAAGCTGTATGGGGCTAACCCATTCTACGATTTATTCCTCCGTCGTGGGTTCTTTAAAAACATGTTATTCACAAGCAACAACATGTAGACCAAAAGGATCAGTTGTGAGTCCCACAAAGGTTTGTCCCATGCGGGGACCGAACCCATAACTGCGCGATTCACTGGACCGTGCGGTTTACGCTCTTAGTCACTGGAACAAGATGTCGTCATACACACATTTGCTGAGTTACAGTCTTTTCTAAAAAACACGTCTACTCCAACTTCTATTTTCTTCCTTGCTGTCTAAATTTTAACTAGTACAATTTTGCGAGATCACTAATAACATACCTACATTATTTTCTTGTAACTCAAGGGGATTGGCGTTGAGGGCTGGAATACAGGCTATGCTCAGGTCAGCCTCAAATGCTAACACTTTTGTGTACATTCGCCTAAGATTAGGATATATATTTGTGTAAAAAATGTACTGGAACTTTTGAGAAATAAATAAACATTATTATTATTAACTTGTCTGACGATTTTGCGCAGTGGTTAAGAGCTTAAGCCGCTCCGCCCATTGTGTCTAATAGTCAGGGGAATCTTCGTGTGATCCACAGTTATTTGTTCCGGTCCCAGACCGGACCATATTTGTATATAATTTTCATGTTTGTAAACCCACCCACGACACAGGAATAACACTACGTTAAAAAAAGTACTGCTATCGGTTCTTCCGCAAATATTGCCACATTATAATGTTTAACAAGACATTCGTTGTTTACCAAGATACAAGTACAATTATTGAACTAAACCCTCGACCAGCAAATCATCGGAGATTTATCGAAGGCAGCTCAATATATCAGAAGGCACGTAGGTGGTCGCAGCGGGCCGCATTTGTCCGAAATTATCGGACGCTCCGTTAATATCGCCCAACTGTCCGGATCCGCCCTGCTGCGTAATTTATCGTGTATCTAATTTTGCTGAAATTACGTGACAGCCGAAAAAATGTTCGTGATAATTTAATATCAATAGATTTAATAATAAAACGCTTTAGGTGGTACGAGCACACACTGCGACGCCCAGATGACCTCATAGTGAAGATAGCCCTTAATTTGCCAACAACAAAACGTCCCCGTGGAAGACCACCCGCTACTTGGTTGACGACGGAAAAAGACCTGAAACATGCTCAACTCGTCACAGACGCAGCACAAAATCGTGCTGAGTGGAATAAAAGGACAAGGAAGGCCGACAAATGGGGCACACGGTCTAGTCGAAACAAGAAGAAGATTTAATACTAATAAGATTAAAGATTAATTCTCACATATGGATTTTTTCTTGGATCCCGAGTACGTTTTCAAACAAAAAACAATCGTGGGTATCAATGAAAGGTTGCCCATTCTAGTAATTGTTTAGTATCGTGAGTTCGTCTTTAAAGCGATAGTAAAAATGACGTGTTAACCCGTGCGGAGATACTAGTACTCGATCCAGTAATCAGTGCGACTTATGCCCGAACTTTCAGACCAAGAAATCTTAGTTAATAGAAAGTATGAAAAGTTGGCACTTAAATTATGGCAAAACTTCCTATCTATCAATTCTGCTAATGCATATTCAAAAGATGAAGAAAATGCAGCAGTTACTTGTATTAAAATTTAAAGAAGAGAAACAACAATAACTTATGTTCTTAGCATGACTGCACTCTTATCTGTACGTAATAAAAGCTATTTATCTCAAGGAGGATAAACCACGTTACAGCGTCCAAAAATGACGTCGATGGCAAAATTAATAAGAGTTCCAAAGCGCTATAGTAATTTGCCAAAACTTCTGTTTACTATTTTACTACAAGCAAGGGCAATAAAATAAACCCCTCCCATCAGCCGCTACCGCCGTCCGCGGCTAGTTCTCACGGACTTGATGCCCTTACATCCTTTCTTTCGGATACAGATACTGCACACAGAATCAGATCAACCTCGCCGGCGAGGTCAAAGAATCCCTTGCCCGCGGGCCGGTGCAGAGCACCACGGCGAGACAGGCGTCTCGCCGTGGTGCTCTGCACCTGTGGTCTGCATCTGTGGTGCTCGGCATGGGCAGTCGCTATGGGGAGGGCATATACTAGGTAGTATATGCTCTCCCCCATAGCGACTGCCCATGCCGATGCCGTTCCTCCTTGAGCTAGTTGCCCCCTTGCCCTTCTGGCTCGAGCATAGTAGTTGCACGCTCGCTCTCTTGTCCGCTGAGGCTGTGAAGGCCCTGCGGCCAACAGTGTAGATCATTCACACACACACACACACACACACACAAAAATAGGCAATAAAACACGATCTTGCTTTGTCATGCACCAAAAAAGACAATAGTCGTGCATTTTATTGAATATGTAAAGCAAGATGAAAAGTGTTCGGTGAGCGTCGTCAGGGGTGTGCGCTATTGGAACATTTACTACGCGCTGTTTGGTAGCTTATTGCGTTCATAATGCTTGTTAGCTATCGGCTCTTCGAGCTGGTTGGTAATGTGTGGATTTTGATGCAAGAGCTTAGCGGTGCTAGACTTTTAGCTAAAGTGGTGTTTCAAGAAAGGAAGAGAGTTTTATCTATGCGATGATGATATCGAAATCGATTCTTTAATGTTAGCGTTACGAGATTGCGAAGTTTTAGCGATCAGCCCGTCAAATGTGACGTATTTAACCGTTTTTTTTTTGCTTTAGAAATCACGTAAAGTGCGTTAGTGGGATACCCACTCCTGCAGTTCACCAATGTCTCTAATGTTTCCCATCACAGCACAATACCAGTTTGTGTCGTAGTTTCCTGCAATTGCCAAAAAAAAGATTTAAAAAATAATATATTTATGTTTGCTCACAAAATCGCTGTCTCTCCACATGTGAGAAAAGTATTACAAAATGCTCAAGACAGTGTTGACCAATGTATGTGATACAGAGTGTCGATGCCCTGGCACCGTCTCACCTTTCAGACTGCATTGTTGAGGCTGGAGCTGCCGCTGCGGTCACTGAATCTCTCAAACGGCGCAAATATAGCAACCTTGACAGGGGTTATATGTTTGAGCCGTTTGGGATAGAGACGCTTGGTCGATGGGGTCCTGACGCACATCACGTCAGAGGGCTGGTTCTTACATCGCAGAGGATAAGCTTTGCCATACAACGAGGCAATGCTGCCAAACTTCGGCTACACTGCTCAAAAATACATTTTGTAAATATAAATTTAATTTGTCTAGATGAACATTTGCAAGTATTTTGTGTATATCGTTTTTCTTTTATTTTATTTATACAGTGGTTAAAGTTGATACGAGTATCAATGTCATCCAAAACTTGTAACTTTAGTTTAAGCGCATTACAGTTCATCGGAAAATGTTTTACACCAATACTGTCAATGTATGTGTCTATTTTTTTTTAAACTACATTTAAAGCAAAGTGGCAATGGTTTTTAACAAAATCATGCTTCTTCCTCCCTAATTTTTTATTAAAATCAATGGTTTTTTTATACATGTAGACCAAAAGACAATTATTCACAATTAGAAAATATTGATTACTTTAGACTCTACGACCCGTTCTAAAGTCATTCCTGTCGAGAAAAAGGGCAAGAAACTCCACGGTTACTCTTTATAAAAATGAGAGCTTTGCAATTCTTTTTGCACACATTGCATTCGTGGGGTAAGGAAGAACAGTGCAGAACGAGCTAAATAGATGTGCTTAAGTATAAATTAAACATAAGTGTACTTCAATTCATGGTATCAGTCAGTGACTACATATTCCCCTCATTTACAAAATAGGGACTTTGTAAAAGTATATAATAAAAAGTATAATAATAATATTAAGAGAAAGGGTTACTATAAAATATGTAAAGAGTGCGTACAAAATAATTGGTTATACAGTACTATTATTATGAGGACTTCTGTCTCTAGAAGGTATATTTTAGTATTCTTTACAAATCCGCTGTCTCCTGCAACTCGACGGTGTCTCCAATGTATCCCGAGGCAGCAATACTGCACAATGCCGGTTCGTATCGTAGTTTCCTGCATTTGTTGGCTCCTGCAATTGTCGCCGCGCGGGATCTATCGCTTTAATATATGAGCAAATTGCGTTTCTCATGTTTAGTCAACCGATTTAATGTAAGCGAGCTATTATATTACTGTTCGTGAAGAGCCACCGTAACTTAGTGTATCGAGACTCGTTTGTGTGTCAGACATTCCTACAATATGTAGCGATATTTGAAATATTTAGAGTATGTTAATGGTTAATACAGAGTCAGTTTGATGAAATTTACAACGAATACGTTTTAAAGGGAAGTCAGTGAAATTACATACGCTGATTTTTTTGATTGATTCGAGTTGTGTTTTTTTATTTGTACATCAAGTTAAAAATAAAAACAATAATGACGAAAATATTTATTCCATGTTTTGTTTTTTATACAATTAAATTAGATATTGACATTGTATGTTTGTAAAGAAAATAAGATATTAAAACCAGATAAGATTCAATACACTTTCAGGCCTATATTCCCCAAGCGAGTGTAGCAGAGATGTACTGTGTACACCCACTTTTCGCCAACAATGTTAGGTCCCATGTAAAAGGGGGTGAGGCTATTGCCATACCGGGCACAATTCCGGACTCCGAACTAATACTGGGTATTTTTCGATAGAAAAATTACATTTACCCGACCTAGGATTTGACCTAGTGATAGCAAAGCACATTATTCGCTACTAGACCAACGAGGCAAAGGAGATCAAAAAAACAACAACAAATCTATACATATAATAAAACTGTAAAGAAGTCTTGTCTGTACATGGAATATTTTTAGGAAATAACAACCCAGGGGTATCATACTATCGATGTAGATACCTTCAAAATGATGGCTAACATATTGTATAGTATTTATCCCCGAAAATCAAAAGGATTCTCCAGAAAAAACGAATTTAAGCGATACATTGAATTTCTAATAAAACACTACTCTAAACCTGTTTGATAGATTTCAATTTAATGTTGTGTAATTGTAGCCTATACAAAAGATCACAACTGTGTGTACTTATATTTTTTAAAAATCTAATAGTTTCTGAGGAACGAAAAAAAAAAAATTCGATTTTGATAAATTATTCATTGTTGCAAAACTGCAATGCTACGACGTAAAATATGTGATTTTGTCTACATATGAATTCCTCCATGAATTGATATTGGACTCAGGTTCGTCTCCTCACGAAAAACTCTTCAGTGTTTAAAAGCAGTCACTCGAAATTGTTCATACACGCTTGATTTAAGCACTCAAACATGGTTTCGTTTATGAACCGGTGATGCATTCAGGATTGTTTCTTCTAGGGTGAACTGTAACGATGAATGGGCCGGATACGAAACTTTGGATATTCATTTATTGAACAAGAAGATTTTATTATATGTATTATTTATCTTAACATGATTTTAATCATGAACATAAACTTTAATATCTTACAAGAAGACTAACACGAAATGTACTGACAAAACTTTACTACATACTTAGCAAGAAATGTACTGTTTTAGATAATATTACGATAGATTACAACCGTTGGCACGGTAGATAGAGAAGGCTTAAATCACAAATATTTTACCAATAATTGTATAATAAATAGATAAACTGATAATCCTTCTTGAAAAGGAAAGTATTGTATAAGGTTATAGCGTGTACGCTTTTGTGGTATTGGGTGATAGTGAGACGAACACGTCCGCTGACTTCAAGTATAGTTTAATGTCTGTTTTACATTACTCTTATACAATTAATGCTTACATAGCATAATACTACACGCTACATCATCCCCCTAAAATAATAAAAAAATGTACATACAAGTACATTTTTTATTTCTAACACCAAAAAAAAAAAACAAATTACATTTTATATTTCTTAGTCCTATTTTTATGAACAATCATAGGTTTATTTTTAACCATAATTTTAACATTCGGTTGTAAATCTTTAATTACAAAGTAAGGACCTGAGTACAATTCATCTAACTTATTACCGGTTTTGTTTTTCAATAACAGTTGGTCACCTGATTCATAAATAACTGGATTAATTGCTTTGTCATACTTTTGTTTTCTAATATTTTTACTCATAATCAAGTTATTTTTTGCATCGTTTTGGGCTTTTTGAATACGATATTTAAACTCCAAAGCATAATTATCAAAATTATATAAAGGTTCCACTGCATCGCATAAATTATTAGGTAATCTACATACTTTTCCAAACACTAACTCATAAGGAGTGTATTAGTCTCAGGGTGCACCGAAGTGTTAAAAGAAAAGCACCAATACTGTAGCCATGAACTCCACGATGACGGATGATTATTGGTTTGGATTCGTAAAAAGGCTCCTAACATTTTATGAGTATTTTCTAATGATCCAATACTTTCATGATGGTATGCGGTTGCTATAATTTGCTTAGGTCCTAAAATGTTACATATTTCCGACATTACACTGGATATGAACTCGGTACCTCTATCACTCGCTATTTCTCTCGGTATGCCATAACGTAAAATAAAGTTCTCTGTAAAATTCTTCGCAATTTCTGTCGTTGTTTTGGTTTTTAAAGGGTATGCTTCTACGTATTTACTCAGTTCACATTGTAAAGTAAGAATGTAACAAAATACTTCGTCATCTCTATCTAAAGGACCCATGACATCCAAAAATATTTTATCGAACGAAGATGATGCTGTAGTTGGAATTGTTAATGGTTCTTTATGAATTTTAGTGTACTTTTGTTTTTGGCACTTATCGCATTTTTCGATATAACAACGAATGTCTTTTTCTAAAGTAGGCCAAAAATAATATTTTCTTATGTTATTAACCATTCTTCTAATACCTACATGACCACTACTAGGTAATAAATGAAAATCATTCATTATAATCCTTTTTTCGTCTTCTGTATAAATTCTTTGAACGTCTTTTACAATACATAACCTAGGTAAAGTTAATGTTTTGTTTTTCATTATATTCGTAGCCAGCCATTTTATCATATTTTTATTTTTACGCGTTTATTATAACAACTTCCGTAATATTAAAATCTTTGCATAAATTAGCCATTTCTTTCAACAAATCATCTCGTGAGTTTATCGATAAAGAATGTTGGCTTGCAAATATTTTTCCTTTACTCTTACTAAAAATTAAGTTTCTATTCCTCGGAAAAAATAAATTAGTACTGTCTATCTTCTTTAATATTCTGCGCAGCGTATTGTCCGGTAAAATAATTAATTCTATATCCGTGTCCGATATTTTGAGAACTTCCACAACTTTAGGGTGATCAGACCTATCGTCAGTTGAAGTCTCTAGTTTACTCGTCAAATCAGGATTATTATTTGCTTTGTTCTTTTTAGCTTGTGCTCTAGTTAAAACGCACACTAATCTACTATTCATTTCTTTCAACTCGTCAGATGTAATAACGATTCTTGATAAAGCGTCTGCAACTACATTTTCCTTTCCTTTTACGTATTCTACTTTGAAATCATATTCCTCCAACGCTGAACGAAATTTAGTTAAGCGACTTGAAGGGTTTGACATATTAAACAAATATATCAGTGGTCTATGATCGGTTCTAATAGTAAATTTTCTACCATATAAATACGGTCTAAAATGTGCTACGGACCAAAAAATCGCTAAAAGTTCTTTTTCAATAGTTGCATAATTTAATTCAGATTTATTCAAATTTCTACTAGCATAAGCAATTGGTTTTCCAGTTGAATTACTTAAAACACATCCTAGTGCATAATTTGAACTATCAGTTTACAAAATAAATTAATTTTCTGGCAAAAAATTTGGGTAGTCTAAAACTGGTGCGTTTGACAATGACCTTTTTAGAGTATCAAACGCATTTTGGCATTCTAAAGTCCATTCAAATTTAGTGTTTTTGCGACTTAATTTATTCAAAGGTAAAACAATCTCAGCAAAGTTTCGAATGAATTTCCTGTAATAATTGCTAAATGCAACAAAACGTTTGACGTCGTCCGCCGAAGTCGGTATCGGATAACTTTCGATGACTCTGACTTTAGCCGGGTCGGGTAAAATGCCGCCTTCTGATATTACATGCCCTAGGTATAAACATTGTCGTTTTAAGAATTCGCACTTTAATGGATTCAACTTCAAATTCACCTTTCGTAATCGTGAGAAAACTGACATGAGATTTTTGTTATGATCTGATAAATTTCTACCAAAAATAATTAAGTCATCTAAATAAATTATGCATTTATCATAATTAAGGCCTGACATGGCAATTGTCATTAATCTACTAAATGCTGAAGGGCTTATTTTCAATCCCATAGGTAATCTACACATTTGAAATTGACCTTTGTCAGTTGTGAATGCCGTATATTTTCGTGACTCTTTTTGTAAATTACACTAAAAAAACTTTTACACAAATCACAATGACTGAAATACATGGCACCTGATAACGAATCTAATATGTTTGTTATATTTGGGAGAGGGAATTTATCATCCTGGACGCGCTCATTTAATTGCCTATAATCGACAACTACGCGCCATTGTTGTTTACCGCTTCTATCTAACTTTTTAGGTATTAATAATAATGGACTAGACCAATCGCTACTAGCTTTTTCTATTATCCCATCTTCTAACATCTGATCGATCTGTTTATTAAGTTCCTCTTTTTGCGCAAAAGGTATTCTATATGGTTTTTTATACACAGGCGTTACGTGATCTTTTAAATGTATCGACTGTTCGTAAACATTTGTAACACTGAGTTTATCACCTGGTAAATGAAATATATCGGAATATTTCGCACATATTTGCTCTATAGATAATTGCTCTTCTTTTCCTTAATATGTATTTAACTTGAGTAAAGAAAACAATTTCTTAACTCTATCTACTCTCACATCCGATTTTTCAAATGTACAAAAATTATAGTTGTCTAATCTATCTATCTCAATATCTTTTAAACTAAATGTTTTTTCTTCTGACGTTGTATTTAAAAGTCTTATAGGAATTTTTCAATTTTTCGGCTGAGTAACTACACTAGCTATAAAAACACTATCACACACCTCTTTAGGCGAAACAACACACTCATAATTAACACGTGTCGGTATATATTTAATCACCTCACACCGTGGTCCGATTGTCAAAGAATAATCATAATAATTCATAGGCAATATTATCTTATTTCCACCTATTCTAAACGAAATCGTATCTGTTTCATAAACTATGATGCCTCTATAATTTTTCATAAAATCTTGCCCTAATATACCTATAGCTTTGCAAGGTAGGTCTTCAAAAACATAGAACTTATGTTCAAAAAATATATTATTATATTTTAGCGTCAAAAGTACATATCCTATTGCATTTAAACTACCACCAATGCCTCTTATACTTAAGTTACACTCATATAATTGCTTACATAGCATAATACTACACGCTACAAGGTTTCTTTTTATGACACGACGCTAGTGTTGTGTGTTGAATAAGATCGCGCTATAGTTTAGTTTATTTTTTACAAAGACCACCTGTGCGGGCTAAGCGGGGCTAAGACTGAACCCGGTGATAGAGATAGTTGATAGAGAAATAAGTCTGATGGTAGTTGACAAAATATTCAATATATTCACTACACGGTTCTTCCGAAATAGCTGTTATTTTTTCATACTAAAATTGCAGAATGGATCTTACTTACACTTCAAGGAGTTTTAGGTCTCGAAATAATATTCAAGATACTTTTTGTCTCGAAAAATAGCACGACTGATAACTTAATATGAAAGAAATTACACAGATTTACAGTGCGAAAGTGGAAGGACGTAGATATCAGAGAACTATTTTACCATGACCAAAAAGACCGTGTCTTACTCGTATCTGAAGGGTAAGTCAAGAGTCTCTGTAACCGGCGAGCATGTATAAGACGAACTAAGAGAGTGAAGAAAAGTCAGAAATGTCTGTAAGGAAAGAACCTGTTGGTACTCTGTACTTTCTGTCTGCCCCGCAAGGGATCTGACGTGATGATATAGATTGATAGATAGTATTAACGTATCCTAAGTCGTGAAATATTAAAATGAAATAGGTAATTTTGTTTGTGTGTAAACAGTAGTAGTGCAGTAGGGGAACGGGTGCAGTTTAGTAGTGCACCCGTTCCCCTACAGCGACTGTCCCAACCGAGGGCGCCTCTTCAAGGCGCCTTCGAGTCTGCCGCCCCTTGCCCTTCTGGCCCGAGCGTAGTGGTTGCACGCTCGCCCTTATGTCCGGTGAAGCTGTAAAGGCCTCGCGGCCAACAGCGTATATCACTCATACACACACTTGCTCTCCAGCGCAGCCGGTCCAAAGTCCATAAAAGTCCTACCTACCTATGACAAATTACAAAATAAACGCGTGCGAAGCCGCGTGTAACAGCTAGTAATAAATATAAGAATAGGGCCTCTATTGTTATTTTTTTGTACGAAAAAGCGCCACTTACTCATCACAAAGTCTGTAATACTAGGATGGTGCAGTTTATGTATTTATAAATTACTAGTGTTAAAACAATTCTAGAAATTCTTGTTAAGTATATTATTATTTACAAACTAGAGTAAGAATATATGCTATAATGTATCAAGCTGACACTGTCTGCGTTTGGACGGAAGTCGTTGTATGTGCCGAGGAATCCCGGACGTGACGATTTGACTGTGAATGGTGGACTAGTTTGGCCACTAAATGAATTACTTTTACATTCTTTCTTTAAATTATTCGATGTGTTGTCGAATATATCTCGGAAAGGTAAATCAATTATATTACGGTTAGCGTCGTAGGTAGTGGTCGCCAGGAGCCCTAAACTCAAGGGAGCACATTAGTAGGCCTTCAAAATACAATGCCTTCCTAAAATTATTGTTACCAGGGGCAAAATTCACATATTGCCCTGGGCACTCATGATATTCGACGAGGTAAGACACTTTTTATTATTAAGATTTCTATGGCTACAACGTTGGGTACGATATCAATATATTGGAAGAATGAGAGCGATGCCAATAAGATTTTTTAACACATTATGACGATCTTCTTTTACATTTTACTCCCGTAAAGAATTTTGAGGGCTACTATCGATTCGATGTCAGGGCTTAATACGAACAATTCGATGAGAATACGTGCTATCACGTTCATCTTTATTTAGTAAATTTGTAGTGTAAAAAGGATGGCATATTAACTCGATAGCGTTAGGCTAATATGAATTTGTTCGTGCTAAATCCTTAGGTAATAAAGTTCTCGATTAGGATTGTCGCTTACTTGGTGGCCTTAACGAAATCTGCTCATTTTATTGCTCGCACGAATTGAGACGCTTGCAGACTAACCGTTTTAACAGAATTGCCAGTGCGAAGTATTTTGCGTCAAAACCATCCTCAATATATCCGGTTTAGTTCCTTTCCATCTCGTAAATATTCCTGAAATTCTTCTTACAAATGAATAGCCCATACAGGGAAAACCATACTGGTCTTCTTTTTCTGAGCCTGTACCAATATCGATCGTTCCAAATTACTTTATAATGACGTATATACGTTCGGTATAGTATTTGTGATGCTTGGCTACTATTACCAGGCTTATACTATGAATATGCACTCTTAATTGATGGAAATGTATGAGGGGATGTATGAACGTAGATGAAGCGAAAGAGGTGTGTCAGAGTTGTAGTATGTGGCAAAATGTAGTCTCTGCTTACCTCAGTGGGATAAAGGGGTAAGTGTATGTATACTATGAATATAAAGATATACAATACATTAACGTATAATCCTATACATATACTCGTAGTCAATGCCGTCAGCATTTAGTCATGCGAGTTTGGATGCGACTACGATAGGCATGCCTTGCAAATATTTTGTGCGTAGCAGCCATAATACATTTTGTAAAGTACTTGGAACAAGATTGCACATATTAATTGAAGCAGCACGTGGCATTTGATTGCAGCCGAAAACTTTAGATGCGACTGCTAAAGTGGACTTTGAAATAATCAATGCCCCTATCCTCTTCGACTACCCCCACAGAAGCTACGTTACTACATCCACGTTATGCTAAAACAAACACATTTTGCGAAACGCTGAAAGCATCTACCTCGAAAGAACTACCTATTTAAGCAATGCCTTAATGTAACAGCAGTAAAAAAGGGAATTTTAAATTTCCTTTCCCTTAAGTTCAACGTGAGTTTCCTTGCATCTGAACACCGACGAGCTTTTACCATTTCAGATACTTTTAGAAGCCGCGTTCTCAAGATAAGTGGTTTATGTTGTAATGATTTCAAAGAAGCATTCCATAAGTAAGTTGCAGGTTATTTGTTGCCGAACTTATAGTGTTTTATATATTTCTTTGAGGTGATTCGATTTATTTTGTTTTAGCGTGGAGTGCTATTTATATTTATTAAAGTTCCTAATATAAAACGGTGTGAAATCAGTTTAAAGTATACCCGGTTTCTAAACTTGACGGTTGACGGACGATTTAGCGCAGTGGTTAAGAGCTTAAGCCGCTCCGCCCACTGTGTCTAATAGTCGCGGGTTCGATTCCCGCACGGGACAAATCTTTGTGTGATCCACAATTATTTGTTTCGGTCTGGGTATTTGTGTGTGTGAACTTTCATGTTTGTAAACGCACCCACGACACAGGAATAAATCCTAGTGTGGGGCTACGTTTTTTTTTTTTTAAAAAAAATGAAAATGAAAAATGAAAACTCTTTGATTTTGTCTTATTACGTTGGCGAATATCGTTCTACATATATATATATATATATATATATATATATATATATATATATATATATATATATATATATATATATATATATATATATATATATATATATATATATATCAGCAATTTGAGAACCCATGCTACTGGCATAATTAAGCTAAAATTACATGATGATATTTAGAGCGTAATCTTTATGCTAAACCGTAGTTGTTGCATGGTTATCCTATATTTTAGTAGAGCTATAAGCTGTGGAAGCCTCTTGATTAATATGTTCATTGAGCACCCCTTTTTCTCTTTTAAACGTAGCCCCACACATCGGATTAATTCCTGTGTCGTGAATGCGATTAAAAACATGAAAATTCACATACCCAAATCGGTGCAATTTTTTTTAAAACGTATCCCCACTAAGATTTTTCCCTGTGTCGTGGGTACGTTCACAAACACGAAAATTCACATACACAAATACCCAGACCGGAAAAAATTGCCCCGTGCGGGAACCCGTGACTATACGACTGCGACCCAGTGGGCAGAGCAGTCGTCGGCACGCCAAATCGTCCGTCAATTACGTCAACACAAGAAAAAAATCCGTCTTCCGTCCTCTTCCATCTTCCTACATCCAAAACAAGTGGAATTATTACCTATTTAAAATCCAAAACTATCAGCATTAACGTTATCGAATAATAACCGCATACTTAATAGGTGTTTCGTTATGGCGGGGTGAAACATATTTGCGTGTCGCCTACCATCCCACAGTTGGGTTTACGCGTAGTTACCCACTAATAACTTTATTGTAGCCACCGGAGTGCACCTAATGTGTGGGAAGGGGTGCATACTAAATGAGCTAGGGTTGTAGTGACTTCATCGGATCTAGATCCGTATTTTGTCCATTCATATTTGTTACCGGAAGATTGTAAGCACCTTCGGTTTTTCTTATGACATCATATTTAGAGAGTCCGTAACTGTTGAGATTTTCAAATGGACAATAATCACAGAATTCGTTCGCATGACGGGCTCGTTAGTCTAGTGGTGAATAATGCGCGTAGAGGTCACGAGGGTCCTGGATTTAAATGCTAGGTAGGATAAAATTTAATTTTTCGATATCTTGAATAATGTTTAGTACCTTCACTCAATTTATAGACTGCCTCGTTGGTCTAGTGGCAGTGGACAAATGTAGTTTTTTAACGAATACTTCCCAGTCCGGACTCTAGAATTGTGGTTATAGGCTTGCATACTATTACATGGGACCAAACATCGTCGGCAATTGTACTCAGTGCACCTCTGCCACCCCTGCTTGGGGTATATAGGAATATACTCAATTTATATTTCTCACAAATTTTCAGAAGTCGACAGACAGGAATGTAAAACGAAAAAGCTAAACGATACTTTTATGCACTCACCAGAATATCAAGGTAAACTTGGGGCCGTCGTTTTAATACTCTTAAAATCATCTACGGAGCAACATATTTAGGCTGTATGTGTTACGGTGCACCTGTATGGGCCGACAGGGCCACGATAGGGGCGGCACGGCGTAAACTGCTTCAGAGTCAACGCTTGGCACTGATATTTTTATGTAAGGCATACAGGACGGTCAGTACAGAAGCCCTGCCGGTACTTGTGGGTGTGCTGCCAGTCGATCTTAAGGGTCAGAGACGCGTGTCAATGTAGTATTCCACACGAGAAAACTTGAACACCGAGTTTCTATTGCCTCAAGACCGTTGTAAAATCACTAGATTATTCAAACCGCAATCAATCACCTATGAAGATCTCCTGACCAAATGGCAGGAACGATGGGATACAACTACAAAGGGCCGTCGCCTCTACCTGTTCTTTCCATCCGTACGTGAGAGCGTTTGGCGAGAACATGGCTGGAGGTGGACCACTGTGTGGCTCAATTTCTCACCGGATATGGCAACTTTAAGAGTAAATTATTAAAGTGAAACTTTTATTAGATCGTCTCAAACTTTTTGGTCTGTGTGTTGCATGTCGCGTGACGGTCGGCCGCGGAGTAGGGATAAAGTGAAAGGCGCTCGCCGGAGCAGCCAAGGCCAATATGTTTCACTTTTACCGTGGTTTCATAAAACCACACAAGGATTTTTATCTTTTAAACTGGTACCTTCACCGCTATGTCAGTGTTCCACGTCTAACTACGAGTATGAACAATCAGCACACCATGTTCTTTGGGAGTGCAGTCTCTGGCACAACGAGCGTACCATTATGTTAAACAGTCTGCGAAATACATCAGGGCTAATCTACTACACGAATCTTGTAGAAACTCGGGATAATTTCCGTGCGTTCAAGCGTTTTTGCTATACCTATTACTGGAATCAAACATGAGGCTCACAAATAGGCCCTGTTAATATTTCTTCGTGACCGTGGTGCTTTACAACTGGGCTTATCCTAGTTGTAGTCTCTTTCTCTATGGCTGATCTGCCAATTTTTATTTTTTTGTGTCTCCCGCTTTGCAAAGGAGGGAAGTGGAATTTTTATTTTTGCTACTCCTCCTGTTTTTCTTTCTAATTAAATTTGTTGCGGGTTCCAAGACAATTAAAGTGCTTCCCGGGACACCCCAAGGTTCAAACCTTGGCGTCATCTAAGGAGACTATTGTGGATTCTGGCTTACACGAGCTACAATGGTGCGAATGAGTGGCGGGCTTAGTCCCAAAAAAAAAAGACAGGAATGTAGATTAAGTGGCGGATAATAACTAGCTAGAGTTCCAACAGGTTCTTTCCTTACAGATCTCTCTGGGTTTCTCCACTCTCATAGTTTGTCTCATACACGCTTCCCGGTTACGGAATTTTCAGAAGTTGTTTTAAGAAGCATGGTACACTGACACTCATTCAGTAAGGATATGAAGCAAACAAAAACCTTTTTGGTATTAAATTTTACGCAAATATTGGACGTTGTCATGCAAGTACACTCGATAAAATAAATATTAACATGTTTTAAACCCTCAGAAGCGGAATGGGTAAAAGAAAGTCGTAAGGATAACAGCAGTGTACATTTTAATCGTTCTCACACGTATTCATCCATCTATTCTGTAGTGTAACACATGTTCATTAGAAGTTAAGTACCTACTGTGTCAAAAAGCTCACGGACTCATATCCATCAACATTAACCCAATACTAACACAAACTGTACGTCCTTATCTATACAGCTGCGTGAAGTTGCTGGAAAAACTGTTACTCATCTAGAATGCATTTCTATTTGCTCATGCACTCTCTACCTTTTTATAAATATAGAATTATAAATTTAAGTATTTGCTATTTAGTTTGCGTATGTAAAGAACTCGAGTGGATGAAGATCCAGTAGCAAGTAGTTGCTACTCATTGAACGCAAGGCAATCTTCGTCGATTCATAAAAAAATGGCGGATGATCTATTATGCTCTTAAAAATTATAACTTATAAATAGCTTTTTAATAACAAGCTTTTATAGCAAAAACACAGCGAAGATATCTTAATTAGTTGAGGAGTTCGTATACCTTACTTCCAGCTCCACCACTTCAGAACCTGGACACTATACCGGTTCTAAAGTACTTGTCAAAACAAATCCAATGAACCCAAACACGGTGGGGTTATATTAAGTATTTTGGTAGTTCCATTGGCTACCTTACAGCTTCTTCATCAGACCCTAAACACTATCTAGTTGTATAGTACTTATCAATACCAATGTAACAAGCTTAAACACGAGGGGGGCTACGTTATATATTTCACGTGTTCCTATGGCCACCTTCAGAGTCCATCATCAGACAAGCTCCCTGGTATCATATTATTACAATATCATCGGTCTTACGTATGCCGACAAAATTTCAGTTCATTCGGAGACCCGCAAGTGCTTAAAAATGCATCACAAGATTTGAACCGGAAAGACGGGCAGACAGACAGACATACGTCTTAAACATGACATACAATGATGTATATTAGTATCTGATTAGTATACATACAACGAAGCTAGATAGAGATAAACTTGTTAATAACTTCCAGTACAACAAGGTGGCGCTTAAATTAAAAAAAAACAGCTAGATGCTATTTATATTGACAATAATATTACCCCCATAAGGCTTACTATTTGACCAGCTACCGTCGGGGTTAGCTGGCTAACTTGTCGTAAGTTCAAGCCGTCAAGGTCTACTATGACGGTGACTCTAAGGATTTGTAGTTTAGGCTGCATTACAGCAACCTCATCCATTAACAAAGCACAGCGGACTACATCTTCTATTGGGACCGCATCTGTGTCCCAGCGACCTGCAAAAGAATTAACCACTGTGTTAAGTATATGATAGTTTTATTGATATTCACTGTTAAAAAGTAAGTCCACAAGTTAAAGAGGTGAAACACGTGCTTAAAATAGAATCAATCAAGATCCACTCAAGGTCACACAATAGAGACAAGGCACCGGAACACTTTGGTAAGCAGTAGGGAGTTGCATTGCAAGTTAAATAAAAGCTTGTAAAAAGGGTCTCATAGCTACTTAAAAATTATACTCCTTATGTGAAATACTCCAAATAGGAGATTTGTATTTAAGTTTTATAGTCTTCGTAAAGCAACATGAACACAAGCACGAAGAAACACGGTCTCATCTTTATTCTCCAAGTGCATGCAGAGGTGGACTCAGTACACGCACATTCCACCAATGATGACTCCTATTTCTGACACTTTATACTAAAATTCCACTTGACGTCACTCATCTTAGTGAAAATAAATTCAAATCCTGTATTAAACGTACGCTCTGCAAGCGAGCTTACTATACTCTAGATGATTATTTAAAAGATAAAAATGCTTGGATAGGTGTTGTTCCAGCTCCACCAGAATGTGGATAACATGTTCAGCTATTATTATTTATTATTCCCTCTCTTCCTTCTAGTAGTTAAATAAAATATATCATTATTCTTCCTCATTTCTTTATCAGTAAATGAGAGAACCATGTAGCCATTCACATAAATAGTTTAACTTGGTTAATTTAATTTAGACTCACCTGATACTACATTGTTCTCCCATACCCCACAACAAAATGTAGATGGATAAATTGTAAAAATACTATTGTAAAAGAGTAACCGTGGAGTTTCTTGCCCTTCTTCTCCACAGAAATAATTTTACCGAAGTGGTGGTAGAGTCTATGTTACTATTTTGACGATTCATAAATACTGTAATGGTTTACATAAATAAAAAATATTCTGATTCTGATTCTGACACAATTCTACACTACAAACTGCTACTGAGAACTTATCGATACAAAATCTATAGTAACATTTTGTACGGTCTAAGATTCGAACCCGCTCATGATTGCCAGCCACAGCATTCTCCACTAAATGGACTAGACAGTACACTTTCCTTACTCAAAGAACACTTAATTTTTTTCAATTAGTCCAGTTCGCCCCATCCTTTATTCCTTTGGCAAATTCGGCAACAGGATTACGTAATTGCTAACCATATTAATTGAGAACCCTGCATTAATTTCGTTAGGGTTTTTAGAGGGTACATATAGACCCAGTAGAGTACTTGTGCTCTCATTTCTGTCCCTTGTAATTAGTGAAAGGTACACCTAATTAAGTTTTTGGATATACATTCCAAGAATTCTTTGTTCTGTTAATATTTTCGACCATGTACTGGCTTTTATCTGTACCAACAAGGTTCTCGAATACGTGCTTGAAGTAAAATGAAGATAAGCTGGATGCGTACGGACAGTGAAAAGCCCGTCATGGTGGCAATTTTTGGAGAAAGCTTTAGTCCTGCAATGGTTGTCTTTCGGCTGATATAGATGCATGCTCCGGAAGAAACAACTTAATGGTAACTGTTTAATGAACCACTGCTCTTAAACTGAGCGAGAAGAAGCTATAATCACGTTGTCGCTGTCAACATTTTGTAGGAGAGTATGTGGTGGGTTCCGTTGTGATGATGATGTAAAATGTTATGAGGATGATAATGTAATTTAAATTTGTTAATAATTTGTAATTTGTCACCCCTTGTGTATAATTGGTCATAATGATCTACATCCCTAAACAACTATACACAAGTATTCAATTTTATTATTAGAGAACGGACCGTTTACCTGCGCTGGCGCCCTATTGTTCTAACGCACGGGTTAACGCCCTATTGTTCTAACGCGGCAAGCGGGGGGCGCTTGCCGCGCAGGGGTGTACTCCTTTCTAGTGTTGCACATGGCGCGAGCCGGTTGTCCAGACCGTCCGCTACCGTAGTGATCGTATGTTGGCAGCTGTGCTTTCTAAGCTTGTTTTCGTATGTATACCACTATATTCCTGTGCCTTTCCATTTCTATTTCTATTCTATATACTCCTTCTATCTCCTTCTTCTATAACATACGGAGCCGAAACGTGGCCACTCACTGTGCGGCTTGTCCAACAGTTCAAGGTCACTCAACGAGCTATGGAAAGAGCTATGCTCGGAGTTTCGCTTAGGGATCGAATCCGGAACGAAGTCATCCGTCAGAGAACCAAGGTTGCCGACATAGCTCAGCGAATTAGTAAGCTGATGTGGCAGTGGGCAGGTCACATATGCCACAGAACCGATGGCCGTTAGGGCAAACTGGTTCTTGAGTGGAGACCGCGTGTCGGCAAACGTAGTGTAGGACGCGCTGTAGCTAGGTGGGGCGACGATATTCGTAAGGCAGCGGGCAGGGATTGGAGGAGGAGAGCTGAAGATCGAGCTCAGTGGCGTGCCATGGGAGAGGCCTACATCCAGCAGTGGACTGACAAGGGCTAATGATGATGATACTCCTTCTAATACCTGTGCTTTGCTGTGCTTATGGGTGTAAACTTTCTTCCGTACCTTCCGAATAAACTTTACTTTCACTTCATCGGAGTATTATTGTTATCCACACATACCTACCAAAGCCAACTACAAGTATCCTATCTCTCTCACTCCGATTTGGAAAAGAAGGCATTTTCTAAACACTAGGTTATTTCTAAAAACTAGGATGGTATACGGTGCTATATAGTGGTTACTCAAATAAAATGAAGTAACTTATCCTAATACCCAAAAGTACAGATTTCCCTTCCGAAGGTTTTCTGCTTAAAGTAACCCGTACAAAGGTGAACCGCGACAAACAGCCAGCGATAATCATAACCATGACGATTAAGTGGCAAACCATCATGAAGCAAACACCATGCAAATGAAACGAGGGTATTCCACATAGCCCGTACTCGTAAGGATGGGACCAGTTAATTTAATTATTTTATTAAGTAAAGAGCCATGTACCGACCCTTCAGTTTAGGGCTAACGAAGGATGAACAAGATATACTTAAGTTGAATGTGACTTTTGGAGCGGGTCAACTTTTTCCCTCTAATATGGTCGAGGATGCTGCTTCTCAAGTCATACTCGTGAACGTGTGCTGCTGGTGGGGACTGGTCCGCCCGCTGTCCTTTGACTGATTAAAGAGGTACCGTAGTAATGTTGAATTTTGTCTCGTTCGGTATCACACTGGAGCTATAATCAATTATTTTGCACGCACTCTTTACATATTTTATAGTAACTCTTTTTTTTCTCTTATTATACTTTTTTATTATTTACCTGTTGGAACTCTGAACTCGCAAGGGATCTGGCGTGATGATTTAGATAAATATATACCTCTACAACATATCTTTTTTGTAAATGAGAATTTTGTGTATGTAGACACGGACCAATACCTGAATGATCCGATGAATCTAAGTACACTTATGATTAATCTATACTTAAGCACATCTATTAAGCTCGTTCTGCATTGTTCTCGCATACCCCATGAATGCAATGTATAGAAAACGTATTGCAAGACTCTCATTTTTTAAAAGAGTAACCGGTGAGTTTCTTGCCCTTCTTCTCCACAGGAATGACTTTTCGAACGGGTGGTAGAGTCTTAAGTTATCAATAATTTTCTCTTTTTGAATATTCATAAGTGCCTTTTGGTCGACATGAATAAAAAAGCTTTTGATTTTGAATGAGTTAGTAGATATTTGTTGATGATGCGTGTCGTCTGGTATTTGAAAGGTAAAAATCATAAACACCTTTATGCACATTTTCTAATCTGAAGTATCAGAGGTGTACTGTGCACACTAACTGACCGACGATGTTTTGTTAGGTTTCAATAGCTTGAGAGTTCCCTAGTCTCCTATTAACATAGGTCTATTGCGATTCTGTGTTAGGTGCCTAGTAATAGGGTAAGGATTGATATACTGGGCACAATTCTAGACTTCGGACCGCTATCAAGAATTCTTAAAAATACACCATTTTTATATAATTTCAATAAACGTAGCCCCACACTAGGATTTATTACTGTGTCGAGGGTGCGTTTACAAACATGGAAATTCACATACACAAATACCCAGACCGAAACAGATAAATGCGGTTCACAGAAAGATTTGTCCCGCGGAATCGAACCCGCGACTATTAGACACAGTGGGCGGAGCGGCTTAAGATCTTAACCACTGCGCTAAATCGCCCGTCATAAATCAATTCTTAATCAATTCATAACATGATGACATAACAAAGAACGAAATGATGGCCTGGTCCAGTTGTTAAGATGTCAAGCTGCTCCGTCCATTGAATCGAGTAGTTGCAGGCTTGACGGCACGGTACAATTCTTTATCTATTTATTTATTCTTTATGCACATATGTATGTACAAAGGCGGACTTAATGCCTAAGGCATTTTCTCCCAGGTGCGAAAATACGAGGCTAAAAATTGTAAGAAAATAAATATAAAATATAATAATAATAATATTATACATATATATATATATATATATATATATATATATATATATATATATATATATATATATATATATATATATATATACATAATGACGTGAAACTATCATTGAGAGGATTCTGCCAACATTTCGAGTAGGTACTCGTGTAGTTTTTTTTAAATTCCAACGAACGATAGATTGTACGAAGAAGGAGGAGTGAATATAATCAGAACGATGAGAAGGGCACTGAAGAAGACGATTACTTGAGGAGCGAAGATTTTTCCCCGTGATTGGAGCACAAATATTGAAATTGGGAAGTAAGGTAAGTAGGCGAGGCTGAAGAATGGAGAATAGAAAATAGTGTTGTCAGTGCCCTCTGAGTTCTACGCTGACGAATGGGCAACCACTTTAAGTGAGAACGATGCACTGACACATGGTCATATTTACGAAGGTTGAAGACGAATCGAATGCAGTTATTGAGAAGGAGGTCTAGTTTGTTGAGGTGATCTGCATTCAAGTCGAAGTAGCACACATCACCATAGTCGAAGATAGGGAAGATCAGGGACTGTACAAGCATTGCTTTAGTATTGGAAGGGAGCAAATTTTTTAATCGATATAAGTATCTCAATACACCGGTGACCATTTGACCAACGGCGGTAACTTGAGTCTGCCAGCTTAGCGTCGTGTCAATGTGCAGACCAAGGTCTTTGACACTAGAGCTTAAAGGAATAACTGTCCCGTTGAATTCTAGTGGAGGTTAAGTTTCAATATTCACCCTGCATATCAATCTAGAGCTCCCCACAAGAATCGCTTGGCACTTGGTAGGATTCACCGTGAGACCGAACCTTTTGGACCAATTCTCAATTGCACCAAGATCCTGATTAACTTTGCTGATAATATCAGGGATTCGATCAGCACTGTCTTGCGAGTATAATTGCCAGTCATCAGCGTACAGATGATACGTACACTGAAGTTCTTGAGTTATCATATCAATGAAAATGGAAAATAAAAGGGGAGAAAGTATACCGCCTTGGGGAAGGCCAGTATCGAGGCAGCGCCAAGCTGACGACGTTTCATCACACAAAACTGACTGCTGGCGTTCCCGAAGATAAGAAGAAAATCAGTCCAGCGACTCTTGAGAGCACAAACGGTAGGAGAGAATAGACAGGAGGATATCATGACTAACGGTATTAAAGGCGTTGGAAAAATCAACTAACACAAGGACTGTAACTTTGGTATCTTCCATGCCTGATCGAATATCGCCAGTCACTTTAAGAAAGGCAGAAACGGTACTATGGGCAGGCCTGAACCTAGATTGGAGAGGATTAATTAAATTGTTGGTATAA
Source organism: Phalera bucephala (assembly GCA_905147815.2). Lineage (NCBI taxonomy): Eukaryota > Metazoa > Arthropoda > Insecta > Lepidoptera > Notodontidae > Phalera > Phalera bucephala. The sequence goes on from LR990609.1 coordinate 53,293,451, forward strand.
ATGAATTGAGAGAGTTGTTTATGAGCGCAGGCCTCAAGCACTTTTGAGAGAAAAGGAAGAATGGAAATAGGACGAAAGTGGCTAGGAAGGGAAGGATTGGAAACATTTGGCAAAGGGCGGACAAAGGCGTTTCTTTATGGGACCCACAAATATTTTTTTCAGTCTGGAAATTTGCGTATGTGAATGTCATATTTGTAAACGCACCCACGATACAGGAATATTTTTTTGTATAGTTGAGCCACGAAAAAGTTACTTTATTACAATTTTATTAGAAAAAATAACTGAAGTTCTGATGAGATTTTTTTTTTAAGTTTCTTTGCGAATTTTTAGTGCTGATATATATATTTATGAGGTGAAAAAACCGCTTTTTTAATAAAAAAAAAAACAATAACATAATCGACGTATCTTCTAGAGTTGCTATGGAAGTACGTATTCGTAAGTATAAAAAAACGACACCAGCACATATGTTACTTATAGTAATCATCTTAGCTCAACTCAGAAAGCTTTGGAAATATGTTATATCAAATTATAGCATTATTAATAGCGTCTTATAAAACGCGCAATTATCGTATTGTAATAATACTGTTTGATTGTTGCAGTAAGAAACAGTTTTATCACTGACTAAATGGGTTCGGCCTTGGTGTGTTTGTAATAAACAGGTCGGGTGATAAATAACAATGTTACTACGTACCACCTACGCACTGAAATCAGTAGTTTTTTATATTAAACTAGCTGTCACCCGCGGCTGCGCACCCATCATGACTTATGCGTGTGTGGTGTTCGGGCACTCGGCCCCCGCTCACATTGATAAACTCCAAGCAGTTCAAAACCGCTTTCTCCGTAAAACCGTAGGAGCCCCATGGTTTTTACGGAATTTCGACCTCCACTCCGATCTCGGTCTCGAACCTATTTGCGCCTATATTAAAAAGGCGACAACTCGACACTTCGCGAACGCATCTACCCATGCGAATCCATTAATCGTAGCCGCCGCCGACTACGAGCCCCCCGACCCCTGCCGCCCCCGCCACCGCCGGCCGCGACATGTTCTCACCGATCCCCCCGATGCTTTGTCATCCCTTCTTTCCGCTTCGAATACGGGCGACGACGACGACGAAGTCGTAGATCCCCTCCCCTAGCCGGTGGTTGACCGGTGCACTTACTAGTGTATCCCCTCACCCCGCAGCGACTGTTCCAACCGAAGCCGCCTCTTCAAGGCGCCCTCGAGTATGTCGCCTTTTGCCCTTCTGGCTCGAGCGTAGTGGTTGCACGCTCGCCCTTAAGTCCGGTGAAGCTGTAAAGGCCTCGCGGCCAACAGCGTACATCACTCACACACACACCGCGGCTGAGCACGCGTTTGTATGGGATTAAGAAAAATGCGGTTTTTACGTTTTTCCTTGCAATTTTTCCATTTTTTTTCTCCTCATAAGAACCTTCTTCGGACATCAGGCAATATTTAAAAAAAATGCCGAATCGGTCCAGCCGTTCTCGAGTTTTGCGCTTAGCAACATATTTAGGCATTCATTTTCATTTATATAGATATTTACTCCATAGAATTTTGTTTTCAGCGTTCAGTAGAATGGCTGCTGCGGTATTTTTTCCTATATCTATGCCATCAAGTTATATCACTTGCGGGGTAGGCAGGGAGTACAGAATGCCATTTTATTTTGTTTTAAAGAACGTACGTAACGTAACGTTCCGAATGTGGGGCATTCGGAATTATTCCTATATCGGCAGTGCGTTTAAAACATGAAATTTACTTACAGACCGACACCACATATTTTTGGGTCACGTTAAGATTTGTCCCGTGCGGGAATTGAACTCGTGAGTAGAGCGGCTAAAGCTTTCAACCACTATAACAAGCCGTCAGTCTGTGAGTGTGTCTCTTACATGTGTAAAAAATCCATAATTTTCGAACCATGAGATACTCATTTAAACTATCAGATAAGATAAACATGGAGGTAGGTCATTTGAGCTGAATGGACACATGGTCCCACAACTGGGTTATTGCTGCCGTGGCAGGGCCAGAAAGCGGTAGCGCGATGACCTCGACGCGTATCGAGTAGAATGCCTATTATTGATTTGAGTTTAGGAAAGAGGGGAGACCTTTTTCCAGCAGTGGGACATATTGGGATAGCAAAAAAATATACACAGTAAAAGGCTAAAAATTATAACTCTCAACTAGTAACTATTATCATAATCATCATCATAGCAGCCTTTATTTGTCCACTGCTGAACACAGACCTCCCCAATCGCTCGCCAGCGCTGCCGGCTCGATGCCACCTGCATCCAACAACTTCCTGCAATCCTCACATCGTCGGTCTATCTGGTAGGTCGCCGTACCACGCTGCGCTTGCCAATACGTGGTCTCCACTCTAGAATCTTTCTGCCCCAACGCCCGTCTGATCTTCGCGCTATGTGGCCCGCCTATCGCCACTTCAGCTTACTAAACCTATGGGCTATTTCGGTGACCATGGTTCTTCTACGAATCTCCTCATTTCTGATTCGATCACGTAGAGAAACGCCGACGAGCCCTTTCCATCGCTCGCTGAGCCACTCTGTGCTTTTTTATGAGACTAATTATTACAGCAATCATATAATAGCATTGTTGAAAATGTGTAGATATAAGGTGGGACATTGTTTGGGTTACTTCGCATAAACAAACACCCAAGACTGCTAGTGAATAAACATGCAGTAAGATCTGATGTGTGCTTCGGACAATGCAGTCAATAGCCGCCGCGCTCTGGGCTACAACCATCATTGTTGCCATCGGAATGCTAAGATTAAGAATGTGTAGAAAATTATAGCAGAAATTGATGGTAACATAATATTTTTTAAGTCTTTACAAACAATATTTTTTGGTCTAGAATTATTTGAGGATACGTCGTAAATACAAAGGACTCTACCTCAAAATATACATAATAACTAAGAAAACGTAAGATTCGTATCGATTCATTTGTCAAGCCCAAATTGAATTTTACTGAAAGAAAACATAAAAGTTAATAGGTAAAACAAAATTAGGGGCAATAGAACGTTTTTCTGTAGCCGCTTATCATTCCTGTTTTCCAAAACAACGGTTTAATTAAATTGTAGGTATATTTAGGTAATTAAATAATAATTTATTTTGCTAGATATTATTATTTTACTTTAATAAATTGTGAATCCAATATGTGGGCGTAGGTACAAAACAAATCGAAGTAAAAATTAAATTAAAAAAACGAAAAAAAATAAAACATAGAAACAATTGTTTTGCTTTTGTTATACAAACAATGGAAATATTCATCATCATCATCATCTCAGCCTATACTTGTCCACTGCTGAACATAGGCCTCCCCAATCGCTTTCCAGCGTAACCGGTCCGATGCCACCTGCATCCAACGACTTCCTACGATTTTCACAAGATCGTCGGTCCATCTGGCAGGCGGTCGTCCCACGCTGCGCTTGCCAATACGTGGTCTCCACTCTAGAATCTTTCTGCCCCAACGCCCGTCCGATCTACGCGCAATGTGGCCCGCCCATTGCCACTTCAGCTTGCTAATCTTAAGGGCTATGCGGTGACCTTGGTTCTTCTACGAATCTCCTCATTCCTGATGGAAATATTACCTACAGTTAAAACTTGAAATTATAGTTTTTACTGAAATAGAATTCAAAATTGATAACATCACTTCAAGGATGCTGCTAAGCTCTTAGTTGAAAAAAAGGTAGCGTCTGTGTTGCCAAGCTCATAAAAAATATCAAATCAGGAAAATTATGATATAAAATTGGGTAAAAAAACTATCGGCCTTCTAATAAAACCTTTAGAATGATAAAAAAACTAATTGTAACAGTCTTACTCATGTCTAACAATATTCCATTCCAAAAATGAAGAAAGCATTTTTACCATATTGACTTGTTAAAATTTTGGAGTCGCTTTAAGTTTTCACGTCAAATTTTCAAGGGGCTTTGAAGGTACAACAAACCGCCAATTAGTAGACCACGTCTGTGATTTACAGAACAAAATACAAAGATTTATGTATTAAACCCAAAAAAAAAAACATGTTAAAGCCTCTTAAAGGTTTATTACGTCGTAAACAGCTAACGTAAGGAATTTACAGTCTATAACACGTTATGTGAGCGAGTGTGGTAAACGCGAAACGAGGAGTCTTGTATTTATCGCATTACACCGCAATGCAAAACCATTCTAGGCTCTTATTCGCTATGACAAATCAAACATGTAACGCGTCGCGTTACGATAACGTCGCAAAATGATCACTTAATTACTCAGTTTTTATGTGTGTGTATGGGTGTGCATAATCTACGCTGTTGGCCGCGGGGCCTTTACTGCTTCACCGGAGAAGAGGGCAAGCGTGCTCACATTACGCTTGAGCCAGAAGGGCAAGGGGGCAACTAGCTCAAGGGCGCCTCAAGGAGGAACGGCCTCAGCTTGGACAGTCGCTATGGGGGAGGGCGTATACTAGGTGTCTCGCCGTGGTGCTCTGCACCGGCCGACAGGCAAGGGATTCTTCGACCTCGCCGGCGAGGTCGGTGTCTGATCCTGTGTGCGATATCTGTATCGGAAAGAAGGGATGTAAGGGCATCGGGAGGGTCGGTGAGAACATGCCGCGGACGGCGGTAGCGGCTGATAGGAGGGGATCACAAAGTTATTGTAACGCGCGTTTGGTCATAGTGAATAAGGGCCTTAATGTTTAATACAAACAGCTTCACGTAAGCACTATCGAGTCGATATCTATCTATATCATCACGCCAGATCCCTTGCGGGGTAAGCACAGAGTACAGACTTCCAACAGGTTCCCTTACATACCTCTCTGGCTACCTCCACTCTCATAATTCGTCGCATACACGCTTGCCGGTTACGGTGACTCTCGACTTGTCCTTCAGATAAGACTCGATCTATTTGGTCGTGATAAGATAGTCTAGGTCTTCCCCGGTTCCTACATTCTTCCACATTCGCATGTATATCTGTTTTGTCATTCTTTCATCTGACATTCTTTCTATATGCCCGAACCAACGGAGCATACCCCTTCTCATCTTTTCACCGATACTGTCTTTCATACCTACTCGCTTTTTTACTACGCTGTTGCGAATACGGTCGGTCAGCGGTCGGTCAGAAAGATGTACGGAGTGAACGTACATCTTCCGCAGAGCTAATATGCCGTAGTTTTCACACTACACATTTAATCAAATAAAGATAAACTTGACAAATCTGCTTTCTCGACAACGTCAGGATAACGTCAATCTGTTTGTGCTAAGCCCTCAGATGTGAATAGAATGTTTCTCAAATACCTACGTTAAATTAATTATGAATAACTAATGAAATTTTATCTATAGACACGTTGTACAATATCGTATTGTATAAATAGTTAAATACAGACTGATTCACTGGTGTTCATTTCACTGGTGTACAATGAAGTAAACTACTACATCGCTCTATCTGTCTATCTCTTTAATTGTACAGGGAATATTTGGAAACTTTATGAATTTAGTACTTGATTAACATTATTTAAAGAGGTGGACCGAGAAGACCGAGAAGAGGTAACTCCACGCAACATGCTGGAACACGACGGGGTCGCTTGGCGGTATAACTTTGCTGGTAGGGTGGTAACCAGCCACGACTGTAGCCCACCACCGGTGAAAGTGCTGCTCATTTACCACTGCCCAGGAACCACGGATATGAAAACCAGAGTAAATCCTTCGGAAACGAGCTGCTTCGGGCCTCTGCTTACTGCAATTGATAGCGCATTGTTCTGACCTAGTGACTTCGTTGCAAAATATCATTTCCGTACATTTTTTTCATTTCCTGTTAGCGTTAACACACCGTCACGCCTATATTCCCCAAGCGGGGGTGGCAGAGGTGTACTGAGTACACCCAAGTTTCGCCGACGATGTTAGGTCCCATGTAGTAGGGGGCGAGCCTATTGCCATATACCGGGCACAATTCCAGACTCCGGACTCATACTGGGAATTTTTCATTAGGAAAACTACATTTGTCCGACCTTGGATTTGAAACCAGGACCTCGTGATAACAAAGCGATGTGCTTTGCCACTAGACCAACGAGGCAGTCACGACTACAGAAAGTCCCCTTGGCTACAGGCACTGTAGTATGACAGACTTTGAAACATTGTATGACGACAATTATGTGGGCGTGTGTTGTGACGCACAGGTCACGAGATAAGACATGTCAATGTCTCGTTCGTTATCACTTTAAATAATTACAACTTGCAATAAAAACATGTTGTTTCATAGCTTTATAGTTTAAGGCTGCTTCTGGAGACACGACGCGACACGTCTGTGAAAATTTTACCTGAGTAGGTGTTTCTTTCATAAAATAAATAAATATTATTATGACCCAATACTGTCCTACTGTAAGGCGATGGCCTCCCCTTCCTTCTTCCACCTATCTTGGTCCAGTGCCAGTCCTTATCATAGGAGTACAGCTCGCCTCTTTCTGGGCCTGCCACGCTGTCGTCTCCCGACTGGTGGTACCCACTGTGTGGTTATTTTAGCTCAAAACGCGGCAGTTACGTGCCCAGGTCCATTTCATAAAATGAAAAATCTTTACTGAGCACAGCAGACAAACAATACACGAATATAAAGACAAAACAGAAATATGTGCCGTCGGGGGACCCTCGGCAGGAACGAAGTTCTAACTGACTGATAATAAAATTGTTAGTTATTGAAAAACGATTTTATTTAACAGGAGTATACTCGGACCATCAAGCACATGTAACTAACAGGTGAAATTAACAAGTGGGGCGGCCAACGCTTACGATCAGGTCTTTGGATCAGGTACTTATACTATATCTATGCTTACGATAACATCCGAACTAAGCCGGACGAAACCGAAAATCTCGTAACATTTTTTCTTTATGTTACGATTTCTACCTATCAACTCCTTTTTTTTTAACGTGGAGGAACGGGTGGACGGACGGGGGACTGTCGGACTCTCTGACAGTCCCCCAACTAAAACCTCCACGGTGTTCCCTACTCGCCACCATAATAGAGGGCTGAAGTTCCTAAGATGTCGTCCGCGGCCTTTATGGAAGATGGAAGAGAAGTATGCGGATAGTTCTCCGCATACTACTCTTCCACCAGGAGGCATGCTGAAACGCAAGCACAACCCATCTCGCAGGCGCACGTGTAATGCAGGTGACGACCCGATGTCATCACCCGCGCACGCCCACACTGTCGGCTTGCCGCCGTCCTACTCTGAGACGCCGGTTCGGGTACCTGTCAACTCCTACCGCAAGCCGCGTTAAGAAACGTCGTTCCATAAAGATTAAGCTACAATGATAAAAATAATTAGGCAGGTTACAAGAAGGTACTACAGGTATTATGTTATGTTAAGCATACTATTAACTATTAGAAGGTTCATGTAATGTATTATAACATATTCTACTTTATAAATATAAAAAAGAACGTTAGGGTGGGGACCCTTAGAAATAATTCTTAGCTTGGGGTGCTGTTCTTTTTTTTTCGCTGTGCCGTGCGCTTCCAAAGATCAATTTTACATGTCCAACACCCAGGGCGAAACATCTCTTTGTAGATCGCAAATTTTTTGATGTTGAGGATCAAACCCGGAACTACCCGACCCAGTGAGGAATGCGGCTTACGCTCTTGCTACAGGGCTTTTCTATATATTATATTTTGGTAGGTCCAGTAGGTCCAGGTAGGTTTGAATGAAATAAGAATCGGACCAATCGTGCCTATACACTGATCTTAGTAAATAAAATAAACACCGTCACGCCTATGGTGGCAGTGGGGGGGTCAGAGGTGTACTGCGTACACCCACTTTTCGACGACAATGTTAGGTCCCATGTAAGGGCGAGCGAGATTTTTTGATAGAAAAACTACATTTGTCCGACCTAGGATTTGAATGTAGGACCTCGCGATCGCAAAGCGCATTATTCCCCACAAGACCAATAAACCAGTCGAAGGGTACGGCCGAACCAACGCATTCAGCCGCGGCCGCGGTGGCGTGCACGGTGGCGATTATGTCCTGCAGTAATATTTATATGAAAATGTTCACAACAACGCGTCCTGCGTCCTTTACGGTCATAAAATACATTTCTTTTTGATCTTTGTAACACTAAAATATTAATTTTAACTTAAAATAGCACTGTTTGATTTCCACCTAAGTTTATCACTGTTACAATACTCCACAAATCATACACAACAAAGAAACCGGACCGTGTGTGTAACACGGAAGATTATTGTTTATAATACGTTATTTTGTATATCTTATGTTGCTTACGACTATTTAGTTTTAAAGTTTTATGAAATAACGTAGACATATTAAAGTTAAAAGAGCATAAGTGACTTAACGACGTTATTGCCAAAAAAAAACAAATAAACTATTGTTGGAATAACATATATATTTCCTTGTTTTAGATTTTTGTTATGATACCATTTTACTATAGCTGTAATAGTATAGTGGTTAGACCGTTTGACTGCAAGGTCAGAGTTCTCAGGTTCAAACCCAGGTCCTCCTGTATTCAGGCTCTTGTTTTTTCGAAAACATATGCGTATTAGAAAATAACTATCACATGCCTAAGAGTATCTCGAAGGTGTGTGCAGTTCGTCAACCCGTACTGGGCCAGCGTGGTGGACTATGGCCTAAGCCCTCTCAGTTTGAGAGGAGGCCCGTGCCCAACTGTGGTCCCACAGTTGGGCACGGGCCTCCTCTTTCTTGACAGGGCTAATATTAAATTATTATCATTTTATCATAAAATATATTTCAAACACTAAGATATACATATCTGGTAGCGTACTTATTGAGAATCTCAATATTTACATGTACTTTTGAGATTTCAAAAGTTTTTAAGGGACTGAGACCACCACACATAAGTAACTCTATTACTCCCGTAATTCTTAGCTTGGAACCGGCAACTAATTTAATTAGAAACTGTAAACAGGAGTAAGGGAAATGGGAAATTGAACACGAAAAGTTTGCACAAAAGTTTTTTCTTTAGCTCTCGCAATCTTATCCAGCTAAGACTATTTTGAAGCTATCTGGATGACCACACGGCTGGATTCAGTGGTAAGGATTCGTGTGTGTGTGTGCGAATGAGCCGCGGGGCCTTTACAGCTTCACCGGATAGGAGGGTGAGCATGCAACCACTACGCTCAATCCAAAAGGGCAAGGTGGCAACTAGCTCAAGGGTGTCGTAAGGATGAACGGTCTGGGCTTGGGCAGTCGGTATGGAGGAGGGCATATACTAGGTGTCTCGCCGTGGTGCTCTGCAGCCGGGTTTGACCCAGGGAATAGGTAGGTCGAACATGATCACTTGACCGAGATTACTTCTGGAGTGGCGCAGGAAGAGTCGCGGCCAGTGGTTAGGAGCATAAGCCACTCGCATAGGTCACTAGTTCGAGGAGGCGCGGGCTCGATTCCCGAATCAGAATTAGAGTTTTTTTTTATTCATCTAAATCTTTATAATATTCACTAATCGTCAAAAAAGTAACAAAGACTAACATCACTTCGGAATGTCTCTCCTGTGAAGAAGTGTAAGGAACTCCGCGATCCCGTACGGGACTTTGGTATGCAATTTTTGGTATGCAATTTTCATGTTTGTAAAAGCCACCACAACACAAAAAATAATTCTAGTGTGAGGTTACGTATTTGAAAAAAATCGGCATTATTGAAATAACAAAATAATTAACAGCGCCAATATAACTCAGCGCTTGGCACGAAAAGATTGACGTTGGCGTGACGCTAGCGAATTGCTATGCCATCCTTGTCACACTACAAGTTTACTAAATAAACATGAGCGTGACAACACGCTTACTCGTTAGCGTCTCATCCTTTTCGTGCTAACCCCTCTACACAGCTGCGTTTACAATCCAGACCTCTAAAGTACGTAGTTCCCAAACTTCTGATCCTTCAAAATTTAATTACATTTTTCACAGAGCCGGATATTTTTCGGCGGCTCAACTTAAATCTTGGCAAGTTTAACGGAGTAAGCAGAGTTTCCGATGAAGAAAGTAACTTTCCATAACCGCTCAGCTGGCTAATATTCAATTAAAACTTTTTAATTTCCCGCCCAGACCTTCGCAATATTTTCTGTTTACGGTACAGCTTCGGCGGGAAATAAACAATTTATAATGAAGTCGGGAATCTAATGGTAATTCGAGTAACGATTTATTTATCGCGGATTGTTCTTGACTTCTATTGGGTTGATTTGTCGAAACGTTGCGGTGACTTGACGAAAACAAATAAATTTAAAGTGTTCCCTTATTGAATAAGGATACCCTATTTTTGTGATTATTTTACTCTTTCCCTCTCTATATCACAACGACAGATCCCTTGCGGGGTAGGCAAATACAAAATCAATAATGAGAAAACTGCATGTACCGTCACAATGCTGGAGAAAGGTCTTCTGTAACAAAAAGCGGTAAGAGATTCTAAAGCAAATAAATATATAAGAAGTCTTGAATTATAATATATAGTCTTGAATTATGTATTGACTAGAAAGAGAAGTCAAGGGTTAATATGACATACCTAAAAGAAGAAGAAGAAAAGATCTTCAAAAGAAGATCTTAAGTGGTGATATTAGATGTATATCTTGTCGTGAATCTGTCGAAATTATTTGGGATTAACCGTTAACGCCGATGCCTACTCAATGATCGCGGCTGCTTAGAGAGACGCAAACGTGCCTGCAGCTAAGCCTAAATATTAATACTTTTTTTGAAAAATATTTCCATTGTGGCAGGTACATACTACCTACTTACACTTAACTATAATACGTTCATCATCGTCTGAAAGATCTCCATAACCACTGGCCATGCCGTACGCTTTGAGTTTTTACTTTACCAACGCAATGGTCCACCTTGTGGGGAGAATATCCACTACTTTACTACCGGTAAGTACGTGGTTGCTACTCGATAACATTTCTACCCCAACAGTCGTCAATATAGTACGTAATCAACCGAATTATAGTGATAATATTACAATTTGTTTTCTGTTTTGGCAATACTATATTTACCGGGTACCGTGCCGTACTTTGAACTCTAACCTTTTGGACGCAGTTAATTTGGTTTACTTGATATATTCAAGTTATCCGTTATCGAGTCTCATGAAATAAAAGCCGAGTAATAAAATTTATCTTGTGTATACTTCATCCGGGATGGCATGATGAAATTAATATAGTGTCTAAGTTATAAAGCGAACGAATGAGGCAGACAACAAATATCGTTCAAAAACACATACAGCAAAAGTTAAAAAAGATTCCCAATATTTATTTCATTAAAGGTCTCATTAAAATTTGTAACGAAAGTAGCACTGACATTGGGTCACCGTGTCTTCTTTATCGTGCACGCTAGATTCCTGGCGGGGTAGCCAATAAGTGCAAAGTTCCAACTAGTTCTTTCTGGACGAACCTTTCTCACTATCGTCTATCTTATAGTCTATCTATCTATCTATATCTATAACCTCACGCCAGATCCCTTGCAGGGTAGGCAGAGAGTACAGAGTTCCAACAGGTTCTTTCCTTACATACCTCTCTGGCTTCCTCGACTCTCATAGTTCGTCTCATACACGCTCGCCGGTTACGGAGACTCTTGACTTTTCCATCAGATAAGACTCGGTTTATTTGGTCGTGGTAAGATAGTCTAGGTCTTCCCCGGTACCTGCATCCTTCCACTTTCACATTGTATATCTGTTTTGTAATTCTTTCCTCTGGCAAACTTTTTTTATATGCCCGAACCAACGGAGCATGCCCTTTCTCATCTTTACACCGATACTATCTTTCATACCTACTCGCTGTCTTACTATGCTGTTGCTAATGCGGTCGGTCAGCTTCACTCCGCACATTTTCCGCAGAGCTCGCATTTTTACCGCATTTATCCTACTTTCATTCTCCTTCTTACATACCCAGATCTCGCTACCATATAACAGCGTTGGGACAAGAACTCCGTTATGTATGGCCAGCTGCGCCTTATGGCTTAAGTGCCGGCTCCCGAGTAGCTTTCCCATCGCACCATTCACTCTGTTTCCTGCACTCACTCTTCTCTCTATGTCAGCGGTGTATTTCCCATCCTTACTGAAGGCGCATCCAAGATATACAAACTCATTCACTTGCTCCAGTACATCGTTACCAACCACAATCCTTACATTCGTTCTGGTTTCTTCCCTTTCAAAAACCATAATCTTGGTTTTCTTCACATTCAAGTGTAAGCCATTGATCATGCAGTCGTCTTTCATAACTGTGACTAGTGTTTGCAGATCAGTAGCTGTTGGCGCTATTAAAACCTCGTCATCTGCATAAAGTAGATGGTTTACCACTAAGTCACCCATTTGTACACCTTCATTCATCGCTTTCAGTCTTTGAAGACTTTTGTCCAGATATATTATAAACAGTCTAGCGGACAACACGCAACCCTGCTTGACGCCGATTTTAACGTCAAACCAGGGTGACCTGTTACCACCCACCCGTACGCATGCCTTGCAGTCCACATAAGTGGACTGGACGGCTCGCAACAGAGTGCCATCTATACCATACTCTGGCAAAATGTCCCAAAGTCTCTTTCGCACAACTCTGTCAAATGCCTTCTCCAGATCTACAAAACCGCAGAAAACCTTCCGGCCCACTGCCAGATGCTTCTCTACGATGTTGCGGAGTGAGAAGACTTGATCCGAACATCCTCTTCCAGACCTGAAACCCCCTTATCTTATAGTCTTTTGATTTATCTTTATTTATGATACGGTGTAATAAAGTTATTTGGAAAAGTTTTAAATTCGTACCTATTACAACAAATACATAACCAACAAACCGTCAACAAAACTAAATATCAACTTCTTAAATAGAACTAACCTCAAAATTAATGTTAGTTTTTTTCTAATTGATGCATACAATTTCCGTTCAGTAATATGTACAGCAAAGGATTTTTCCGAACGTTATTTAGGTATGAGTTAAAAACTTAGTACTAGTACCCACAAACTGATTAGTTATTTTTAACAATATCTAGTTATTTTCTTCAGCGTCTCTAAGCTCCAAAGTTGGGTGTAATAGTCACAGATCTTGTTACAAAAGCTATAACATGGTCAAAGGTCAGACAATCCGCTTTGCAAGGAGCTTAACAGACAGTCCCAATGTTACTTGTATCGTTAAGCAAGCTTGTTTCTATAATTAGAATAGTTTACCACATTGGCTTCTTAACTTTTTGATGAAAACTTGTAACGGATTTTTTAAGGTATCCAAAAACAATAAGATTAAGTAAGTATTGCGTTCGAATACCTCTGAGTTTTTTATTATAACTTGTATCCAGGATGATCTAACTATGGGTTGAATGGGACAGAATGGTGCTCCATTCTCGACTTAGGCTGCTTTAATTGGTCATTCAGAGATAAACTTTTAAAGTTACACGCTAAAAAGTGTTAAAGAGCACAACGCTGCAAATAACTTTGAAGAAAATGCAGCACATTTTCTTTCACTACTGAGACGTTCACGCCAGTGTTGCCCTCAGTTTTTAAAGACCATTTTGAGAGCCCATCTAGTGAGCGGCAAGTCAATGCCCACTTAGATTTCGTCGAAAGTCCATATGGCGGGTGTCCGCATCTTTTTGCATCCAATTTTCATGTCAATCTAAAATTCATTCATTCATTCACGTAAAACTCAAATCGTTTATTTTGCATAAACCCTGCAGGGGTATTTTCAAATTGGCATATTTTCATTTTTTTAACTTACTAATCTATCAGCTCTACGGCAACATCTAACAGATCGAAACGCAGCGCCGGAGAAACTCAGCGGGCTTGTCTTTCTTGTCTAATTCTCCATTCATATTTTTTTTCATCATTTTCATACATTTTTATATTATACAAAATCATTTATGCGATCCAGCTGCAGTGTAATGCCTTACGACTGAGACTGACTGACTGAAAAATAATATTTTTAAGTATATGTTATAATGAAAAGCTAGAGAATTCTGGGTGGACTAGTCTCCACAAGCAGCACTCATTCACGAGTACGACTATTTGAGCAGCCATCAGCCATCACCTCCCTCGGCCAACTTAAAGAAGTGACCCGAACCAAATAGCCACTGCAAGCATAGACTTTTTAGTGAGCATGACCAATCCCAGACCCCAGAGTGCGGGCAGAAAAAGTCTACAAAAGGAGCATTTCGTACTTCGAGCTCGTTTGGCACAATACGCTACGCTTTGACATTTTTGTTTACGTTCAAGATGTGCTATATGACTAATAATCGTCAATAAAATAAATAGACACTCGAGCGGAGAAGGGAAAGAAACTCCACGCCCACTCCCTTAAAGCAATAGCTGTTCTGTATACACTGTCAATTGTGGTGTGTGTGGGAGACCAGGTACATATATAAGTACATTACACAACAAAATCCTTTTTACGAGACATAGGTTAGGTGACGTTTGATCATATTTCATTTCACGCATATTGTATTTAAGAATATAGAAAATATAGAATCCAAAAAATTAACAGGAATTATGTATAATTACTATAGTTTTTTTTTTTGTAATCTGTGATAGCGTAGTTGTTAGACCGTTAGACTGCAAAGTCAAAGGTCTCGGGTTCAAACCCAGGCACGCACCACTGTCTTTTCGAAAGCATGTGCGTATTAAAAATTGATTATCACTTGCTTTAACGATTAAGGAAAACATTGTGAGGAAACCAGCATGTCTAAGAGTTTCTCAAAGGTGTGTGAAGTTCGCCAACCCGCACTGGGCCAGCGTGGTGGACTATGGCCTAAACCCTCTCAGTTTGACAGGAGGCCCGTGCCCAACAGTGGGACAGTTTCTTAACAGGGCTAATATTATTGCTTAATAAAACTATACTAGTGGTCGCCAATTGGTCGATATTCGACCTACTATTTCATCGTTTGCTGGTCATGTTTGACATTCAGTAAGACTATAGACAAATAATATTAAAAACACACAATATTAATCTATTCTCAATTTGACCACAGACTTTAACAATAAACAAAAGCGTGCATGTGTGTGTGTGTCAAATACATGGTAGTGTGTGTAATGATTTTTTTTATAGATTTAATGTGTTTTTATGCATAATTTAAAAAAATATTAGCATTCTGCACTCCTCAATATAAACTATAAGTGTGGGAAATCTCATACTCCTCCGTCCGCGCAATTTTCGTAAAAAGGGGTACAAAGTTTTTGCTTCACGTATTAATATAATGATAACTCAGTTATGTAAATTGTAACGGTTTACGTTTTAGGGACTGACGCAATGAAATCGTCATACTTAATCGATGTGTTTTTTTTAAATATACAAAATTGATTGCCGGTTTTTTTTAAATATATAATTCTATGTATCTTACTGAAATATTTAGTATTTTTATGGTCAAGAAATTAATAGATAAACGTGGATGTACTTCTTGACATATTAAAATAGAGAGCTTTATAGATTTTTTAATAATAATACTCGTAAGCGGCGAATCAAGCGATTTGTCACACGCTTTTTCTGACCAACGGCTTGAATTGTAAATAAATAATGAGATTATTTTATTTTGTACTCTTTTTGTTACTAAATTATTTTCATTAATATGATTCATTCTTATTATAAATTTTCTCGATACGATATTCATTCGATTCTAGTTTACACTCACCACAATTCTTGAAAATCTATCTATCTATCTATCTATAACCTCACGCCAGATCCCTTGCGGGGTAGGCAGAGAGTACAGAGTTCCAAACGGCTCTGTCCTTACATACCTCTCTGGCTTCCTCGACTCTCATAGTTCGTCTCATACACGCTCGCCGGTTGCGGAGACTCTTGACTTTTCCATCAGATAAGACTCGGTTTATTTGGTCGTGGTATGATAGTCTAGGTCTTTCCCGGTAGGTACCGGGGAAGACCTTCCCCGCATCCTTCCACTTTCACATTGTATATCTGTTTTGTCATTCTTTCCTCTGGCATTCTTTCTATATGCCCGAACCAACGGAGCATGCCCTTTCTCATCTTTACACCGATACTATCTTTCATACCTACTCGCTGTCTTACTATGCTGTTGCTAATGCGGTCGGTCAGCTTCACTTCGCACATCTTCCGCAGAGCTCGCATTTTTACCGCATTTATCCTACTTTCATTCTCCTTCTTACATACCCAGCTCTCGCTACCATATAACAGCGTTGGGACAAGAACTCCGTTATGTATGGCCAGCTGCGCCTTATGGCTTAAGTGCCGGCTCCCGAGTAGCTTTCCCATCGCACCATTCACTCTGTTCCCTGCACTCACTCTTCTCTCTATGTCAGCGGTGTATTTCCCATCCTTACTGAAGGCGCATCCAAGATATACAAACTCATTCACTTGCTCCAGCACATCGTTACCAACCACAATCCTTACATTCGTTCTAGTTTCTTCCCTTTCAAAAACCATAATCTTGGTTTTCTTCACATTCAAGTGTAAGCCATTGATCATGCAGTCGTCTTTCATAACTGTGACTAGTGTTTGCAGATCAGTGGCTGTTGGCGCTATTAAAACCGCGTCATCTGCATAAAGTAGATGGTTTACCACTAAGTCACCCATTTGTACACCTTCATTCATCGCTTTCAGTCTTTGAAGCCTTTTGTCCAGATATATTATAAACAGTCTAGCGGACAACACGCAACCCTGCTTGACGCCGATTTTAACGTCAAACCAGGGTGACCTGTTACCATCCACCCGTACGCATGCCTTGCAGTCCACATAAGTGGACTGGACGGCTCGCAACAGAGTGCCATCTATACCATACTCTGGCAAAATGTCCCAAAGTCTCTTTCGCACAACTCTGTCAAATGCCTTCTACAGATCTACAAAACCGCAGAAAACCTTCCGCCCCACTGCCAGATGCTTCTCTACGATGTTGCGGAGTGAGAAGACTTGATCCGAACATCCTCTTCCAGACCTGAAACTAGGGATTATTCTTGAAAAATTCAAATTTTTCAAATTCTAAACGTCAGGTAGGACTAAAATTGATAATACATGAAACCTTATCATAATACAGAGTGAGAATATGAATATATACTTCATTTGCATTAGCAGGGACTTAATTTTTAAATAGTATTAGTTTAATAGAAGGAAGAGAACATGAAAACAACATTTAGCCAAGGTTGAACGAGTCATCCGTATTACTGCAGAGCCGGAGCAGCACCGATCCAGGCATTTTTTCGTTCAAGTATTCATCTAATCAGTAGTAAGCCTTCTTAGAATGTGTCCGTTTATTGCAGGCTTCAAATTTAGTTTAACTAAGTTTAGTTACGTCAATTGGTAGTTTATTATGAAATTTAACACAATATCCCATATAATATGTGGATAATCAAAACTGTGGTTGATCTAACTTATTTCTAGTGTTATAACAGTACCTATTACCTAGCTGAGTAAGCAGATTTAATTTTTTCCTGATATATTATATTTTCATAGATATAATGACAGTGAACCGTCAAAATGTTGGTTTCCTTAAACAATTCTCACAGAGAATCGCGACTACCTAAATTATAAATGACCCTAATGGCCCTTTTTTACAAAATAAAAATGGACTCGATGTCAGCTGCCCTACAACACAGTAATATGCCATAAGACATGATACTATGGAAGTAGCTAAAATAAATTATTCTTGCGGTGGCTACATCAGTTAGTTGTCTAATCCTTCTCATGGCATAGGCAGCAGAACTAAGCCGTTTTCCTAAAGTTTTAATATGTGGGCCCCATTGTAATTTAGAGTCTACCGTAATCCCTAAGAAAGTTGTAACATTAATAAATTCAAGTTTCTCATTGTTAAATATTGTGTGTGTGTGAATGATTTACAGCTTCACCGGACAAGAGGGCGAGCGTGCAACCACTACGCTCGAGCCAGAAGGGCAAGGGGCAACTAGCTCAAGGGCGCCTTAAGGATGAACGGTCTGGGCTTGGGCAGTCACTATGGGGGAGGGTGTATACTAGGTGTCTCGCCGTGGTGCTCTGCACCGGCCGGCGGGCAGGGCATTCTTCGACCTCGTCGGCGAGGTCGGTGTCTGATGATGATGATGGTGCGTGCGGTATCTGTATCCGAAAGAAGGGATATAAGAGCATCGGGAGGGTCGGTGAGAACATGCCGCGGACGGCGGTAGCGGTTGATTGGAGGGGAGTTGGGTTCGTAGTCGGCGGCGGCTACGATTAGCGGATTACTATGATTGGACGCGTTCGCAATATATCGGGTTGTCGCCTTTTTAATAAAGGTGCGAAAAATCGACATTCCGTATGAACCACGGGGCTCCGACGGCATTGCGGAGGAAACGGGATTGAACCGTTTGGAGTCTATCGATGTGAGAGCGGGCGGCGTGCCCGAACACCACACAAGCGTACGTCATAATGGGCCGTATACAAATTTTGTAAAGAGTCACCTTATTTTTTTACTCCGCTTGCAGATCATCGGGTAAAGACGACCTACTTTAAAGATCAAAGACGTATCGTCAGCAAACAACACTATCTTTTCTTGTTTTTCAACTACAATAGCTTTTACTTACTTGCTTAACATACAATAGCTTTTTTACCTTCCAGGATAAGTTTAATGTCGATGTTCTTATATTTTCAGTTATTGTTTTCATTAAATTCTCAAACTGCATACAAAATAAATTTTCTCAAAGGCCCTGTAGATATTTAGAGATAAAGGGTTCAACGTACATATGCTGCTACTCAATCTCTGATAGCCGTGTTGTTTTAAAAAGACACATATTGGTATTACATTTTGATTTCTTAGATATTTAAGAAGGTCTTTACCCATTTATATGATATTGAGCTTGATCCATACAATATTTTCACAAGAACAATGGACGCATAGGTACGATGTCAAATACAGTGTAGTGGATCTGTACATACCATAGTAGCTACATCCTTAGTCAGTATTCACTCACAGCTCGACGAGGGGTCTGCGGTAATTGCTTAAACCACGATCGAATAGTCTTTCATCCTCTTTCGATGTTATTTTAGGTGCTCCGGTTAACTCGATTTGCGAGACACGAGTGTGTGTAAAGCAATAGAAGGTGAGTTGTTACCTCCCTTCCTATATGTGCACAGATATCCTATAGATTATTCTATACGACAAGAAATATAATGGATGATCAACTCGAAGAAGACAAACAGGTAGGTATTTATGAGTAAATGAAATACCATAACCACCTTTCTGTCCCAACGGCTATCAGTTCTACGAGCGATGCAACATAGACATAATGAATTTTAATAAAATGAAAAAAAAATCATCAAACGTGCCAAAGAAGTCGAAGTTACGACACGAGTAGCTACTTATCAAATAATGCAATAAGCAAAGATAACGACTTGTTAAGTAAGATGTGCACGAAACAGATAATTTATATCGTTAGGAAATTTAGGTTGCTAACAAAACTTAATAAGTTTTTGAAAGACATGTATAAAAATTTTACCTATGAATAGTGACACTCACCCGTAGATATACTGTGTATGATTTTATTTACCCTCACATCCTTCGCTAATCTGTCATCTGGTTCTAGAATATAATAATGAGTTTCTGTACTGACTGTCTCACGACTGGGCCAAAATCTCCCGAAAATCTTAGTGGCTGTACTTCACTACACTACGTGCCCAGTGCGGATTGACGTAAGCTGGTTTGTAGCCAACCATTGTTGGAACAATATCTAAGGTGATACATATGTATGTATACATCAGCCATATGGCTTAGAACTGATCTGGTTAGCGGCACATAATTCGCCATTGCGTTGTTTCTGGTGGTCACGACCCTCAACATTGAGGAAATCGAAGCGGGTGTGTGTGTGTGTGTGTGTGTGTGTGAATGATCTACGCTGTTGGCCGCTGGGCCTTTATAGCAGGAGATCGACGCAAGGAGGAGGAGAACTGTTGGAATTAGTCAAGCTGCCCATGAGGCTTCTAAATTGGCTTGACAACTATACAAGATGTAACATAATTAAGGCCTTAAAGTAGTTTGTTCTAAATCGGCAACTGAATCGATTCCAACTAATTTTAAAGTTAAGTTTTTTTTTAATTTTCCAAAAATGCTGTTACTCATTCTGCTTGCTGTATTAAACAAAATTTAATAATTATTAAAAGCATTACGGACATTTTAAATGTAGACATTATATTAGACGCACCTCAATACGTATACAAAAGTTAAATCATTATTAAATTTTATGATTAATTTGGGTATCAAAGAGCATAAAAAAATAACCTTAAAATTGGAAACTCCATTTTCGTGTTGAATTCGTAAAGCAATAATCTAATTGGGGTGTCTGAGGTCTTGCGTTATATATGTTACACCTTGTATATGTTGTAGCTGAGGATAGCTGGTTAACGTGCCTTCTTTAGATCGGAGACGCTCCTAAATATTAGTGCCACAAACGCTAACCAATCTCAGTCTGACCGAGCCGAACACTACCACACCACTACGACTGTCACTTTCTCGGTAAACAGTATTTATTTATAATAATAATAATATCAGCCTATACTGCCCACTACTGGGCAAAGGGCTTCTCATACTCCACCACGCGGACCCAGTGCGGATTGGTGGAGGCAGGTTTGTGGCCACCTGCTGTTGGAACTTATCAAGCCGCCTTTAAGGCTTCCAACTCGGTTTAACCGCATTAAGTGGTAGCCGGGACCAATGGCTTAACGTGCCTTCCGAAGCACGAAGACGCTCGAATATGAATAATATAATGCCACTAACGGTCACCCATCTCGGGACAACCAAGTCGAACGCTGCTTAACCTTGGTAATCAGTAAGAATACCGCGGTTGTACAGCGCTACGAGCGCCTCGTATTTATTTGACTAAGTAATTATGCCGTTTCTCTTACTATATCATATTTTATTATGAAGAATTTTTACTTATGTCAGCACATTTTGAAAAATTGCTCGTAAAAATTCTAATTTCGATGTGGTTTTAGTGTCCAGTCAGGGAATATATCGCCTATCGACAGATTTATTCACGTGCGGTGCCAGAAAAGGGTGCCAAAATCACAGCCAGTGGTCACAGAAATCTCTATTGATGTCTTTAGAAACAATAGATATGGTAGGATATACCTACCACGACGAATGAATTTAAAGTTTTCTTACCTACTGCATCAATATGTAGATATCGTAAAATATAATTAAATTAATGCAATAAACTCAGTAGTAAGCAATTTAATATTAATTAAACATCATAAAATTTCCATCGTCGAAAATTCGCCGAAGAAAAACACTAGTGACAAAAACGATTCCATTTTTTAATGTAATTAATTCATGGAGTTTGACAACTCGCTTTTTTTAGCTTTTTAATAACTTTTTTCTTAATTAGTCGGCACTCAAAGAGTTTTTTCTTTACTGAACAGGTACTGAGGTCCGTTTTAAATAATTCTTGTATTCATTAAACGCTCTCAAAGAGCTGTGGACCTTTAATTTGATCACTGTCGACTTTCAAACAATACTATTTTTAGATTAAAACTTAGTGAAAGATAAAAATGAATT
Organism: Phalera bucephala; assembly: GCA_905147815.2. Taxonomy (NCBI): domain Eukaryota; kingdom Metazoa; phylum Arthropoda; class Insecta; order Lepidoptera; family Notodontidae; genus Phalera; species Phalera bucephala. The sequence continues at coordinate 53,314,875 of LR990609.1, forward strand.
TGACGACACAATGCGAGAGGATTCGTACACAAATCTATACATATTATAAGGCGCGAAAGTCACCCTGTTTGTCCGTTACCATTTCACGCCTAACCGCTCAACCGAATTTAATAAAATTTGGCAAGTTGATAGATTGCATTCTGGGCAAAGACTAAGGAATGTAGATTAAGGCGCTGATAATAACTAGTTCTTATATATACAAGGTGTATCGTAAATAACGCAAGACCTCAGACACCCCGATTAGATAATATATTTGCTTCACAAAATCAATACGGTTTTCCAAATTTAATATATTTTAGGTGTATGTGTGCATATTGAGATATACGTTTTAGCTTTACGTATTGCTTTGAATCAAGAATAAATTTAGTTCATTATAGCGCGCTAAAGGAGTAACAGCATTTATGCAAATTTACAAAAAAATGTAAGATTTAATTAAAATTGTTGGAATCAATTCAGTTACCGATATAGAACAAACTACTCTCAGGTCTTGCGTTTATTATATTACACCTTGTATACCTACTTATAAAATAATAGTATTTTAAAAGTATTTTTCTCTCTACGCTACTCTTATTTCAGATTATGCAAGATTTATAATGTAGGTAGATATCTACATGTTTATAATCGTAGTACCTACCATATTTTATAGTCTCTCTCTCTATTAATATCATCACGCCAGATCCCTTGCGGAGTAGGCAGAGAGAACAGAGTTCCAACAGGTTCTTTCCTTACAGACCTCTCTGGCCTTCTCCACTCTCATAGTTCGTCTCATAAATGCTCGCCGGTTACGGAGACTTATGGTCGTTATTTTAAAATCACTTATTGGCGGCAATTTTAAATGACAATTATTAAGCCAATTAGAACAGTCCTAAAATAGAAAAATATTGAAATAAAAACATTAAAAGTAAATGCAAAACAGCTAATAAATCCTATTTAAGTCACTCCTCAGATAATGATGTGCTGTTATTGTATTTTTTTTTCATATGGCAAGCGGTTTTTAATGTTACCCTGCCGTGTTGCAATGGTGCCCCTGGTAATATATCAAAGTACGTAACCACTTTGAAATAGGAAGCCTGTTCCCAAATTTAAAGTAGGTATCCCTGAAATCGCGGCGTTTATATTTAGCTCAATAATAATCATCATATACACATAATCAAATAATCACATAGTAATACATAATTACACTGTGGTAATACCTACATTAGTGCTTCTCGAGATATCACAAGAAGTGTTTTTTTAGTCTGCCTCGTCGGTCTAGTGGTAGTAGGCTTGCTCTCTATAACATGGGACCTAGCATCGTCGGTGAAAAGTCAGTCAAAGTCACAGAACAGAGAAGTTTATTCCGTGGGGGTACACGATGCACATCTACTTCCCCCGCTTGGGGACAACGATGTTGATTTTTTTTTTGTAAAAAACACCATTCCATACTGGATCCATGAGGAGTACCAATGTCCTGTTCTCTCTCTACTCTATTTGTGAGATCTTTGATCGTTAGTGGGTCATACATGAGACAGAATACCTCTGATAATGTATCTTTGTAGAGGAAAAGGGTAAATTAATAATATAGCTATAAATAATAATTTTATAATATGTAACGAGTAGGTACCTATTAGTACCTAAGAACCAAAGTTACTGACGTAGCTCGCCAAATCAGTAAGCTAAAGTGGCAATGGGCTGGTCACATCTGCAGAAGGACCGACGGGCAATGGAGCAAGCGTGTCCTAGAGTGGAAACCGCGACTTGGTAAGCGTAAGGTAGGACGGCCCCCAGCTAGATGGACCGACGACCTCAAAAAGGTCGCTGGGACAGACTGGATGCGGAAGGCGGAGGACCGTGTGCAATGGCGCGTGTTAGGAGAGGCCTATGTGTAGCAGTGGACTGCAATAGGCTGATTGATTGAGGTACCTATTCACTCATTTTGTAGAGATAAACATTAGTTACAACATAAATTATTTAAATTAGGTTAATTTTAGTAACATGACATTGATAATTTGTCGTGTTGAAAGAACCAACTTATTGACTTTAGATTTTCCAACGGTAATGGTTAACCATTGATTATGGTAAGCATTTAATCATACCAAATGCACTTCATATAAATATCCCACCACTATCATTGGACGCATACATTTATATACATAGTCCAAGAGGGAGTGTATTCAACGTTTTTATTTCTTACAATAATTTATTCATGTATGTACCTTATTTCTAATAATAAATTAATTAAATTTAATCAATCAAATTATCCTGGTCCTGGGTTCAAATCCTAGGTCGGACAAGTCTAGTTTTTCTACGAAAACTTCCCAGTACGAGTCCGGAGTCTGGAATTGTGCCCGGTATATGGCAATAGGCTCGCCCCCTATTACATGGGACCTAACATCCTCGGCGAAACGTGGGTGTACTCAGTACACCTCTGCCACCCCAGCTTGGGGAATATAGGCGTGACGGTGTTTTTTTTATAAACGTTACAAATACATTGAAACTAATAAGATTATTTGAATTCGAGTGGTTTCAGATTATAAATAGGAACAATAAAACTAATATATGCTAGTTGTTACCCGCGGCTGCGCACGAGTTGTTTTTGTAATTTGACATCGGTAGGTTGGTCTTTCTGGAATAGCATTACTCCGAGACACCTCAATACCAAGTTTCCCTAAAATCCATTCAGCCGTCTCAATATGGAGAAATAAACATAATCCAGCGAGAATCTTGCATTTCCTGAGCTTAAAAGTAGCCTTATACAATCTCTGAAAAATCCATATGAGCTTAAAATATCTTTATTTCAAAATGACAAATTATCACATAAATTTTTGTTTACTTGTGTCCCCATGCGTAACAACAAAGTAAGTTGAGCGGTCTATGTTTTACAAAAGTGTCTAAAAAGTCAACTTAATAATTATTAAATTTTCGTTGTAGAAAAATTTTAAAGCTCTATTGGTGTGATTTTATATATTGGCATGATCTAGTGCAGGGATTCCTAAAGTGATCGTTCCCCGACCCCTCGGGGTCGATATCGGTTTCCCAGGGGTCGAAATAAACGAAAGCATCGAATCGAAAAACTCGGCAAGTCACACTGATTTATTATTTTATCTTTACTTTGCGTTTAGGTTTTTTTTTCTATCTATCTATCTATAACCTCACGCCAGATCCCTTGCGGGGTAGGCAGAGAGTACAGAGTTCCAACAGGTTCTTTCCTTACATACCTCTCTGGCTTCCTCGACTCTCATAGTTCGTCTCATACACGCTCGCCGGTTACGGAGACTCTTGACTTTTCCATCAGATAAGACTCGGTTTATTTGGTCGTGGTAAGATAGTCTAGGTCTTCCCCGGTACCTGCATCCTTCCACTTTCACATTGTATATCTGTTTTGTCATTATTTAGGTTTTTTTTTCAAAAAATAATCATCTGCTTAAGCATTTGTACTAATAATTATTATTTACACTTGATATTTACTGAATTTTATGTCTATTTATAGTTATGTGTAGTTACTTACTTAACCAACCAAGTTTTTAAATTGGTAAGTATTTTGTGTCAATAGGAAAAACACTAGAGATAGGATTTTTAAAGTAATTTGGCTCTGGGGGTCTGAGGTATCAGTTCATTTTGGAAAAGGGGTCTATTGCCCAATATAATTTTCTATTATTATTTCACTATGTAAGATAATTTCATACTTAGTTTCTTTAAAGTCCGTTTTACTGTTTTAGTTCATACTAAAACGGTAAAACGGACTTCTTCATTTCTTCATAGAAATAATAGCTATTCCGCAAGACCTGTGCTATTTTTAGGGATCGAAATTATGTATATTACTTTACGATGTAAGACACCTGCATATAAAGTTTCAATTAAATCCGATTTAGTATAAGGCTCGCCCCCTATTACATGCAACCTAACATCGTCGGCGAAACGTGGGTGTACTCAGTACATCTCTGCCATCCCCGCTTGGGGAATATAGGCGTGACGGTGTATATACTGGGAAGTTTTCTTTATAAAAACTACATTTGTCCGACATAGGATTTGAACCCATGACCTCGTGATCACAAAGCGATGCGCTTTGCCACTAGATCAACGAGGCAGTCGTTGTTAAAATACCTGACAATTAAGTACCTATGTTGCATGCATTAATTACACATGAGTGATCGATCACTTCAATAATGTGCGGCTGTTACTTAAAATAGAGAAACCTCTATCTATCTCTCTCTATATCATCACGCCAGATCCCTTACGGGGTAGGCAGAGAGTACAGAGTTCCAACAGGCTCTTTCCTTACATACCTCTCTGGCTTCCTCTACTCTCATAATTCGTCTCATACACGCTCGCCGGTTACGGAGACTCCTGACTTGTCCTTCAGATAAGACCCGGTCTATTTGGTCATGGTAAGATAGTCTAGGTCTTCCCCGGTACCTACATCCTTCCACTTTCGCGTTGTATATCAGTTTTGTCATTCTTTCTTCGGACATTCTTTCTATATGCCCGAACCAACGGAGCATACCCTTTCTCATCTTTACACCGATATTCTCTTTCATACCTATTTGCTTTCTTACTACGCTGTTGCGAATACGGTCGGTCAGCTTCACTCCGCACATCTTCCGCAGAGCTCGCATTTCCACCGCATTTATCCTACTTTCATTCTCCTTCTTACATACCCAGCTCTCGCTGCCATATAACAGCGTTGGGACAAGCACTCCAAAGCAATAGAGAAACCCTGTGCTATAAGTACCAGCACTATTTCAGTGACACTTTTTTGGTAATTTTACGGAGAATAAATACATACGTTAACTAGTTAATGCTTATTTCCCTGCGGAAAGACGCGTGATGATCTACGCTGTTTGCCGGGGGGCCTTTATAGCTTCACCGGACAAGACAGAAAGACGGCCATTGCATTGCTCTGCAATGGACGGCTTTCGGCTTAACGCTTACTTAGGTAGGTATTAGAATGAAAATAGCTGATAACAAAAAATAAATCGTTTTCTGTAAATCATCACTTTTGAATCACGATTTGCTTCCACCAGTATTGTACGATTCCGTTCCTATAGCTTATTCCAAAAGTGTTAAAAATCTAGGAATCTATATTGATTGCCATCTTTCGTGGAATGTTCATATTGCGGAAGTAAGCAGAAGAATATATTGCTCCTTCCAGTCTCTCAAACGGCTCCAAAAGTTCCTGCCCTTTCAGACTAGAATAACTCTTGCTCAATCTCTTCTGCTTCCCCTTCTGGACTATGCTGATGTGTGTTTTCTGGACGCGACGGAGGAGCTCCTCAATAAACTCGAACGACTTCAAAATTTGTGCATCCGTTTTATTTTTGGACTCCGAAAATATGACCATGTGTCGGAATTTCGAGCGCAATTGAGGTGGTTGCCTATTCGGCGTCGTCGAGATACTCACGTCCTTTCACTTCTCTTTTCTGTTCTCCACAATCCCAATTCACCAGCATATCTCAAGGAACGTTTTGAATTTCTAGTCCCTAGGGGAAAGCCCTGTCGCACATCTACTTCCCTTCTTCTCCGTACTCCTAATCACACTTCTAGCCATTATAGTGGTTCTTTTACTGTCTACGCGGTGCACTTGTGGAACTCACTCCCGCATTCCATCCGCAATAGCATCTCACTGGACGTGTTCAAGAAGAGAACTAAAGAACATTTCCTGTCGTCATGAATTATATTTATCAGTATATAATATTAACATATATGTATTTGCATATATTTATTTATATATGCATATATTTAGTTATATTTTATTATATTTATGTATGTATGTATATTTAGTACTATTTAGTTAGATTTCTATGTTAGTGTAATATTTTGTATAATATATATTGTTAGTTTAGGATATTCTATTAATTTCTACTGTAGGTACACTTGCTATCCTCTACTCTATTTTCATCTCTCTATCGCTCTAAGGTTTGCTGGAAGAAAACTCAATATTGAGTTAAGCTCGCCTTTGTACATAAACTTTCCGTAAAATTGTTTTTTGTTAACATAACATATGTGTACAATAAAGAATAAAAATAAATAAAAATCACACGTCCGATAGAAGCTAGGTACAAATAAAGTAGGTAAAATAGGTTAGACTTAACCGTTTGCGGAACAAAAGCGTCAAACTTAAATGTCATGTAAGAATTTAACAAAAAAGGAAAAGCATTATTCCTCACCTCTCCTTAGTGCACAGTAAACATATGTAAAGAGAAGAACATCTTAGGACTAGCGGTCCGAATGAGAATCAAACACTTGTATGTGTGCGTGTGTGCGTATGTGCGTGCGTGCGGACGTGCTTGCGTGCCTGCGTGCGTGCATGTGTGCGTACAGCTTCGCCGGATAAGAGGGCGAGCGTGCAATTACTACGCTCTAGCCAGAAGAGCAAGGGGCCAATAAGCTCAAGGGCGCGTCAAGGAGGAACAGCCTCGGCTTGGGCTGTCGCTATGGGGGAGGACGTATACTAAATGTCTCACCAGGGTTCTCTGCACCAGCCCGTGGGCAAGGCATTCTTCGACCTAGCCGGCGAGGGCGGCATTTGATCTTGTGCGGTATCAGTATCTAAAAGAAGGGAAGTAAGGGCATCGGACGGGTCGGTAAGAATATGCGGCGAACGGCGATAGCGGCTGATAGAAGGGGATGCAGGTGTGTAGTCTGTAGCGACCTCGATTAAGGGGTTCGAAAGGTTGGACACAGACGCGCGCTCTAATCGGACCACGCGCTCACAGGGAATTTTTGGCCGATTCCAGCGGACTGTGTATATGACTCTTATTCTGACTGCTAGTGCCAAGCTGTTAATTTGAGCACAACAAATACTGGGTACCGTATTTCTATCAAAATATTTGTACCGTAAAAGGTAACAAATATTTTGCGAGGGAGGAGACCGTATCAATAATTATTACACAAGTTGTGAAAAATATGATCAAAACAATACATTGACACTTGAATCTTATCTTCTGACCCACGCGTCATAGCTGCGCCCACTCGCGTCATTAATGTCTCCAAGCTTTTTAACTGAAGAAATAGTGCAAGTAGGTACCTACTAACTACATATTACAACGACATATTAGTCCGTACAGTCCCACTTCTGGGCAAAGGCCTTAGAATAGATAGGTCATACACCATCACGCTGACCCAGTGTGGATTGGTGGAGGCAGGTTTGTGACCACCTGCTGTTGGAACTCATCAAACCATCTATAAGGCTTCCAACTTGGCTTAACGACTAGGTACCACATTAAATGGTAACCGAGACCAACGGTTGTGTGCTTTCCGAAGCACAGAGACCCGTGAAAACCGCGCGATCGATAGCATAGTACCTACTAATTATTTATACATACATAATAGATAACTATTTCTGGTAATAAAATGTTACATTTTTCTTTGCAGTAAATCGTTCGAACGCCAGACCCAAGACGTAAAAAAATACTTAATGAAATGGTTAATAATAATTTTAATGCGCAATAAAGTTTTTATCAATCATTTAATTATGTACAGTCATGTTGTCCAGTAAAGGACCTATATAAATAATTTCGCACGTTGCTAACTAGCAAAGTATTCCTATAGAAAGTCCGCGCGTAGGTACCTATCAACCTACTAGACTGAGGTAGTATTGGGCTCGTCTTTACTTTTGCTATTACTTATAACTATAAAAGATTTATAAGGCATCCCTATTGCAACTTATTATAAAACCAATTAATGCGTCAATATTTTTTAAAACAAAATGAACGAAACGTTGCATTCAAGTTTACTGCGATGACGTAACAAAACGAAATTTAAGACAACGTCACACGTGACAAGTATGAATTTTCAAGTTCGTTCTGAACTAGGTAATAAGGAATTTATCTAAAACAAAGTAGTGACAAAAAACATATTTTTACATTTTGATAATAGCAATAATCAATTGTGAATTCAATAATAGGTATAACGAATTGAAATTAACTCAAGAGATTTTTTTTCTTATCAATTTATTAGCTGATGCGTTCCATAACCCTACCTGTTTACAGCGCGATATCGTGTATTGCACGTGCAAGTTTAAATTGCACAATAAACTTTTGATTAGATTACAATTGACTATATCTTGAAATACTAACTAAAGTTCCTATATGAAACAATCCGATATATCTTCATAGACAAACGTGAGCACGTTTCAGTTATTATTCACCATAAATCGCTGGTCCGAAAAATAAGTTTTGCTAAGCTGTAAGTACCTATACTTTTTATTTTAAATCTTGACTAATGGTTTTTAACGTGAGTAAAATAACAGGTGGGGGTGACGATATCGACGCATATTTTATTATCGTACTGTAGACCGAAATTTTCACCACATATTGTGTGAAATTTGTTGTGATAATATGTCACCTGCGAACAAACACGGAAGTTTATAGCCGTTCTTCGAGATTGTTGTACACTTTTTTGCAAAACAGCGAATAATTCTCATTTGTATCACGACTACAGCGTCCAGTGGTTAAACAATAAATTCGAAAATCAAAAAATATTAACCTATTCCGCCACATTTTGTTATTTTTTATTTTGTTTTCGTTTTGGCCAGTTATAACTAAGTTGTGTTCCATAAAGATACTGGAAATTTATCATCTCAATGTGTAATTAAATAGTGGTTTATTGCAGTTTACACCTATACATAACCGGTTGTTTGATAAACACTGAACTTTTAACCTCTCGTTCCGATTTTGAAACTGCAGCGATCTGGTTAATATTAGATTTGTGTAAGAAATAGTACTTTTGTTATCAGTAGAGTAATCCACAAGTTGTTTGGCCACTTTGACCTAATAACCTATGTACGTCAACAGTAGGCGATGAGGCAAATTCTTCGATTTCGGGTTCTCAGTTCTTTACTGACGCCCAAGATGAGAAGTCACACGTACATTGATTCATTGGGCTCGGCCAGGTAAAGTTTAATTAACTGTGTTTCTGTGGTGTTTGCTTTCTAATTATCTTTCGCATTTTATGTATTTTAATTTAGTTTTTTTGTTTAATTTAGTTTTAGTTTACATGTTTTTAACTTAAATGAAACATTCATTTTATAACAGCATATTTAGTATTTTTTATACAGTTTGATGTTATAGTTGCATTTGTTTATCAAAAGTAATTCTTAATTGTGATAATAATGAATCAGAATCAGAATATTTTTTATTCATGTAAATTAAATAGGAACAAAGACTCTATCACCACTTTGGAATGTCATTCCTGTGGAGAAGAAGGGCAAGACACATGGTTACTCTTTTAAAATAGTATTTTTACAATTTCTCCATCTACATTTTGTTGTGGGGTAATGCATTTGCATAAGCCAACTAGCACATTAACCTATAGTCGTTCTACATATTATACATTTTTACTCATATATTTCTTAGTGGAATAAACTACAAAAAATTATATTTTCTCATAGTTGAATTATTAAAACTAAGTTTAATATTGAATGACACCACAGCTCTGGAATGGCAGATATTTAATTTTTCAAACCCTCAAATCATCATATCATTGATAGATTTCTTTTTAATTTTAGTTGTTTTTCCTAAACTATTAAGCAATAAGTCCACATAAAAATAATAATTCATTTAGATGTAATGGTGTGAAAATCATAGTGAATAGAAACTCAAAGAAAATTATTGCTGATCATTGTCACTAACAGTAGCAGTGATAGTCTAGTGGTTAGGTAGCAGTGCTAGCCTTGTGGGTAGACCATTGGACTGCAAAGTCAGAGGTCTCGAGTTCAAACCCAGGCACATACCTATGTCTTCACGAAAATATGTGCGTTTAAAAATTAATTATCACTTGCTTTAATGGTGAAGGAAAACATCATGAGGAAACCTACATGCCTAAAAGTTTCTCGAAGGTGTGTGAAGTTCGCCAACCCGCACTGGCCCAGCATGGTGGACAATGGCCTAAACCCTCTCAGTTTGAGAGGAGGCCCTTGCTCGTTTATATTATTATTGTCACTAACTTGAATATTATACACACATATCCATTGCCCAACAGTATGATGGCGCGAGTCCTCGATGGAAAAGCATTAGCAGCTGAAATAAAGAATGAATTGAAGGAGAGCATTGCAAATTGGGTTAGCCAAGGTCACCGGGCACCATCCATTCGGTGCATACTAGTTGGAGACGATCCTGCAAGTCACACATATGTCAACAACAAAATCCAAGCAGCTAGATTTGTTGGCATTGATGCAGAAGTCATAAGACGCGACAGTGATATATCTGAGAGTCAACTCCTTGATGAAATTGAAAAGCTCAATGCGGATAGTAATGTTGATGGCATTTTAGTACAGTTACCTGTACCTGAGCGTATCAGTGAAAGGAAAGTGTGTAATGCAGTGGCTCCGGAGAAAGATGTTGACGGTTTCCATATCTCGAATATTGGGAAGCTGTGTGTCGATATGCCAACTATTGTTCCCGCTACAGCTTTAGCTGTGATTGAAATGCTTAGGAGGTAAGTGCTGATTTTTATTATTTGGTGACTGATTAGATTGATTTTTTTTTATTGCTGGGTAATAGTGTATAGTATTACTAGTTAGAGATAATCAGATTTTAAGTTCTATTCAAGTGGTGATTTGAGTGTAAATTTATAAGTGGAAGCTAACTTGTATTATTTTATGTTTGGATAAAACTGAGACTTCTATCCTTTCAAAAGTTGTGTTGAGGTTTTTGTTAAATATTTTCTCTTATTTATTTAAAAACTGCTGGTTCGATTCCCATATGGGAAAAATCTTTGTGTGACCTACAATTATGTCTTTTGGTCTGAGTATTTGTATATGTGATATTTCATGTTTTTGTAAATGCTTCTAAGGCGCAAGTACCGGGAAACTTAATGTGGGACCTGTTTCTTTTTCAAAAAACATAAATAGAAAACAAAATAAAAAAATCCAACCAAAATTATAAAAAATATTAAACAACTGATCGAACTCTTACCTTTTAGGTTTAACATTGAAACTTTTGGTCGCAATGCTGTAGTTATTGGTCGTTCCAAGAATGTGGGAATGCCAATCGCTATGATGATGCATAGTGATAAGAAACACGAGAGTGGACTTGGCATGGACGCCACAGTCACAATATGCCATCGTTACACACCGAAGGAGAAATTGGAATTTTACTGTCAAAATGCTGATATTATAATTACTGCTACAGGTAATTATTTTCTTTAAATTATATTATAATAATTTTTGCACCTACTTAATAATTACTTGTAAGATATCGTAACCCACAATTAAACGGTTAGTCTATTTGATTATACTCCAATTTTGAAGAGAAAATTATGTACCTTCAACGAAAAAAATATTTTTTTATTTTATTTTATTATTTTTGGGAAACATACAATATGTTATTACACCTTAAATTATAATATATTAACTTATACATAGATTAATTAAGTTTCCACTATTAATAAGTACATTTAAAAAGCTCTAAAATAACAAAGGTTATGACTAAAATTCCAGTTAAAGCAAATAAACTATAAAACAATTTAAAAAAAAATGAAAATTAAAATGATGAACTGAAATTAAAATAAAACTAATAATAAAAGTAAAATATTCCTGATTACTTAGCTACATTCTTTTTCGCTTTTAATATGTTTTTAAAAGCATGCAATTGACAATTATACATATCCAAATTAGAGTAATCATTGTTATTATTCCTACACACACGGTACAAAAAAGTATTATTTGTGAATTTAGATTTGCATAAATCAAAATCATTGTTTGTTGAGTTTAAAAGTTTTAAATAATTCTTTGTATTTTTCTTCTCCACATTATGTTTATATATAGTATAGTAATTTAAAGAATATTTTACTACATATTTATAGTTTTTTAAACTCTCATTTATTTATTTACTAGAAGATAAGATTTTTAAACAACAAAAAAGATAACTTGGTATAAAACAAGACAATAAATAAAATAATCCAAAAATATGAACAGAGTATTTACAAAAATTGTGCTAAATCACTGTCGTTTGGTGGGGAGCCCAGAAGGCTGGCAGCATTGCCATGTGGGATGGCAATACTTAACCATTGTGTGAGGTATAAGCCAGCCCTCTGGTCACCTGTTACTTTGACCATTTTCATGTCAACTCATGTCAATTTCCACTAATTACTTTACAATTGGTTTCAGTTTAGAGTCAAATAATATATTTTGAAAAATGCTTGTTCATATATATCTGTTAAATGTAGTTTATGATGATCAGTAGGTATACACGGAAAAGTACAATAATATTGGTTTTTAGGCATACCAAAACTAATAAAAGCACACATGGTGAAGCCGGGTGCAACGATAATCGATATTGGCATCACTAAAGTGACAGATGAAGAGGGAAAATCCAGACTTGTCGGAGATGTTGATTATGATGGTGAGTTATTTACCTTATTATATGTATCTCATGTCCAGTTAAAAATAAATTTACAAAAAAAAAAATAAGGCGTCAGATTTTCTTTTGGTTCTTTGAAATTGTCTTTGGTTTTTTAAAACAGTGTGATATTTAAAATAGTTTTAAGTACTTTGGTTTTTGAAAATAGTTTATTTTTTAAATAGTTTAGCTTTCTTTCTTTATAATAGGGAGTTTAAAATAGTTTTTTAATTTTTTTGTTATAGTTATTTAAGTTATGGCTTCACACTATTTTCAAGTGTATTAAACTAAAGTAGTTAAAAGCACAATTTTATTATTTCTCATTAGTCATATGGCCAGTCATTATAATATATATATATATATATTTTTTTTTTGTATCATACTGATTGTCTTATTTTCTGGCAGAGGTGAGCAAAGTCGCCGGTGCGTTAACGCCAGTGCCTGGCGGGGTCGGGCCTATGACAGTCACTATGTTGATGTACAACACTTTCCAAGCAGCTCAAAATCTTCGAGGCTAGTCTAGATAACAATAAAATTGTTACAAGTGATGTTACAGGCTAAAAGAATATATGGAATGCACCCTTATTCGCTACGACCAGACGTCACCACGCCACTCGCTAGTTACGATAACACGCCACTCGCTAGTTACGATAACTTCGAGGAATTATCGTGTTATCGTTTTCTGTATGTCACTGGAGTATTGGTAAACGATCATTTCACAAAGTTATCGTAACGCGCCGCGTCATTTTTAATTGGTCATAGCGAATAAGGGTCCTGCATAATAGCACACCTGACACAATGAATTGTATTTATTTTTGAATATAATTGAATGCTTCTCACTTATGCATAAATTAATTGATATGAGGAACGTGTTCTGGGCTATTTATCACATAACTACAAAATAATACCAGTAGTATTATCTTCACATTGTATTTCAGTGTTCTCATTATTCTTTTAGCTTATAGCAATAATATTTCCTAGATTTTGTAAAAGACAGTGTTTTTATAAGTTATTTTATTTTTATTGGCGCATACTTGAAGTATATTTCATTTATTTCGCATTTTACGATAGTAATATTAACGTATTCATAAATTATTAATTTAAAAAAATTAAAGATCTGTGGCCTATTTAAGCATATTGAGTTATTCTGTAGATACTACGAACTAGAGAAGCTACTGTTTTTGAAGTGAAAACTTCTTTGGGCGCGTTGGGCATTTTTGGGATGGGAAAAACACTTGAACACGCGACACTGTTATCGACATCTCTTTGAAGTGAAAACTTGTTTAGGCGCGTTGGGCATTTTTGAAATGAAAAAAAAAACAAGTGAACGCGGGACATTGTTACCGTTACCGACACCTCTGTATATAAGTATGTACATATATTGTGTATGTACGTACATAGATACACATGCACGATGCCATTTTTTGAGATGGGAAAAAACAATTAAACTCGCGACACTGTTACCGTTACCGACACCTCGGTATATAAGTATGTACATATATTGTGTATGTACGTACACAGATACACATGCACGATGCCATTTTTTGAGATGGGAAAAAACAATTAAACTCGCGACACTGTTACCGTTACCGACACCTCGGTATATAAGTATGTACATATATTGTGTATGTACGTACACAGATACACATGCACGATGCCATTTTTTGAGATGGGAAAAAACAATTAAACTCGCGACACTGTTACCGTTACCGACACCTCGGTATATAAGTATGTACATATATTGTGTATGTACGTACACAGATACACATGCATGTTGGCATTTTTTGAGATAGGTAAAAACAATTGAACTCGCGACACTGTTACCGTTACCGACACCTCGGTATATAAGTATGTACAAGCTCTACCGATTGGGTGTGCCGGACAGACTCGTGCTCATCTTACGAGACTTCTTGTCGAATCGCGCCTTTCGTTATCGCGTCGAAATGACGCGCTCCGCTTCCCACTCCATCAGTGCTGGAGTCCCACAGGGCTCAGTGCTCTCTCCGCTCCTGTTTAGCCTCTACACGAACGACATTCCTCGTTCGAGTGATGTTAAACTAGCTTTATTCGCGGATGACACCGCTCTTTATTATTCCAATAGGAACAAGGCCCTCATCACGAAGAAACTCCAGACCGCCGCCAATACCCTAGGGGATTGGTTCAGGAAGTGGCGAATCGAGGTGAACCCGGACAAGAGCGCGGCGGTGCTCTTCTCCAGAGGTGCACCTTCGCACCACTCTCTGCGCCACCCCGGAAGGAACCGAGGTCAAGTGACCATGTTCGACCGACCCATTCCCTGGGTCAAAGAGGTCAAATATTTAGGGGTCACCCTGAACAGTACCATGACCTTCGGCCCGCACATCAAGCGGGTCCGTCACCGAGCATCCTTCGTGCTCGGTCGTCTCCATTCGTTAATCTGCAAGCGGAGTAAAATGTCCCTTAGAAATAAGGTGACGCTTTACAAAACTTGCGTTCGTCCCATCATGACTTATGCGTGTGCTGTGTTCGGGCATTCGGCCCCCTCTCACATCGACAGACTTCAAGCGGTTCAAAACCGCTTCCTCCGTAAAGCCGTAGGAGCCCCCTGGTTCGTACGGAACGTCGACCTCCACTCCGATCTAGGTCTCGAACCTATTCGCGCCTTTATTAAAAAGGCGTCAACACGTCACTTCGCGAACGCATCTTCCCATGCGAATCCGTTAATCGTAGCCACCGCCGACTACGACCTCCCTCGCGACCCCTGCCGCTACCGCCGGCCGAGACATGTTCTCACCGACCCCCCCGATGCTTTGTCATCCCTTCTTTCCGCTCAGAATACGAGCGACGCCGTAGACGCAGACGCAGTAGTAGATCCCCTCCCATAGCCGGCGGTCGACCGGTGCGCTTAGTAGTGCACCCGTCCCCCTACAGCGACTGTCCCAACCGAGGGCGCCTCTCCGAGGCGCCCTCGAGTATGTCGCCTCTTGCCCTTCTGGCTGGCTGGAGCGTAGTGGTTGCACGCTCGCCTTTAAAATCCGGTGAAGCTGTAGAGGCCTCGAGGCCAACAGCGTAGATCATTCACACACACACACACAACAAGTATGTACATATAATATGTATGTACGTACACAGATACACATGCATGTTGGCATTTTTTGAGATAGGAAAAAAACAATTGAACTCGCGACACTGTTACCGTTACCGTCACCTCTGTATATAAGTGTGTACATATATTATATGTGTATGCACATGCATGTTGTTCAAGTTGTCACTTTGTCGGCTCTCCCGGAGTGCCACTGTTGTTTTTTATTTGTTGTACCCTGCAATCAGTCTCGTGCGACTATAATCAAACTAAAGTAAAATGGGTTTTAGGGAATCGGAGCTACTGCCCCAATTCTCTTCAGTTATCAAGCACATTGGCTCTTTTCAAACGATTAATAGCATGGAGGCGCTCGTAGCGCTTTGCGACCGCGGTGTTCTTACCGATCACCAAGGTTAAGCAGCGTTCGACTCGGTCGGCCTGAGATGGGTGACCGTTTGTGGTATTTTCATATTCGAGCGTCTCCGTGCTTCGGAAGGCACGTTAAGTCGTTGATCCCGGTTACCACTTAATGTGGTAGTCGTTAAGCCGAGTTGGAAGCCTTAAAGGCGGCTTGAGAAGTCCAACAGCGGGTGGCCACAAACCTGCCTCCACCAATCCGCACTGGGTGCGCGTGGTGGAGTATGACCTAATCTCTCTCATCTCGATTTGAGAGATAAGGCCTTTGCCTTTGGCAGTATAGGCTGATATCATTACTATAATAGGATTATTATAATAGAGGGCTAAGATGATTTATTAGGCGGTCTGAGTATTTCTCTCTGTACTGTTTAGCTTCTTTTATCACAGGTTTCTTGTCTAGTTACTCATGAATCTCTGGCGTCTCTCTCATGAAAAAATGGCGTGTAACTTGACGACTGCAGGGTTAGCGGGGATGTTTGTGTTTTCATAGATAATAAAAAGTTGTTTTTATAATTATAAAATAATACTTTGTAACCAAACGTTGAAGCACTTGAGACAAAGTAAGCTAGAATGAGTGCATTTTAAAGCGTGTTACAACTTTTGATATTGACAAGAAGCCATTTTTTTTTTTTTAATCTTAGCCCCACACTAGTATTTATTCCTGTGTCGTGGGCGCGTTTACAAACATGAAAATTCACATACACAAATACCCAGACCGAAACAAATAATTGTGGGTCACACAAAGATTTGTCCCGTGCGGGAATCGAACCCGCGACTATTAGACACAGTGGGTGGACCGGCTTAAGTTCTTAACCACTGCGCTAAATCGTCCGTCAATCGTTTATAATTTTACTGTTATTTTCTTTTTTACTTGATATTGGAGAAATACACTAAAAGTGTGGGACCATTCATTAAAATAAGGAGAAGAAGGCGTGCTAAAAAATGGTTGAGGTGTCTTCTCTAGTACGGAATATCTCAATGTTTAAGCAACTTATTGTATGGTAGTGTTCATACGATTCGATCCTTGTATGAAGCGCAGTAGAGACTATATTTACATGAAGGCTATAGTTATAAGGACGAGGAAGGTCCAAAGGAAAACTAGCTAATTTGCAAATGTATAATGGTTGAGGACATCGAAATAAAATAAATAATTGGCACTCTAAATCAGTGCCTTAAATATCTTTTCCAGTTTATAAATTCATAAGTATAATAAATGTCTGAGAGTTAATGCTGATTGGCATATTTAAAGTGATGAAATTTGCGATTGGCTAGTTAACTGTTGTACCGACCATTGTGTCATCGAATATTATATTAGATTTTCAATATTAATTTCTCATTCATAAAATTCATTTTACAATACTTATCCAAATTTTGGTTGTGTATGTTTTTCTTCAAATGGACGAATCTCTAAGAGTATATTCAAACGGTCTTAGTATTAAACGTTGTGTAGCGGGTGAATAGTTACCTACAGTCTTACAAGGATCTTTTGGCCCGCGGCCAAAATCGGATATAACGATGTAAAATTTCACTTCATGTCAGCAGAGTTGAGCTTTGCTATGAAATTTACCCCAGTTTACCGTGCGGACCCACCAGTTGTAATATCTCCTTGAAAGCTGGAAAAGTTTACTAAATGATAACCCTAATTTCACACCAACGCCCCCCGTCATAGCAATCCGTGGGCTAAAAGATCCTTGTCGGACTATATTGTACTGATTTTCTTTTTCTGTCAGTATCAGTATCATGTAAACCATTACAGTATTTATGAATCCCCAGAAAAGTAACAAAGACTCTACCACCACTTCGGAATGTCATTCCTGTGGAGATGAAGGGCAAGAAACTCCACGGTTACTGTTTTAAAATAGTATTTTTACATTTTTTTTATCCATCTACTTTTTGTTGTGGGATATGGGAGAACAATGTAGGCTGGTCTATCAGGTGGGTCTAAGTTAAACTATACAAATTATACTATTCATGTAAATGGCTACATGGTTCCCTCAATGACAGAGAAAGAAATGAAAAAAAAAAAAATTACCAAATTAATAGAAGGAAGAGAGGGAATATTAAATATAATAGCTAAACAAGTTATCCATATTTAATCAAGTGGAGCTGATCTTGTCGTCATTGACATTGATTAAAAACATAATTGTGCAATTATTCAGCCTTTATCATGGTGACCGCTAAACAATGTTTATAAGTATGGATGAAAATATATTTTGATTTTGTTATACGTAATTTTTATCTGACAGTGCTAGCCTCTTTTATTATTAAGTACATAATAACTTATTTAGATATTTATCAAGATATTATTACGATCATATATTTTTCTGAGTTTTAAGCCGTTCATTAGTTAAAAAGAAACGATCGTACGATTTTTAATTCTACAATAAAATAAATTGTGTATTTCTTGAACGACGATAAATAAAGGCTTTAGTTTTTAAGAATGATTGAGTATTATTATTGAAGGTATAATTAAGGTCGTTATTGCTTCTTCTGTTATGATTTACATATGGTATTTGAATTTGTAAAATAAAACATAATAATCAGTTATAGTTATTGTCCTGTTTTATTGTTACTAATTTTACCTTTTAAACTCACTAAATTAGTTCAATTCGAACATCCTATTTAAATGTAATTTTGTGCTTGGTTGGAATATTTTTGACGAGACTTTGATAATTTTGTTGTCACTTTTAAGTTCGACTTTAACTAGTGGAGTTTATGTAGAAGACTTTAATTTAAATTCGCCCGTTCTATTTCGCTCTCGAAATTCGAGAGTTCGTATGATCAATGCGATGAGATCATCGCATGTACAAGTGTAAGTTAAGATTTGTTTTTGATTTTGATCGAAAATAGCGTTAAACTCATCGAAAAAATATAGGTAGAATACGCTCGCCCTACGAAAAATGGCACCACTAAAAGGCAGGCAAAAGTGGACGGTGGAATTTAGTTTTATTTAATTGGTATTTCATTGTTATACCTCAAACATGAATTTATAACCCTACCTCAAAGGTAAATAAATTTAGGTATCTTAAATGTAAGGATTGTGGTTGGTAACGATGTGCTGGAGCAAGTGAATGAGTTTGTATATCTTGGATGCGCCTTCAGTAAGGATGGGAAATACACCGCTGACATAGAGAGAAGAGTGAGTGCAGGGAACAGAGTGAATGGTGCGATGGGAAGGCTACTCGGGAGCCGGCACTTAAGCCATAAGGCGCAGCTGGCCATACATAACGGAGTTCTTGTCCCAACGCTGTTATATGGTAGCGAGAGCTGGGTATGTAAGAAGGAGAATGAAAGTAGGATAAATGCGGTAGAAATGCGAGCTCTGCGGAAGATGTGCGTAGTGAAGCTGACCGACCGCATTAGCAACAGCATAGTAAGACAGCGAGTAGGTATGAAAGATAGTATCGGTGTAAAGATGAGAAAGGGCATGCTCCGTTGGTTCGGGCATATAGAAAGAATGCCAGAGGAAAGAATGACAAAACAGATATACAATGTGAAAGTGGAAGGATGCAGGTACCGGGGAAGACCTAGACTATCTTACCACGACCAAATAAACCGAGTCTTATCTGATGTAAAAGTTAAGAGTCTCCGTAACCGGCGAGCGTGTATGAGACGAACTATGAGAGTCGAGGAAGCCAGAGAGGTTTGTAAGGAAAGAACCTGTTGGAACTCTGTACCTTCTGCCTACCCCGCAAGGGATCTGGCGTGAGGTTATAGATAGATAGTATCTTAAAAATGTTACTATTCCAATTTTCTCAAATATTTGTGGTGTCTGATTTGTTTATTATTAGTTAAATATATTGGTAACTATTAAAATATAATTAAAAAAATGTACTCTCTCTTTTATTTTAAGTCCACACACACCGTCACGCCTGTATTCCCCAGAGGGGGTGGCAGAGGTGTACTGAGTACACCCACGTTTCGCCGACGATGTGAGGTCCCACGTAATAGGGGGCGAGCCTATTGCCATATACCGGGCACAATTCCAGACTCCAGACTCATACTGGGAATTTTTTGTTAGAAAAACTACATTTGTCCGACCTAGGATATTTTATTTCCCTTGTTATGATATTATTATTCGCACTAGATAACGAATCACGACCAAAATATCAGCCAAAAACGGCCGCGTTTGGACATACTCATAGCTAGCAACTGTAGAAATTAATTTTCTATCTCTATCTATATCATCACGCCAGTTCCCTTGCGGGGTAGGTAGACCTCTGGCTTCTTCCACTCTTATAGTTCGACTCATATATCTCGCTGGTTACGGAGACTTGACTTGCCCTTCAGATAAGACACGGTCTATTTGGTCATGGTAAGATAGACTAGGTCTTCCCCGGTACCTACATCCTTCCACTTTAAATTAGTTTTAATGATTTTTAACTAGTTTCTGCCGGCGACTTGGTCCGCGTTGACGTTGACAGGAACGTTGACGATTTTTCCAGGATAAAAGCATCCTATGTATATAAATAAGTAGGATAACTTCGGATCTTTTAATTATGGTAATTTTTGCAAACTGTAGCACTGACGCGTCCTCAAGTTAGCTATGGCTGGATCGAACTAATTCGAAATAAGCACACGTCTTATTTTTCTATCTTTTCCGGACTGTCACCTTAAATCTAGTACAAATAATATATCTATGATATTAGGACTTGGACACATATACGACGGATGCGGTCACCCCGAGGGCTCAGTCCTTATTTGCTATGATCAATTAAACACGCAACGCGTTACGATACGTCTTTGTAATGATCGTACTTAGTACTCCAGTCACATACAGAATACCATTACACGGTCATTTCACGAAGTTATCGTTACGCGCCATGTTTGGTCATAGCGAATATGAGCACTGTGTCGTATTTCTTGTACAGTTCATTACAATTATAATACAATCTGAATTCGTCACCTGGTGAAATAATTTTTTAGACTAATCTTGAAAGGATTTCGCACACAAAGTGATGAAGATTTTACGCGGACACGCTTTAGGAAGTAACGCCGTAAATTCTCTTCATTGGTACCCGTAAAGAGTTACGGGCACCAATGAAGAGAGTTTACGGCTCTACTATTGATGGGTTCGTTTGGCGAAATGTTTTCGCGCTCTATCTACTCGTATGAAATGGTGGTACTTAAACGGCTCACTGCGGCGTAGCATTAATTGATTGAAGATATATTCGTATAAAAACAAGGGCCGTATCAAAGCGGATCGGATCAGTGAGACGTGCACTCGCCGAGATATCGGATGCGCGGATCCATCGGTTATAGTATAGATAATGTAAGAAGATGTAGCAGTAGTTTAAGTAGGTGTTAAGTTCCGACTAAGTCGATTCCCTTTTCCCGTCCCTATGATCATATCACATCCCTACCAAGAGTCAGTCGGCCCTTTCCTAAGGATTTATTTTACCTATTTTATTTTTTAATTTCATTTTTGGCTTCTCTTTTAACCTCTATACTCTTTCGGCAAGTAATATCCCCCCGCGACCGCTCTGCCCCGCGGCGCCTTTGGTGGGTGTACACAGACATATAACTGGCATGAGTACGAAGGACCCGCGCCTACATTTTTGTTATATTTAGGTATAATATTTAGCGCTCGTAGCGCTGTGCGACCGCGGTGTTCTTACCGATCACCAAGGTTAAGCAGCGTTCGACTCGGTTGGCCTGAGATGGGGGACCGTGTGTGGCATTTACATATTTGAGCGTCTCCGTGCTTCGGAAGGCACGTTAAGCCGTTGGTCCCAGTTACCACTTAATGTGGTAGTCGTTAAGCCGAGTTGGATAAAAGCGGATTGATAAGTTCCAACAGCAGGTGGCCACAAACCTGATCACTTGGTCCTGGTTTCAAATCCTAGGTCGGACAATATGAGTCTGGAGTCTGAAATAGTGCCCGGTATATGGCAATAGACTCGCCCCCTATTACATGAGACCTAACACCGTTGGCGAAAAGTAGGTGTACTTAGTACACTTGTTTTTTTTTTTTATTTATCATTATGGACTTTATGGTCAGAAATAAAAGATAATAATTTAATTTTATACGCAGGAGTGGCAGAGATGTAGGACGTTACAGCATACACTTACGTTTTTTCTGACAATAATAAGTCCCAATGTAATCCCAAAGTTTCCCAGGGTAACTTGCATAATTCCAGACTCCGGTCTACAACTGAGAATGTTTTGATAGGAAAATCTCAATAGGTAGATAACACTGTTCGGCAGTGGCGGATTTAAACATTTGCCGCCAGTAGGCTATTAAATTTTTGCCGCCCCTACTAACCTCTGCAATTTAATACGTACTCATGTTCACAATCATATTTATTACATTTTCTTTGTTAATGAAATTGCAATTTTATGATTTGTGCTTTATCGTCATCTTTAAAATAATATTAGTTAAGAAACTGTCACACTGAGCCCTGTTAAGAAACTGTCCCACTGTTGGGCACGGGCCTCCTCTAAAACTGAGAGGGTTTAGGCTATAGTCCACCACGCTGGCCTAGTGCGGGTTGGCGAACTTCACACACCTTCGAGAAACTCTTAGGCATGCAGGTTTCCTCACGATGTTTTCCTTCACCGTTTATCGTCATCTTTACATGTTTTTTTCCCCGTTATTAGTATGAATGTTAACTAAGGGATCTTTGTTTCAGTTCCTAGATTATTCTTACAACTCACGATTTAGTGAAGTTTATACAAGAAATAGTCTCTCTCTTAGGCATGCAGGTTTCCTCACGATGTTTTCCTTCACCGTTTATCGTCATCTTTACATGTTTTTTTCCCCGTTATTAGTATGAATGTTAACTAAGGGATCTTTGTTTCAGTTCCTAGATTATTCTTACAACTCACGATTTAGTGAAGTTTATACAAGAAATAGTCTCTGGGTATATTTTTGAGCTAAGAAAAGCTCAATCATCTACTACTTATAAATTAAAATTGTGCTAAATTTGCCGGCCCCCGTAAAATTTGACGCCCTAGGCTCCAGCATACTCAGCCAGTTGGTAAATCCGCCACTGCTGTTCGGCATAAGACTCGAATCCAGAAATCTTTTAATTTAATCTTCACCAAATGTAACTCTAGCTAAAACTGTAGAACTTCTGTTCTCCCTACACAACGTCTGTACATCGTATTGGATCGTCTTAAAGATACATCAGTTACACAGCTAGTCGGTTCATTGAGCCTCCCTTAGACGGGCGAGGCTAATCTTCCAGTAATCACAGAGTCATGTGATACCTTCACGGCACATTTGCTTTGTTTAACCAATTTTTCAACCCCCCCGAACAATTGCTTATACGAGAAATACTCCGAGCGTCGTTTTAAATGGAAATCTTGCGCGCAGATTTACGAATAATGAAGAGGAAAAAATAGAAGCAGTAGATAGTAAATATTTTGTGAAGAATAAAAGTAATATCTATGGCATTTTGCGACTTATGAGTTTTGTAATAAAAATGAATATTGCTTAAAATAATATAATACATATTATTTTATTACTATTAGAGCGGAGAAAGAGAGGTTTGTAAGGAAACAACCTGCTGGAACTCTGTACTCTCTGCCTAGCCTACTAGGGATCTGGCGTGATGATAGATAGATCATTACAAATTCTTTATTTGTTTCGGCTTATTGTTTTAGGTACCTACTAGTTTCTGCGAACCTTGCTTCTTGCAAAATTTCATGATTCTAATTTTTTCGTGGTTATGTGTGTGTGGATGATCCACGCTGTTAGCCGAGGGGCCATTACAACTTCACCGGGTCAGAGAGCGAACGTGCAACAGTTACACTCCGGGTGGACGGGCAAGGGAGCAACAACTACTATTTCAAGGAGGAACGGAGTCGACCTGGCCTGTCGCAATGGGCTAGGACTACGAGGTGTCTCACCGTGGAACTCTGCACTGGCCGGCGGGCAAAAGATTCTTCGACCACGCATGCTGAGTAGGATGTAGCCTAGGGCGGCAAATTATAGGGGAGCGGCGAATTTAACTCAATTTTTTTTTATAAGTAGTACATGATTGAGCTTTTCTTGTGTAAACTCACTAAACCGTGAGTGGTAAGAATAATCTAGTAACTGACACAACGATCCCTTAGTTCACTATCATACTAATAACGGGAAAAACTTGTGTAACGATGACGATAGAGCACAAATCATAAAATTGCAATTTTATTGACAAAGAAAATGTAATCAATATTATTGTGAACTAGGGTATTGAATTGCAGAGGTTAGTAGGGGCGGCAAAAATTTAATAGCCTACTGGCGGCAAATGTGTAAATTCGCCACTGACCTCGCCGAAGAGTTGGGAGTCTGATCTTATGTCCGGTATCTTTATTCGATGGGACGGAAGTAAAGGCATCGAGTGGCTGATTCTGGGGAAGTAGGTACCCTATGTAGGCTTTGATGAGTGGGTTTATTGACCAAGTCTTTTGTTTTAGAAACTTCAAATATTAACCCCGCCGAGGGATCGTGTACTTAGCATTTGACATAAATTTCAACTTCGCATTTAACCGTTAACTAATATCTATTAAATAAAAAAAACTGACTTATATAGTATATTTGAGTAACTATTTAAAAGTAAAGACACAAACAATTTAATGCAATGTTAAATGTACTGCGAACTAAAGAGGGTTTTCTTCCACAATTCATTTGCGGTGTAAGGGCATTAGACTAACTTATTGCATTTTTATCCCCCCAAGATACAGCTTTATGTAAAATAAAGTTGCTAAGAACTTCTACACTCCGTTAGGGATGGACTAAGTGAATTGTTCACAGAACGACGTTGCAATTTTAAGAGCAATTTTATGTGACTGAACGAATACGACTTTTGAATTTAATATTAGTTACCACTAAGTATTTTTTTTGTTATTAATATCTGAAGCTGAAGGACAAGTCCAGTCTTAAACTATGAGAGTGGAGGAAGTCAGAAAGGTCTGTAAAGAAAGAACATGTAGGAACCTTTTACACTCTGCCTCCCCCTAAAGGATCTGGAATGATGATATAGACCGAGACATAAAAGATTCTCTTCTTCTCTTTGTTTAAAATCCATGCGATCATAAGTGAACTGGAAGGATGTAGGTATAATTTAATGTTGCGACGCCAGATCAAAACTTTGTATCATATGCAGTCATGGATGTTATCGATAGGGCCACAGCACTGGTTTAAAGCGAATTGTCTTTCAAAGATCAAAGGCTAAATGACGCTCTTATTACGCATATCTTTATAAACAGTGAAACTATGCCCTGCGAGATCCACAACTGTTTCATGTAGGTACTCATAATTCAACATATTGTGATCAGCAATTAATTGCATATGAATATCATAAAAAGACTCGCGACGTTTTAGTGTAAGCATGGCGACGCCATAAATAAAAAAAAAATTGTTTATTGCAGTAACTTAAAATTAGTTTACATAGAACCTTTAGGAATATCCTTTTAAGCAATAGCTTGCTTGTGTTAGGAAATTCCGTCCTTCCACAATTGATGCAAGTAAGAACAGCGACGCCAAATCAATAAGACGTCGTGACGCCATGTAAAATCGCGACGCCGATTCATCATCAGAGCGTAGCGTGTACCGACGAAAATATAACATACACATTCACGCCTATATTCCCCAAGCGGGGGTGGCAGAACTGTACTTATTGCCATGCACGGGAACAATTCCAGACTCTCGACTAATACTGGAATTTTTCGATAAAAAAACTACATTTTTGCGTCGTAGGCTTTGAATCCAGGACCTCGTGATTGTAAAGCGCATTATTAAATATTTAAATTTGATACCATGTAAAATTGCGACCCCGATTCATAGATAAATAAAATATTATATTTTCAGACACAAAAACCTATACTGAGTTAGTAACAAAAAAATATAGCGCGTGATAACTAGGTATTATATAATTAATATAAAACTGATGTCATCCATATTCCTATTCATAAGGTCACATTATTATTATTATTATCTAGCCGTTGGTGTCCCACTGCTGAGCTAAGGCCTCCCTCCTCACTTTCCACTCCACTCTGTTTAAAACAATCGAGGGCCAATCACTCATAAAGACGTCCAGTTCGTCCCGCAATCTCTTCCTGGGCCTGCCGCGATGTCCTTTAAAACTAAGAATAAGGAGATATTAGTAGATTTATTATTTTGGCCAGATGAATATTTTTGTGCATTTATTTAAAGCAAAGTTTTTATTTCTACGAAGATTTTAACTCTGAAAAATTAAAAAGGAAATCCTTTACGCCTATATTCCCTAAGCGGAGGTGGGAGAGGTGTACTGAGTACAACCACTTTTCGCCGACGATGTTAGGTCCCATGTAATAGGGGAAGAGGCTATTGCCATACATCGGGCACAATTCCAGACTCCGGACTCATATTGGGAAGTTTTCATTAGAAAAACTACATTTATCCAACCTAGGATTTGAACCCTAGTGATCACAAAGCGATGCACTTTGCCACAAGACCAACGAGGCATTTTTATTTATATTTTAGCAATTGCTGATAATCCACCCGTTGTTATTATATCATTTGGTTATAGTCCTTTTCACCAGTCATGGGTACGCTGACGGTTAGAATTTGACGTTTCTAGAAAGGTGGTGAGTGTGAAATAGAATCGATTGAATATCGTATAGAGAAAATATATAACGAAGAATGAATCGATATTAATAAAAATAATTTAGAAAAAAGAGAACAAAATAAAATAATCTCGTTATTTATTTACGAATCAAGCCATTAGTCAGAAAAGTTGTCTGATAAATCGCTTGATTCGACGCTTACGTGTATTATTATTAAAAAAAATTAATTTCATGATAGCGCATCCACGTTTATTTATTAATGTATTGACCATTGCCTTATACTTTGCGGTGGTAGTTAGAGAGGTCTTACACACTGTTTCTCAGGGAGTCCGCATCCGTTTCCGCACAGACGGCAGCCTTTTCAACTTGGCTAGACTTAAGGCTCGCACTAAAGTCTCTTACGCACTGATCACTGAGATCATGTATGCTGATGACTTGTGCTTCCTATCAGAATCCCTAGACGGCCTGCAACAGCTGATGTCCGCATTCCACCAAGCCTGCCGTAAGTTTGGCTTAAAGATCAGTGTCAATAAGACGGAGGTGATGTCCCTGGACATGCACGGTCACGAGACACTGACCATAAAACTTGGTGAGGATGTGCTAAAGCAGGTGGATAGATTTCGCTATCTGGGGAACACTGTAACATCCAAGTGTGACCTTGATGCTGAGATCAATAGCAGGGTGGGTACCGCAGCTGCGGCATTCGGCAAGCTATGTACCAAGGTCTTCTGCTCGCATAACCTTAAGTTGCCCACTAAGATATCGGTGTATATGGCAATCGTGCTGCCAAACCTCCTATACTCCTCTGAGACGTGGTGTGTATACCGCCGCCACATTCGCACTCTGGATCGCTTCCACCTTAAATGCCTCCGTACCATCATGAGGATCAGATGGTCCGATAGAGTGCGAAATACCGAAGTTCTGCGACGAGCCAATGTTGGTGGCATTGAGGCCTATTTAATGCGTCGACAGCTTCGGTGGTGCGGTCACGTATCTCGTATGGCGGAGGAAAGAGTGGCGAAGCGCATCTTCTACTCTGAACTGGAGAAGGGCAAGCGGAATCATGGCGGTCCCCTCCTCCGGTACAAGGATGTCCAAAAGCGACATATGAAGAGATGCAACATAGAGCCCTCTCGTTGGGAACGTTTGGCAGCACAGCGGCCAGAATGGCGCAGGATGGTGAACAGCCAAGTACACGAGTTCGAGGCTCAGCGTAAAGCTGACCTTGACGCCAAACGCAATCAGTTAAAGGCCCGCCCACCTGCTGCCATATCATACAACTATGAGAACGGCGTACTTACGTGCCCTCAATGTGCACGGAGTTTCGCCGCGAAGATAGGCTACATAAGCCATCTTCGAGCGCATCAGCGGCATTACTCTGACTAGGGGTCTTTAAAGTGGTCGCCATGGCCGAAATCGGTCGGATCAATCATCATCATCATCATCATCATTGACCATGATACTAAATATTTAGTCAGATACGAATAATATATTCGAAATAAATCGGCAATCGATTTTGTACATTTTAAAAAACAACATATCGATAATAACGATTTCATTGCGTCAGTCCCTAAAACGCAAACCGTTACAATTTACATATTAGAGTCATGATCATCATCATCTCCCTATACTTGTCCACTGCTGAACATAGGACTCCCCAATCGCTTTCCAGCGTAACCGGTCCGATGCCACCTGCATCCAACGACTTCTAGCGATTTTCACAATATTTTGTTTTTTAAATAATTGGGCAAATTCATACACAGTACATGGTTTAAATAAAAACTAAATTAGATTTTCGATGTATTATTATACTCCTGTTTATTTTTTGGATTCTAAATTTTGAATATTCTTAAATACAATATGCGTGAAATGGAATACGATCAAACGTCACCATACTCATGTGTCGTGAAAAAGACTAGTATACGTTCAGTAGGAATTAATAAAAATTTCGTAA
This sequence comes from Phalera bucephala, assembly GCA_905147815.2. Classification (NCBI taxonomy): domain Eukaryota; kingdom Metazoa; phylum Arthropoda; class Insecta; order Lepidoptera; family Notodontidae; genus Phalera; species Phalera bucephala. Next base: position 53,343,160 of record LR990609.1, read on the forward strand.
TAATAAAAAGCGCAGATATCAATATTTGTGTTACCAATATATTTATGCAAGCATTAAATAATTGGGTAAAACGTTGTAGCTTCAAAATATGGAAAAAAACAAAAAAAAACCAAAAAAATTGTTGGTAACGCAAAGATTTGAGTTGCCTACGTTCAAACTGCTAGACCAAGCCGTCGTATCGTCGATTTGTAAGTGGTCTTGGTACATTATTATTAATATTAGAAAAAGAAACGTAGTCCCACACTAGTATTTATTCCTGAGTTGTGGGGGCATTTACAAACATGAAAATTCACATACATAAATACCCACACGAAAAAACATAATTGTGGATTACACAAAGATATGTCCCGTGTGGGAACCGCGACTATTAAGACACAGTGGGCGGAGCGTCTTAAGCTCCTAACCACTGCGCTTAATCGTCAGCCTTTATAGTAACGTTGTTGCGAAAGCGTGCTCTATGAAATAGAAGGCCCTGCCACTTTCATCTGTATTTTGTTCTGAGAAAAGGATGGCACATTCACTCGAAAGAGTCACGCTGACGTCAATGCCTTCATGCTAAGCTCCCGGAGTGGGCTTTGTCGTCAATTTGTTGTGTGTGGGAATACTCATACTACAAATTAACGACATAACGACTGCGTGGGATAAACGCCGGTTTCAATATTCAACTCGAGGATAGAAATTTGTATGGGAAATCTGTCAAAATTCTACTGACAGTAAGCAAATTTATCCTTTGAGTTTTTTTTTGTTGCAATTGCGTTTACATTGTGCCATTGTACAAAGTTTACGAAAATTCATTTTTAATTCAACTCCCCAATGAACTTGATGACAAAGATGATAATGAAATTGATGAGGTGCCGATTGCGACGGCCGTTTTGAGGGAAATCGACAAGGCACGTTTTATCACTTTGTTACAATTACCTTCACTCATGCACATATAGGAATACATAATGGTTAATATTCCACCAACATTACTCATTATAATTCGAAATAACACAAGTTTTGGAAATTAAAACAAATTGACAACATCACTCTTCGATTTCCCGCCAAAACTCATCCTTTGAGTTGAATATTGAAACCGGCCATTTGTGTCGGTCTAAGGGCTTAGTACGAACAGTTTGACGTTATAGTAACGTCGTACAAAGCAAGTCGAGAAAGCTTATTGACACATTAATCTTTATTCAATAAAATTGAAGTGTGAACAGGATGGCACATCAACACGAAATCGTTACCGTAACGTCAATGTGTTCTTGCTAAGCCCCCAGAAGTTTACCTACTTGAGAGTCCGTTATGTGACTCAGTGTAGACAAGTACAAAATAACCACAGCAGACATATTATGTTCAATTTATATAACAAAGGTAACTACTACCTAGGCATGACAAGGTTATTATATATATTAAACAGAATACAAGTTACAATTTATTATACTCTTGTTAATTTCGAGTAAACTGAGCTCTCTAATATAATACACGAGTTAATATTACAGATTTATCGCTCCGTGAGGGACCCGCCTGCTGTAAATATGATAAAGTTTAACAATAAAATAATTTGTGAAAATTTGAAACGTCATTTAAATAATTTGAATAATATGGATTTATATAATACTGGTATTTATTTCATTCAGTTTAATCTACAAATTCTGTGGACCAAAGCTCAGGCCTATATTTCCCAACCGGGAGTGGCAGAGGAGGAATTCGAATTTTTATGGGCGACGATATGTATGAGAAAGTTATAGGGGCAGCGGTGATATTGCTTATTTATCCGTAATGGACTTTAAAGAAATATAACCCTAACTAAATAAAATGTTTAACCCTCTCATTTAACCTCTTTGGGGATGAATATCTTTAGAAATAGGTTCATCTACGATTTATAAAAAAGTTTCCTTGCAAATTTTCATAGTTTGAGACACAAGTGATAAATTATTGTCAGTCAGTCAGTGTCAAAATTTTGTATTGATTTAAATACCCGTCATTTTTCTAAGTGCTTTGCGGATGATTGCATCACTTGAAATATCTCAGTCAACTTCATATTATTTCTAAAACACGTATGTTACAACAGAGCACATTACTTATGAAAAGAAAAACAGTCTAAAGGTTGCTTTGTTCGATGAGTCTATGAATAATAAATTAAATAATACGCCATTGGCTAACACGCAAAGGGCACGAAGGCTCGTTTACAACCTTGTAACACAAAGCAAGGGCTAAGCACAAACCAATTGACGCTATTGTAACGTTGTCCAGAGTGCTGTCACGTTTATCTTTATATATATATATATATATATATATATATATATATATATATATATATATATATATATATATATATATATATATATATATATATATGTGTGTGTAGCGCTGTGCGACCGCGGTGTTCTTACCGATTACCAAGGTTAAGCAGCGTTCGACTCGGCTGGCCCGAGAGGGGTGACCGTTTTTGGCATTTTCATATTCGAGCGTCTCCGTGCTCCATCCGGAAGGCACGTTAAGCCGTTGGTCCCGGTTACCACTTAGTGTGGTAGTCGTTAAGCCGAGTTGGAAGCCTTAAAGGCGGCTTTATAAGTTCCAACAGCAGGTGGCCACAAACCTGTCTCCACCAATCCGCACTGGGTCCGCGTGGTGGAGTATGACCTAATCTCTCTCACCTCAATTTGTGAGAGAAGGCCTTTGTCCAGCAGTATAGGCTGATATAATATATGATCATAGAGTATTAATTTTGGTACTAAGTGTTGTTTTATCCAGTTCTGACTGCCAGCTGGCTCAAGAATAGTATTGATATACCAAAGATCTTAATTCAGGAACGCCCTTTCGCAGGTCTCACTGATGGCGACAGAAGTACTTATAAATATATAATATCTGCAAGTGAAGGAGGCCAGAGAGGTCTATGAGAAATCAACTTGTTGGAACTCTGTACTCTCTGACTACCCCGCAAGAGATTAGTAGTAGGGTAAACGCGGGGTAGACATCCAGGTCAAACTCAAACTCAAACTCAAATAATTTATTTTGTATAAGCCCTGCGGGGGCGCTTACAAATAGTCAATTTACATTTTTTTTAAATCTAATTTAACTACAAATCTACCACCGGATCGGAACGCGGCCTCCACTGAGAAGATCCGGCGATGAAACTCAGCGGGATTGTCTTTTTTTATTTAATTCTCTTTCCCTTTTTTCCTTTCAATTTTTTTATCATATTGTGTGAATATAATGTTTAGATTACAATTAAATAGCTTACACTCTAGCTCCAGTGTGATGCCGTACGACCGAGATATGAGACTAATGAAGTTATTTATAAAGAGTGTCTGAAGGATTCCAGATAGGTAGAGAGGCATATTCAGGCAGAGATTGCAAAGTATTCTATTTCGATAGATATCATTTTATTTTTTGGTTTAGCTACAATTTATAATGAAATTCCCTTGCAAGATATATCGTTTGTTGTTTTTTTATTAGCCGAGTGTCCGTTGTTAACAGCTCTAGGGTAACAAAGGCTCTATTAATCAAACCAAAAACAATTTCCTCCATACTATTTCTGAAGTATTAACGTTAAATATAAAACAAGAATTAACTACAATGCACCTACCATAGGCTGTCTTTCCAGATGTGAAAAGACAGTCTTTCTATTGCCTATTGAAAAAAGCCTCCAAAACACAAACACACATCAATTTAAAACCATTAGTGTTACTTGAAATACGATAAGTATAAAGTCGTTATTATTCTGAATGCGTTACGTCCGTTCAGTACCAAAACCTAAATAAAATAAAACGAAAGCCGACCGCTTTAATTCTAAAAAGGTACCTTTATATGTTCGGTACTTATTTTTATTGGTGCTATTGAAATATTTTGTGTTTCATTGGACTGTGGGTCGAATCGATTTGTGTTTTGTATATTTTTACGTTTTCCTGGGCTTTTAAAGAAGAAAATGTGTTTTTGGGATAATAATGGTTTTCCTAATATTACAGGTATACTACAATAATATATAAATTAACCTATACTGAATCATTACTGGGCAGAGGCAGGTCATGAATCGAGATGAGAGATTTCTATAATGTTTGTTTATCCTCCGTGACCCAACTGCTGGCACAACCAGCCGTGGTGAAGGAAACTTCCCTTTCCCGTTGTTTTTTGTTAATTCATCAATAACAAAATGTTATATTTTTTCTCCTTTTAATAAAAAGGTGACGAGCGATTTGGCGCAGTGGTTTTAAGAGCTTAAGCCCCTCCGATCACTGGGCCCGATATTCGCAGGTTCGATTCCCGCATCAACAAAAATTTGACCCATGCCGTCATTATTTATCTCTTTATTTAAATAATGGCCAATATCCGTATCTAACTGACAATTTGCAATCTAGAACAAATAATTCAAAGTCTTGTAAGTGCTTATATCGAAGTCACACACAATATAACCCCATATGTGTTAATGGGTATTGAAATATAACCTCAAAATCTAATATTTTTTGTGCCATATTGAAATTGCCCTACTTGTACGTTTAATAATAAATGCCTTAAAATAATTTATGGGTGATTTGTAATCATACAAATATTTATTCATTGCTGTTGGTTCTGGGGCAAATCATGTATGGGCGCAGAACGACGTCCTTTACATACATAAACACCCAGAGCGAAAAAAAGGTCATATTGGACCCGGGTGAACTGCTTAGGCATGGCAAATTTCAACTCTGCAAAATAAGAAGAAGTGCTTCTGATTTAGTTTGCAAGATTTGACATAAACAACCAAACATGGTAAGTTAAATAAAATCTTCTGAAAATGGCGCTCAGATTGATGGCTACGGCGTGAGCCGTATTTTCATAGGTAGTATTATATTTCTCAAGTTATATAAACAGTATCTCAGCGCACATGAATGAATATTATTGAAATAAAAGTTAGGTTTCGAACGTCCTCGAACGAGGTCACGTTGGGACAAGTACCTGTCACAGACTGAGTAAGTTATAGTGTGTTCACTCTAACGCATGCTAAATAATAATTAATTGAGGTGTCTCTAGTATGTAGTAACTCAATAGTTCAGTGATAGTAGACTGACTGTAGATTTGTAGTCAGTATTTTATTCTTAACTGTTAAACCAGGTACTTTTTATCTACCTAGAAAATATCGCCAGTGCTCGGAAATATTTAGCGCTAACGTTTTTACACCCAGATTGTCGCATTTTTTCCTACTTTGGAACTTCAATTTGTCTGGATTTAAAATGGCTGGGATACTTATCTCTCAAGTCGTTTTTAGAAAAATCTAATTTTTATCCCATTTTAGTACTGGAAATTGTGGAAGTTGTCCTAGATTGATAATATAGCATTCGCGTTTCTAGACTTCAGAAAGTAGAGTACGCCGATTTATTATTGAAGAACGGTGATTTTATTGTAGGAGGTAACCTATATTCATTATACTATTTGGTAGGTAATTTCTTTTGATACAGTATAAGATACAGTAATATTATTTAAGTATACCTGAATATATGTATATCCAAGGCTCAAAGCCCAACTAATCCTCGAATCCGTCCGAGTTTTAGGTCGGACAAAGTTTCATTGGGGATTTTTTTATCGAAAAACTTTCTCTAACAGTCCTAAGTCTGATATTATACTGATGGCAATAGGATTTTCATAAGAAAATCAGTTTATTTTTGAAAACAATAATGTTATACACATAATTTGTACTATTTAAAAAAAAGAAAAGATGATTTCGGTAGGGTGGCATGTCATGAGAGGACTCATGACATGCTTCTTTGATTACCGTTGTGTCGTACCGAATGTCGTTACGTCACCGCTCACCTTCCGCGCAGTCAATACACTTACTCCTTATTATTACAAATTTATATCACTTAATGACGTGACATAATTACAAATCTATATGTCACATATAGAATATAAGTTTACCTTTCTATTAAAAATCACTTCTTAATTTTCTCTTACACGTTTTTACAAAACATAGTTCTGGCATATTAAACCGTAACATTATTTGTGCAAAACCGACGGAATTCTTGCTGAGTACGTAGAGAATTTACATAATAAGTGGTTGCAGTCTTGTGGCGATATCTTGCTTGTGATGATATCCCGCGTACGGGACTCGTATCGGGAGTTCTGGTGAAATACGAGAATTATGGAAATCTTGCACGGTTTATTAGTGAAAAGTGCTTATCTGGGAAGGGTTGTGTACTCTTCATTTTATGGTAATACACCTTTACGGCTTCATTCCCCAAGAGGACGTGGCAAAAGTGTTGTATCTAATAATTATAATATCCACTTTAATTTCGCCGGCGACTTTAGGTTAATTTTTACGGGGGGTGAGGCTATTGCCATTACAATTCTCTAAGACTTCAGATTCGTCCTGAGATTTTTTGATAGAAAAACCAATAACTTTGTCTGACTTACGCATTGAATCCATGCCCACCATTTGCACCATACATCGCTAGATTATTATATCTCTGCTACTCTCCCTTGGAAAATGCGGCCGTGACGGAAGAATTTTATTATATCAGTCCTCCAACTCGAGCAGTTCTCAACCCGTAGTGATAATTTACGGTTACAGATACTTATGTTTACCGAATGAAGTGGTATCTGGGACTTACTGCTACACCTTTCGAAGTACGGAGACTTAAAAATGAAAATACTATCAACTGTTATCTACCACAGACTGAACGAGTCGGACGCTGCGAAACCTTGGTGATTCTGTGAAATTTGGTAGGTGAAATTTGTTTCACAGATTTTGGTGATTCTTTTATGCAGGCAATTTGCTTCACGGGCCTTTACCAACTTAGGCAACATTGCATTCTACTATATAGGCAATTTACTTCGCGGATATATCACTATTTGTTTCATTGGTACTACAGGAAGAGGATAGACAATTTTTTTCATAACTATTGCACTTAGGTATCCTGCATTCTTGCTTTTTAGACAGGTCGCTCATAACTTATCGGTAGATACATCAAGCATCTAGAACTAAGTATAATCCGACTATCGTAGTAGAAGACAAAACTACTCAATATAAGCCTGTAACGCCAACGTAGCTAGCTTGTCTAGCTTTCACCGTGTGAAGTATTGGAATTCTTTTCAATGAAGCTCACAGTTTCAGCTGATTTAATTTCCTGTCCCTTTTACGTTACTTGCATGTTTTTGCTGGGAAATTGAAAAGGCTATCTTGAGAGTTTTCTGTTTGCCATTTTTATGTTTTCTTGTGTGAGAGTAAAAAAACTGCCACTGCTTTCTTCTCTTTTTATTTTCTTTTACTACTTTTTCTCTTTATTTTAAATTCGATATATCTATCTATCTATATCATCACGCCAGATCCCTTACGGGGTAGGTAGAGAGCACAGAGTTCCAACAGGTTCTTTCCTTACATACCTCTCTGGCTTCCTCTACTCTCATATTTTAAATTCAAAGTCAAAAATAAATTGTTGCTGTAGCCTAAAGAAGATGCCTATGTGTAGCAGTGGTCTAATTCGGGCTGGTAGTCTGTCGTCATAGTAGTCTTACAGGGGGCCTTTGTTATCTAGCAGACGTGATGTTTATCGGGTGATAATGCTGATAAGAAAAACAGCTCTCGAATAAAAAAGTAAAAATTGTTATACCTTTATAACAACCACCGGATGGCACCACTGAAAATATCCAGCTAGATCTATATCTAGTATTTTGTAACATTGATAATAAAAGAATTGATCGTAAGTTTTGTATGAAGTACTCAAAACGTCGTCGAAAGCTTAAGTCAAAATAAAATCCATTAAGAATTTGTTTTAAAATTTGTGCGTGATTGCATTATTAATAAAAAATCAATCTGATATTCAACATTTTATTATTAAGACCTTTATAAAACGCAGCTTTTTTAATGAAATCAATTTCCTCGAAGTTTATTTAAGTAAAATGAACACACAATAACTTTTCACTTCACATAAAAAAAGTATTCCATATTAAGTTGATTCGAAAATCCCGCACTATTCAAATATTGATCCACTCGCATCCCTTGATATGAACCTGATTTAATGAACGAATGAATGGGTATTCATTCGTTTGTGAATGTAATACTGGGAATCACGTTCACTTCACTGAATCTATTAGTCCGGTGTGTTCATAGCATTCTTTTTTTGTTTGCTGTAGTTCTGGCTGGGTTAATATAATGGGTCATGGCTGTATGTTTTTTTTACATACAGTGTGATCAGTAATTGGAGTATTATACCGGGAGTTGTTGCATTTACACGCCAGTTTTAACAACTATTATTACAACGTTTTTTTTGTATTTTTTTTCGATTTCCCATATAAGTTCACTCGATTAGTTGATAAATTTGTATTCTTAGACTAAAAAACACAATCTACAGAAATGAAAACAATAGGACAATAATTTAATCCGATTTTAAAACAGAAATATGTACCTATTCCAAAAGCGTTTATTTATTTCAAACTTACTCCTAATGTAATCAGTGAATAGTGGAAACTTCGAGTCTTTCGTTCGAATCCTAGGCGGAAAAATATAGTTTTTCTATTAATAATTCTTCGTATCGGTCCGAAGTCTGGAATTTTGCACCGGTAAATATGTACACACACACGCCTAATACCGTATTTGTGTATTTAAAAAAAAATAAAAGATAAGATTTTAAACCACGAAAACTTACTTTTAAAATATACATTACGCTGAAAAATAGAGCAAAACCACAACTAATTAGTTAGAACTAAAACAACGTAGTTAAGTGGGTCTAAGGCCACGTAATAAACTAAATGTTAATACGCTATACATGTTGCGAGACGCCTCGCAGGCATCCCACAAGACGCCTCGGTAATGTCCAAATAATTACTCCTGTCTAGATGAGTTGGAAAGTTTAAGTACGCGCTATTAGTGGAGTTGTTTGTTTATTATTTTAGACCTAGGCTCTGCTGGAAGCGGGTGTGTAGGCTATTTCTCAACTACCGATAAAAAGAAAGATGTTATAATTTGCTTATAGAGAACAGTAATTCTAAATAGAAAGATAATACTTTAATAAGCTATACATGTTGCGAGACGCCTTGTAGGCTTTCCACAAGATGCTTCGGTAACGTCCAAATAATTACTCATCTCTACATGAGTTGAAAAGTTTTGTAAGTAGGCGTTATTAGCGGAGTTGTATCTTTATCGCTTTAACCTAGGCTCTGCTGGAAGCGGGCGTGGAGCATATTTTAATATCACGTTTTTATCAACTCGCTTTGGTGTCTGTCTGTCTGTCCGTTCGGTACAAATATTGCAAACGCTTTTAAACTAACATTTCGATACGCTAGAGACTTGAATCTTTGAACATCAGAACTGGATGACAATGCAATAATATGGTACCGTGAAGCTGGTATGATGATGGAGCCGGAAGGTGGCTATAGGAACCCCTTCAATTTTATAAATAACTAGCGGCCCGTCCCGGCTTCGCACGGGTGAACATTTATTTTTTAAACATAGCTTATGTTACTCGATGATAATGTAGAATTCTAATGGTGAAAGAATTTTTGAAATCGGTCCAGTAGCTTTTGAGTTTAATCGTTACATACATACAAAAATACAAATCTCTTCTCTTTATAATATTAGTATAGACTTAGTCGTATTTGAGCTCGTTAGATTTGCCTTGACAAGTGTTATATTTCTAAGTGGTGTCCAGGGTCTGATGATGAAGCCAGAAGGTAGCTATAGAAACTTTTACATTAAAGAACATAACGCCGTAGTGTCTGGGCTTGTTAAATTTGTCTTCAAAAATACTACATCCTTGCAGGGTATCCAAGGTCTGATGATGAAGCCGGAAAGTCAAGAAGCCGGTGGTCGTAGGAACTCTTAAAATAAATTACATAGTCCCGTCGTGTTTGAGCTCTTTAAATTTTGTCACGACATGAACCACAGATCTAGGCGGTTCAGATTCAGAGTTTGATGATGGGGCGGGAATGTGGCCTCAGAAACTGCTTACCTTAACAAAATGGCCTCATGATTTTACACAAGGCTTAAGAGTAGAATTTTTTTTGATAATCCAAATTTTTAATATGCCACGTTTTTAAAACGGACTAAATATTATAAAATAATAGCTCTATATCATTATGCGAGATTCCTTCCAATACTATCCATCACTTGCACTACTTACATTCCTTACTAGGAACTATCCTCTATCTCTTACCTGCGCCCCACGTTTTTCGTTTTAAATTACTTTACATGTTTTCTCTGAAAAGGATCTGGCGCGATGATATAAAGATATTATTAGATAATTATTAGTCCGTTTTAAAAACGTGTTATATTAAAAAAAAATCTCTTTTTAACTACTGATGTGTTAACATGTTATAATTCGTCACAAGTGACGTGGTGTGGCTTTGAGATGTTAAAAAATAAATAATAAACAACATTTCAAATGTTCTGCAGGTAATTTAATACGATCACAGAAATCGTAATCATAGGAGACTAGAATCCGCAAAGCCACGGAACCACGTCGCCACAAATGTGAAAACAATATTACAAATGCGTTATATCTTAATCAGCACTGCGTGGATCAAATTAGTATTTCGCAGTATATTATCCAACTGTGGAGTCTTCCTAAAGTTATAACTTTGCATATAAGGGTATTAAAATTAATCAAAAAGTATTTTTACAGCAAAAATGTGTGTGTCGGCGGCTGTAGCGCTGTGCGACTGTGGTGTTCTTACCGGTCACCAAGGCTAAGTGGCGTTTGCCTCAATCGGCCTGAGATGGGTGACCGTTTGTGGAATATTCATAATCGAGCGTATCGGTGCTTCGGAAGACATCTTAAGCCGTTGGTCCCGGTTATCACTTAATGTGATAGTCGTGAAGCCGAGTTGGATTAGCCGAGCTTTATAGGCGCCTTGATAAGTTCCAACAGCAGGTGGCCAAACACCTGCCGGTGTCAAAAAAAACACCTGTAATTAGAAAAATAAATAAGTCTACTCACGTTCTACAAAAACATGTATTGTTTACAAAAAAAATGTTACAACAAAACACGATACGTTATATTTTCACGAGGCGTCTCGCTGAAGCCTTGCGGTGCCTCGATAATATCCAGGGCCCTTATTCTCTTTGACCAAATGCGGCGAGTTATGATAACTTTGTGAAATGCTCGTTAATGATATTCCGTAAGCTACTGGAGCTACTACTAACTATTAAACGGGCACAGATATGTAATTATACTTCCGACAAAATTAAAACGGGTTATCTATATACATATAATTAAACTATAAGGAAGTCGTGTTTGTACATGGAATATTTTTAGAAAATAACAGCCAAGGGGTATCATACTATTGATGTAGAAGACAATTCTAAAACTTTTGGCTTTCATGTCTGTTTGTCTGTCGGAGGGTAGGAACCATCACCTCGCAAAAACTACCAGGCGGATTTTGATGAAACTTTGCATGCCGATACCTTAAAATATTGGTTAACGTATTGTATAGTAATTATGCCAGAAAATCAAAAGGCTTTTTCCGTATCATTATCAAAAGGTATTTTAATATAAGACGAAAATAAGCGAAACATTGGATTTTTAAAAAGATATTTTACTCCATTTGTAGCCTGTACAAAACATCGCAACTATGTATACTTGTATTTTCTTAAAATCTAACAGTTTTTGAGAAAAGTACAAAAAAGTCGATTGTGATAAATCATTCAATGTTCCAAAACTACCTTTCACATGTCAGTGAAACTTAGCACGGAGATAATTCAAATGACAGATAATATAGTTAATATTTAAGTTTTCAGGAAATCAAACGGTTTGTAGCGAAAAGTAAGCATCTATATATATACATACTACGTATAATAAAACAGTAAGGAAGTCGTATCTGTATATGGAATACTTTTAGGAAATAAAAACCCAGGGATATCATTCTATTGATGTAGAAGCCAATTCTACATTTTTTGGCTTTCGTGTATTTTAGCATGAACCGTGATAACGCAAAACAACGGGCGGATTTTCATGAAAATTTGCATGCGAATAACTTAAAATGTTGGCTAACATGTTGTAGAATTTTTATGCCGGAAAATCAAAAAGTTTCTCCAGAAAATACGAAAAAAAGCGAAACATTGGAGTTCTAAAAAGACACTTACTACTAACCTGTTCTAAAAAAAATTCAATTCAATTTTATGTAATTATAGCCTCTACTAAACATCACAACTTATATTTATATAGTTTATATATACTTATATTTATGATTCTTAAATCTAATAATTTCTGAGGAATCAAAAAAATAGTCGATTTTTATAAATCATTCATTATATCAAAAGAGCTTAGCTACTAGATTGTCGCGGGATAAACCATAAAACGTTATTACTGTTAGTTCTGAACTGCAATGTTACGATGTAGAATATGTGATTTTGCCTACACATAAATTTATCCATAAATAGATTTTAGACTCAGGTTCATCTCCTCACGAAAAACTTTTCAGTGGATAAAATCACTCACTTGAAGTTGTTCATACACGTTTGATTTAAACACTCAAACATAGTTTCGTGCTTAAACCGAAGATGCATTCAGTCTATCTATCTATATCATCACGCCAGCTCCCTCGCGGGGTAGGCAGAGAGTACAGAGTTCCAACAGGTTCTTTCCTTACATACCTCTCTGGCTTCCTCCACTCTAATAGTTAATCTCATACACACTCGCCGGTTACGGAGACTCTTGACTTGCCCTTCAGCTAAGACACGGTCTATTTGGTCATGATAAGATAGTCTAGGTCTTCCCCGGCACCTACATCCTTTCACTTTCGCATTGTATATCTGTTTTGTCATTCTTTTTTCTGGCATCTTTTCTATATGCCCGAACCAACGGAGCATACCCTTTCTCATCTTTACACCGATACTATCTTTCATACCTACTCGCTTTCTAACTACGCTGTTGCGAATACGGTCGGTCAGCGTGACTCCGCACATCTTCCGCAGAGATCGCATTTCGACCGCATTTATCCTGCTTTCGTTCTCCTTCTTACATACCCAACTCTCACTGCCATATAACAGCGTTGGGACAAGCACTCCGTTATGCATGGCCAGCTGCGCCTTTTGGCTTAAGTGCCGGCTCCCAAGTAGCCTTCCCATCGCACCATTCACTCTATTACCTGCATTCACTCTTCTCTCTATATCAGCGGTGTATTTCCCATCCTTACTGAAGGCGCATCCAAGATATACTAACTCATTCACTTGACTCATTCATCGTTCCCTCCAGAAAAAGCATTCAGGATTGCTTTTTCTGGAGGGAACGATGAATGGGCCGAATACGAAACTTTAACGACGATTGATATCTTTCGAGAAGACTTTGCAAACAAACTTTGCTACGTACTTAGCTGGCAATGTACTGTGGTAGGTAGAGAAGGTTCAAATCAGAAATATGTTACCGATGATTTTAAAATATATAGATAAAGTGATAATCCTTCTTGAAAAGGAAGGTATTGTAATATTTTTTTTTATGAGACGGCGTCAGTGTCGTGTGTTGGATAAGATCGCGTTATAGATTAGTTTATATTTTACAAAAACCACCTGTGCGGGCTAAGTGGGGCTAAAACTGAACCCGGTGAAAGAGATAGTTGATAGAGTAATAAGTCTGGTGGAAGTTGACAAAATGTACATTATATTCACGCAAAGTTAATGATAACTTGCTTTAACGGTAAAGGAAAACATCGTGAAAAAACCTGCATGCCTAAGAGTTTCTCGAAGGTGTGTGAAGTTCGCCAACCCGCACTGAGCCAGCGTGGTGGACTATGGCCTAAACCCTCTCAGTTTGAGAGGAGGCCCGTGCCGAACGGTGGGACAGTTTCTTAACAGGGCTAATATTATTATTATCTCGCTGAGATTTACAGGCTTTACCCGGACCTTTGAAAGGCTTGCATGGGGACATGGGTCCAACACGTAGAGGCCCTTTGCGAGAAGTTAATGTTATGTAAGCCACCTGCTGAGATCACTTGCTGAAAATGAAGAAACATAACCAGCGAACTGACCCCGGCAGGTGCAAGGACTATTGTAAATTATGGAAAGAAAAAAAGGGCTATGTAAATGAGGTTTGATGGACAAGAACTGGACTATTTCAAAGGGGATGGACACCGGTAGTAATTAGTGATACCTAATTACCCGTGGCCGGCGGTGACTCGCCGCTTACTAGATGGACCTTCAAACGGTCGTCTATCTATCTATCTATCTATAACCTCACGCCAGATCCCTTGCGGGGTAGGCAGAGAGTACAGAGTTCCAACAGGTTCTTTCCTTACATACCTCTCTGGCTTCCTCGACTCTCATAGTTCTTCTCATACACGCTCGCCGGTTACGGAGACTCTTGACTTTTCCATCAGATAAGACTCGGTTTATTTGGTCGTGGTAAGATAGTCTAGGTCTTCCCCGGTACCTGCATCCTTCCACTTTCACATTGTATATCTGTTTTGTCATTCTTTCCTCTGGCATTCTTTTTATATGCCCGAACCAACGGAGCATGCCCTTTCTCATCTTTACACCGATACTATCTTTCATACCTACTCGCTGTCTTACTATGCTGTTGCTAATGCGTATGTTCAAACGGTCGTCCTAGGACAACTGAGGGCAACACCGGTGTGAGCGGCTCAGGGGTGTAGAGAGGTGTGCTGCGCTTTCTCCGAAGTTACTCACGGCGTTATGCCCTTTAACACTTTCACCCCTGGAGTACATCGACGTAGGAACGCATTCCTACGTCGTTATAGCTCTCACGGCTCCTCTTTGGACGGCCAATTAAGGCTAGCCAGAGCCGAGAGTCTTGCGGGCACCCTTCGGTTTCCACTCGACCGACGAATACACGCCGAGTTGGGGGCCCTGACCGACTCTCTGAAGCATTCGGGTCCGTGGTGTCGTTACTCACCAACAGCTCGCCACAAGCTGCCCTGCGGGCTTATTATTATTATTATATTCACAACACGGTCCTTCCGAGATAGCTGTTATTTCAAGCTTTATACTAAAATGGCGGAATGGATCTCACTAACACTTTCAAGGTGTTTTAGGTTTCGAAATCATATTCGAGATACTTTTTATCTCACATATTTTATCTCATATCGACATAGCTGATATTTATTTATAACTAAACGAATTTAATTCAAACTTTATATGAAGGTGTCTAACATCGTAAAATAAAACAGGACACTTTTTATGTCGAAAAATAGCAGGACTTCTGCGGAATATCTATTATTTCTTTATACTACAACGGCTGAACAGATTATAAAGAAACGACACAGATATAGTACAATGCGAAAGTGGAAGGACGTAGAATAACAACTATTTGTAATTTCACGAATAATATACAATATTTACATTTATATGAAAAATGCAAAGAATTATTCATAAGAAACGGTAGTAAAAGAAATATATATTTATATATTTACATAGGTTCAAATGGTTCCACGCCGCTTGCAGTTGGTAGTGTACCTAGAACAGGACGTAGATATCGGGAAAGACCTAGACTATCCTAAATAGACGTCTTATCCGAAGGGCAAGTCAAGAGTATACGTAACCGGCAAGCGTGTATCAGACCAACTATGAGAGTGGAGAAAGCCTTGCCTACCCCGCAAGGGATCCGTCTCTGAAGTCATGAAATAATAATATGAAATAGGTTACTTTGTTGACACACTAGATCATGCCGATATTATTTATCCGTCTATTTGGTATATAAAATCACACCAATATACATTTGGAGGGTTTTTACCGGCCTGTATGAAGGCCCAAAAGATATTAATTATATTTTGGCTAAAGAAAAGCCTAGAAATCTTTCGATTTACCTCATCCTCTTCACAGGTGACTGGAAGCCTAGAGACCTGTTCAAATTGTTCTACAACGCAAATTTACTTATACTAGTGGTCGCCCATTGGTCGAAATTCGACCTACTCTTTCATCGTTAGCTGGTTATGTGACATTCAGTCAGACTATAGACAAATAGTATTAAAGACAAACAATATTAATCTATTTGTGTGAGAAATTTCATACTCCTCCGTCCGCGCAATTTTCGTAAAAAGGTGTACAAAGTTTTTTGCTTCACGTATTAATATAATGATTGAGGTTGACTTTGTAAATACTTTTTCAAAACAAAGACGACCTGATTTAAGCGATAAAACGTAGACTGATTAATTTACTCACAGCGCACGGGAATATTGATTTGGGATTTGTAATTTTGAAATAAACAAGATATTTTATGCGCTTCCGAGCACAATAAAAATAAATGTTTCTCTGTGTTAATATTCAGAATGGCGGAACCGCTTTTAAATACACTATCACTGGAAGAAGGAGAATTATTTAGAGATTATTTAAGAATACTTTTTACCTTGGGAAATGCAAGATTTATGGGGATAGTTGCTTTTATTTCTCCATATTAACACGGCTGAACGGAATTAAAAGGAACTTAATATGGGGGTGTCTTCTAAGTCTTGGAATGATGCTATCCCTAAAAGTCCTACCTATGTCAAATTACAAAATAAACGCTTGCGAAGCCGCGGGTAACAGCTAATGTATAATATAATAAAATTGAAATCGCCTCCTCTCAAAATGGAAGGGCCATAGTCGACCACGCTGGCCCAGTGCGGGTTGACGAACACACACCTTCGAGAAACTTTTCCGCATGCAGGTTTCCTCACGACGTTTTCCTTCACCATTAAAGCAAGTGATAGTTAATTTTTATTACGCACATGCTTTCGAAAAGAGAGAGGTGCTTTGGAACGCGTTTTGCAAACATTAAGTACAAGTGTTTGTATTCTCTTTGATTAAGTATAGACAAGAAATGTGTGGCATTATTGCTACCGTTTTCGCCACCTTTTTCTCTTCCTTAACACGTCTGACTCCATACAAAGCTTACTGGTTCAAAAACTGTAAAATTAAATATGAATAATAAACAGCAGTGTTACACAATAGCTCCTTTGTTTTAATGAAGAAACAACAAACCCTGTACATTGTTGTACATGTTCCATCGAGCAACAAACCCTGTACATTGCTGTACACCCGAGACCTCTGACGTTGCAGTCCAACGGTCTAACCACAAGGCTATCACTGCTTTGATGCTGTTATGTATAAGTTCCTAAATAATTTTCTCCTATTTTATTAAAGGATTTAAACCCGCTTACAGTCGTAACAAAGCCGTTGGCACCTCAATGTTAAAGTGTAAAACATAGCTCGTTGTTCTACGACACGGTATGGCCTTCAGGGTGTAACTCTAAACTTTTGATAAAAGCGTGCTACACGAGACGGCGCGACGCGGTCGCTTCGAGCCATTGTGCGTTCTACAATGACCACACACAGTTTTAGAATTCATACTAATATTTATATTCGAAAGTAACTCTGCCTGTCTATCTGTCTGTTTGTCTGTTACGTTTTCACGCAAAAATCGCTGAACAGATTTTGATCAAATTCGGCAAGGATAGAGATTTCATCCAAGGTTACAAAGGCTACTTTTTGTTAAAAAAAACTTAGCGTGTATCTTATCTAATTGTTGGCTTTACGGACTGAGAGGACCTCAATCGCACTTCGATCCGATGGGATCTTTTGTGCTGTCCTTGCCCTGATGCTCTTACGTACCTAAGAACCACATACTTCCTGTATTCAATTGTAGATTCCAGCAGGCGGGAAGAGCCGCAATTCCTCTTCTGGCCACTCCTAGTAGCTTCATTCGCCGCGCCGCTAGTGCGTCGCAGTTGCAGAGGATGTGCTTCATGGTTTCAGTTTCTGTACCACAGTTACTGCATACCACGTCGCTTCATAGGTTCATCTTGTGTTGAAGTTATTTTGTGCCATAATTACCCGTGTATGCTCCAATTAGTTGCCTCAGTTGAAGTCTACTGTGTCTTAGTAGTCTTTTGCTATCGATGTTATTCCATGTGGAGATAAATTCCTTGGGGTGTCTCAGCCCTGTGTTTCTTTCCCATTCAACTTAGAGTGCAAAATATACGCCCAGAAATAACACAAACGAAGTTGTGGGTTCAGTCTTTAATCAATATTATAGGTACCTTTTTAAGTCGTGGTAAGATAGTCTTATTTTTTCACGGTACTTACATCTACGAGAGAGGAGTAAGTCAGAGGTCTGTAAGGAGAGAATCTGTCGCAACTATGTGGTGCATGCCTACCCCGCAAGAGATCTGCAATGATGATATAGATAGATACTTACTAAGCAGGTTCGACATGGGTCCTAGGGATCTCGTTTGCCATTTAATGTGAAAGTTGTTAAGCCAAGTCGAAAGCACTATAGCCGTATTCATAAGTTCCAACAGCAGGAGACCCAAAATCTGCCTCTATCATCCGAACAACGGCCATGTGATGAAGTGTGACCCGTTAGTCATCATCTTTATTCGTGAGCGTCGTTGCTTATTAGTGGGATAATATATATATAGACTTACCCAATGCTTTATTAAGTGACCATAAAGTTGCCTCTATTAGTCCGCGCTGTGTCCGTTTGGTTCTCTATCACCTCGATTTGTGAGAAATATAGAGTTATACTTAGGTAAAAGAATTGTGGTACACTGTGGAGGGAACTTATGTGACATCCGTTGTCGGCGACAATGTGCTATGACGTCGTGTTATCGAGTTGGCAGCCCGCGTGCACATCACAGGCGCTGCATGCCCTGACAAGATTTTTAGATAACCCCCATCATTGCCAAGACGCTACTTTTATATATAAGGAAACCGAAGCAATATTTATTTTACAACGTGTGTTTTGGTGGGATTCTCGTCGGTATTTTTTCAAATTTTCCTTTGTCCGGTGCAGGATTTTATAGCTATGGAGTAAGAGTGCGGCAACTTTTTTATAAAGCTGTTTAACATTCCAAGTAACCAGTTATAGTGGCATTTAATTAGCTATAAACTAACTTCTCAAAGATAATGACTGATGATGGTGATAACTTATTTAAAAAAACAACGGGACACTGAAAAATTATTCGGTACCTGAGTGCAAGAAAGAATATCTTAAAATATTCTAAGCTTTAAAATAACATTCTTATACTTGAGCCCTAGTTGCAAAATGGTTCAGTTACTCTAAACGTTTTGATATATACGAAACCTAAACTTCTGAGTTAGTAGCGAGCTGCGACCACGAGTACACTAACTTTATTTGGAAACTTTTGATACCGCGAGTTAGAACGATTAGTGGCGCCACTTGCGGGGAGTTTGGGCAACTTGATAATGTCGCTCTAATTTCTCAAAGAGATGACGTGTTGTTACGAGTTTGTAGTACGATGTTATGAAGTACTTGCGGACCAAAGTTTGCTTTTAAAAAGCAAGAAAATATTTATGATGATAAATCAGGGTGGTACTTTATAGATTGCTTTTGTAAGAAACTTGAGTGTGAGGTAACGTGAATCATGCAAGAGATGGGAAAAGCTGTTAAGTTGCAATTAGTGACAGACGGCTACAAAAAACTACAGCGGCTTCAATTAATAAAGTGCTATATTTGTATTTCGAAGTAACTATTTGAGACAGAAATTAGTTAAATATATAAAATTACTAGTTTCTAACCGCGACTAAGTTCGCGTTTGCCTTTAGATAGGAGCCTTAATTAATTTCGGGATAAAAAGTATCCTGTGTGTTAATCCAGGTAATAAACTATCTGTGTGCCAAATTTCATCTAAATCCGTGCAGGTGTTTTTGCGTGAGAAAGTAAGAAAACATCCAAACACCGAAACCTTCAAACATAGACATTTAAAATATTAGTAAGATTTGAAATAAAACTATTTTTTACTGATACTTGACTGATATTCTTCGGCGGCTTATAAAATGTTTTAATTGAAGCACGTTTTAGGTCAGCTATGTGTTCTTTAATCCGAGTTTTTACCGGTCTTTTTGTTTATGCTATATAAGAGAGACCACATTCACAATCTAGCTTGTATACTCCTGTATCTTGTAGAGGGATGTGACACTTGACAGATGGTAAAAATTGACTGATCTTCTTCGGCGGCTTATAAAATGTTTTAATTGAAGCACGCTTCAAGATGTAGCCAATCTTGTCCGTGACTCCTCTCATGTAAGTAAGCACAGCAGGGAGACGCTCGACTGTGGCTGGTTTCACTCGGTCACTTTGACATTGGCGTGGGACTCGAAGCTTATTGTCGTGCAGGACTTGCTTGACATGTTGAAGCTCGGCAGCCAGATGTTTCTTGTCACAGATCCCTTATGCTATCTGAAACACAGATTTACCCACGGTAGCTAACTGTGTTGGATGGTGGTAAAATAAACCGCAATAAAATCCGGGAATCAATAGTTTTATTTCATGTGTAACATTCGCGTAAATCTAAGAACTCAGTATATCAGTAAGATTGTTTAAAATAGTGATAGAATATTTATAATGATTAGTTTGAGTCTAAGGAGCTAAAATTTTTTTGTAATCCAAACGTGTGCACTTGTGTTGGGCTGGGTATTTATGAATGTGATATTTGTATATGTAGAAGCATCTACACCACAAGTATATAATTTCTGGCGTAACTGTGTGGTCTGGACAACGTTTTTTTAAATATTATAATTCCATTAGATCATGGTAAACTTTTTTTAAACTGATACGGTATATTTTTCCTGTCTTAGTACTTTTTAAATTTTGATTCCTTTTCAAAAAACAAGTTTTAATAGCAAGAATATGACGGAGTTATCTTGCATAGTTTAGGAGTGACTTTTTCAGGCTCCATCATTAGACCCTGGACATCATACGGCTCTGAAGTACTCGTCTGGATAAATCTAACGAGCCCAAACGCCCCCATTGGCCATCTTTTGGCTTCATTATCAGACCCTGAACACTATGTGGTTGTGTAGTTAATACCAATCCAATAAATCTAAGCACGTTACATTGTATATTTGACATGTTCCGATGACTACCTTCCGACTCCATCATCACACCAGCTCCATGGTATCATATAAATGCATTGTCACCGAACTTACATTGTTATGCCAAACTTTAGCTCAATCGGATACCCGCAAATGCTTGAAGAATGGATCACAAGATTTGAACCGAAAAGACAGACAGACATACGAGCATTGCAAGTAAAATAAAAGCTTGTAAAAAAACCGTAAGAGTGATAAGTACTTTAAATCAACTTCCCCAGAAGGAGATACATAGATGGGATCTCCGTTTTATTGTAGTAAAATATAAATTATCGCTTACTTGCGTTTGCATACATTGGAACTAGTATAAATATCTCACCACCGCCTTTCCACCGTTTTCAAAGTAAATCATATCCGCGAATGATAAATAACACATCCAGTATTTCATTTTGAATAAATTGTTACACTTACTCGGATAAGTTAGTATTCCGTAGAATTCGCCGTCCACCAGCTAAGATGGCGGTATCCGTTTTTGAATTTATGTTGACCACTTTATAGAAATTCGTTCAGAAATGCATTCTCCGTTGAAAAGTCCGTTATTTTTCAACGCTTTTGAATGGATTTGTCTTTGTCGGCTGTTTGTCTGGGCCAATTACATATCAATATTCTACGGATTACGCTGTGGATAGGAAGAAAGGTAACCATGGAGGATTTTATTAATGTTAACTATCTCACTTCCTAACTAACTATCCCCTTCGACTTTAATTTAGCGCAGTGGTTAAGAGCTTAAGCTGCTCCGCCCCCTGTGTCTAGTAGTCGTGGGTTAAATTCCCGCACAGGACAAATCTTTGTGTGACCCACAAGTATTTGTTTCGGTCTGGGTATTTGTGTATGTGAATTTTCATGTTTGTAAACGCACCCACGACACAGAAATAAATCCTGGTGTAGAGCTACGTTTTTTTATAAAAAAGAACATTATTGTCTGAATTATTATTGTCAAATATGTTCTTACACAGTATACTATATTTTGTGACTTTAATACGTGTAACGTTTAATTGTGGTTGGTAACGATGTGCTGGTGCAAGTGAATGAGTTTGTATATCTTGGATGCGCCTTCAGTAAGGATGGGAAATACACCGCTGTCATAGAGAGAAGAGTGAGTGCAGGGAACAGAGTGAATGGTGCGATGGGAAAGCTACTCGGGAGCCGGCACTTAAGCCATAAGGCGCAGCTGGCCATACATAACGGAGTTCTTGTCCCAACGCTGTTATATGGTAGCGAGAGCTGGGTATGTAAGAAGGAGAATGAAAGTAGGATAAATGCGGTAGAAATGCGAGCTCTGCGGTAGATGTGCGGAGTGAAGCTGACCGACCGCATTAGCAACAGCATAGTAAGACAGCGAGTAGGTATGAAAGATAGTATCGGTGTAAAGATGAGAAAGGGCATGCTCCGTTGTTTCGGGCATATAGAAAGAATGCCAGAGGAAAGAATGACAAAACAGATATACAATGTGAAAGTGGAAGGATGCAGGTACCGGGGAAGACCTAGACTATCTTACCACGACCAAATAAACCGAGTCTTATCTGATGGAAAAGTCAAGAGTCTCCGTAACCGGCGAGCGTGTATGAGACGAACTATGAGAGTCGAGGAAGCCAGAGAGGTATGTAAGGAAAGAACCTGTTGGAACTCTGTACTCTCTGCCTACCCCGCAAGGGATCTGGCGTGAGGTTATAGATAGATAGATAGATAGAATACGTGTAAATTATTCTTCTTAGTGTGTCAGAGGCAAACATGCTGTAGGTATACAAATACTTAGATAGGGGCTGTTCCAGCTCCACTTGATTCAATATGGACAACTTGTTTAGTTATTGTTATTTAATATTCCCTCTCTTCCTTCTATTAATTTAGTAATGTGTTTCTTTTTTTTCTCATTTCTTTCTCTGTAAATGAGGGAACCATGTAGCCATTCACATGAATAGTATAATTTAACTTAGACCTACCTGATAGACCAGCCTACAACGTTCTCCTATATCCCACAACAAAATTTAGATGGAAAAAGAAAATGTAAAAATACTATTTTAAAAGAGTAACTTTAGAGTTTCTTTTCCTTCTTCTCCACAGGAATGACATTCCGAAGTGGTGGTAGCGTCTTTGTTACTTTTCTGACGATTCATAAATACTGTAATGGTTTACATGAATACAAAATATTCTGATTCTGATTATGTATCCTTGATCTTGACTCCGATAACGCGGCCACATTAACCGCGTTATCGGAGTCAGCCATCAAGTCCTGCTGCGTATAGGCGTTAGGGATATGCGGATCACGATTTAAAATGGAACAACGTTTAGTTTACGCCGTACAAAAACACCAAATTAGTACCTTCGATGAACTATACGTGTAAATTAAAACGATATGAAAATACGCTTGCAGCGCAAGTTAGTTATTTTTTAATTTAGCTTCTTTTTCATGCTTTTGCAATTATAGGTTTCTTTTTGGTCTTTAATACTCTTTTTTTTAAATTGAGTATATGGACTGGTAATTGAAAAGTTTATGTACCTACCTGAAATGTCGAGAACTTAAACTCGCGATAAATTTCGAAAAATAGTTTTATTTCATTTGTAAGTAATATTCGTTAATACTAACTGCCTCGTTGGTCTAGTGGCAAAGCGCATCGCTTGGTGATCACGAGGTCCTGGGTTCAAATCCTAGATCGGACAAATGAAGTTTTTGTAATGAAAAACTTCCAAGCATGCGTCTGAGTCTGGAATTGTGTCCGGTATATGGCAATAGGTTCGCCCCCCTTTACATAGGACCTAAGATCGTCGGCGAAAAGTGGGTATACTTAGCACACGTCCGCCACCCTCGCTTGGGGAATATAGGTGTGACAGTGTTATATTCGTGTAAATTTAGCAACTTAATGCTTGTGTTAGCCAAATGTTTGCAACCCTTTCTATTCCATCTGTTATACGATCTAAAATATGTATACTTGTATAGAACACTAGATTCAACCTTATTTTAAACATTTAAGAGCAAAGTTCTACCTTCAACTTCTCAGCGACACCTCAACTTTTGATACACGGGAAGGCTTTCACACTGCGTCATTCGCGCCCACAAGTTGCCGTGATAATATAACAATTAATGGATAGACCAGTTCCTAACTTTAGTATGGAAGTGCAATTTCAAGTTACGCCTTGTAAATAGTACGGGAAAGATTTCTAAAGTAAGTCCAGTCTAAGTTAGTAAAACGCTTTGTTCAAGACTGAAGTTGCTACCTTGAGATTTGAGTTAAATAACTTTTAAGACTTTAGGTAAGTCTGGAGAGTATGCGTGGCTTATGATAGTAGGCTTGTATGGATATTTTATTGTTTTTATCCTATGTTAAAAACCTTTGAAAGATAACTATATATTTTTGGGCGGTAGTCCATATTGAAGAAGCTGAAAGTAGAACGAGCAACTCCAGGTCTTTTGTGCTACTAGAAAGCACTAATTACAGTAAGCCACAAATAACAAAATACACTATGACCACAGATATTATCTGAGCTCAGAGCCTTCTTATGGCTCGTAGATTCTTTGACGGGAATTATAACGACACCATGGATTTAAAACAAAGGATTGAGTACTGTCAAAAATTGCCAAGGAAAATTAAACTCTTTCTTACAAACACAACGTTGAATTTTCTATGATTTAAACAACTCGAGAAACCATGATGAGTGAGAGCAATAACCAGTAGCCCGGTGTTACTCTCGCAACCATTACAATGCAGTACGGTGACCATAAGTTAAAACTTATACGGACTATACCTATTTATCATGTGGTTTAAATACGTTGTAAGCGCGTTTTTTATGTATTGCGTGTATAAATGCGTACATTTATTACCGAGTGTAAAACGAATAAGGTTCTCAATTCGTCTGTATATATAGGATGGATTAAGATGGGACAGTAAGGGCAGCTATCTCAACCGTTGTAGATACCGAAAAACGGCTCTAAAGGACTATCCTATAATTTAATTTTCTTTAGAAATATTTTGACAGTAAAAAAAAGAACGCGCTCCGGTTGGCAACGACGTGAACCGTCGCTTTGATTGGTTGATGATGCTGCACCACCAGACGGCAGACCTGAATTGGCGGATAACGCCAGTGATGCTCACTGGTTGGCGCATCCACATATCTGTGTGTGTCGTTCATGGATATAAAACAATGGATTGAGCACTCTGCGAAAAAAATATGATGACTAGGTGACCAAACATTGTATGGTACGATTATGGATTTGTTGACATATAATTAACGTATTATTCTCGGGCTTGTTTATTGCCGTAATTCTTTCTTTCTACGCATATGCCACATCTTAAATGAGTAGTCGTCAAAGTTTTTGATTAACTTGCCCATTTTCTTGCTGACTGTATCGTAATGGTAGCCTGTACTGTACTCCATCGTAATGGTTGCAAGCGTGACACCGGGCTCCAGGTAATTGCTCTCACTCATCATGGCTTCTCGAGTTGTTTAAATTATAGAAAATTCAATGTTGTGTCTGTGAGTAAGATTTTAATTTTCTTAAGCAATATTATGACAGTACTCAATCCATTGTAATATATCCATGGTTGTAACTAAAGCATGAACCTGGGATGCATGGACAGCGCATAACGTTGAGGTAGTGTGTCAATTTTATGTGGGTGTAAGTGTGCGTGGGTAGGCAAGTTATTATTTATACAGAACTTATCGATAAGAAAATATAATTTATGGTTTAAAAATATTTAGTTCATGCAAAATCATAATTTACGTAGGAATTGCTACGAGTAATTTATATGTCGTATCCTATTATTTCAAAATCAGTTAATGGAATGGCGAGCAGTTATTTTCATTTTAGTAACCTTGTAATCTTGTCATAGACATACTCTATGATTGCTCGAGTGTGTTCAGTTGTGAAGCGATGACAGATAACATCTGTCAGATGACGAATGTGCTCGGACGTACCGCGGAGCAGCTAACCTCACTGCATTTAATGTAACTTAATCGCCAGACCAGACCCCAGTGTTATTTCAAGATTGTCTTTATGTTCGGTCACCATGTGGACGACTATGAAAACGAAGATAAATCCACCTTTCACCGCTACCGGCATTGAAATGGCCAACTAGAAACCCTAAGCGCCGTTATATATAAGTTCACACATAAACTACGTATAATAACACGTATAATAGATAGATAATACTTAATTGTTCCACCAGAGAAATAAAATTTTATATATTTTCAAGGTAGTGTAACAATGGGCGGCGTGATAATATTTAATAATAATACATATACAATATTGATCTCTTCACGGCAACTTTTATACAAATCTTAATAACTAATCTCAAAAGATCGTACATTACTATGTACAATTTACTACAATAGTAAGGCCTCGTTGGTCCTATAATGCGCATAGCGATCACGAGGCCCTCGGTTCGAATCCTAGGTCGGGAAATAGTAATTTATTGATAAAACAAAATCCAGCCTCCAGTCTCAGTCTGGCACTGCTCGGTAAAATAACAATAAGCTCATCCCCTACTACATGGGACCTTACATTGTTGGTGACAAGTGACTGCACACAGGTCACCATTCCCACTCCCGCTTGGGAGATATAGGCGTGGCAGTATTCATATATATTTTTGACGTCGTCCATGTATCAAACGTCCTTGAACTTTAGTTCATGTACGGAATTAAACTGAATTTAGGAAGTTGTGGTTTTATTTTAAAGGCACACATATTCCCATCTTTATGTCACGCAAAGAGAGATACATTTACGTTCCTCAAACAGGGGTGGAAAAGATGTACTGCCACGATTCGCCAACGCTGTAAGAGCCCAGTGTAGGTAACAGGGGATGACCTTATTGCTATTATATATTTCCAGGCTTCGGACTGGAACTGAAAAGTTTTCGATGAGAAACTTAAATAATTACACTTTGACCTTAAATAATTAAAGTTTTGAACCCTAGACCTCATTATCATCAGTTGCACCATATGCCAGTAGATCAACAAGGCGAGCAGCGGGTAAAAGCCTTAGTTATCATCGAGTAATCTAATACGATTTTGGAACAAATACGTGCATTAGTATGAACCTCAACAATGAACCGGCACAAATAGTCTTTTGCTACCTAATGGAAGTATTTTATAAGCGGTAGCGATTTTATCGAAATAGCCGTTACTTATGGATGGAATTCAGGCCCTTATTCACTATGACCAATTAAACGATCATGTCATGAACTTATCGTAATGCGTTTAATGATACTTCAGTGGCATATAGAATACCATTACACCATCATTTCACCAAGTTATCGGGGATAGCAAAGGTTAGTTTCATAAGTCGCTGAACATTCCTAGTTTCTTAAATTGCTGGAATATGGACTCCATTATTAAATCAATTACATATTTTTCTTAATATTAATACCTAATATATAAACTATTAAGGAAACAAATTAGTATCCCTCTAACTATATATTATTATTCTTTGCTGTACCTTTTCAAAGAGAACAATGTTCCTATGTTTGTATTTCCTGAATTAATTTGGCTGCGAATATTTTATCCCAAAGTATATAACGACATCAATGTCAGACTCTAGCCAGCTAATAAGAATCTGCATGTTTTGATAATTAAACTCCAATAACATTTTTGACCGCCTAAGGATTAAAACCAAAGACCTCGTTATTAGCAGGCCGCACAACTAGACCAACGTAACCGTTCTGTAATGAAAATAAATCCAACAGTAGGTACGTTTACTAACGATAATCGCACGGCTCTCAATAATTGACCTGAACATGCAACACAATATTTTGATTATCATAAAATCGCTAGTCACCTCTTCATATGCCAAACGTCCAGTAATTGGATCGAGCCACGGGCCGCAGTTAGAGCCAGCATTAATTGCAGGAGTCGGGCCAAGACTCCCGAACCACCGGCCGGCTCAACGTAATTATACTGCGTACTAATTACACTTAATATAGATAAACTGCTTTTATTGGACACTTTTGGACTACAGAGAAATGCGGCACGATCCTGCCAAGATTTGCACTTCGCTTGGTCTGGTTTGGTTTATTGTATAGTCTGTTTATATAATTATTAGATAAGGTATGTTGGTCTAGTTAAGTAAGCTTTAGTTGCCATCACGACGTCTAACGCCTCCAAATCCTAGATAAATGTTATAGGAGTTCCATAGAAAAGCTCCCAGAATCTAGGATTTTCTAAGAAGCAGTTTCTTGATTTGGAATTGTGTCCGACGTAATATCATGAGATGCGCTCCCTTGTAAATCGGAACCTAATTTTGTCGGCAAAATGTGGGTGTACTTATGTAGTACCTCCAGCAACTCCTGTGTAGAAAATGAAGGCTTGACGGCATGTGTGCTGTCAATGTAAGAAGTATTTTCGATTAAAGCTTTCGTTTTCCAGTGCCCAAATTTATTATTTGCAGGATATCAACATACAAAACGAAGATAATGCAGCAATGATTGTTATCCTTCAGTTCGAATATTGGAACATTCCGTTGAAACATTCTACCAGCTAATTTGGTCCCGATGTCCGCTTTGCATAGATTTGTAATCAGTTTTGGCCGGTGTATATTTCGAAACTTAAAGCTTAAATTAGCAGAGGTAACCAACACAAAGCAGATAATATGTCAGCACTAATTTCGATTCGGAAATCATGATTTAGATGTAGTTGTGGTTGGAGCAACTTTCAAACCCCGAAGCTGTAATTTGCAGAGGTAACCAACATAAGGCACAAAGTTACTCAATAGGCGGGGGTCGTCATACTTCAAATCGTTATTACTAATATAATGTTGGAATGAACCCGCTATCAGTGAGTTTGGTTCAGTGATCACGACCCGGGATAACTCCGCGCCGCACGGACCGCTTCCGAATTTATGATTTGCGAAATTTTCACGACGATCATTCTCTTATCGTTGAGTATTGGTTTAATTTTTTTAATGTTTATTATTTGCAGTGGTTATTTTTAACAAATACTCATTTTTATTTTGTTGTTAAGATCCGTCTGTTCACTAAAGAGTGACAAATAATTTAATGATTGTCGGGACTTTGTTTGATAAATTTTTATCGCAATATGTGTATTCTTGTAATTTGTTTTAAATTGTTACAATGTATAACATTGCTAGCATTAATAGCCTAGTGGTTAGACCGCTGGACTGCAAAGGTCACAATTTGGAACTCAGGCACGCCCCTCTGGCTTTTCGAAAACATATGCGATTTAAAAATTAACTATCACTTGCTTTAACGGTGAAGAAAAACATCGTGAGGAAACCTGCATGCCTAAGATTTTCT
Organism: Phalera bucephala; assembly: GCA_905147815.2. NCBI lineage: Eukaryota > Metazoa > Arthropoda > Insecta > Lepidoptera > Notodontidae > Phalera > Phalera bucephala. The sequence continues at coordinate 53,372,179 of LR990609.1, forward strand.
TGAAGGTGTGTGTTGTTCGTGAACTCGCAATGGGCGCGGTAGACTATGGCCTAAACCCTCTCAGTTTGAGATGAAGCCCGTGCCCAACGGTGGGACAGTTTCTTAACATGGCTATTATTATTATAACATTGTTAAACCAGAAAAAATACATAAAGTCATCGTCACAAAGTCACACATTTTTCACAGTAATATATTTAGAAAATTTATCGTTTGTTAGTGAGTATAAGTGTGTAAAATAACTGCTTTGCTTCCACAATATAAGTCAATATCTGACACAACAATTGGTTGATTTAAAATCACCTTATTGTAATTAAAAAGATGAGAAGAATAAGAATTAGCTGTGTAGAAGCAGTCTATAAAATATCATCCTGAACTTCTTCGTTATGATTTCAATTAATTACTCCATATATTTAGGAACACCTAGTTTAATTGTCGGGATATCGAAAATATTCTACCCTAGCCGTTATCGGCACGTCCAGTTCAGTGATCAGGAAAAGTCCGCCGTACGATCCTCCTGAATTTATGATTTGTGAAATTTCCACAACGGGAATGTACTTTCGATCTTAGACTTTGATTCTTTTTGTAAACAAGAACTGAATAATGTTTTTGGTGCATTATACAGCTGGCGATTTAAAGGACATGGGTTTGAAACCAGACCGGGAATGTTATTGAGGTTTATCTATTTTGAAATAAAAACTCTTAAAGTACGGCCAAACCAACGCGTTCAGCTGCGGCCGCGGCGGCGTGTACGGTGGCGATCAGCTCCTGCAGTAATATTTGTATGGAAATATTTACAACAACGCGTCCTGCGTCCTGCACGCGCTATCTGGGCGCCGACGTGCAATCATAGAGAGATACTGATCGCCACCGTAATCGCCGCCGGGGAAGCCACCGCGGCCGCGGCTGAACGCGTTTGTTTGGCCGAACCCTTAGTAGCTGTCCAGTGTCTAAAATGCTAGCTGTCTATCTATATCATCACGCCAGATTACTTGCGGGTATTCTCAATTTCCCTTCTAGATTTGTACCCGGTATATTGGTAATAGAATTACCCCATACTATATTGGCTATTGAATTCCTCGGCTATGTTAAGCCGTACACAGTATTTTTATAGGTGCTGCCAGAATACCAGCACTGCACCATGATAAAAAATTACGGTGAAGCAATATTCTGGGGCAGTCTCCTGTTCAAACCCAGAGAACCTCGGGTGTATGTAGGTAAATGTGTATTTTGTTATTTTTAGTATTACGTTGTCTGTGTGTGTGGTTGAATAAAGAAGATACATTTGTATCTTCCTTATTCTTCTTTCCTTCTACATCTCTATTTCCTCGCTTGGGGAATACAACTGCGGAAACACTGCGCCATATCGCCCGTTTCGGTCTGGGTATTTGTGTATGTGAATTTTCATGTTCCACGCACCCACGACACAGGAATAAATTCTAGAGTGGGGCTAAATTTTATTTAAAAAAAAAAGAAATAATCTATCGAACTATGAGCATAAAGGAAGCCAGAGACGTCTGTAGGGAGAGAACCTGAATCGCAAGGGATCTGGCGTAATGATATCATCACGCCAGATCCTTATATAGATAGAATAGTCAATAATCGAAAATAAACAATCCTAAACTTTAAGCTAAATTTGTACATTCCTAGTACCACAACGATCAAAGCGACTGGAGGGGTTGCATCTATCGAACCATTAAACCAGCTCCCAGTGCAGTCTATTGCATTGGGTGGATTAGCATATCTTCGATTTTATGTACATGTGCTTCTTCGTTCAGCATTTCGATTATCGTTATTAAATCTGTGGCTTAAAAGATGGTTTAGTAATAGTTCAAAGATTCTTAAGTTATTTTTAGATTGTTATTCTATTGCCCTCACTTCCATGTAACTGTTCTGGTAAGGGGTAACTGATAGATAAATGAAATTGAATTAAGTTTGAAATCTTCTGTGTTAATTTGCTAACAAATTTATTTTTCGTTTGTACAGTAAAGAACGGTGACGGTGAAGGAAAACATCGTGAGGAAACCTGCATGCCTAAGAGTTTCTCAAAGGTGAGTGAAGTTCGCCAACCCGTACTGGGCCAGCGTGGTGAACTATGGGCTAAGCCCTTTCAGTTTGAGAGGAGGCCCGTGCCCAACAATGGGACAGTTTCTTAACAGGGCTAATATTATTACAGTAAAGAATAAATAAATAAGGTTGCTAATACAAACACCATAGCACATTCGAAGTTATACCGCGAAAATATCAGTGATATTGTGACTGCGTCGGTCTTGTATTTGATTTGGTAATTAGTTGCGTTCCATTACGGGCGTCTTAAAATAATGCGTCTTAGCGATTGCATCGATGCTGTATCGCGTTTTGACGTATCGCAATCAGCGTAGCGTACCATTCAGTAGCTATGTCAAGCGTTTAAAAACCGTCAGGTACGCGGCGAATGAAGTTTATATGTGTGTAGATAAGAGCGTTCGGCATTAATATTTTGAAAAATAACTAATTCGACGATTGTCAATGTTAAAAATAGCAAATCTTGACCCTAAGACTTAAACTGGTATATAGAAATGTAGGTGTACCCGTGATTTCGATTTCATATATTCGAAATGTGTGTATAGACAACGTTGTTTTTTAAATTTTAATGAAAAAATAATAGTTTTTTCATAAAAACTATCATCTTTCAGGTAAAATATCACCTATTTGAGGCTTCTTAAATTTGTTACCAAAAGCGTAAATATGAATATGAAAAATTATGGCTTTCCCATGCAAACTCTTATCCCCTATTTCACACCCTTGAGTTTGTTGAGACCAAAGTAGTCCATCCCTAGAATAAAACCTATTTTTTCTTGCAAAATTTTACCAAAATCTGTTCAATAGTTTAAGCGTGAAAAGGTAACAAAGAGACAGACAGAGTTACTTCTGACACAGCAATAATTGCTAGTGAGGGGTTACGTTTAAAAAAAATGTAAATGTAAATTTGTAATATGAGTATGGATTCAGTCCTGTTCGGTATATTAACTTGAAAATCATTTACTGTATTTTGTTTATCGTAATATTGAATCTGAGCAATACGTGACGCAAACTCGTCGCACAGTTTGGCTACGAATCTTCCGTACCAAGCTTGCACACCGATTTAACTTCGGTGCTTATCAGAAAAATCCGATCTGAGAGATAGACGAACTATGTTCATATCATACAGGAGATACTTGAATACTGTTGCCTAACCTTGATCTAAGCACAGACAATTTTGTATTATAGTAAGACTGTCAAGTAATAATGCTCTCACGTTCATCTTTATAAGTAAATTAGTAGTGTGAAAAGGAGAGCATTTCAACTTGTTAGAGACGTTAAAAAGATGGCATATCACCGTGATAGCGTTACATTAGCGTAATCTGTTCGTGCTAAGCCCATATAATAAGTATAAAGACTTTACCACCCTCAAGTAAAGTCTGAAGGAAACTAATCGATAATTAAAGTTGTAAGTAAGTCTAGCTACCGATTCCGCCATCTCTAAGTAGCCCTATCCGACGGTTAATATAGCCAGTTTTAATTGCCGTGTAACGCTTATTAAAAAGCAATTAAACAGCACTTAACTTAAGGGTGGTAGTTGAATTAAATACAAACGATTCATTTTTAAACATTTTAGAAGTTTTCGCAGTATTCCGACAAGTGGATTGAGCATCATTATTAAAAAATGCTACAGCAAGATACTAACAAAGAATAACTTATATGCTATAACATTATTTAACAATCTAGAACTGGAAAATAACAAGCGATTTTCCAAGAACCAGAATCAGAATTAGAATATTTTTTATTCATGTAAACCATTACAGTATGTAAGTATACGGAATGTCATTCCTGTGAAGAAAGAGGTCAAGACACGCCAAGGTTACTCTTTTGAAATAAAAAATTACAAACTTTTTCATCTAAATTCTGTTGTGGGGTATGGGAGAACAATGTAGGTTGGTCATCAGGTGAGTCTAAGTTAAAAGAGCAAATAATACTATTTATGACAATGGCTACATGGTTCCCTCATTTACAAAAAAAATAGTACCCAAAAAAATACATTATCTTAAATTAATAGAAGGAAGAGAGGGAATTTCAACTAACAACAGTTGAATAGGTTGTCATGACTCAAGAGGAGCTGGAATAGCATCTATCCAAGCATTTTTATCTTTTAAATAATCTTCTATTGAATAATAAGCTTGCTTACAAAGTGTTCGTTTTACACAAGCTTTGAACTTATTTTCACTAAGTTGAGTTATTTTGTTATTTTCACTAGTTTAGTTCACTAGTACAAAATTCTATTTGACGTTTCAATTAGAATTTGGTTATAAAATCTAACACAGTGCCCCATGAAAGACGTGTGAATTTTTGACAGACGAAACTGCGGTTGCTCTAATTTATTTCTAGTTCGTGTGTGTGTGTCTGTTATAGCAAGAACGGTTTAATTGCTGACTAAGCCCATTTATAAGTAAAACCAGTTTCCAGAAGCCTGGTAAAGGGTTTTACTTTCTAGCACCGTTTGTACTGGTTGATAAAAGTAAAAAACAGTTATAAAGAAAACTTAAGTGTTAGTCCTTTTAAAAAAATATTGCAAACCCTTATAAATATTCAACTCAACTAAATTGAATCGACATAAACAGCATCGCAAATATATCTAAGACCTGAAGCTTTACTTTGCTGCTGCTTTATTCGTATATTTTTTCAATATATTTGAAGTCCTTTAGGATCACAATGGATAAGTGTACAACCATTCAAATCTAAGCTGTCTTTAATAAGAACCTTATACCAAGAACGTCTTTGATGTTTGCAAACATATTTGAATATAAATAATGCAAAAATAACGAGGCAACAGAAAGAACTATGAAAAGAAGATATAAAGGTACCTAATACGCTTACGATGAAGACATTTTAGTTTATTTATTGTAAACCATTGTAAGCCAATACATTATTATAAGAAACGTGAAGAAGAAAATAAATTTTAATTTAAAAGAGCTTTTAAGCTTTTTAAAATGAAGATTTTATAGTAAAAATACAGCGGATATATCTTGCTTCATTAAGGAGTTCCTATATGCCTTCTTCCGGCTCCATCATCAGACTATGGACATCAAACTGTAGACCCAGAGGTCTACAGTGCTTACCAAGACAAATCCAACAAACCCAGACACGACGCGGTTGTTGAGTAGTTGGGTGGTTCCATTGGCTTCATCATCAGACCCTGAATACCATTTGGTTGTATAGTACTATTCAATACCAATCTAACAAGCCAAAACGCGAGGGGTTATGTTGTGTAGTTGACTTGTTTCTGTGGCCACCTTCCGACTCCATCCTAGACCATCTCCATTGTACCATATTACCACATGTCACAGAACTTACGTACGCCTAATTTTAGCTTAATGGATTACAAACTATGGCCCAAAAATACAGACAGACAGATAGAGAGATATACGAGCAGTGTTAATTAAATAAAATATTGTAATAACAAATACAAAAAGAGTTGTAAGCACCCTTGACCGTTTATTTGAGCAGTCGCCTAAAGGATACCAGGAGAACTTTTAAAAGTTAAACAGCAATTTTCAAAGCTAAACTAGACTCGGTTGCAAGTCAAAATTCCTGATCAACAATAAGCTTCTGCTACTGCAACTACTAATTGGTCTAACTGCACGACCCCTAATTAGGCTTCCATTGCATTGCGCAATCACCCGAGAAGCTAATACCGTTGAATTAATAGAACTATTTTGGTATATGCAAAGTTTGTTTGGCGTTTAGAATGTTCTGAGTCGGCGCGGTGGTTGTAGGAATTTTGATAGTACTGACCTATTCGGGGAACTTGGGCATTAGAATCTGGGACGATGGTTTGCTCCATGCTTTTGTTGATTATGTATCAGGAATGCAGCTTTCGTATTCTCAGTGGAGTTGGCTTGCTTTGTTGGTTGTTAATTACAACTATAAATTATATTGCAGGGTATCAACCGCTTTTCGTTGATATCGATCAATCTTGGCTATGTAGCTAAGTTTAATTCCTAGTCGTTAATAGTAATAGAAAAAGAAAAAATGTTTGTTCGGGAATAATATTTTACCACGAGGCCATCTGGTCGGAATAAGACGCTATCGAGTGCAGAAAAAGAATAAATACAAAATGCTCACAATTTGGGCAGGCTCGCTGTTTACATCGGCTGCATCCAAATCTTTCACATACACTTAACAATATGTAATGATGATAAGAGATATGTCTTTGCCTCCGAAGAAAGAGTTTGAAGATCACAAATGCGTACACTATTCAACAGAACAATTTCTATTACTATTTTAACATTTGGCTTCTTCTTATATCCAAGTAAAAGTAGATACGAGGTGAATAGATGATAAGTTTCAAAATATTTAAAATCTATTCTAGTATACCCAAAAGCTATTCAGCTTGTTACCAAAAAGTTTCATTTGTTTGTCGTCAACTTCTAAGCCCAATAATTCCAGATTTTAGAACGGAACTAAAATCTATTTGGGCACAGTTTTTCTTTAGTATTTATCTTGGAAACAGCTTATTTAACTGTCACGAAACAAAAATGGTATGATAGAAATTACTTTTAAAGATTCAGATATTTTGATGCTTACTTTTATTTATTTGTAGGAAAGGGGAGAAGATTTTTAAATATATTTTTATGGTTAAAATACGACACTACTGTGGATTTTTGCTGCTGAGGGCATGGCATGAAGGCATGTATATAAGGATCACATTGTCAAGCTGATACGCTATCCTTCTTACACAGTACATTTACTAAATACAGATGAATGTGACAGCACGCTTTCTCGATAGCGTTACGCTAAAACGAGTATCAATGTCTTCATGCTAAGGCCTGTGGTCAAATGGCAGGTGCAAATGAAACGAAAATCTTTAGGATCCGAAAGGAATATCTCGTTAAAAAAACCTGCATCGCCTACTCAATCGAGGCAGCGTAATTACTAACACTCCACCGTCCCACTCTTGACCTATTTTCTTGATTAAATCAATGTACCTACGTGCAAGACGGATGCTATTTACTAACAACATTGCTAATTCGCATAATTTCTCCGAGACTAATCAGGCGAGTGCTCTGAAATGCTGTACTTATTAGCACAGAGGTTGCGCGTATCTAGTTTCTGCTAACCACACCAGCGTTTTATTTTACGTTCTTTTATTGTGTTCGGTTTAGTAGAATTGTATTGAAAAGGGTTATGTTCGAACAATGAGAAAGCTTGAGCATTTTAAGATCTAAGTGAATTAGTGTTGTGCAATATACTCTAAAAGGTTTTATTGGAGCTTTATTCGAGTTGGTTTTGATATCTTCTTTGTTTTTTTTTGTGTTTCCTGGTTGTTAAAGAAGTAATGTAGATACTTCGCTTTACTAAAAGGAATTTCATGAAATGCTTGAGGGAAAATATGTGAATGAAATATGTAGAAAGGAGTATGTCGACACAATCGACGATCAATCCTATGCAGAGACTTAACCTACGGAATCCTCACCTTCCCGAAAGATTCAAATACGAAAATCACCTCTTTGTTTACTAGTTTAAGAACTGGTTTAGTAAAGCTGCTTAACCCATTTGTGACCTGTAGCAATAAGTTATGATGTGGCCTCACAAATCATGCCACATCTATTACTTTGCCACCTGTAGCCAGAAGTGATGCCGCTACTGATAGTACAATTAGGGCGGCCAATTAATTGGTGGGTCAATTATGAACCACTGATACTATTACAAAGGAGACAAGAAAGCATTATGTAAATAATCAATATGAAAAGAAACAATGTCTAGTAATAATAATAAAATTTCTTTATTCGAGTGACCAAGACTCATCATGTTAGTAAAACTTAACCTATGTTAGTATTCCGTCGTACAAAATATTCGATTTAATACTGCGCCATCCCGTGCGAGATGGCGCAGTAGTGATTCACATAAAGACAGTTCAGCCTGCTGGAAATCATATTCAGCAGGCTGTTTGTGCTGTACTGAACTCTGAGGGCGCTGTATGATTGTCGAGTAAATCTAGCCCACGGGCTGCAAGCGTAGAATTTCGTACAGTACGCTCGGAAGAGTGTAATTTTAACCTTAAGTGAGCAACGTGCGAACCTGCATGCCAGCATATTAGCTCTTATTGACAGCGCCCGCCGTTCTCGTTCAATGTCGTCATCGTCTTTTAGTCCTAAACCAGCGTTGTCTTAAAGACTTAATATCGTTTTTAAGAGATTAGAACCTAATATTTAATCATTTTAATTTAAAAAGACCTTTTTAAAACAAGCCCTAATAGCAAAAACGCAACAAAGGTAAAACATACCTTTGTTGCGTTTATACCAAACATACCATGTTTAGTTGAAGAGTTTCTGTGGCTTCCTTCCGGCTTTATCATGAGATCCTAGACACGATCCGGGTCTGAAGTAGTCGTCAAGACAATTCCAATGAGCCCAAACACGGCGGGGTTATATTGAATAGTTGAGTGGTTGCGTTGGCTACCTTTTGGCTTCATTATCTGACCCTTAACACTATCTGGTTGAGTAGTACTTGTCAATACCAATCTAACAAGCCTAAACACGAGGAGGTTACGTTCACATTTTCCGGCTCCATCATTAGACCAGCTCCATGGTACCATAATATTTCATTATCACCGAACTTGATACATATACCAAATTTCAGCTCAAATACCAATATTATATCGCAAGCACTTTAAAGATGGATCACAAGATTTGAACTGGAGAAACAGACGTTAAAAAAAATAAAGTAAGTAAAAATAAAAATTATTGACAACATTTTTCTTGTTTTTTATGTTTTTTATAACACTTAGCCCCACACTAGGGTTTATTCCTGTATCGTGGGTGCGTTTACAAACATGAAAATTCACATACACAAATACCCAGACCGAAACAAATAATTGTGGATCACACAAAGATTTGTCCCGCGCGGGAATCGAACCCGCGACTATTAGACCCAGTGGGCTGAGCGACTTAGGCTCAACCGCTGCGCTAAATCCTGTTTCCTTTGTAAAGTTGTTGTAAAGTTTCCTTCTTAATTCTCAAAAACGTTACGTTTCAACCACTCGTTTGCAAGTCGTACTTAGTAAGTATTGTTACAGCATCCAGCTCTAGTTGTGGAGAAGCCGACGTGGATTGAGAAATTAATTTTAAGCAGGAAACCAACATTACCTCTGTGCAGTAATTATTGTATGAAATATTGTTCTTAATATAGTTAAAGTTAAAGACCGATATTGTATATAAACCAGATTGCTTGGGTCGTCTATAGGCGCGTAGCAAGAATCTGGATTCAAATCCTGGGTAGGACAACATGTAATTTATCGATAGATAATTTTCCAGTATTGGCCCGAAGTCTAGAACTATATCCGGTATAATAGCAATACTGTCGCCCCATATCGGAATCATACTGGAATGTTGTCGTTAGAAAAACTTCATTTGTCCGACCTAGGATTTGACCCAGGACCTAGTGGTCACCAAGCGATGCGCTTGGCCACTAGACCAACGGGGCAACTTTTTAATTTATTAATTTTTGAATTAAGTTTTTGAAAAAAGCACCAACAATATTATGTGTAGCAACAATATTTATTAGTTATGTTATTTTGCATTAAACATATTTATTCTGCCTACCCCGCAAGGGATCTGGCGTAATGATATAGATAGATAGATAGAATATTGTGTGTAAATTGTCTTAGTCTCTACTACTATAAAATTTTAGGAATATTAAAATTTAAGGGAAAAAATATTCGAGATCAACTATTTAGAGACGTCTGAATACGAAATAATGTTTAAAAAATGTCTGTTAATTGGTATTTTTGGTCATTCAGGCATCACGTAAACAGTATTAAATCGCAGATTATATTCATCAGATAGCACATATCAAACATACCACTCTATTTGAATTAGAATCAAATTAGAAAGAATGACAAAGCAGATATACAATGTGAAAGTGGAAGAATGCAGGTAGGGAAGACCTAGAATATCTTACCATGACCAAATAGACCGTGTCTTATCTAAAGGACAAGTCAAGAGTCTCCGTAATCGGCGAGCGTGTATGAGACGAACTATGAGAGTGGAGGAAGCCAGAGAGGTATGTAAGGAAAGAACCTGTTGGCACTCTGTGCTCTCTGCCTACCCCGCAAGGGATCTGGCGTGATGATATAGATAGATAGATAGATCAAGTTAGATTTGAAATATCCTCAGTATTTAGGATCAGATCAAGCTATCTGGTTTTGTCCGAATATATTGCAGTTTTTAAGTCAGATCAAATGTTTTTCAATTAACTGGGTTCACGCGGACAGACTAGCAGGGATATCAAATTGTAAAAAGCGCCTTTTTATCAAATTAAAGTTAAGAAAAAAGTACTTAAGTAGGTTTATTTTACGACCTTTGATAAGTACCAAATTAAGAAAGGATAGTAAAATTTTTATATATTCAAGTCCAGTCTAGACATCCAAAGAATATAATAAGAGTGAATGTCTGTTGGCTAGTACAAACTCAAAAAAATTAAGTGACCACTTTTTCGGCCCCGGTGAATGGACAACAGTACGATAGAGTAAAATACGCAACATTTATTTTATATAAAAATTATCACAGTAATAAAGTGGTCTCCTTTCTCTTTCGATCTTGATATTAAGTGAATTGGAGTTATTAGCTGCTTTATTTTCATCCCAGCTGATAAAATCAAGTTATTCCAACAGGTAAGCGACTTGAGAAATTAAATATAGTTTTTTTTTAGTAATTAGTTGTACTATAATTTATAGATTCTATGCTTTGTTGTTTAAGCGTAGACAGCTTAGACCACTAAATCAAGTAGTCGCCGGTCTGATTCTCCCAAGGGACAAATCTTTGTGTTATCTAAAAATCTATCAATCATCAATAATCTACAAATGTCTGGTGTTTTTATGCACCCTAATTATTTAAACGCACCCACGTTACAAAGTTTTTTATGTCCCTTTCGTTGTTTATTTATTCTTTACATCGTTTACCCTATTGCAAGATTTTAAATAAGTATTTCTATATACAAAACAAAAAAAATCGAAATTTTGTCTTCACCTCTTGAACTATTGTGGACAGGGTGAGTGGCCATTAGATTGCAGTAGTTAATAAACCCCCTTGGGATGTTGGAATGTCCAGCCAGTTTATGTTAAGCCTTGATAAGCTTTAGTGTAGACAGGGCACGTCAAATGAATTGAAATTCGAAATTAGAGGGATAGATACTATTTAGTATCGTTATTTTTACATAGTATTCAGTTTATACTATCCTGGTGTAGCACTTGAGTAAAGGCCTTTCATCAAAAATTGAGATGAGAGAGAATAGGTCCACCAGGAGGATTCAGTGCCGTGGAGGCAGTTTTGTGCCTGTTGGTACTTATCACACCGCTATTGAGGCTTTTAACTTAGTTTGAAGTTTAAGTCTTGACCGAGATCGGGCTTTGTTTTTTCGAAGCATGGAGACGCTTGAATGTGGAAATAGCATAAACGGTCATCCACCTCAGACTGACGGAGCCAAACGTGATTTTAGTAATCTTGGTAATAGCCAAGAATACCGTGATCCCGGAGCACTACAAGCGTCTCGTATGTTTTTACTTATTACAAAACGAAATCCCCCCGCCGTCTGTCTGTCTAGCTGTTTGAATTAATCTCTGAATGTACCGTACGGAATTTAATCAAATTTTCACCAATATAGCTTGATTTCTTGGAAAGATTTTAACGTTTATCCATGTATGTTTCGCTTATTTTGATTGCTCCGAGATATTTGTTGTCATAGGAGTCGGAAAAAATACTTCTAAAATGGTCATTTTTCGCGTAGCCACTAATCAATTTAGATTGAAAACAATGTATGAGACGTATAACAGGAGCTAGCCTACTGCATATTTTCGGGCAGATCATTTCACATATCTTTTGACAAATGTTTAGGTTCTCTCGGCCATATAGGTTTCCTCAGGATGTTTTCCTTCGCCGTTGGTCGCCGGTCGTACAATCGCACTGATGTTTCGCAAACCAGAGATGTTCGCCAAGATGTGACCCTGAACCTCATAAAAACTTGGCAAGCATTCATCTACTGTCCTATCCGTACTTATTACTATATTACGCTTGTAGATACTTTATACTAATTTTAGTATCGTCGCCAGCAACTGAACGCCTAACAGTAGTCTTTGAAGACATGCCTTTGTTCGTAAATAGAGTTTCCGATCGATTCCTGAACTGATTGAAGTAGTAGGAATTATCAATGAGCTCGTGGGCTATTGCGAGCTATCAAATAACTATCATTATGGCTACTATATCGTAACGCGGTATGAATAAATCGAATGAAATTTTCTGTTGGATTTTGTAAAAGGCATGTTGAAGGCATGCAAAAAGAATGATAGAGGAATGAATGATGTAATAAATAGATAACATGTAAGGGAGAAAGGCGGCATGGAACAAGACTACTAATAGAATGTTATGATAATATTAAGTTTTCAAAATCGCGGAGGGTTTTATAACTATCAGAATCGTCTTTTTTACAAGCTTTTATTTAGCTGGCAATGTTTGTGTTTGATGTTTGTATTGAAATAGAACAACTTCCTCTTATTCTATTGGAGTTGAAATTTGACATGATGGTTCTGGTCCAATGATGATGCATTTTTATGGTAAGCATGACCTGATTGTATACCCAGGATTAGCTCCAGACGACGGCACTCCTCAACGGTCAATAGCATAGACACGACATTATGTATGCACATTTAATATTGATTGGTCGTTTTTAATTGCACTATTACCTGTTGCATAAAAGCTTGTTATTAAAAAGTATTTTTGAAAACAAAATTATTGAGATTAACCTGTCACACTTTTAACTTACTCTTTTAGACTTTAATGATCATCATCAAAGACAATGGATATTCGACCTTTAGGAGAAAATAAGGGGTTTTCATTATTATTGAATAGCTTTAAAAAAAAATGATTTGATCTAAAGCATCAAGCAGCGACTGCTTTATTTAATGAAAAGCAAGCATTTTTTACAAAAAACATACATGAAAACGTCAACAACCCTAAATTATTATGGTCAAATTTTAAAAAAAATGTATCCATCCTGTCAATATAGACCATATATTCTCGGGTCAGCTGGCTGATCCAGATGGGATAAACAATGCTTTTATTGATATTCCAGGAGACCCAAATGTACACATCTCTCAGCTGACTTATTTTAAATACAGATTATGGACCAGCTAAGCTTGAATTAAAGCCGGTAGATGATACAACTATATTTAATATTATTATTAGTATGTCGACAAATGGTCAAGGGATTGATGGAATATCTAGAGATATGATAAAGCTTACACTGCCGCAATCCTTGTCGGCAATAACTAGCATTGTTAACCAATCCATTCATTCAAGTAAATAGCCCTAGCCTGTGGCGAAATGCGATAGTGCGTCCTATTCCGAAAAGCAATAACCCACAAGGCTTTAAAGATCTTCGTCCTATTAGTACGAGTATATTGCCCTGTTTGTCTAAGGTGTTGGAGAGGGCATATGTGCAGGTCGTGAAATTTTTGGAATCAAATGGCATTCTTCCAGATTTACAATCGGGTTTTAGAAAGGGGTGTGCCACAGCTACAGCCTTAGCAGATGTAGTGTGTTTTATGGCTCCTACAATCTATGCCAATACACTGAGCAGGTCTTCGTTTTCCGATGCGTTGGCCAGCTGTTTTCTCAAAGAACCGCCTACAAGGGCAGAATAGCACTTTATACATTTGACACGGCCGCAAATTCACACGTCATAAGGCTGGGCGCCTGCCGCTGGCATTTGTGTAGCACCTTTTATAATAAAACCTATTGATTGTAAGAACTAATTAGGAGATGAAGAGTAGACGATGCAAAGAAGAACGAATTCCAATGAATTCAATACCTATAACGTATCTTAGTTGGCCCTCCCTTACAGATCGAACCTACCGTTTCTCTCAACGGAAGTTCCCGCTACTCATGCCTATAGCAACCAAGTTGTTACGCATAATAGAACATTCATTCCAACTGCCTTTGTTTGCATTCGACCAGACGAATGGGGGCTATCTATCAAACTAGTAGGTGCGCGGGCACCAGCCCCGTCATTAATAACCGCAGGGTGTAATGGAGCGAAAACTTTCTACGCACGTTTTTCATTAAATCCTCAGTGGGCAAGGCGAATTTATAAAATCAGTGGGAGCGAGCAATAGAAATTAAATTCTGATATATTACCGTACGGTGTGCAGTTATGCTTGGTCTTTTTGGAAAGGAAATCGGGAGTATTTTTGGGAATAAATATTGTGAAATAGACAGATGTGTATTTTTAGAATGGACTAAAAAAAAACTACACTAAAAACTCTCCTTGGGTGTATCAGACCAGATGTCTTCATAGCGTAGTAGTCATCAACGGACAAATGTAATTTTTCTATTGAAAACTTCCCAGCATCAGTCCGGAGTCGGGAATTGTGACCGGTATATGGCAATAGGCTCGCCCCCTGTTACATGGGAGCTAACATCCTCAGCGAGAAACGGGTATACCCACTACAACTCTGCCACCCTTGCTTGAGGAATAAAGGCGATGTTAGTTTGAACTATATGTTTGTAGGTGGGCGTATAAAATAATAAGTGGCACAGACGACATGTAATCACGAAACCACCCAAGTGTCAAGTCAAATCTATTCCATTAAAATGAAAATTACATTAGGTATGTTGGTAGATGCTTCAGAAAAATGTAATTTTCGTAATAAATATGTAAATGTTTTATGATAGTATTTTTATTCTGAAAATGTTTGCAAGAAGGTTGGCGAAGTGGTTATAATGTCATTAGGATTAAGTTTTCTAGAATCAATTTTATCTCTAGGATGATTTTGGTGATAATCCTGGACAACGGGTATTTATCCTTGTTAGATGCAGTTTATGTGGTAGTACATGTTTTACAGAATATCAGACTAAAATTATCTTACTTTTACTGTATTTTTTTACGTGGGTGTATAACCACAAGCACAGAAGGGAGGTTTTAAGTTTTGAGTGCTTTACAGCACCCAGCTGAATGTGATGCTTTAAGTCCAACTGTCACTAGTGGGGTACCCCCAAAGAATTATATCTAGGTATTGTTAAGCTCTCGAAATGGCGCGAACAGGAAATCTATATATACGTGTAATAAAACTGTAACCGAGGCAAATTATACCGAGGTACGAGGAATATTTTTTTAAAATTTTAATTGGGGTACCTTCTCTTATCAATATAGAGGCCGAAACATTATTTTGGCATTATTGTCTGTCTGTCTATTTGTGTTTCAATCACGCAAAAACTATCAGACGGATTTCAGTGAAATTTGGTACGGTAATAACGTGTGTCTTAACTTAAAATAATAAATACTTTGTATCCCGGAAATAAGAATCGATTCGGGATAAACGCGGTTAAAACCAATCAATCAATCAGCCTATCGCAGTCCACTGCTGGACATAGGCTCTCTCTCTCCTAACACGCGCCATTGCACACGGTCCTCCGCCTTCCGCATCCAGTCTGTCCCAGTGACCTTTTTGAGGTCGTCGGTCCATCTAGCTGGGGGCCGTCCTACCTTACGCTTACCAAGTCACGGTCTCCACTCTAGGACACGCTTGCTCCATCGCCCGTCGGTCCTTCTGCAGATGTGACCAGCCCATTGCCACTTTAGCTTACTGAGTCTGCGAGCTATGTCGGTAACTTTGGTTCTTTGTCGGTTACCTCGTTACGAATTTTATCCTTCAAAGAGACGCCGAGTATAGCTCGCTCCGTAGCCCGCTGTGCGACTTTGAATTTGTGGAGTAGTCCCACTGTGAGTGGCCACGTCTCAGCCCCGTAAGTTATAACAGGTAGGACGCATTGGTTATAGACTTTAGTCTTCAGGCATTGCGGTATAGGCGAAGAGAAAACGTGACGTAGTTTGCCAAATGCTGCCCAACCTAATTGGATCCAATTAGGTAAAAACCATAAATTTTTTTTTTGTTAGTCTCGAGCTGCAATGTTACGATAAAATGTATGATTTTGCCTCAGGATTGGACTCAGGTTTGTCTTCTCACGAGAAATTCTTTGGTGGTTCAAAGCACTCACCTGAAATTGTGCATACACATTTGTATTAAAAACTCAAACATGATTTTGTGCATGAACCGACGATGCATTCAGGATTATCTCTTCTGGAGAGAAATCTTTAACGATAAATGGTCTGAACACGAAACTTTCTATATTAATTTATTTAAAGTATCTAAACATGTTTTTGATATATGATGAGTAGATGTATGATGATAAACGGTGTGTGTGTGAATGATCTACGCTGTTGGCCGCGGGGCCTTTACAGCTTCCCCGGACAAGATGATGATAAACGGTGGAAATGCGAGCTCTGCGGAAGATGTGCGGAGTGAAGCTGACCGACCGTATTCGCAACAACGTAGTAAGACAGCAAATAGGTATGAAAGATAGTATCGGTGTAAATATGAGAAAGGGTATGCTCCGTTGTTTCGGGCATATAGAAAGAATGTCAGAAGAAAGAATGACAAAACCGATATACAATGCGAAAGTGGAAGGATGTAGGTACCGGGGAAGACTATCTTACCACGACCATATAGACCGAGTCTTATCTGAAGGACAAGTCAAGAGTCTCCGTAACCGGCGAGCGTGTATGAGACGAACTATGAGAGTGGAGGAAGCCAGAGAGGTATGTGAGGAAAGAACCTGTTGGAACTCTGTACTCTCTGCCTACCCCGCAAGGGATCTGGTTTGATGATATAGATAGAGATAGATGTTTTTGATCATGAAAATGAACTGTATATTCTTGCAAGAAGACTGACACAAAATGTACTGACAAAGGTTTGTTACATACTTTTTTTAATAATGTTACACCAAATTACGATCTTTGGCAGGGTAGGTAGAAAAAGTCTAAGTCAGCCATTTTACCCGTAATTTTGTCTGTTTGTTAGTACGTGCTAATCTCCGGAATGGCCTAACTTATTTTAAATAGACTATTTCTGGAAGACGGAGGATTATCCAGAGATTATTTTAGTTAGGGATAGTTTTTTATTTCTCCATACTAACACAGATGAACGAATTTTAAAGAAACTTAGTATGGATATAAGAAAGTTAGGTCTTGGAATACCATACAAGGTGTGTTCTATTCCGGAAAGGCCGACCTACCTTTGTCAAATTAGAAAATAAGCGCGTGCTTAGCCGCGCGTAACCTTGTTACACCTAGTTAAAAATAAAACGCGATAAAATCCTCAAAGAAATAGTTTTATCCCATGTGTAATATTCGCATAAATATAAAAAGGTCATTATAATAAGTACAGTTTTTAAGTACTTTCAATTCGTTAACTAATAATGAAAATAATTTGTTAATCTCATATATCGCGCGTAAATCTTAAAAACCTCTCCCACATTAATTCAAAAACCCAAGAGATTATTACAAGCAATTTGCCTACGACAAAAGTGTTAGATTACCAAATTATGTGGAGTCGACTTCGTCAAGCAAAACCTCGTTCCAACTTAATACATAAACACAATAATGCCGGTGATAAATGTCGTTAGTCGGGCGTTTGCTCGCGTTTTGTTTTGTTTATCTCGCGCGCTGCATTAATCTACGGTCTCTTTGTGTTTGTCTGTATGCAAATTTGCATATTGATGATGGGCGCAAGCATTATTCTGCAGCTTGAAATTTAAAATTTTATTCATTAAACGTGCAAGCGATTTGGTGCAGTTATATGTTCATAAAGCACTTCATATTATAAAATAAACTACTGAACACATTTTCATACAGTTTTCACCATTAGACGAAGTGATTCAAGAGCAAGGTTTATAAACGTTCATAAATACACTACATATAAAGTGAATTTATGTTCTTATTATTTATTTTACTTGCCTACCCATAGTCAAGTGAAGTACTTATTATAAAATTACTTCATTTGCCTATGTTAAAAGTAAGTATGTAAGTTAAAAATACTTGTAAAAAAGGTAAAGTAAAAGTGAGGCGCTCGTAGCGCTGTGCGACCGCGGTGCTCTTACCGATCACCAAGGTTAAATTTATAAATAATTAAGAAGTTTGAGGGTACCCCGGAACAACTATGCCTTTTGGACGTCTAACACCTCAGTCCTTCCCGTGACCATGGGTGCTGCAAAGCACTCGAAACGTCGGGAACTTAAAAATCAAAATAAACCACGATAAAATCCGATAAAATATTTTTATTTCAATGTGGTAGTCGTTAAGCCGAGTTGGAAGCCTTAAAGGCGGCTTGATAAGTCCCAACAGCAGGTGGCTACACACCTGCCTCCACCAATCCGCACTGGGTCCGCGTGGTGGAGTATGACCTAATCTCCCTCACCTTGATTTGTGAAAGAAGGCCTTTGCCCAGCAGTGGGCAGTATATGCTGATATTATTATTATATCTTATTACTTATAAAAAAGAACCGGCACGCCTATATTATCCAAGCGAGGGGAGCCGAGGTGTAAATATTTATGATGAATAAAAAATAATCAAGAGTTTAAAAGGTTCCCTGAAGGCTGCACGGAATTCCACGTCGGATTTTATTAAAAATACACCATCACGCCTTTACTAAGTGGGGATTGCAGAGATGTGCTGCACACTAGCTTGCCAATGGAAATAGGTATTACGTAGGCATATACCATTGACACTAAACATCTCTGCTATTCCTGCTCGAAATATGAAATGACAGTATATTTATTCTAAGAGCTAACATACCTATTTTCCTTAATGTATTACATTTTGAATAACAACATTTTAAATGTAACTAGTCCACGTACTTATACCAAGTGATTTTCATAAGTTCGAACAAAGGAACAAACTTTGCGAACAGTCAACTACGAAAGTATGGAGATAAACTTAAAAGATCTAAACTTGTGTTTGTTACGAGATATAATAAATAATTTAAAGTAGAGCAATGTGAAGTGAGTTTTAGGGATGTATATTTTGTAGAGTTTATTTAATACGAGCTGTACCCTGTCTATTATTATATATGTATCTCGCTGAGATTCACGGGCTTTACCCCCGGACCTTTGAAAGGCTTGCATGGGGACATGGGTCCAACACGTATTATTATTATTATTATATGTATCTCGCTGAGATTCACGGGCTTTACCCGGACCTTTGAAAGGCTTGCATGGGGACATGGGTCCAACACGTAGAGGCCCTTTGCGAGAAGTTAATGTTATGTAAGCCACCTGCTGAGATCACTTACTGAAAATGAAGAAACATAACCAGCAAACTGACCCCGGCAGGTGCAAGGACTATTGTAAATTATGGAAAGAAAACAAGGGCTATGCAAATGAGGTTTGATGGACAAAAACTGGACTATTTCAAAGGGGACGGACACCGGCCATAATTAGTGATACCTAATTACCCGTGGCCGGCGGTGACTCGCCGCTTACTAGATGGGCCCTCAAACGGTCGTCCTAGGACAACTGAGGGCAACACCGGTGTGAGCGGCTCAGGGGTGTAGAGAGGTGTGCTGCGCTTTCTCCGAAGTTACTCGCGGCGTTATGCCCTTTAACACTTCCACCCCTGGAGTACATCGATGTAGGAACGCATTATCTTCCTACGTCGATATAGCTCTCACGGCTCCTCTCTGGACGGCCAATTAAGGCTAGCCAGAGCCGAGAGTCCTGCGGGCACCCTTCGGTTTCCACTCGACCGACGAAGACACGCCGAGTTGGGGGCCCTGACCGACTCTCTGCAGCACTCGGGTCCGTGGTGTCGTTACTCACCAACAGCTCGCCACAAGCTGCCCTGCGGGCTTATTATTATTATTATTATTATATGTATCTCGCTGAGCTTCACGGGCTTTACCCGGACCTTTGAAAGGCTTGCATGGGGATATGGGTCCAACACGTAGAGGCCCTTTGCGAGAAGTTAATATTATGTAAGCCACCTGCTGAGATCACTCTCAATACGCTCTCCCCCTATTACATGGGATGTAACATCGTCAGCGAAAAGGGGGTGTTCTCAGTACACCTCTGCCACCCCCGCTAGGGGAATGGAGGCGTGACGGTCTTTAAAGTAAGTTACATTTTTTTTATATTATCAAATATACTCGTAGCTGTTACTTACTTAGTCTGCTGTAGTAAACAAAATTCAATAATTATTCAATGCAATCCAGGTATTCTAAATGCATTTCTAATATATATATATCTCAATATGCACACAAAAGTACAGGTTTCATTTGATCGATCGGTTTCATGGTTAATTTGGGTACAAACAGCTTCAAAATATTGTGGGGTGTCAGAGGTTTTAAAAGAAAGAAAAGAGAATAAATTTATTCGCAACAAAAAATAAAAAATGTCGTAGCAATACACAAAAATACCAAAAAAAAACTGATATCATCGCGAATCGGTCCCAACTCAGCATTGTGCTGACTGTAAGCAATCAGCGCTGGTCTTCCGTTGGAGCCGTTCGTTGAGGTGGCGGTATGGCCACACTCATGGCAACTTATCTAAATACATATCTAAATTTATTTATTTTTGCATTATATATGTTACACCTTGTATAAGGTATTGATTTATATGCTCACAGAATTTATAGAACGAGTAATACCTATGGAATGAAATGCAGAGCGCTTAATTATTCTCCCTTACTTCCAAAGCACGACATGTTTTAGCGGATAGTTTTACAAGTAGGTTAAGTATTCACTACTAATTTATTATCTAGTAAATTAAAATAAACTTGATCGAAGAGAAGAATACCTACTACGCGGTAGGTATGTAAATTACTATAGTATATTCACATAGGATGGGTAATGACAGTTTTGATTGCAAAACAGCATTAATATTTAATTCAATGGTGTTAAGGCATAAAACCATAAGTATAGAAACTTATTACCATTGAATATAGTATTGTTACGTTTGCGGGGTAATCAAATGCCGAATAACGTGCGAAGTACTTTATTAGGCGCTGTACACACAAAACAGTACGTCGTATGCAAATACACACGCGAACTAATCGCACACTAGTACTACTCTCGTTAGTACCCAATACGGCTTCCAAGACGCTGAGTCACTCGTAGTATCCGTATATCGATGCTAAAGTCGCCGGTGTATTCCACTTAGATTGCTTGTTCTCCGATTTGATCACTATCGCTTCCGAGAAGAGACTGTGGCGTCCCCGCGCTGTGTGTTCCTTTTATACTTGTTCGAAAGTTCTTGAACGGACGCGGGCCCTCTAAGTACATCGATAGAAGTATATCGAACAATAGCCGGTGCGGCCCACAAAGCGGTATTATTATTACATATTATTATTACATACTCTTATTTGCACGTGAACAAATAGGTACTTGTATACCGCGACCGCGCGCCGGCGATAATTAAAGGGGCGGAACCTTCTAGATGTCTCACCACTTAAGCGCGGCTTCTAGATCTTTCTAGTCAGATCACCGGGGGACCTAAGGGTGTGTTATGCGTTTTAGAATCGACATCCCCCGATAAAGCCTTTTCAAGATATCGGGGTATGTTCGGGTCGCAACAGTATAATTTCGTTTGGCAACTAGGATTTTCATTACCTGCCCTATTTGAAAAATACTATAATGTGCACTTCGCTGTGCCCGACTACAAGAGCCACACTACACACGCGCGGCACGACCACTCGAGATGTATTTTACTTACGAGAAAAATAAAATTAATGATCTATTTTTCATATATAGTTGTATCGTCACTTGGGGTACCACTGAAAATCAGCGGTGTGTTGTGGTTTCGCTGCAACACAGCTTTACGCTGAGTGGTACCCCATTAGTACGGTTATTTTTATAAGTACATTTAATTTTTGTAATGTCGCTTTAATTTAATTTTTGTGGTGTACTTTTTAGCTGACTAATAAAATATCTTTTCTTTCTTCCTATCAAGTCTTAGGCCGTCAAGATATTCTGTAAATTCCGGGAGAGTACAAATCAACACTTTGTATACATGTACATAAAAATACCACTATGTGAGAAATAATAGGGGCGGGCCGTCAAGTTTCTAGTTTCCACTAAGTGCTCCAAACATTTACATAAGGAAGATGAAAAACTGTAAATGTAACGGAACGGTAACTTAAAAGGAAGTGCCATTAAGGACATTATCATAATGGTGGCGCTAACGTTTATCTTTTCTATTATAGCTGAATGCGCTTTACGGTGCATAGAACATTGAGCTGATGGGTGACCAGGGCAGGAGTAACAGAGAATTAAATAAAAGTGACAAGCCCGCTGCGTTATTCGTCGGATCTTCTTAGTGGTGGAAGTTTAATAGTTAGATTGGTTAAAAAAATTAAATTGACAATTTGTAAGTGTCCGCGCACGGTTTATACAAAATAAATTATTTGAGTTTTGGGTTAGTCTTTTCATGGATATGTTTACAGACATGATTTTTACAAGTACGGTACAGCGAAATAAAGACAGGCGCCCTGTATGACGCAATAATTCTCGGATTTGGAAAAGAGTACTAGAAATAAACTTAAATAGATAATGTTTTTCGAAAATAATGAATCTGCAATATGTACAATATGCAATGTAACGATTGAGGAAAAAGAAACTTCTAAATTGGGGTAATAGGCTACTGTGTGCAGCGCTGTATGCAGTCAGATCCTACTGCAGGTTAATATATTCGATGTATCCCTAAGCTCAAGGAATACATAATAAGACTATCCCTCATTTTGTAGTTACAAATCGCACTAAAGCTGCGGATAAATCAGGATATTATAATAAAATGACGTCTTAGCACCAATAGATTGACGTATTGTATTGTCGAGAAGGCGTGCTGTCACGTTCATCTGTATTCAATAAATTTGTAGTGTAAAAAGATCGATCATATAAACTCGATCGCGTTTTGCTTACTTTAATCTGTACGTGCTAAGCCCTCTAAGGGCTAAACACAAACCATTTGACATTATAGTAACGTCATCTAGAAAGCGTCGTGTCACATTTATCTGTATTTAATAAATGTATAGTGGAAAAGGGTAGCATATTAACTCGATAGCGTTATGCTAACTTCAATCTGTTCGTACTAAGTTCTCAGTTTGGTAGAACGAACGTGACTAATTCACAAACATGGAAAAGCTTTTACTAAACAACTATTGGGTGTGCGTTCGTATCGGATGTTTCACTTTCCCGGTGGGGGGCTGGGTTCGACGAACCAGATATATGTGGATCATAATTTTGGAGGTCCGAAAATGAAGGTTTGGGTAAAACGGCCTGCACGTTCAATAGGCCAATTTTATTATCGAAATTCTGCCAACGAAATTCCGCCCAAACCGAATCCTAACCGTTACCATAGACGTGCGTCTAGCAGTTTTGGTATTCTTGTATTTATGGGATTATAAGTTATCATTAACTCGATACTTAATAAATTGCCATAAGAGAGAGAATTCACTGGAAACCGCTAGTGTAGTGTGACATGTCAGTGTCCGAATTTGAAAAATTTTTGGACTATTTTGAATTTAAAATTGTACACCAAAATGTTACTACTTAATTAGTTCAGTTAGTTCTTGAAATGAACATGGAACTGGCCAGCATGTAAATGTGAGCCGCGGCAGTCAGCAGACAAGTGGACATGTACATAATAGTGGCTGTGTAAACATTACAAAAACAGAATATTTTTGTATTCTTGTAAACCATTACAGTATTTATGAATTGTCAGAAAAGTCACGCTCTACCACCATTTCTGAATGTCATTTCTTTGAAAAAGAAGGGCTAGGAACTCCACGATTGTTTTTTTAAGATAATATTTTATATGTAATTTTTTCGCCTGTCCGCCAACCCGCACTGGGCCAGCGTGGTGGACTATGGCCTAAAACCCTCTCAGTTTGAGAGCAGGGCCGTGCCCAACAGTGGGACCGTTTCTTAACAGGGCTAATATTTATTTTTTTCCATTTACATTTTGTTGTGGGATATGGCAGAACAATGTAGGCTGGTATATCAGGTGCATTTAAGTTAATCAACCAAATTATACTATTCATGAGAATAGCTACATGGTTCCGTCATTCCATATGCCTGCAAATTACTGCGTCAGTAAATATCCCGCCTAAGTTCGTGATGACGCAATCACTCACGGAAAATCAACCACAATATTAAGAGCATTCTACCGCAAAACAAAACATCCAAATGGTAAACAATAGGACCCTATTATGTAACACAACGCCAAAGAAAATAAACGCTGCGAGACGCGACCGAGCAAATACAGGATGAATGTTTTTGCAAAGAACTCTAGTGCCCTATGTGGCACAATCAGCCGTTTGCATTATGCATGAAACCATCCCGGAGCGACAGATGCTCAAGGAACTCCAAGAAGGAGTGATATTAATATTTGTTTGTCAGGTACTTTACTCGAGATGTTGATCTTTTGTTTTCCCGTTTACTGGATATTTTATAGCTCCAGTTTCTTAAGAGAGTCATTATTAGGTATTTTGTTCGTGGTGGACGAGATAAAATCCTCTAAATAGCATCAACTGCATGGGGATGTGATAGAGGGCTTTTATCACACGAATACCGGTGATGGTATCCTCGATAAGGTAAAGGGGACTTTGAAATCTTAAAACAGAACAGTTATTAGTAACCCCTGCCGGTCTAATGACCCTAAGTTATTTTACTGGAGAATTTTGGCTTTTAACTGCATTCTTTAAGTCAAGCTAAAAGCCTGGCCATTATGAAGTGGGCATTAGGTGACCGCTGTCATAAAGATGACAAGAGTTACCAGGCTAGTCATGGCGTCAAAAGGGCAATGCACAATTTATTTTATTTATTTATTATTTATGTACACAGGCAGACTTAATGCCAGAGGCATTTTCTGCCAGTCTATCTTAACGTGATGTGGAAATAGCTGTGGTAGGTGCGAAAAATTAAGAGTAATAAAAAAAAGGAGAAATAAAAATTTAAAAATAATTTTACAATTTAAAAAAAAATAGTTTTAAAAACACAATACTAATTACATACATACACACAACAAAAGCAGTTATATATAAATAACATATAACACGTACAATTATATTGCATACATATGCATACATATATAACTATACTATATATGAAACAGACAGTTTGACTTAACGACATGAAACAACTAGCGTTTAGAAGAATCCGCCAAAATTTTGTTGAACTGATAGTCCTGCAGTATTTTTTTAAATTGGTCGAATTTAGACTTTTATGACACGTTAACGGTCTTTCACTAAAGGCAAGCCTGGCCATTAAACATTATAATTAGGTAACCACTATACTAACGTTGACTAGAAGACAAATCAGTATCTCAAATAGGTTACGTTGGTTGACTGGACAATTTTGTCACCTGTCACAAAACTACGGTCTTTATCAAGTTGAAAGCTTGGTATCTGTTGATGATGAAGTGACCGCTATAATAGTGATGGATACAAGGCTAGTCATTACATTAAATGCATAAAGTTTGTTGATTGGACAATCATAGCGCTTTGCATAGGAGGGCCAGACAAGTTTTGCTCTTGCCACAAGATTGTAGTCTTTTAGCCTCGTTAAAGGTGTATTTATTACAGTCCCAGAAGGTTGTTTTGGCCCGTGACCAGAATCGGAACTATCGCTGTCATCAAGTGAAATGTCACTTCATGAGAGTCACAGAGTTGCCGTTTGCTATGAAATTTACCCAATTTATATTTTTAAATAGTAACCGTGCGGATCAACCTGTTAAAATATTTTCCTGGAAGTTGAGTTGAAAGAAATTTTACGGAACACTAACCATAATTTTTAAATGTTCAGCAGTTGACAAGTATAGGCTGAGATGATGATGATGATGAACCCTAATTTCACATCAACGACCTATCAATGTATAGTCTATACACTATATCTAGTCATCATATCAGCCTGTATTTGTCCACTGCTGAACATAGCCCTCCCCAATCGCTCTCCAGCGCAGCCGGTCCGATGCCACCTTCATCCAACGACTTCCAGCGATCCTCACAGGATCGTCGGTCCATCTGGTAGGTGGCCGTCCCACGCTGCGCTTACCAATACATGGTCTCCACTCTAGAATCTTTCTGCCCCAACGCCCGTCCGATCTTCGCGCTATGTGGCTCGCTTTTTGCCACTTCAGCTTACTAATCCTAAGGGCTATGTCGGTGACCTTGGCTCTTCTACGAATCTCCTCATTTCTGATTCGATTACGTAGGGAAATGCCGGGCATAGCTGTTTCCATACCTCGCTGAGCAACTCTGAGCTTTTTTATGAGACCTATTGTAAGAGACTATATCTAATAGGTAGGGTTAAGTGACAGCTGTCATAGTGATGAAAATTTTGTCATCAACACTGTGGTCCTTAGCCAACTTGAAAGCCTTCGGATAGCTTAAGCAATTGACACTCTCACACCAGGCCCACCACAAATCAGACGAAAACGTACTAAAGTCAATTTACAAATGGTGAACATTGTACCTAAGTTATTTGTAATGCATCAGTAATTATTTATCCAGTTGAAATCACGTGTGGTCTCATCGTTAATATTTCCACTGGTATAATTATTCACACCGGTGATGTGGTCAAATACATAATTTATGCGTATTAAAGATGCGTATCAGATCGGTTTTAATTATGGCGTTCCTATGAGCTAATATTTAAATTTTTTCAAATATTATAGGTATTTTAAAGCTCCAAAACATATTTAAGTGTATCCTCTTCTTTTTCATTTTGTTGATGAAATTGTCCCGTGCAGGTATCGAACCAGTGTCCCCGAAACGAAACACAATCCCGTGGTCAACGATCTAACCAGTAGAATAAGTTGTCATCATTTAATTATATCGTATGCAATAATTACACGCTTAGAACAGCTTGCTGTTAAGCTTAAGCTTTTTAGTTCTAAATGAGTATTTATTCATACTGGCCGAATATCATAATGGAATATCTCAGAAATATAATTAGCTGATAAGATTATTTCTTCTTAGGCTTAAGGTCACCTAAAGGGCAATGCAGCTACGCTTGGAGTTCCTCTGCGCGGTCGAATTAGGAATGAGGAGATCAGCAAGAGAACCAAAGTCAAAAATATAGCTCTAGAATTGCCAAAATTAAGTGGCAGTGGGCGAGGCACATCACCCGTCGAACTGACGGCCGTTGGGGCAGAAAGAAAGCAGTTCTGGAGTGGGAAGGCCCCCCACAAGATGGATCGATGATGAAGGTCGCAGGTAAATTGGATGTGTAGCATAAAGCCGTCATAGTGATCTTAGGGGAAAGGGGCTTTGTCTTGCAGTGGAGGTCTTCCGGCTGGTGATAAGAATGATATATTCGACCAGCGATGTTTGCCCCAGAACCAACAAACATTTGACCCATGCCATCATTATTTATCAATGTTATTAAAATAATGTCAAATATCCGTATTAAACGGACAATTTGCAATCTAAAACGAATGTTTCAAAGTACTCTAAGTAGTATTATAATACTTATATCGAAGTCGCCGACATCTTTTCTGAATGTCAACACACTATATAACCTCATATGTAATGATTTATAACCTCAAAATCTAATACTTTTTGTGCAATATTGCGATATCCCTGCTTGTCCGTTTAATAATAAATACCTTAAGAGAATTTATGGATAATTTAGAATCATACAAGTAATTTTTCATTGCTGTTGATTCTGGGGCAAATCATGTATGGGCGCAGAACAATGTCCTTTGATTATTTGATGAAGCAAAATCAGAAACTTGCTTTTTAGCCGTGACGTTTTTCAATCGATATAAATAGACAAAGATTTGCAATAATTTTTCAATCATTATAATGTGCTAATGAAAATTTCATTTTATTTCTACAGATTTAGTATTCCGAATCGAATGCCAGGATGGACATAGTAACACGGTATTGCATATCAGCGTTCAAATATCAAACAAAAGCAATATCAGTGCAAGTTTAACCGCTATGACCAAACACAGCGCGTTATGATGACTTCGTGAAATTATTGTGTGAAATTATGGTATTTAATAAGCCATTGGAGTACCATCAAACGATCATTTCACAAAGTTATCGTAACACACCGTGTTACGTGTTTAATTGGGCCTAGCAAATAAGGTTCCAGATGAGGCGGGTAATTAATTTAGGCGTGTGATTGATGGCCGCGCTGGCGCCGACTCGTCACAGAATCGGGTTATACGCATCATGTACGTGATTTTATCGGATTGTCGTGTCCGAATCGATTTGTTGTGTATTATTACATTAATCGAAATCGAGAATCGTAATATCGATATTATTGAGTGGTTGCTAGCAGGTTTGGGATCTTACTTTGTCACCTGACAAGGTGATACGGTGTCTTAGGCGCTATTTTACTTGGTACATATCTATGTGTATGCATATAAATCATATGAATTATTAATAGTATATTATTAAGTGCCCATGTTCCTATTTGATGGTATTTTCTTCATAGTTTTGCTATCTACCTTACAAGAAATCCAACACCTTGAAATGTGTAATTATTCTGGAGAACGTCGTAATGGGATTTCCTTGATATTATGTATATGTTGATTCATCATCATCATCATCATCATCATCTCAGCCCATACTTGTCCACTGTTGAACATAGGCCTCCCCAATCGCTTTCCAGCGTAACCGGTCCGATGCCACCTGCATCCAACGACTTCCTGCGATTTTCACAAGATCGTCGGTCCATCTGGCAGGCGGTCGTCCCACGCTGCGCTTGCCAATACGTGGTCGCCACTCTAGAATCTTTCTGCCCCAACGCCCGTCCGATATACGCGCTATGTGGCCCGCCCATTGCCACTTCAGCTTGCTAATCTTAAGGGCTATGTCGGTAACCTTGGTTCTTCTACGAATCTCCTCATTCCGGATTCGATCGCGTAGAGAAACGCCGAGCATAGCTCTCTCCATAGCTCGCTGAGCAACTCTGAGCTTTTGATGTTGATTCATAAAAGTATTTTATTGCTTATTACTTTTTTAATACTTCAATTCCCGCTCATCACAATGTCACTCATTAAAAAGTAATACAGCGATACGAATGGCTTTTCTTGACATTATTTCTTAATACACCAGATTTTGTAGTTAATTCGGGTATCAACGTTATTCAGAAAATAACAACTTAACTCTTAAAAATTCAAATTGTTAAGAGTTAATCTGGTATTTTTCAAGGAGAAAAACAATCAATTATAATTGAGGTGACTGAGGTGTTGCGTTACGTCATCACACGTACATGTTGTGTAACCTCTATCAAACTCTTCAAATCTACATAACCAGTCAGTGCTTAAAAACATATCCCATCCATTGAGACACAGGTTCATTCGCAGTACATTAGAAAAAATCGGAAATAATGAATTCGGTCCCGTGATTGATGGCGTTTTGCTCATCAGGCAATTGCGTTACTCCACCCGGACTAACGTAATAACTAGGCATACTCGGGTAATTGGAATGTCCATACTAATTAAACGTGTGTAGTTCGATAATAGAAATAAATGATGTTAGGTATTGCTTACAATACCTTCCTGTTAAAAATCATTGCACGTTATAACAAATGTCATGTAATTTTAACGACCAAATACTAATGGGGCAGAAAATATTACTAGATAAAAATTACGATCCTCAAATGGATTGGATGATTCACAAAGATCTATCTATTTATCTTTACCATCACGCCGGATCCCTGGCAGGGTAGGCAGAGAGTACAGAGTTCCAACAGGTTCTTTCCTTACAGACCTTTTTGGCTTGGCTCAACTCTCAGTTCGTCTCATACACGCTCGTCGGTTACGGAGACTCTTGACTTGCCATTCAGATAAGATACGTTCTAGATATCTAGATATGTTTCCTTCGATATGAGCAAATATGATAACTCTTCAGGACTAGCACGGGATGTAAGAATACTCGCACGGCGCTAAATTGTACCGTGATTCAAGTTTTGTACGCGAGTCCAATAAGTCTTGTCTATATGTCAACACAGTGCAATTCTTAACAAGATCTTTGTGTTAAAGTTTTGACATGTTAGCGGTTAAGTAGCAACGGTTACCTCACACCTAAGGCGTCAAAATCCAAGGCGACCGACAACCCGCTACTTCGCAAACGCGTCCAACCATCAGAACCACCTAATCGTAGCCAACGCCGTCTACGCACTTCCTATTAGCTGCTCGAGGCATATTCTCACCGACCCTCCCGATGCCCTTACTTCACCTCTTTCGAATACTGATACTGGATCAGACACCGACCGCCGGCGAGATGAAGTATCCTTTGGCCGCCGGCCGGTGCAGGGCACCACGACGAGACACCTAGTATATGACCCCCCCAGCTAATGCTCAAGTCGAGGCAGCCCTCCTTGAGGCACTCTCGAGCTAGTTGCACCCTTACCCTTCTGGCTCGAGCATAGTGGTTGTACGGTCGCCCTCTTGTCCGATAAAGCTGTAAAGGTCCCGCGGCCAACAGCATAAATCATTCACACACACAAAAATCGTGACATATATCATATTTTACGCGCCGCCTGTGCTAGCACTGTACTAGACCAATGGGGCAGTCTAATTAAACGTAAGTATAATTTTAAATAATTATTTCAATAACACTATATAACCATTTGCTTCGGAAGGAACGTTTAGGCGTTGGCCTCCGTTACCACGTATTTGGTAGTCGTTAAGCCAAGTTGGAAGCCTTGGCGGTTTGATAAGTTCCAACAGCAGTTGGCCACAAACCTGCCTCCAACAATCCGCACTGGGCCCCGTGGTGATGAATGACCCAATCTCTCTCACCTCGATTTATGAAAGAAGGCCTTTGCCCAGCAGTATAGGCTGATATTATTATTTTATAAAATCAAAAACCTATTCAACCAGCCAACTATTACACAATATGTTCCTAACCAAATTAGCGTCGGCAAACTTACAGCAAAACGTTTACCACCACGTAACTCCATTACATTATACACAAAACTAGGACAAAGACGGTCACGTTTGACCAATAAACATCCCTTAACGACGTTACGAGCTTTCTTAATGTCTCTGAACCCCCAGGATAAGTGGTCACCAGACACTTGGCGAATCCAATTTTATGCCAAACAATAGTGTGATATTGAGTACATGTGTACTTGATAGTATTGTAAACGGGTACTTAAGCTTGTGAGATATAATTGTCACGGTGGAAGCTTCGTTTTTCCACAGTCCATATTTATGATTATATACTTGTCAAAATAAAATAAGGACCGCCATATATTTATGAAATATATGCGGATGCGGAATATATGCGGATTTTAGGGGGTTGTAAATGAAAACCTTGTTGCAATGATCGATCTTCTGTTTCTTCTCTATTCCTGTATCTGTGAAAACTAGTAATTGGCCTTCTGAATCTATGTTTTTATATTTTCATGTATTAATGTCTGTCGCTGAATATTAGCTGTACGTTTCCGAAACCAATAAAATAAATATAAATGGTTTTGGTAATTACACCGTATTCGACATTTACCCCATTGGTATCTATGTATAGTCTTTTTTACCAGTCATGGGTACGCTGCCGTTTAGAATTTGACGTTTCTAGAAATGTGGTGAGTGTGATATAGAAAAAAAAACACCGTCACGCCTATTTATTTATTTATTTCTTGGAATAACAAACAGTAACACATTAAAATTAAAATACAAGATTATGAAATAGGCACAATAATATAAATGCATTACCAACACCGTTACTCACAGAATACATAAGGAATGAAAAGCAAGGTAGATAAGCGTACTTCAGTGTACAAACAGTAAAATAAAAAAAAAAATATTATTGATTACTGTGTAGACTAGTAATTAGGAAATAAAGGAAGAAAACATTAATGAATGAAATAATTAACACAGAGTGAGTACAATATTAAAAATATAAAATAATAATGTATATAAAAATATAAATATGTTATAAAGGTTACTCAGAATGCAGCTTCAGAATTACATTGCGCTTAAATTTCTGTTTGGATGAGCCAAGAATATAAATATTAATAAATAGCTTATTATATGTATCCATAAGACGGCGCAGAGGCATACTTAATCCGGCATTTGTCTTCGCACCTTTAACAGCAAACAGTTTCAGGGTACGCTTTTCCCGCCTATGAACCATTTTAGGGATATTATAGCATAACTCGCTACTTAGATGTATACAATCAAATGCACCATTACAAAGATCGAAGAGAAACATGATTTCAAATAGTGAGCGCCTGGATTGAAGACTAAGAAGGTTGTACTTTTTCATTAAATATGTTATAATATATATGTTATAATATAGGCCTCTCAAAAACCTGCACTGCACTTTTTCCAGAGAATCAATATACTTCCCATACAGAGGATTCCATACCAACACTGCATACTCTAATTGGGATCTTATTAAAGTTTTATAAAGGTGCAGATATGTGGATGGGTTAACAAATTTGGAGGAGGACCTCATTACAAAACCATACATGCTGTATGCTTTATTTATAATTTTCTTTACATGGAGATCGAGATGAAGTTTTGAGTCTAATGTGACACCAAGGTCGGTGACGAACTCTACTCGATTTAAGGGCATATTGTTTAATGAATAAGGGTAATACGTAATGTTTCTGTTTTTAGTAAAAGTAATACAAGAGCATTTTGGCATACTTAGTTGCAATTTATTGTTACTACAGTATAAGGCAAATCTGTCTAAATCAGTTTGCATATTTATAGAGTCATCAGTATTACAATAGCATTATAGATTTTTAAATCATCTGAATAAAGCAGAAATTGTGCATGCTGGAAACACTCTTGGATATCATTTATAAAGATAATAAATAGCATAGGCCCTAAGATAGATCCTTGTGACACGCCTGATGTGACAGCCACAGTAGGAGATTGAAAACCTTTAATAACAACTGTTTGGGTCCTATTAGACACGTATGATATAAACCAACGGAGTAGATCTCCCCGAATTCCATTGAATGCAAGTTTTTTTATTTATAACTCATGATCTACCTTGTCGAACGCTTTTCGAAAGTCTGTGAATACAGCGTCAACACGGATACCATTTATCCATGTTATGAAATAGATACTCAACAAAAGTACTTAAATTGGTTGTTGTTGAACGTTTCTTGACAAACCCAAGTTGCTGCCCTATGATATTATGATGTATCACAGGGTATATCGAACTATGAACCAATCTTTCGAAAAGTTTCGACAAGGCAGATAGAATTGAAATCGGGCGATAATTTCCCACATCACGCCGAGACCCAGATTTGTGTACTGGTGTAAGGTAGGCGCACTTCCATATAGAAGGGAATGTGCCTTCAGATAGACATCTATTGAATATTATACATAATGGTTTACATATACTTTTGGCAGTAGCCTTTAAGAAGAATGGCGGTATGCCATCAGGCCCTGGACCTTTTGATGAGTCTAAATTTTCAAGCAGCACAAGTATTCGATGTTCATCAAATTGTATTCGACATATCGCAAACGTCCGAGTAGTCGGTAGGTTCCTGCCACGCCGTACTTTTGAGAGTAGAAGGCTCATAAACTGATTTAAAAAAGTTGGAAAAAAGATTACATATCGTTGTAGGATTGTCAGAAAAGTTATTTTCATAAAACATGTGTGAAGGGATACCGGGGTGAGATTTACGATGATTAATGAAGGTCCAAAAATGCTTTATGTTACTGTGTATATTACTTTCAACGGTTTTTATATAGGTGGAGTACGCTTTATTGAATTCGGAATGACATCGGGATCTTAGAATACTATATTCTTCATAACCAGAGACGTTTTTATAAGTTTTCCATTTTATCCAAGATTTATTTTTGTTGTTAAATATCTTAATCAAAGACGAAGGGACTATATTCCCCAGAGGGGGTGGCAGAGGTGTACTGAGTACACCCACGTTACGCCGACGATGTTGGGTCCCATGTAATAGGAGGCAAGCCTATAGCATGTACCGGGCATAATTCCAGACTCCGGACTCATATTGGGAATTTTTCGTTAGAAAAACTACATTTGTCCGACCTAGGATTTGAACCCAGACCAACGAGGCAGTATTATTATATGTACATCGTACTCGATTTTGTACATTTTAAAAACAACATCGATTATAACGGTTTCATTGTGTTAGTCCCTAAAACGCAAACCGTTCCAATTTACATAATTGAGTATCTATTACTTTACGTTTTAATATGATTTAAATGAAAAGTAAAGTAGATTTTTGAAGTATTTTTATATTACTGTATATTTATTTGGATTCTATATGTTCAATATGCATAAAATTGAATATGGACAAACGTCAACGTACCCATGACTCGTGAAAAATACTATAGTTATCAATAAACCACCATAAGTCCGAAATTCAAGGGTGGCCCTTATTTTATTTTATTTTTATTTTTTATCAAAAAGCCACATAAACAATACACATACGGAGTTTTTGGCGGGAAGTCGAAGAGTGATGTTATCAATTTGTTTTAATTTCCAAAACTTGTCTTATTTCGACTAATAATGTGTAATGTTATAGAATATTAACCATTATGTGTTCTTATATGTGCATGAGTAAAGGCAATTGTAACAAAGCGACAAAACGTGCCTTATCGACTTCCCCCAAAACGGCCGTCTCAATTGGTATGTAAAGTATCCACCGCTTTACTATCCAGGGTGGAGTACTTCATTAATTTCATTATCATCGTTGCCATTAAGTTCATCGGGGAATTGAAGTAATTTAAACAAACACGATTATATATCTCACTGGACACTGGCAAAATACACTTAAAATTAGTGTGAAGCCATAACTTAAAGAAGAAGAAGAATACACATACAAGAATAGGAACAATATTCAATAGAAGAAGCAACTTATATTACTATGGGCATCAGATATAGGTGAGTACAACATACACCTAGTAGGTCAAACATCGTCTCACATATAAAATAATCTATATCTATCTATATCATCACGCCAGATCCCTTGCAGGGTAGGCAGAGAGTACAGGGTTCCAAAAGGTTGTTTCCTTACATACCTCTCTGGCTTCCTCCACTCTCATAGTAAGTTTCATACACGCTCGCCGGTTACGGAGACTCTTGACATGTCCTTCAGATAAGACTCGGTCTAATTGGGCATGGTAAGATAGTCTAGGTCTTCCCCGGTACCTACATCCTTTCACTTTCGTATTGTATATCTGTTTTGTCATTCTTTCTTCAGACATTCGTTCTTTTATATGATAATAATGAAAATAAAGTATATAAATTGTAAGCTTGTGGCGAGCTTTTGGTGAGTAACGACATCATGGACTCGAGTGCTTCAAAGAGCCGGTCAGAGCCCCCAACTCGTGTCTTCGTCGGTCGAGTGGAAACCGAAGGGTGCCCGCAGGACTCTCGACTCTGGCTTGTCTTAATTGGTCGCCTAGAGAGGAGCCGTGAGAGCTATAATCTTAAAGGTCATACGTCGATGTACTCCCGGAGTGAAAGTGTTAAAGTTCATAACTCCGCGAGTTACTTCGAAAAAAGTGCAGCACACCTCTCTACACCCCTGAACCCCTCACACCGGTGATGCCCTCAGTTTTTCTAGTAAGTGGCGAGTCACCGCCGGCCACGGGTAATTGGTATCACTAATTATGGCCGGTGTCCGTCCCTTTTGAAATAGACCAGTTTTTGTCCATAAAACCTCATTTATATAGCCCTTGGTTTCTTTCCATAATTTACAATAGGCCTTGCACCTGCCGGGGTCCTTTCGCTGGTTATGTTTCATAATTTTCAGCAAGTGATCTCAGCAGGTGACTTACATAGCATTGACTTCTCGCAAAGGGTCTCTACCTGTTGGACCCATGTCCCCATGCAAGCCTTTCAAAGGTTCAGGTAAAGCCCGTGAATCTCAGCGAGGTAATAATAAAAAAAATGTCACACAAAAATTACAAACAAAATTAAATAAAACTATTAAATAGCAAACTGAAAATAGTGAATAATTATATAAACAGTACATATTTAACGTTACTCAAGAACAATACTTTTTTAATGTCATTGAAACTTAGAATCCAGATACGTCAGGATTGAGTAAAATGTGTATATAAGGAATGGTTGAATGAAGAATAATTTGGGTTAAAAATGTCAATAACAGCAGGTATGATATTGAATACTGTGTTATTTTGTTCTGATTAGTATAGTAGTCTATAGTGACATGATTGATTGCATTGTTATGCAATCAATCATGTAACTATAGACCAACAGGTCTAGTAGCAGATTGGCCTTGTTGAATTAGATAACTAGTCGAATCCATGAGAATTCTGTGGCTGGTGAAAACGAGGTCTGGGTTCGAATCCTAGGTTGGATAAAGTATACTTTTTCTATCGAAAAAAGCTCACTAGCAGTCCGGAGTTTAATATTGTGCCTAGTATGATTGCAACTTATCGTTGGCAAAATGTAGGTGTACATTGTACACCTTTGCTACTCCTACTAAAGGGACATAGGCGAGAAGTATTTTATTTTTACAAGCTTTTATTTAACTTGTATTGTTCGTATGTCTGTCAGTCTATCCGGTTGAAATCTTGTGGTCCATTTGTCAAGCACTTACGAGTATCCGATTGAGCTGAAATTTGCAATGCAATAATATGGTACCATGGAGCTGGTCGGATGATTGAGTCGGAAGGTGGCCATATGGACATGTGAACTGTACACCATTAATATCCCCTCGTGTTTAGGCTTGTTGGATTGGTATTAAAAAGATGATATACGACCAGATGATGTTCAGGATCTGATGATGAAGCCAAAAGCTGCCGTGTTTGGGGTGCACCGTGTTATATTTGTTTGCTCAGTTTGTGAGAATGGATGTTTGTTAGTCTTTCATACAAAAACCACTGAACGGATTTTGATGAAACCTTACAGTGATGGAGTATGTACATCAAAATAATACATAGGCTATAATTTTGCAAAAGAAATGCGTGCGCAGCCGCGGGTAAGCAGGTTATAAATAAACTCCATATTGAATAATTACGGCGATTCATTTTAAGTGATCACGTACCTTATTCTAATAAGCAGGTTTTGTTAGATATATCTACAAAGAAACCACTGGTTCATACAGTACTGAGTGTGGCGGGGCACAGGCTAGAAGTAAAAAGTACAGCAACAGGTTCTCAAAGGCTCGAGTTTTTTAGGTTCACCACAAACGGATCTTTCTTTTTGCGGTCTCTTTGTAGATGAAATTACACTTTTTTCAACTTCACCTCTGTAAAAACTTTTGCAGCCCTGTAAAACATGTATAAATTATTTCACCTTTTTTAAATACTTTTAAAGTTCTAACTATATAATTATTCTTATGTAGACGCTTATAGTGCTGTGCGACCGCGATATTTTAGCGATCACCAAGTGTTCGACTCGGTTGTGACAAGTTTGTGGCATACTGACGGACGGCTTGGACCAGTGGTGGCAGGTAGCCACAAGCCTGTCTCCTCCAATCCACACTGGATCCGCGTGGTTGAGTGTGATTCAATTCTCAATTTGTAAGAGAAGGTCTTTGCTCAGCATTGGGACAATATTCGCAGATTTAATATTCTTATACAAGGTATAACAAAGTTAACGCAAGACCTGAAAGTAATTTGTCCTTATTCGGAAACTGAATCGTTTCCAACTTTTTTATAAAGTAATAATATATAATAATAATATTAGACCTGTTACGAAACTGTCTTACCGTTGGGCACGGGCCTCCTCTAAGCCTAAGAGGGTTCAGGGCTTAGTCCACCACGCTGGTCCAGTGCGGGTTGGCGAACTTCACACACCTTCGAAAAACTCTTAGGCATTCAGGTTTCCTCACGATGTTTTCCTTCATGGTTAAAGCAAGTGGTAGTTAATTATTAATACGCACATGCTTTCGAAAAGACAGAGGTGCGTGCCTAGGTTTGAACTCAAGACGGCTGACTTTGCAGTCCAACGGTCTAATCACTAGGCTATCACTACTTCTTCCAACTTTTTTAATGAATGTTACTTTTTTTTAAATACATATATTATCTAAAATTGCTTTAACTCATTCCAAACGTTCGTAGATCCGCTGTATTAAATACTTTTAACCATTATTAAAAGCAATAAAGCGATTTCAATTGTACTTCTTAACATTCTTACCCAATACGACGTTTTGTAGTTAATTGGGATATCTAAGTTCTTAAAAAAGTGGTGTTATATAACTCTTTAAATTTGGAAATTTGGTTTTCATATTGAATTTGTGAAGCAATTATCTTATCGGGTTATCTGAGGTCTTGAGTTAATTACGATACTCAGTATAAGTATTTTTTATATGTTCTTTTATGTAGGTACATAAAGAAGCTTATTCTTTTTAAAGTTAAAAGTCGCAAAGCTTCCATTCAATGTTTATTTTAAGTCAAAAGCAATATGCAACGGAAAAACATTTTCCGTTGGGAATGAGTGGAAATATGCAAAACTTAGTTTATCTTCGCATTCATTCATAGTTTCGGACGGCTTTTGGAGTTGCTACTGAAAGTTGCGTTTCCAGTTAAAATTACACGAGACTATTTAGTGTTTCAGGGCTGATGTTTAACTTGGATGTCGTTTGTGTTATAAATTAAAAGAGTTCTATCTATCTATCTATCTATAACCTCACGCCAGATCCCTTGCGGGGTAGGCAGAGAGTACAGAGTTCCAACAGGTTCTTTCCTTACATACCTCTCTGGCTTCCTCGACTCTCATAGTTCGTCTCATACACGCTCGCCGGTTACGGAGACTCTTGACTTTTCCATCAGATAAGACTCGGTTTATTTGGTCGTGGTAAGATAGTCTAGGTCTTCCCCGGTACCTGCATCCTTCCACTTTCACATTGTATATCTGTTTTGTCATTCTTTCCTCTGGCATTCTTTCTATATGCCCGAACCAACGGAGCATGCCCTTTCTCATCTTTACACCGATACTATCTTTCATACCTACTCGCTCTCTTACTATGCTGTTGCTAATGCGGTCGGTCAGCTTCACTAAAAGAGTTCTGACGTTTATATCCTTTTTATGTTTTTAAAAATACTATTAAAACTACTGCCAAATCGATTAGCAAATAATGCTGTTAGCGGCGAGCGGGGACTACAGGACGCGTCGAATTTTGGGTCGAACAAAATATGGAACCAATTTTTGATATAAGTATTTCCAGTATCAGACCAGAGTATGACATTGCGCTCCGTTTAATAGCATAGAGTCGCCCCCTTTTACATGGGACCTAAAATAGTCAGTGAAAAGAACACAGTACACTTATATCACCCCTGCTTTGCCTGATTTTTAAAAGGTCTACTTTATATCTTGTATTACCAGACAAATAAATCAATTTAAATGGTATGTAATGTGGTAATTTAAATGCCTTATAGGTTTAATAAATGCAGGTATTCATAACTCTGCCTTCACCAATCTGAACCGGGTCCACGTGGTGACCTATGAGTTATTTTCTCTCACAATGAAAGAAGGTAATTGCCCAGCTATGGTCCTTTATATAGGCTACTTTATTATATGCCACGATCCATTTAATATATTTACCTATTATATTTATTCTATTGAGAAAATGCTATTAATACTATCACGCGACACTTAGAGAGACTTTTGTTCGATAAGGAAAGTCTTTTGATCTGATCTATCTATCTTTATCTATATCATTACTCCAGATTCCTCGCGGAGTAGGCAGAGAGTACAGAGTTTCAATCGATTATTTTCTTACATACCTCTCTGGCTTCCACCAATCCCATAGTTCGTCTTATACACGGTCGCCGGTTACGGAGACTCTTGACTCGCCCTTCAGATAAAGCACGGTCTATTCAATAATTTTAACAATCATAATCAAACAATCATATATTCTCTAAACAATTCTCCAGTCTTAATGGCCTATATAATACTTTATTGCCCCTTAGAAACTGTATCCGTCGATAATATAACGAAAGCCTATAACAGTTAAAACTTTTCCGTTTGTGACTTTTCCATCACTTTCGATGACTCGGCACTTCCTGCTTACTTTTTCAATCTTTAATAGACATAATGCCACCAAATCTATTAGTAAAATAATAAGCACACATGTCTCGCATAATTCCCCAAGCGGGGGTGGCAGAGGTGTACACCCACTTTTCGCCGACGATGTTATGCCCCATGTAACAGGGAGCGAGCCTATTGCCATATACCGGGCACAATTCCAGACTTCGGTCTGATACTGGTATTTTTTCCTTAGAAAAGCTACATTTGTCCGACCTAGGATTTGAACGCAGGACCTCATGATTACAAAGTGATGCGCTTTGCCACTAGACCAACGAAGCAGTCTATTAAAAAAATTGACCTCTCTCTCTATCTATATCTCTATCATCACGCCAGATCTCTTGCGGGGTAGGCAGATAGTACAGAGTTCCAACAGACAGTTTTTCCTTACATACCTCTCTGGCTTCCTCCACTATCATAGTTCGTCTCATACACGCTCACCGGTTACAAAGACTCTTGACTTGTCCTTCACACAAGACTCGGTCTATTTGGTCATGGTAAGATAGTCTAGGTCGTCCCCGGTACCTACATCCTTCCAGTTTCGCATAAAAATAATAAGGTAAAATAAAATAAGAATAAGAATCGTTTTTTTTCGGCCACGGGAAGGATCATGTCACGCAATAATATCCGAAAAATAGTTTTATTTCAAAGACGGTTAGGGCTATATTGCCCAAGCTAAGGTAACGTGAGGTAGATACTACATATACACCCACTTCTTGCAATGTTAGATCTAATAGGGAGTCGCATATTGCTATCATATAGGGCATAATTACAGACTCCGGCCGGTTACTCAATAACACTTTGTCAGTCCTAGGATTCGAACTTAGGATTTTGCTAATACTGTATAGTACTATACAGTATTGGACTAACGAGACACTGGAACTCTCACGAGGTACTGTAGCGACCCTATACGTCCCTACAAAAGTTACGACTACCTACGCATAGATGGCGCTAAATATAGATAACGATTTTCCACACATGTCTAGAACGCGATATGAGAGTTTGCTCCATGCGTGTCATAGTACACATTGCCCCCGAGAACAACTCTGGAGTTGTGGCAACCCCCGCCAGACATGATATCCTGGCTGGAAGACCTTCCCTTTAAAGGGATAACTAACGTAAATTACCATAACGTAAAATTTACCTTGCCTGCTGACCTGCCTGAATGACTAAAATTGTAGGTATTTTTACAAATAATTTAGATATAATAAATCAAAATAAATAAGTCACCTATTAAATTAAAGCGTACATATTTACTATATCTAAAGCTTTCTTTTCGTAAATATTCGACACAGGTAGTGTGCTCATCCGTTTAATACGCAATTTTTACTTTCGAAAGGGTTTGTTACTTCTAGTTTCTAGGAATTTGAATACATTGACATGACTGCCTCTTTGGTCCAGTGGCAAAGCGCATCGCTTTGTGATCATGAGGTCCTGGGTTCAAATCCCAGGTCGGACAAGTGTAGTTTTTCTAGCGAAAACTTCCTAGTACAAGTCCGGAGTCTGGAATTGTGCCCGGTATATGGCAATAGGCTCGCCCCCTATTACATGGGACCTAACATCGTCGGCGAAACGTGGGTGTACTCAGTACACTTCTGCCACCCCCATCATATTGTGCAATATATTATATACACAAGATTATATACTTCTCATATTAAATAGGTAAATTGTTCAAGAATCTTCTATTGGATTTCACCGCTTTTACAAGCCTTACCAAACCCTGCCACAAAGTTCCTAAAATAGTTAAATCCAAATACCTTATCAACTAACGTGATTTTGCGTCCGGTAATCCCAATCACCGTAATGGCAAACCGATCTGAGGGCTTAGCACGAAAATATTGACGATAGCGTGACGGCAGCGAGTTAATATGCCATCCTTGTCACACTACGAATTTAAATAAACATGAATGTGACGACACGCTTACTTGCTAGTGTCACGCTAACATCAATATTTTCGTGCTAAGCTCTCAAATCATATCAGCGATGTAAATCAGATTATAATTGAAACTGGTACAGAATAAACATGGTCTAACTGGACCTAACATATTTGGAACCTAACGAACGAACCTCGCTTAGGGAATGTGTTCATGATATTTCTTTTTAGATTTCGACACAAGTATAGTGGCTACAAGGATCTTTTGGCCCATGGATGACAGTAACAGGGGGGCGTTGGTGTGAAATTAGGGTTAACATTTTATGAAATTTTCTTATTTCCAAGGAGATGGTTACTAATTAAAAAAAGAGCTTGAGTAAATTTTATAGCTAATGGCAAATCTGTCGGCAATTAGGTATGAAAGATAGTATCGGTGTAAAGATGACAAAAGGGTATGCTCCGTTAGCATATAGAAAGAATGTCAAAAGAAAGAATGACAAAACAGATATACAATGCAAAATGGAAGGATGTACCGAGGAAGACCTTTTTTTTACCTAGGGAAAATCCTGCATAGGACTTCTGCGAGCCTCGGGGAAAGCTCGCGGGGCGTGTCGAATTCCTACCGACTAAAAACCACAGGATGGCCGACATCAGCACTTTTGATCTCCGTATGGAACGCACCGGTGCCCCTCTTGTGCCTCGCTCTGACGAGCCCGCCATCGGAGGGAGACTTGATGACATGCTCCCCTCCGAACTGAAGCAGTGCTCACGGCGACGTGGGCCACACCACGCCGACGTCCTCCTCGGGGTTGCTCGTGAAGTACGCTTAGGACCCCCGTCCCTTACGTCCGTGATCCCAAAGGCCCCCCTGCTGATGCTGTAGCAGGGGCGGGGTCCCCCGCCAGATATGGGGCTAACTCGCGCCCCCGCCGGCTGGGGACGCGAGTTAGCCCGTATTCTTAAGCCCCGGGCTATTGGGCTGGGGGGCCTTGGCGGGCCCCGGCGCCATCACCTTCGTCGAGCAGGATCGGCCCTCTCCCGATCCCGTTCGGCCCCCTTCTTCTGTGACATCACAGTCTCACAGAAGGAGGATACGGCGCCCCACACCGATTCCCCTGCCAGCATAGCCGCTTGTACTGCCGGTAGGGAGAGGTCCAGTCCGATCCGGTTTACCAGGATCCGCCGCTCGGAGGCCCAGGCTCGGCACTCTTCGAGCGTGTGCTGGACGGAACCCTGGTCCCCACCGCAGTAGTGACAGGTCGTCGTCGCCTAGCGTCCGATCTTCCTCAGATAATCACCGAAGCAACCGCAACCGGTGATTATCTGAGTAAGTCTATAGGTGACTCGCCCTTTCCTCCGCTGGTGCCAGGCTTCGAAGGACGGCAGGATAG
This sequence comes from Phalera bucephala, assembly GCA_905147815.2. NCBI lineage: Eukaryota > Metazoa > Arthropoda > Insecta > Lepidoptera > Notodontidae > Phalera > Phalera bucephala. Next base: position 53,415,299 of record LR990609.1, read on the forward strand.
CTTGGACGACGCGCTTGCGCGCGATGTGCTCTTGACTGAGCCTCGCACACCACTCCTCTAGAGCGCGCCGTCGTTCCCGCCGTCTCACTTTTTCGAGCGCAGGCACGCCCTCGCCACTTTGGCGGACGCCGCGAGTCTGGTCGTAAACCCTCGCGTCCATGTCCGCCAGGATTTCGAGTAGCAGAAAGCGCGTCAAGAGTGTTGCCGCCTCAAAGGATATGGTACGGTATCCTCGTGCGATGCAGATGGCTATCTTGCGCTGCAGGATCTGGATCTTCATCCTGCTGTGCCGGATGCCCGACAGTTGGTGTGACTACACGGGCGCCCCATAGAGGACCACCGATCGCACGACCCCCCCGTAGAGGTGGCGCACCTCCTCCGACGGTCCCCCAAGGTTACGCAGCAGTCTGTGCATAGCACCCACTACCCTTTCACCCAGGGGACTTGGCGCTTGAAGTGCTCCTCGAAGCTCCAGCGAATGTCTAGGCTGAGGCCTAGGTACTTTAGGTATCTCCCCACCCGGACTGGCGAGTCTCCAACGCGAACCCACGAGTCGGGCGGTTCCCTGCTTCTCGGCAGTTTGTGGAACCATAGCGCCTCGGTCTTATGAGGCGTTATCTCTAGGCCCAACTCGCGGATCTTGGTGACGACGACCTCTGCCCCAAGCTCCGCAAAATCCTATGGTCCTCTCGAAGGTGTCCCCCTCACCCAACACCGGTGTGTCGTCAGCGTAACATACGACCCCGACGCCGGGGAGGAGATCGACACCCTGACCACAGCCTGCAGGTATGGGGGGACGCGATGATGTTCCAGCGCCCCCAGGATCGCGCCCCAAGGCAGTGAATTACAGGCGTTGACGATGTCCAGACTTATCGCCAACGTCACCCCACCCCAGGACACGGCCTGCGCCTACAGGGAGCGAACGCGAAGTATCGCGTCCAGCGTGGAATGCTCCTGTCGGAAGCCGTATTGGCTTTCAGCCAGGTCGGGACCGACACGCGACAGATGTCCACCGAGACGAGCGGCAAGAATCCTTTCGAACAACTTGCCGGCCTCGTCTAGCAGGCATATGGGACGACCGGGGAAGACCTAGACTATCTTACCATGACCAAATAGACCGAGTCTTATCTAAAGGTCAAATCAAGAATTTCCGTAACCAGCGAGCGTGTATGAGGCGAACTATGAGAGTGGAGAAAGCCAGAGAGGTATGTAAGGAAAGAACCTGTTGGAACTCTGTACTATCTGCCTACCTCGCAAGGTATCTGGCAAATCTGCAACTGTCATATATTGAAATATCACTTGATGACAGCGTTAGTAACGTTTTAGCCGCGGGTGAAAAGATTCTTGTACATTTTTGACAGAAATTAAATTTTATAGTCCCACAAGGATCTTTTGGCCCGCGGCCAAAATCGGAACTAACGCTGTCATCCAATGAAATGTCATTACATGTTACTCGCCGAATTGCCGTTTGCTTTCAAATTTACCCAAGTTCTCTTTGTAATAAGGACCCACTTGTTGAAATATCATCTTGGAAATAGAAAAGAAAACATGGTATCCCTAATTTAATACCAACCCTGCAATGTCATGCATATGCCTAAAGATCCTTGTGGCACTTTACTGTTTTTGAGACGTGATTTGATTAACATTAAAAGGAAGAATAATGCTTAGCTTAATAACGCATGCGTGAACTCATTTAAAAAAAAAATTGCCTCAATTTTCCTAATTCCTAATGACAAATACCTTTTTTCCGATTCATCAAAACATAAAAAAAATTAACCATTAAAGTCATATTAGTTGACACGTAATCCTTCTAATATATGATCAAACGAACTTCTCAAGTGAAGTTCGATCAATATTATATGATTTGCTTCATTCAAAGATATATTATAACCAGGTAGTCCTTTGAACATACAAGGTAGCACTCGCACGAGATTTTTTGAAATCGTTTTTATATCGATTCTTTATAATAAATAGTCATCGCGTCATCTACCACTCACTAGCTTGTCCGGCAAACTGTCATTCTTTTTTGAGATTATCATACTCATATATTACAATCATGTACCTAACGAAACTTTGGTTTTGGGATTGGGTTGGGTGGGTGTTATATCTTCGTATGAAGCAAATCATATAATATTAATCGAACTTCACTTGAGAAGTTCGTTTGATTATATATTATACTTCTTTGCTTCATTCTTCAGATATATTATAACCAGGTAGATGTTAAGAGAAATACTTTCATATGAAAATATTCAAATTTCAAACGAAAACAAAATACTTTCATATGAAAATATGATTTAATCAATAAAACGAAGATTTAATACATAAACAAACCAAAAGAAAAAGTTATTCTGTCTTTTATTATTAACTAAATGATACAGTGGTGATCTGACAATGTGTCGTTGTTACAAGTAAATTAATTATTTTCTACATTGGGTAAAATAGACTGAGCGAAATCGTTATATGATCGATTGGTGATAAAAATTGGCAAATACTTGCGATGTACTGGACCATCCCGCGGTTTTTTTTATTACGTCGATGGTGAACCCACGCGCGGCGGGCCGCGCGCTGTGCGCACTGAACGCCGCCACGTCCACCCCGCTCTCCGCCAGTACCTTGCTTCATCCATCTGCTTATTGACAGTTATTAAGAGATTGGATATATTAGAAGGTCTGTCGTGGCTTGACACCTCAACGTAATCCTCGAGAGTGGTCGCGGGACAAATCCGTTGTTTTTCCACGTTTTCAACGTTGGTTGGTACGGCAAGAATAAAGTCGGTAGTTCTCGACCTGCCGCAGATGTTTTTAAAATATCTTTGATTGGTATGTTAACACTATTGGGATTAATTACTATGGTTTCGAGCTTAATGAGAGACAATATTTGGACGCGTTAGGCTGTGCATAAGGCCAACAAAATAACTAACTTCATTGTATTTACTATTTTTCTACTCAGCTCTTTATTGGGATACCAATTGGATACACAGTTAAGAACTTATTGTGGATCCCATGTACTAGAGTATTTTGGGAAACTATCCCACATTATTATTCAGTAAAGTAGATAATGCGGATCTGTGGCTATTCAGAGATCCATATGAGGCTCCTTTATTATGTTGATCACTCAGAAAATATAGGATAGGTGGAACAGAATAATCAAAGGTATTATATTTATGGTCATTACAGAATTGCCACCAAAGCTTGAAAGTTACGTTGTACTGTTGCATCGTGTTGCTTGATAGTAATACCAACATTAAATTCAAAGCTGATGTCGGGACGTCGCGTGCTAAGAACGCTTGCCAGAGAGCACTGCGGCACCCAGAGTAAGGGGATTCCTGTAACACAATTTTACACGATGATGGTCGGGTGACAGCCAAATTATTTTGGAAACGATTAATTTTATTAATTGCAGATACCACGCTTGTGACGGCCAAAATGGCAAAAACTAGAATACCGGTAGCGTTTTCTTGTGGAATTTTTGGAAGGCATTTTCTAATAACTGGAAAAGGAGGGAAGGCATAGAAGTAATTATTGTTTCAATTTATTGTAAAAGCATCAGGGTCTTTTTTCCATGAGATATAATTCTGGCATTTGGCATTGGTTCGAGATGCGAATAGTTCAATTTCAGATTCACTGAAAGTTTTGGTTATTAGACAGAAAGCTGAATCAGACAATTCGCCCTCGGTGTCGGGATTAAGCTTTCGTGATTCCTCGTCAGCTTCAGTTTTCTTTCGTGTTAATGTATAACGCGAAAAGCCAAATGTTTCTTATCTCAAACCACTGCCAAATTTCTCTAGCTAGATCATTTAGGTGGGGGAATTGTATTCCCCCCATACGATTTATGTAACTGATGGCCGTATCCATACGCAGTAAATTGGAACAATTCGATTTTTCGTTAAAAAATATTTTAGAGCTAAGAAAACTGCTAACAGTTCTAAATAATTAATATGTAATATATGTTCACTATTTCTACATGGTCCATGTGCTCGTTGGTTATTACATATTGCGCCCTACCCTGTAAGCGTCTGTATGGATTTCTAAATCAAAGTTAGCTCTATTCAGAGAGTTCTGGGATTTTAATAAGTATAATTTCCACCAGCTGAGATCGTTTAAAATTACGGGATGTAAATCGAATTGTGCCTCAAAATCAGTAAATTTTTGCAAAGCTAAAATTTTTTGTCTGTCTAGGATTTCAGTGTACTATTATCTTAATAATTATTAACATTAGTATTTTTTCGGCATTTTTAGTTTTTTTCCGCAAGGCGCACGCACGCAAAATGAATGACAGTTTGCCGGACAAGCTAGTGAGTGGTAGATGACGCGATATTTATTTATTGTAAAGAATCGATATAAAATCGATTTCAAAAACTCCTAAATGCGTGCGAGTGCTACCTTGTATGTTAAAAAGACTACCTGGTTATAATATATCTGAAGAATGAAGCAAAGAAGTATAATATAAAATTTATGTTCAAAAGTACATTATAATACAGTTTTGTTAACAGAATTGATAAATTGATAGCGTTTCATGGAATAATGTTTTATCTTTAACAACACGGGGTACGAATTTATACTGGAAATCATTTAAAATGCGTAAAATATTCTTGTTGCGATTATAATCTGAATTTAATGAACTCATTAGTTCGATGTGACGGATTTATTTCAGTTTGCAGTAAATAGTTACCTATTTACTAAAAAAATGTACAGTAGGGCACCGCGCAAATGAGCCACCGATTACAGCCACCGGTGCCTGTCGCGCGCCACTTCCTTTGGTACTGCGCAAACGAAGATGGTCGGTAGCAGCCACAACACTCTTTCTGCTATACAGGTTTTTTTGTAGCAAGTAGCTGCCACCGGTGGCGTGTCAGGAGTAGCCGTCACTCGCTACACGTGTGCGGTGAGTCAATACAAAACGTATAAAAAATCATGACAATTGCTTGTCGCTAGCCACTGGTGGCTATTGTTGGGGGCTCTTTTGCGCGGAGCTTATGATAACACAGCTGATCAATGACATATTCTTCCATTTTGCTATGAAAAATACACGTTTTTACACTTTTGCTACCAAAGATTTTTTTTATTGTATTTATTTACACGTTTCTGAAACATTCCACTATATATAATAAAAACTAGTTTCTGCCCGTGACTGTAAATAGAAACATTACATTTTTCCGGGATAAAAAGTTCTATGTATCATAAAAATCTGTGTGCTAAATTTTATTCAAATCCGTTCTGCTGTTTTTGGGTAATTTAGTTACAAACACCCAAACTTTCACATTAATAATTTTAGAAGTAAGTAGGATAAACGATAATTTTCCCAATAACTGTTTGTACTACACGACAATGGCTTGTTTCAGTGATTAAGTGGTTAGGCCTTTCACTGGACCGAGTAGTCGTGGGTTTGATGTCTACACGAGACAAATTCTTGGGTGACCCACAAATATTTGTTTCGATTTTATGTATGCAAATTTGTTTATAACCACACTTTCGACACAGAAATAATTCGAGGTGTGGGGCTGGGTTTTTCTTTCAAAAAAACTGCCCAGATCTTCTAGATTTTTGATATCCATGTATAAATAATGCATGATTATTTTCTCACTAACTTTTTATACAATAAGAAACTACTACCAACATGAATAAAAAAATAAGTTAAACGTAGAAATGTCACCGCACAACAAAATGCTGGGATAATAATAAGTGATTTTATGAATTATTTATCTTTTATGCATGAATCGTTTTTGCATAACGCCGTTTCCCTCAAGGTTATATTAGGTCAAGTAGAAACTATCATATACCCACATTTTCGTATAATCGGATTCTGGCATTGTGCCAGGGCGGCGCTATATAGGGAAAGTTCTATGTGTAATTTATTGCTTTATTTTCGTAGTAAAAACAGTAGGCATTGAAGAAGTTTTCCTTTAAGTTACAAGAGTAAGTAAAAACTAAATGTAATAAAACTGACCTATAAGATATTGAGTATGTTTGTGTCCCAACCTGAAATTTAGTTAAAAAATTAATAGTTTTCCTATTTGCATAAAGTTCTCTAGTTTTTTTATGTTAGGAATAATGACCAAAATATCAATATACTGTATAGTTACACTCGTTTTGTTTTTTTTTCAGTAGTGTAGTTTATGTTGATATCGATTTATTTATTTAAATAACGAAAATAATGTTCCATTTTTCAAACTATATTTTTAATATTACTATCTATATCATCACGCCAAATCCCTTGCAGGGTCGGCAGTGAGTACAGAGTTCCAGCAGGTTCTTTTCTTACAGACCTCTGTCTTTCTTCACTCTCATAATTTGTCTCAAACACGCTCGCCGGTTGCGGAGACTCCAGATTTGCCCTTAAGATTAGATAAGACATGGTCTACTTTGTTATGGTAAGATAGTCTAGGTCTTCCGCAGTATCTACGTCCTTACACTTTCGCATTGTATATCAGTTATGTCAATTCTTTCTTCCGACATTCTTTCTATACACCCGAATTAACTGAGCATACCCTTTCACATCTTAACACCGATACTATCTTTCATACCAAACACGCTTTCTTACTACGCTGTAGCGAATTCGGTCGGTGAGCTTAACTTTTGACCGCATTAATCCTGCTTTCATTCTTACATACCCAACTTTCACAGCCATATAACAGCGTTGGGACAAGCACTCCGTTATGCATGGGCAGCTGCGCCTTTTGGCTTAAGTGCTGGATGCCAAGTAGCTTTGCACCATTCACTCTATTCCCTGCATTCACTCTTCGTTCCATATCAGCGGTGTATTTCCCATCCTTACTGAAGGTGCATCCAAGATATGCAAACTCATTCACTTGCTCCAGCACATCGTTACCAACCACAACTGGTTCTGGTTTCTTCTCGATCCTTGCAATGATTCGTTTGTTTTAGGCTTACGTATACTCACGATAAATAATAATTTTTAACCAACATTCTTGCGACTATTTTTTCATAGGAGTGTTATAATAATTTATTTATAATGTTTAAAACAACCTGATATTATGATACTTATCTGAAAAAATATGACAGTTTCCTAGCCGATTCATAATTCAAAGTAGAGAACAAAAAATGTTGTCTTATTTAATACAACTGAAAAATCTATCCGTTTGCTAACTTTGCTTTTCCAACAATGCCTTTTTTTAAGTAAAAAGTACAACACAGGCTACCACATATCCGAAAATCGAATCTATTTTTACGATCGCTGACGGTAAAGGGGACGCAGGTCAAAAGTCAATGGAATTACAGGACACAGTTTCTACTATTACAGACCGACGGTAGCTCTACTTTAATTGTGGCTCTACTCGATTTAATTGCCATAGCCGTCCAAAGGCAGTAGTACGAATAGATTGACGTTAGAATAACGCTATCGAGTTGTCATTCTCTCACTGCAAATTTACTTAATGTAGGTGAACGCAACAACATGCTTAGTCGCTAGCATCACAGTAACGTCAACCGTTTCGTACTAAGCTCACTGTAGGTACAAAGCGCTTAGCACGAACAAATTATGTTTATCGTAAAGCTATTGAAGCGCTATCCTTTTTGCATAATAAAAAAATATTAGGTAACGATAAACGTGACAGCACGCTTTCTTGACAACATTACGATAGCGTCAAATAGTTTGTGTTTAGTCATCATAGTAACGTTGTCGAGAAAGCGTGTTGACATATTCATCGTTTTTGTTCGTTTGTTTAGTACAGTTTTAGTATGAACAGGATGGCATATCAATTCGATAACGATACACTGACTCCTCTGAGGGCTTAGTAAGAACATATTGACGTTCAAATCATATTAAAAATTTACTAAATAAGAGGAAACTGATGGCACTCTAATATTAATAATTATTTATTGCCAGAAAAGTTTGTACATATTGTAATTGTTTCTTATTTAATTAATTTGCAGACACGTACATCATTTTATTACTAGCGATCTCTGCACTAAGCTCGCAGGCTTGTATCGCGAAGATCTATTATGAGATACATAACTAAAATAATAAAGTAAAAGTAGGCAATTCAAAAATAAAATATGGTCATTAAAAGTTAAACAGACAAATCATAGATAAAAAAAATAATAAAAGTATAAGACAATAAAATAATAGAAAAGCCAGGAAATCAAATTATTGACATAGTATTTGTGTGTGTGTGTGTGTGTGTGTGTGTGTGTGTGTCTGTGGCATACCTTTTAGGGTTTGGTGATAATTTCTTCAGTACGTTGTGTAAGACTGCACATATATCACGTTGCCAGGAACCCGATGTACATTAAATTAAACTCCACAGAAACACTTTAAATTATATTTTACTTAGCACATCTTTACACAACAAAATAAAACGGTCGCTCTTCGCGCTCTCGACCAACCATAGACAATTATAAAAAATCTTTTATAAAAAAGGTAAACCGACTTCAAAAAACAAAAAAATAAATATTTGAAGTGGGTGCTGGTTGGTGCAGTCGGTTACTTGGCACCGACTTCAAATATTTCTTTTTTTGCTTTTTGAAGTCGGTTTACCTTTTTTATAAAAGATTTTTATTTTACAATTTTAAGTGACCAGTGAATTATTCTATAGTAGGGTACCTATAGGATTGACGTAATACCCATAATATCTCAATTTACACATGCCTATTGTTTGTCGTTAAGGAGTTCCCTGGTGTATCTTCTAAGTCCAAGGTCCAATGTCAATAAAATTAATATGGGACCACCTTGGAGATATACTGAACCCAATGCAAAAAAAAATTATCAAAATCGGTCCACAATTGACGGAAATATCGCTGAACATACATAAAAAAAAAGCATACATACAACCGAACATAGAACCTCCTCCTTTTTGAGGTCGGTTAAAAAGGTGTGTGTGTGTGTGTGTGTGTGTGAATGATCTACGCTGTTGGCCTCGAGGCCTCTACAGCTTCACCGGATTTTAAAGGCGAGCGTGCAACCACTACGCTCCAGCCAGCCAGAAGGGCAAGAGGCGACATACTCGAGGGCGCCTCGGAGAGGCGCCCTCGGTTGGGACAGTCGCTGTAGGGGGACCGGTGCACTACTAAGCGCACCGGTCGACCGCCGGCTATGGGAGGGGATCTACTACTGCGTCTGCGTCTACGGCGTCGCTCGTATTCTGAGCGGAAAGAAGGGATGACAAAGCATCGGGGGGGTCGGTGAGAACATGTCTCGGCCGGCGGTAGCGGCAGGGGTCGCGAGGGAGGTCGTAGTCGGCGGTGGCTACGATTAACGGATTCGCATGGGAAGATGCGTTCGCGAAGTGACGTGTTGACGCCTTTTTAATAAAGGCGCGAATAGGTTCGAGACCTAGATCGGAGTGGATTTAAAAAGGTGTCAAGCGCGAGTCGCATGACTTAACGAATAAATTATATCTATTATGAAATCGACTACACAAATTGACATTGAATTATTTATTTGATTATAATCAATTATGAAAAGGATGACACAATAAACGTTGGAATACCTATTTGATTACAGTTGGTAGCTTAGGCTCAGTAACCATTTCTTTATTTTCAGTCTAGCAAGACCTGACGTTGATTTTTATATCACAAGAATGATTAACTTTATTCTCTTTCTCGACAATGTAACTTTAAGCATTTTGTTTAGCCTCTTGTTTGTATTTATCCTATTTTCGTGCCAATTAATTTTTTTAAGTTATCTTTTTCTTGATTCACAGGTGCCACACTAAAACATTATATCTAGCCTAGGTATATAAAAAAAATCATAAATATATATTTCGGTTACAACTTGTATTGTATATCATTTTCACAATTAAGACAAATTTAACGACACCTCATCCTTTTAAAATCCATCAAGCTAGGCATGCCGAAGAAGTAGCCATTCATACACACTCAAAAAATAAAACCCTTCCTTCCCAATTTTATTTTTATATATACCTCAGTAGTTTTCAATTTTTATACATCTTAAAGAGACTGCCCGTGATGTTACGGAAACATGGCGCTACCGGAAGATCAGTGCTGCAGCATAATACAGCTGCGGCATTAGCTGAGGCAGGGACCAATTTTGGGTCTAACACAATCACTGCTTTGCATTTCTACTTTTTTATTATTATTACTCTTTGTCATGTCAATTACAATTGTTACTGATTTCTTTATCTTGTTTTTAGTTGTGTGAACACTAAATAAATTATTTTTCTTTCTTTCTTTCTTTCACAATCGGGTAAAAGGTCCAATATTTTCACAACACAAATTCAAATTTGAAACAATTTTTATTTTCGAACAGCTTTTATTTGCAAACAGTTCGAGTATTGAAATTTCGACACAAGTGAAACCCTACATTACAAAACACAACGTTTTACACTAGGCACACATGTTGATTTGATTCCTGCCACTCAACGCTGCGCCGAATTCAATTAAGCTAGCCTTTGTCGGCGTTAGAGATATCAACGATATTTGCTGGCTTTGAATTGTAAGGTTTTTGACGTGACAGCGAATTGAAGCGGTTCAATTACTGAGTTTCATGAATCGAATAATTAACGTGCGGGAATCGGTATCGGTATTTGTGGGCAGTGTTTGTTTAGGTGTATATAATTTGGTTTAAATAGATAGATAGTTATTTTTATCAGTTCAGTAAGGATGGGAAATGCACCGCTGATATAGAGAGAAGAGTGAATGCAGGGAATAGAGTAAATGGTGCGATGGGAAGGCTACTTGGGAGCCGGCACTTAAGCTAAAAGGCGCAGCTGGCCATGCATAACGGAGTGCTTGTCTCAACGCTGTTATATGGCAGTGACAGTTGGGTATGTAATAAGGAGAACGAAAGCAGGATAAATGCGGTCGAAATGCGATCTCTGCGGAAGATGTGCGGAGTCACGCTGACCGACCGTATTCGCGATAGTGTAGTAAGAAAGCGAGTAGGTATAAAAGATAGTATAGGTGTAAAGATGAGAAAGGGTATGCTCCGTTGGTTCGGGCATATAGAAAGAATGTCAGAAGAAGGAATGGCAAAACAGATATACAATGCGAAAGTGAAAGGATGTAGGTACCGGGGAAGACCTAGACTATCTAACCATGACCAAATAGACCGTGTCTTATCTGAAGGGCAAGTCAAGAGTCCCCGTAACCGGCGAGCGTGTATGAGACGAACTATGAGAGTGGAGGAAGCCAGAGAGGTATGTAAGAAAAGAACCTGTTGGAACTCTGTACTCTCTGCCTACCCCGCGAGGGAGCTGGCGTGATGATATAGATATATACCAATTTAATAGCCAGTATAGTTGGGGGTGAGCCTACTGCCCTTTTACCGCACATAATTGCAGATATATATATTTATATATATATATATATATATATATATATATATATATATATATATATATATATATATATATATATATATAAATATATATATATATATATATATATATATATATATATATATATATATATATATAGATAGTAATTTTTATTTTTGGTCCGCCTCATTGGTTTCGTGGCGTATAATGCTGGTTAGGATTACGAGGCCCTCAGTTCAAATTTAGATCGGACAGTGGTGCTTTTTTTGTTTGTAAACGCCTCAATACTAGACCGAAGTCTGCAATTATGTGCGGTAAAAGGGCAGTAGGTTGACCCCCAACTATACTGGCTATTAACTTGGTCAGCGAAATTTGTGTGTACACAGTATACCTGCCACCCCCGCTTGGACAATAAAGACGTGACTGCGTTTATTTTGTTTTGAAGGAGCTGTGTTCTGATCGGATGGATGGTCGATTAATCATGGAAATAGGTTTTCACTCTTTTTGAGGTACGGGGAAGTAAAAAATCGATTAGTCGAACGATTTAGGGCAGTGATTAAGAGCTTAAGCCGCTCCGCCTGTTGTGTCTAATAGTCGCGGGTTCGATTCCTGCACGGGACAAATCTTGCGTAATCTTCAATTACTTGTTCCTGTCTGGGTATATGTGTATGTGATTTTTTTATGTTTGCAAACGCACCCACGACACAAGAATTACTACAAGAATGAGGCTACGTCTTTAAAAAAAACAGAGGCACTCGTTTTTTGAACAGACCAATTAAAAAATAAACTAACGAAAAGTAGGTATTTAGTTCAAGACCATATAACTACCTAGTTATTTCGGATATATGATCTGTTTGTTGAGATAGTTTTATTAAAATGTCTGCATTTGATGTTTACAATACTAACTTATGTTTCTGACCATCGGTGATATTCCCTTTATATAAGTAAGTAAGTACATACATATTTCTCAACAACACGAAAATAAAATATTTTTAATATAAGTATTATCAATTCAATGATCAAAGCAATCACTTTGCATAAAAAGAACACAAACAACCTTAAAGAATTATTTTCCGTGTTGAAAATACAAACACAAAATAAAACATCCCACCAAGAACAAAGGCCGTTGTTGAAACAGTAAGTTATAACGAAATACGTTAATTATTATGAACGTTGTATATTCGGCATGGTTTTATACAGCGAGAGGCGCTGGATAGAATTTAATTAACCGCTGTGCAGTTGGACGCTGCCTTATGGACCTCTCTGCTGGGATGCGAAGCTGTATAGTTCAAGTAAGAGGAGATAGCGGGACTGAAATGGGTGGTATTCCGGTAGCCAGTACTGAACAGGTGACCCCAGTACCAGGACCGGGCAGCAGCCAAAAATCTACCTCTAGCTAGCTAACAATGATAACACGTGGAAAAATTAAAAAGAAAATGCTGCCATATTTGTCAATCAATCAATCAATCAGCCTATCGTAGTCCACTGCTGGACATAGGCCTCTCCTAACACGCGCCATTGCACACGGTCCTCCGCCTTCCGCATCCAGTCTGTCCCAGCGACCTTTTTGAGGTCGTCGGTCCATCTAGCTGGGGGCCGTCCTACCTTACGCTTACCAAGTCGCGGTCTCCACTCTAGGACACGCTTGCTCCATCGGCCGTCGGTCCTTCTGCAGATGTGACCAGCCCATTGCCACTTTAGCTTACTGAGTCTGCGAGCTATGTCGGTAACTTTGGTTCTTTGTCGGATTACCTCGTTACGAATTTTATCCTTCAAAGAGACGCCGAGCATAGCTAGCTCCATAGCCCGCTGTGCGACTTTGAATTTGTGGACTAGTCCCACTGTGAGTGTCCACGTCTCGGCCCCGTAAGTCATAACAGGTAGGGCGTACAGATTGATATTACTAACGTTAAATACCTTGCAATTTTTGGATGAAAATTTCCCTTTCCTAATGCCTTGACAACAATGAATAGTGTGCCCGGAGGAAATGTAGGTTTTTTTTCAAATAATTTAGATATCATTAATTAAAACAAAACATTTATCCATCAAGTTATAGATCATATTTAAGCTTTTTTTATCGTGTATATTTTATAAATATCCATCTTATATGTGTGCTTTTATACATATCCATTGAATAAAAACATTTGCAATATATATTCAATATAGAGTATTATTTATGAAAACGTAAAATAAAATTTAACTTTATACATTAAATTCACGACATTTTCATCTTCATTTTTATATATACTTATTTATAGTAAATACACAGTACATTCATCAAAAATCTTCTGTAAATAAAGCCTATTTTTGGGAGTTAGGGTTAGGTTTCCCCTTAATTTTTATCTTTCCTAAAATTCACGGTATCCATCAAAAATCCTCAAATCACGGTATCATCAAATCCATAAAGAAAGAATAGAAACTAAATTTATAAATGGTATTGATTACGAAGTTAAAGTTATGTAGAATAATGAGGTATTAATCTATATCATAGTTTTTCATCTATTAGGTATTCCAAGATAATGGAAGAATGTCTATGCTATAATCATGCTATCCAATCCAATCACGCAAGTGACGTAAGCTGAGTGAATCAATGCCATTTTAGGAAGTGAAAATGTTAAAATAGAAATTAAAATTTTGCGCATTCAGGTGAGTAGCTATTTATTTTAGAACTAGCTTCTACCCGCGACATCGACCGCGTTACTTTAGACCGGAACCTAACATTTATTAATCCAGGTAATAAACTATCTGTGTACAAAAATCTAAACATACAAACTTTCACATTTATAATATTCGTAGGATGTATGAGACAAAATCATTTTTATTCAATTTTGAATCAGTCCACAATAGATACGAGGCATGCCTTTTAAGTTCTATCGTTTCCATATTTCCCGGCAATTTTGAATTTGGAACTGTTCTATATTCGAATGTGTTTAAATTTTGAATCTCAAAACAGTTGAAAGTATTAGGACTAATGTTATTGTTTAGTCACAGCGTCGATTGGAATCTATCAGGTTACGTACGAAAATGAATCTTTCTAAGAAAAATGTTCGTGCAATAATTTTCTACAACTTTAGAAGAGGCCTGACACGGCTTTAGTGTTTTGAAGAGCTAACATCTGTGTTCAGTGATGAAATCCCATGTCTGCGGACTGTCGAACGCTGTTATTTAGAATTCCAGCGTGGACATACTAGTGTTTGTGACAAATCTTGCGAAGGACGCCCAAAATCCGCCTTCACTGAAGATAACATCGTTGCTGTGAGACATCTAATTCTCGAAGATCGTCATGTGACGTATCGAGAGATAGAGGCTCTATTAGGCATCTCAGGGACTACCATTCAGAAGATCTTGCATGAAGCGCTTGTTGTAAGAAAGCTAGTTTGCCGTTGGATACCGCATCTGCTTTCCAACGATCACAAGGCGGCCCGCGTCAGATGGTGTAAGAAAACTCTGCAAAGGTTCAACCGAGGAGAGTCAAATCACGTCTACAACATCATCAGTGGTGACGAATCTTGGATCTATGCCTACGATCCTGATTCCAAACATAAGAAAAGTCTTCGTGGTCAAAGGTTTCAGTCCGGTGAAGAAGCAGTCGACGCTTTCAAGACAGCCATTTTGAACACCCCCACTTTAGAGTGGAATAAATGTTATAATAACTGGTTTGAGCGAATGGAAAAGTGTATTAAGCTACGTGGTGAATACTTTGAAAAACAATAAAAAGTACTATAAGGTTCTAGTTGTGTTTTTTTCTTCAAACGACGAAACTTAAAAGGCATGCCTCGTATTGATATAGAAAAATATACATCGTATAGAAATCTGGGAACAGTAAACATCCAAATTTTACCAAGCATATTACCGTTAGAGGAGGTGATGAGGAGATTCGTAGAAGAACCAAGGTCACCAACTTAGCCCTTAAGATTAGCAAGCTGAAGTGGCAATGGGCGGGCCACATAGCGCGAAGATCGGACGGGCGTTGGGGCAGAAAGATTCTAGAGTAGAGACCACGTATTGGCAAGTGCAGCGTGGGACGACCACCTGCCAGATGGACCGACTATCTTGTGAAAATCGCAGGAAGTCGTTGGATGCAGGTGGCATCGGACCGGTTATGCTGGAAAGCGGTTGGGGAGGCCTATGTTCAGCAGTGGACAAGTGTAGGCTGAGATGATGATGATGATTACCGTTATGTCTAATGCATGATTTTATTATGCATGATCGATCCTTTTACAAACTCTCATACATAATATGTTGAATTTAATAATAATAATAAGTTTTTGTAAGGGAATGAGAAAAGCTGAAGCGTAAGCGACAATATTTACCTCGCGTTCAGACAGTAACTTACGCCATACGGTGACTACACAATACCCAACCGCTCACTCACCCTACATAAGTTATAACCCTCCTCATAGTTAAGTTACAACTTGGTTTGTGGGTCAGTCTTAACGTCTTGGGGATAAACGTTACGGGAAAAAAGGGGTTTTCTGTCTCAACCAAAATATTCGGTTAAATTTTAATACAGTGGAACTATGGAGGATCACGTAGTAGGAAGTGGGTAGAGTACGTAATGTGGGGAATATTGAGTAGTATTGATATGATGGTTTGATAATGCTTTCCATTTAATTGTACATTTCTCTGCTTCGCTAATCTAGTGGTGAATAATGTGCTTTGCGATCAAATTTAAAGTTGGACAAATGTAGTTTTTCTATCAAAAAATTCCCAATATCAGTCCGGAGTCTAGAATTGTGGCCTGTATATGGCAAAAACTCGCCCCCTGTTATATGGGACCTAACATCGTCGGCGAAAAGTGGGAGTACTCATTACACCTCTATCAACCCTCGCTTGGGGAAAATAGGCGTGACGGTGTTTATTTATTGATTTTATTTATTTAATTGTTAATGTCCCGTAGATCTAGGTGAACATGGAATAAAACGTGTATTGTATGGATTTTTTTTGCATTTGTAGCGACACATATTGAAAATTTATATAAAACAGATACAAATCATTTAAGTGATTTTTCGGGAGAACTTTGTTTGCAGTAGATGTGTATGTATGCAAATTTAGACAAGCGGAATATTTTTACGACTTCAAGTATAGCGAATTCTTACACAGTATTTTTTTCTTTTTTGGTGACAAGCCCCTCTGGCATATTATAGCCACAAACCATGTACACCTTTGTCTACATTTTGACATTTTGACAACTGGCGTGAGATGTAGTATGTACTTATGCAAGGTGAAACGTAAATACCGCAAAAGCTCAGACTCCTGATAACAGCATTTTTTGCAAATTATAACATCAGCCTATACTGCCCACTGCTGGACAAAGGCCTTCTCTCACAAATCGAGGTGAGAGGGATTACGTCATACTCCACCAAGCGGACCCAGTGCGGATTGGCGGAGGCAGGTTCGTGGCCACCTGCTGTTGGAACTGATCAAGCCGCCTTTAAGGCTTCCAACTCTTAACAGCTTAACGACTACCACATTAAGTGGTAGCCGGGACCAACGGCTTAGCGTGCCTTCCAAAGCACGGAGACGCTCGAATATGAAAATGCCACAAGCGGTCACCCATCTCGGGCCGAGTCGAATGCTGCTTAACCTTGGTAATCGGTATGAACACCGCGGTCGCACAGCGCTGCGAGCGCCTCAATTACAAATTATAAAAATTAAAGATATATGAAATATTGTTGGAATCAATTCAGTTACCGATTTAGAACTACTTTCGGGTCTTGCGTTTATTATGTCACGCCTCATCCATTCTTTCGGATACAGGTACCGCACACAGGAACAGACACCGACCTTGCCGGCGAAGTCGAAGAATCTCTTGCCCGCCGGCCGGTGCCGAGCACCACGACGAGATACCTAGTTCCTTCTCCCATAGCGACTGCCCAAGCCGAAGCCGTTCCTTCTTGAGGCGCCCTTAAGCTAGTTGCCCCCTTGGCCTCCTGGCTCGAGCGTAGTGCTTGCACGCTCGACCTCTTATCCGGTAAAGCTGTAAAGGCCCCGCGGCCAAAAGCGTAGATCATTTACACACACCGTCACGCCTATATTCCCCAAGCGGGGGTGGTAGAGGTATACTGAGTATGCCCACTTTTCGCCGTCGATGTTAGCACAATTCCAGACTCCGGACTCATACTGGGAATCTTTCGTTAGAAAAACTACATTTGTCCGACCTAGCATTTGAACCCAGGACCTCGTCATTACAAAGCGATGTGGTTTGCCACATCCAACGAGGCAGTCAAATTTACACACACCTTGTATATTATTTAGGCAAACCAGAGAGGTACAGATTTCAATACTGTGTTCCAACAGGTTCATTCCTTACAGAGAGGGATTAAGGAAAAATCGTTGGAACTTTGTACTCTCTGCTTATTCCGCTAAGGAGCTAAGGTAATGATGAAGGCAAATAGATGGGAAAACGAGTACCTCGATCAATCCGCACTGGGTCCGCGTGGAGTATGACCAGTTTTCTCTTACATCGAGAGAAGGTATTTGCCTCAGCTTCAAACCACATCCTAACCTCCTTCACACACAGTGCTAATAAACAAGATCTTCCTAATTACATTGACCCGGTTAATCGTAGTAATTTACAAAATAGTTTTATTATTTAAAGTATTCGTTTATCCCACGGCAACCCGGTGGAAACTTATCAAGTGAGTGTTTGTCCTGCGACTCTGGGACCTTATTCGCTATAACCAAACTTAAAACGCGTTATGATAACTTCGTGACATGATCATACTATTCTGGGAGCACCACTGAACTTAGTCTTTTTATTAGTGTTCTCCATATTTCTGTATTGGTCTGAGACCTGAACTCTGAGGACAGCAAACCGCTTTGAAATGTGGTGCTGGACAAGATTGCCCAGAGTATCATGGACTGCGCATAAGACCAATGCATCCTTATCCATGACTATATAGGCAGAGCTAAAGATCACCAAGACATTTTTCACCATCTGCGCTCGAAGGACCATCGAATTTTCAGCCATATAGTCAGGAAAAAAGGTGACAAACTTGAAAAGCTACTGGATATCTGCAAAAAAAGGAGGCCAAGATTTTGTAGCCTTATGCGTGGATCCGATCAGATACGACAACGACGGCGATAGGACGCTACAATATCTGAGTCGATACATACGGTTTAGAACCGAGCTGGGTGGTGGAACATAATTCGCGATTGCGTTGTTCCTGGAAGTCGCGAGGAGATCGAGGCAAGGAGGAACACCACTAAACGATCATTTAACTTAGTTGTCGAAACACGCCGCGTTACGCGTTTTATTTGTAGTGGCGAATAAGGATCGTGTACGTAAATCAATTAGCTGTGGTCACCCGGGCCGGACGGCTCCGACGCCGGACGGAATTAAATAGGGAACGGTAACTACGTGCGGCTTAAGTGTTTTGGTGCCAAGATTGTGTTGTTTTGGATGTAGAACGACTTCAGGTAGAATATTACTGTCCGTTTCAATAGACCCCGTATTTTAAAGAGATGGGTATGAATTTACAGTGCTTTTTAGCCAAATTTATATACTACAAGTATATTAACCGAAAGACGTCCTCTGAAAGACAGCCAAATTTATGCTAGACTCTTATTCGCCATGGCTTATTAAACACGTTATGCGGAACGTTAAGATAGCTTTGTGAAATAGTATTCTTTATGCCACTGAATTACTATGTTTATGGTGACATGGTTAGACTCAGCGTCAACATAAGAACCATTATAAATGAAGGAAATGGTGAAATTACCATTTGATCACTTGACCTTCTTATCGTAACGTACCGCGTTACGTGTTAAATTAGTCGTAGCGAATAAGAGCCGTGTATGTTAATCAATTAGCTGTGGTCACCCGGACTGAACGGCTTAAAGGTTTCGTTACGTAGCCGATGCAACGCGACGAAAGCGCGACGGTGGCGTGGCTTGGGAATTTGTAATGTACTGAAATGTACGGGAGACGCCACACAGCTCCGCTCGGCGCGATGGCAAACGTCACGACCAAACGTAGCCGAGCGCTTGCGGCGCGCTCCCGTCGCGCTCCGTTGGCTATTTGACTAAATCTTAAGTGATTTGGTTCTAAGATTGTATTATTTTTAAAGGCAGAACGACGTGAGGTGACGCGTTTGGTAATTCATTTACTGTGAGCAAACGCGGTGCGTTACGATAACTTTGTGAAATGATGGCGGGTTGAACGTCATCGCACGCTTTTCCACTAAAGTCGCGCTAACATCAATTTTTTGTACTAGGCTGGAAGTACAGTAATGTATTAATGTATATAAACTGCCTAAATCGTGTGCCCATCATGAGGTCCTCGGTTCGAATATTAGAACAGGCAAAGTGCGTTTTCTATATCGAAAAATTTTCAGATTCGTTCCGGAGTATAGAATTGTGCCCTCTATTACCTTTGGACCTAACATCGTCAGCGATATGTAGTGTGTATATAATAGTGTGTGTGTTATAATCATATTTTTTTTTGTATAATTATAACATATTTAATTTATATTTTAAACTGTGACTAACTCACCTCACCTCACTCATTCTTCTCTGCGCCTAGTACCTAGCATACATTGTTAGATACTTTATGTTAGCTGTGGTTGCCTATAACTGGGTAAGCACGCGGTATGATTTTCAGTATTAGTTAACTGTCTTTGTATGTGTATAATTAGTTGATAACCCAAATAAAAACAAATGTGTTTGTTACCACTGCTTGGAATATAGTCTTGACAGTGGCGCTGGCATTCTCCGCTGGCGAAAATGAGTGCCCTGTGTGGAGTCGGTCCGCTCATGCAAAGCTAGTGGATGCAGCACTGAATATTACGAGGGTATTAAAGGGTTATTACGAGTTGTCTCAAACCGATTCCGGTAAAACTGCTGTATCCACTGGCTGGTATAGCGCCTCCAGATGTCCGCAGGGCTGTGGCGAGCTCTGCAGAGAGATCAAAAATGGGCAACGACACACGCCACCCTATGCAATGCCACACACTAGTACAGCAAAGGCTGAAGAGTCGCAAAAGGTTCATAAAGTGTGTCGACCCATTAACCCTGGAGCCTACAAAACCGGGGTGCAACCTTTGGAGAAAAGAAGCATCGCTATCTAATCCTTTTGTGTCACCTGCTGAGAGCCTTCCACCTGGACATAAATTACCATAGCTGGTCTGGAAGTCCTTAAATAGACTAGGACCCAGGTCGGTCGGAGCAAGGGAAACATGCTCAGATGGAAACTCACTGACAACACTAATCTAGAGTGTTTGTCTGGTGCAACCCAAACGATGTCTCACCTTGTACCTGCGTGTCCTAACTCCTGCACGCAGGAAGTCTTGATGTCTGCTTCCGAAAATGCAGTGCCTGTGGCCACTTTCTGGGCGACATCCATATAATACGCTAAGTAGAAGATAAGCTCGACAGTTTGTATTTTTTATTTAATGTACTTTAGATTTCCTTGTGGTAGTTTTACTTTCAGATAGCACTTTTTACTAAACAATGGCTAAGCACGAAAAGATTGACGTTAGCGTGACGTTAGCGAGTAAGCGTGCTGTCACTTTGTTGTTAATTTAGTACATTTGTAGTGTGAGAAGGATGGCATATCAACTCGCTAGTCATGCTAACGTCAACCTTCGTGCTTTTGTTATCGAAACATACTTTCAGACTGCAAAAAATTTAAAAGCATTTATCAAACTTCAGTTCTAACAAAAATCTCTCACTCCTGTACACTATATTAAATTTACTGACAAACGCGGCATAGAAACTTTAGAGGCGCATTTTAACCAAGAGAAAACCGGCAACTTTACGTGAAAATAATTACAGTTTCAGTTAGTTCGCATGTGTTACATTTATATTATAAGTTAGGCTTCTGTGTATACGGTAATTATTAAGCTAACAATCCGGAGCGTGTAGTGTAGTTATATGTTAAGGCGCGGATTTTCCAACCGTATTAATCTTTGAAATTGCGCGTTTTCGAAAAGCGATCAAAGTGGCGAATATTACTCCTAACGAAATTGCAGTTATGTAACATCTTTTAACATGAAAATTATCGGCAACAAACGGTACAAACACCATCACGCCTATATTTCCCAAGCGGGGGTGGCAAAGGTGTACTGTGTACACGCACTCTTCACCGACGATGTTAGGTCCTATGTAATAGTGGGCGACGCCTATTGCCATATATCGGGTACAATACCAGAGTCCAGACTGAAACTGGGAGTTTTTCATTCGAAAACCTACATTTATCCGACCTAGGATTTGAACCCAGGACCTCGTTATCGAGCCAACTAGACTCTTTAGTCTAGTTCGCTCGATCACTAGGTTCTGGGTTGACGCCACCGTTGACTGTATAACGATGCAGTCAACGGTAGCGAAAAACGGTAGTCTGCCTGTTACGGCTTCCTTCCCGACCCCAATATCCTGGCGTAGTGACCTAATAACCTCATTACCCACGCATGAAAAAAAATATAGGTCCCGTACGCGCTACCGGTAAAAAAGATGGCGCCACACTTACAGAAAAAAACATGAAAAAAATCTAAATTTTAAGTTCGCGGCGGCCGCCATGCGTCTCTAAAAACAAGTGAAAAACCAAGAAACCAATCTCAAAACCCCCTATCCATCCTTAATTTATCTAGGCGTCAGGTATAGTCAATCTTAATCACTGCCTTTATTAGCCTAAAGATGTTAACTGCTGGAGAAAGGTATCGCCCAAATATGGCTACAACGACCGCCTTTGTGCTGCCCGCATCCAGTTTTTTCCCGCGTCCTTCACCCATGATCTGACATAGACAATGGAGAGAAAAGTAACCCCTGCCCTATTTTGACTGGTGGCAGGAGCAACTACCTGGTTATCAGATACCGTGGCCGTTGTGGAAATCATTGGCTTCGTGCTCAGAATGCAAGGTCTAAATTTAACAGCCTACAACTTTGGTGCGATCCCATAGACTATGTCGCAACTGCTTTTCTTCTCATTGTGTGACACCACATGAAGAGCTGAGCGCGGCCACGAATAGCGCGTTTGGACTAGCCACTCAGCGAGACACATACGGACCATTTAATACCGATGACCTCATTGGTCCACCTTGTGAGCCTGCCCCCTCCATGTAAGTATAGCCGGGCCAAATATATAGAATATATTTAGGTTGGACCTGTTTTTATACGTCGGCCAGTAGAACCATAATTCTAATCATCTTGTCGGGCATACGATCTCCCATGTTCCACGCAAAAATGTAGTAATTGCCAAGCCTGATTACCGTCAGCCGTCACTGGACCTACGTTTTTAGTGCCCAAAGGCCTTTGACATGTTCTAACGATCAATTACGTACTATACCAACAGCTTACGACTTTCTGAAGTGTCGGGCATTTCTGATCTGACGTAGTGACGGGATTGACGGAGTAGCATTTCGAATATTGGCATCAAAGAAGTATGAACAAATTGGCATCATTGATGATTGACATATGTATGTGTTTGTGTTTAATTTTTCAAAGAGTTATTAAAGCGAGAAAAAAAAATAACAAAAATGACCGTAGCTTAACTCACTGCCGTGGTTTAAATTCTCGCTCTGGTTAGTTTTTTTGATGAATTACTGGTCTTAGTCTGAGGGAAGCATATTGTTGAAAACTTTGACTTCTTTGGAGAATAAAAACTATTCCACCGCGGCTTGGTCCAGTGCTTCAGAGCGTAGGTCATTACGATCACTTGAAAGAGTAGTCGAGGGTTCGGTTCCCGCACGGGACAAATCTTTGAGTGACCTACAAAAGGTTATTTGGTCTGGATATTTGTATATATAAACTTCGTCCTTAGAGACGCACCCACGATAAAGTTATAATTCTTAGTGTGGGACTACTTTTTTATAAATTTACACTTTTAGTAATAATATGATAATACCAGCCTATACTGTCCCACTGCAGAGCAAAGGCTTTCGCTCACAAATTGAGGTGAGAGAAATATTATACCCTCCGAAACGTGGACCCAGTGCGGATTGGTGGAGGCAGGTATTTGGCCACCTGCTGTTGGAACTTATCAAGCTTTTAATCTGTAGCAAAAATCACAATAATATTATGTAAGGTGTGTACACGTCGTCGTTAAGTATAAACGACGGGGTGGATAATGAAAGAAGCCATGATTTCAGACTTGCCTATATAACGTGATCCGATTACCGCGCTTTCAGTGTGCGGCTTCGCATTTAGCGAATAATAATTTACGCGCTTATTTTGCCATCAGTCATTACCGGAGGATGTTTATATTAAAACACATTGTTAGTGTGTGTGTGAATGATGTATGCTGTTGGCCGCGAGGCCTTTACAGCTTTACCGGACTTAAAGGCGAGCGTGCAACCACTACGCTCTAGCCAGCCAGAAGGGCAAGAGGCGACATACTCGAGGGCGCCTCGAAGAGGTGCCCTCGGTTGGGACAGTCGCTGTAGGGGGACGGGTGCACTACTAAGTGCACCGGTCAACCGCCGGCTATGGGAGGGGATCTACTACTACGTCGTCGTCGTCGCCCGTATTCTGAGTGGAAAGAAGGGATGACAAAGCATCGGGGGGGTCGGTGAGAACATGTCGCGGCCGGCGGTGGCGGCAGGGGTCGGGGGGCACATTGTTAGTCTAATCTAATAATTTGCAGTAAAACTGGAACCAATGTCTAGCGTCAGGTCGATGTCAAACGATGTCTAGTCCACTCATGTTATCTGTGTACTAGAATATAGCAACTATAAACAAGTTATTCAACATTTCACTTTTTCAAATGTTTCCGTAACATTCCAGAAGGTTCTTAGTATAGAATGGGCACTACTTAAAGTGCTAGTATTTATGCAGTACATTGCCTAATAAAATTTAATTCACCATCGTAATAACATTATGAGCTAACATGCTGTCTGTAATTTATAGTCAATATGTAATTAATTCAATATGAGAGCCGAGGAAGCCAGAGAGGTATGTAAGGAAAGAACCTGTTGGAACTCTGTACTCTCTGCCTACCCCGCAAGGGATCTGGCGTGAGGTTATAGATAGATAGATAGATGTAATTAATTAATTTTATTATATCTAAGTATTGACAGAAATATTGAATATTGATTGTAGGTACCGAGGAAGACCTAGACTATCTTACCATGACCAAATAGATCGATTCTTATCTGAAGGACAAGTCAAGAGTCTCCGTAACCAGCGAGCGTATATGAGACGAACTATGAGAGTGGAGGAAGCCAGAGAGGTATGTAAGGAATGAACCTGTTGGAACCCTATGTACGTTGTACTCTATGGCTACCACGCTAGGGATCTGTCATAATGATACAGATAGATAGATAGATATTGACACGTCAATATGACAAGATCTGAATTTCATGTCGCATTGGATTTATTCTACCGTTTTATGAAACATGTACTGCAATTATAATAATGTCTCCAAAATCTCCATATTCTCCAATTTTTACGTTGCTTTAGTCTATTTTGTTTAGTAAAACTGTGGGTAAAACTGACATACACCTATGTAAGGAAGAATAAAATAATCATTATCGCTTTTTTCAAAGCCCCACTCTCATCTCCTATCACTTTTTCATAGCTCAATCCAATTTTTCACGAATTAATCTCCGTATTCTAAAACCCTTTGATGGATTACTTGAGCTTTAAATTACCGATACTCCGTAACGTGCTTATAAAAATATAATTTCTAGAGTGTTTGCGTCTACTTGTGTCACCTTATGAGGCAAATTTTACAATAATACTAATAACTAAGTAGGTCTTTATCAAGTAAAAGTAAACTATAATTTTGTTCCTGATCGCTTTCTCATAGTGCATTATTTAAACGTTTTAAGCGCTTTGAATAGCATGTACTGTAGTATACTCAAAAGATACACTTCTTTGGTTATCACCATAAATACACTCAATGCACAGACAACCGCTCATGGCGGCAGTCAACAAGTGAATGTCCAATGTCACCGTTCGCCATCCGAGCAATCCCGTAGTCTATACGCTACATGTATCATAAACTATTTGATTCATCTCACCTCTTAATTAACGCGTGTTGAAAAAACACTTGTGCAAATCAGAGGATACTCGTTCTATTTTAAATTATGATAAACTAGTTTCTGCCCACGACTTCGTCCGTGTTCATTTTAGACAGGAACATAACATTTTCCCGAAATAAAAAGTATCTTATGTGTTATTCCAGTTAATAAACTATCTATGTGCCAAATTTTAATCAAATCCGTTCAGCTAGTTTTGCGTGATTGGGTAACAAACATCCAATCATCTCAACATCCAAATATACAAACTTTCACATGAATAATATTTGCAGGATTACTAGCAGGGGTGACAGACACGTATCTATTGTATAGTATATTGTGTGTATAGGAGGTAGACTTATGGATATCCTATCCTATATAGTATCATATAGGAAAAAAATCCTAATATCTATACAGAATTTTTCGTTATAAAAACTACAATCTGTCCAAACCTAGGATTCGAATCCAGGATCTCTTGATCTCCAGCCGCATTATACCACAGCGTACGTATTGGAAAAAAAAATCAAATAAAACAAACTCAATAGTTATATCCCTTTAGTACTTATTCATACGCGTTGCCAAACCTGAATTCTAGAAATACAATCTACGACCGCCTTACGAAGAGACACTTATTTGTGATGCGGTTATTACGGGCCTGGAAGCCGGCCAAACGAAAACTACTTAACTTTAAAAACTGGGGCTACCTGCCGCTCATGAATACTGCCCAGCCCAAATGCCACTGAGATAGGAGGTACGGATGAGGTTACACCGCATAAAATAATAAATGTCTCGTCTTCATATAGGCGCTCGTAGCGCTGTGTGGTGGCGCTCGTAGCGCTGTGCGCGGTGTTCTTACCGATCACCAAGGTTAAGCAGCGTTCGACTCGATCGGCCCGAGATAGGTGACCGTTTGTGGCATTTTCATATTCGAGCGTCTCCGTGCTTCGGAAGGCAGTTTAAGCCGTTGGTCCTGCTTACCACTTAATGTAGTAGTCGTTAAGCCGAGTTGGTAGCCTTAAAGGCGGCTTGATAAGTTCCAACAGCAGGTCGCCACAAACCTGCCAATCCGCACTGGGTTCGCATGGTGGAGTATGACCTAATCTCTCTCACCTCGATTTGTGAGAGAAGGCCTTTGCCCAGCAATGGGTAGTATAGGCTGAACCATTCACATAGGTGTTGACTTTTCACTGTATTTTTAATATTACGTACAATATAATCGGAATATTCCCGCGGAATTGATTTTGAAAAGGTTTCTGTAGAAAAACCTCAAAAAACAAGGGGCATAATCCGGCGTTTACAAACATGAAAATTCATATAAACAAATACCCAGACCGAAACAAATAACTGTGGATCGCACAAACATGAGTCCCGGGCGGGAATCGAACCCGGGTCTATTCGACCCAATGGGCGGAAAGGCTTAAGCTCTTAACCACTGCGCTAAATCATCCGTCTTGTTAAGTATAATAATCCGCGCTAAATATTTTTAATACCGTCGAAAGTATCAAATTCACAACTCAATATTCCCCAAACCGACAGCCATAAGCATTCATTCGAAGTACTATTGATCCTTTAATATTGCCTATGAAAAGAAATTTCCATGTTAAAGAAAAAATATCAGTATTTTCCTTTGGACAGTTGCACTATAACAGCCGACAAAATACAAGTGTATCTTTAAAAAATACATTGTTGCGGGGAATCGATTCTTGCTTTTTTAAGCATTAGTTCCTTCTTCTAGGTTATATTCATAGCCCAAAAAGTACTGTAAATACAAAACATCTAAACTCAATCAACACCATAATCTCTCTCATGTCCATCGGATAGCATCGGCCCAGTAGCGCTGGGGAGCGATTGGGAAGGCCCATATTCAGCTGTAAACAAGTATGAGCCAAACTCACTACTATCAAATTATATAGGTGCTATAATTAGCAAAGTTAATCAGTTGATTAAATAAGAAGCCTTTATACAAGAATAGGTCAAGCAAAAGAAGCTAGTGAAGAGAATGAGAAAAGCAAGCAGAGGGTTTTTATTCTCCCGGACCTCGCCATTTATAGTAGTTTTTTCGCAAGTTTTTTATCTATAGAGATTTAAGCATCTGCGTAACTGGTAGTGTTAACATATTTGCGCGTTATATGCTCCTATTGAAAGAAAAGCACATTGTATACGCGTTAGACGATTTGCGTACAATTGGCTCTTTCTTAACAAAATCTAACGGTCACTTTTGTATAAACATTATGGTACCGGACACCGAACAAGAGGGCGAATGTGCAACCACTACGCTCGAGCCAGGAGGACAAGGGGGCAATTAGCCCAAGGGCGCCTCGAGGAGGAACGGCCTTGGATGGGCAGTCGCTATGGGGGAGGGCATATATTGGGTGTCGCTCCGTGGTGCTCTGCACCGGCCGGCGGGCAAGGGATTCTTCGAACTCACCGGCGAGGTCGGTGTCTGATTTTGAGTGCGTTATATTGCACATCCCTCGTTAAGTGGTACTGAGAGCAAAGTAGCAAGCATTTTGTAATATTCTCTTACGGCAATCGATAACGCATTGTTCAATTCATGAGACATTTTGTTGTAAAATATCATTTGCGTACGTCTTTCCGTTTTCTATTAGTGAACGACTGCAGAAAGTCCAGTTAGCTACAGGGCCTAAAAGACTAACACGGCGAGATGATATGTCATCCGTTTCACACCACATATTTACCAATCAAATATGAATGAGACAGCACGCTTTCTCGACAACGTAACGATAACCTCAAATGGTTTGTAATTAGCGATCTGTTCTATTAGCCGGAAAGTATACTTACTGAATACTACATGATATTCATCATCAATGGCCTGATTCGACTGCAACGTATAATTTTATCCTAGCTAGTTTACCAAAAACATATTGCGAACGAAAACTCCGCTGACTTATGTTGCTTGCCAAAATAGTTCTCACGGATACTAAAACCTTAAGTGAGAAAGATTTAAATTCGCTTGCATTGTCTTAAGCGATATGGTTCAATTTGGAAATGTACTTGTGCAGTAATTAGTTCATTTAGATATTTACTTGGTGCAAATAAAAATTATTTTTTAATCGTCTGTTGAATGTGGTGCATTGGCATTATGGTATTTATTTCAATGCATCGTCGTTTCCTCAATTAATTAAAAACTATTATGTCAGTCCTTTCTAACTTTGAAAATCTTTTAATGCTAGCTGTAATTATTTAACTACTAATAAGTAACTTGAACTTGAAAATTAACCTTAAATGATACCATAGGTAGACTTCATTTCAGTTTGGATTTTATTGCAATCATTGTTTAAATCATCGAATCTAAATAGCGTTCATTATATTTTATTTCATATTATATTAAGATTCCCGAATTCAGCAAATATGCTCAATCATGCTACCGCAATTAAATATAAAACAGACAACGCTTATTACTAACCGGATTATTTAAATAAAAAAGAATCACTCGTCAAGTATGTGTTCCACACGATGTAAAAAACTGTAGGATTTAAAACATAAAGCTACAATCATATATATTTACTGTGCTATATGCTATATGCTATACACTATACGTTCGATGTCTCTGCCATAAAAAAAAATCTAAATCCAGACTACGCAAGGTGAGCATACTGAGTTCTTAGATTAACGCGAATATTCCCCAGGAGATAAAATTATTTCTCGGATTTTATCGCAGGTTATTCCATGGGTGCTGCATACCACTCGAAACGACGGCAACGTAAAAATCAAAAATACCGCGATAAAATCCAAAAAAAAGTTTTATTTCATATGCAAAGTGGGCTTTGAACCTGTGCCGTTACTAGGAAAAAGGATGAAAGTATTTTTATAAACTTCTGTCAATGATCGTAAAATGTGAACTGGGTAATACAAAACCACAAAAAAATTATGTATAATACTTTAAATAATTGCTAAATCAGCTATTTATAAAATCATTTTCCAACCAGTTTATCATAATCCGAGGCGCTCGTGGCCCTCTGATACACGTGGTGTTGCAGCCTTTTCGGCTCGGTCAGACTGAGATGGGTACATCGGGAGGCACGATAAACCATTACCACTTCATATGGTAGTCGTTAAGCCAGGTTGGAAGCCTTATGGCCAGCTTGATAAGTTTCAACAGCAGGTGGCCACAAACCTGCCTCTACGTATCCGCATTGCGTTTGCGTAGTGGTGTATCTACCTGATTATTCTTACATCGATTTGTAAGAACCTTTTGAATACTAATGAGTCAGATCGTATCCATAGTATATGTAGAGAGTATAGATGAGAGTATACATCGATGTTCAAAGTATCTCTTTAATGTAGTTTTATGAATATGTTAACGTTCGAATATTAAAGGCTGGGTCAAATACCCGAAGAAGCGCGACGGGAGCGTGAGAGAAGCGTGCCGAGCAGGGCTGCGCTGTGTGGCGTCTCCAGTACATTTCAGTACATTACAACTCTCCATGCTGCGCCACCGTCGCGTTGCGTCCACTATGTGACGAAACTTTTATAGTTGCCATTACTATCCACATCTCCGGACTATGTAACTCCAAAAAAAGCCAACGAAATCCGGTAAAATATGTGAGATATCGGTAAAAGTCGGTTATTATTGCCGAATCGAGAAAGGCTACGGCGGTATCGAGAGGAACGGAATACACTGGCGAGCAAATAAAAGGTCACAGAAAAGGTTCAATTTTCCAGTATTCGGAGCTAGGTCAGGTGAGATAAAACTAATACCTATTACAGTAGTATTATGATTGTTTTTCGTCTGTGTTGTATAAATCACATTTGTTATGTTGGAGTTTTATCGGATTGTAGTTTTGAGCACAAGGTCAAGTTGACCATTACTGAAATAATAAGAAAAAAAAGATCACTAACTAAGATTTCGTAGATATGAATTAGAATTTAATTCTAAATCATTATTATGTAGTAATAAATTAATTATATGAGACGGATTTTTAATAGGTATTCAGATGGCTTAAAGTCGCTTAATCTAATACGTATAAGGTACACTGTTTATGTTTATACCCAATATTAATTTGAACTTTATATAATATGATAATATTAACATTATTTATAATTGATGTGTGTATGAATAAAATTAAATGAAAAAATTGACAAAAATAATGATTTTGTCATTAATCAATCTAGTAATAATATAATTGAGTAATAATCTAATATTGTTTGTAACAGATCAGGTTTTTTTTTAATTGTCGATCTATCTGTTATTTTTAAAGCAAAGATAAAAAAATCGGTTGCCTAAACAGCAAAATGCTTAAGAAGGCCAGATACCTGTGCAATGCCTAAAATCATAATGGCTGGTTGATTATACGCGAAGGAAATTTTCTAAATAGTGTGTAAAAAATGCGTATAAAACAAATTACTGGGCTATTAAAAATTAGATTTAAACAAATGTTTTTGTCTCGCTTTTTCGTAAAAAATGGTCCATATTATCTGATCAACAGTACAACCCTCCCGCCTAGGAAATCAGTACATTCGTATTCAAATGATTATGGCGCAGACCACACGATTACTTTTATTTCGGGTATTGCTGTTGGTACGTATGTTTGGGTGCTTCCTGGATTTTGCATAACATCCTTTGGCGTGTTGAAAGTTGTGTATCTATGGTTATTTCAAGAAATGCATATATAGTTTGCTACAACGGTGGTACCTATTGCAACTTAATCCAATCTTGCGCAATAACCGAATCTTAGCTGTGACCCATCAACGGTGTTTAGATGTTTTAAGGCGCCGATTAAGGTTCGGTTTCTGTGGGATTTAGTTAGTAGAATTTGCCTACCATACTGTAATACACGATAGCCTAGCCCTTGTTATACTGGAACTACAAGTTTTCTGCTAAATTTATGTATACTATGTACAGTATACAACTTTGCTACTCTTTGGGGAAAAATGTAGCTTTATGAAATGTATTAAAATATTTATTTACTTACGTAGTTATGGCCCCAATGTCGATGACGGCCGAGCCTTCGTAACCGGCGAGCGTGAATGAAGAGTAGAAGAATGAGAGTTCTGGAAAGAAAGAACCTTTTGGAACTCTGTACATTGTACACCGCAAGAGATCTAGCGTGATAATTTAGATGGATAAATTCACAATATCATTTTGTATCTTGTCATTAATAAATTTTAGTGAGTGATATAAATTCTAGTAACACAGAGAACTCCATTCGTAGTTATAATGTTGCAATAAGTGCTTCTTTCACCACCCTTGAGTAAAGGCTGAAGTAGACTAATCGATATTTAAAGTTTTTGTACGGATTCTCACCATCTCTGAGTAGCCGTATCCGACGGTTCCACTAGCCAGTTTAAATTGCTGAGTAACGTTAATCGAGAAGTAACTAACCAGCACTTTACTCGAGGATAGTAAAAGAGGTCCTTAGTATTTTAGTTTATTGGCCGTGTGAGCTCACAGCGAAGTGGTTCCTTGTGACTCAATATAAGAGCATTTTAAGTTCCTTGTGGATTACGATTATGTGCGAAAAGGCTGTGTTGGATAGTAAGGCCGACGAGACTAGATAAAGAAAGAAAAAATATGTTTCAGATTTTCGTAACATATTTTTTCTTTCTTTATCTAGTCTCGTCGGCCTTACTATCCAACACAGCCTTTTCGCACATAATCGTCTTACGTCGCACTTATCAAACTTACTAAAAATTACTATGAATTTTATAAGTATCTATATCATCACACCAGTTCCCTTGCGGGGTAGGCAGAGAGTGCAGAGTTCCAACAGGTTATTTCCTTACATACCTCTCTGGCTTCCTCCACTCTCATAGTAAGTCTCATACACGCTCGCCGGTTACGCTCCTTCAGAATTTTATAAGTAACTTTAAATATTCATAGCTGTTGTCTGTACCATATAACTAAGCTTCCGGAGAAGTCGCGAGACACTTCGAATCTGCCTCCACTCCGATCTAGATCTTGAACCTATTCGCGCCTTTATTAAAAAGGCGTCAACACGTCACTTCGCGAACGCATCTACCCATGCGAATCCGTTAATCGTAGCCACCGCCGACTACGATCTCCCCCCCGACCCCTGCCGCCACCGCCGGCCGCGACATGTTCTCACCGACCCCCCCGATGCTTTGTCATCCCTTCTTTCCGCTGAGAATACGGGCGACGACGACGTAGTAGTAGATCCCCTCCTATAGCCAGCGGTTGACCGGTGCACTTAGTAGTGCACCCGTCCCCCTACAGCGACTGTCCCAACCGAGGGCGCCTCGAAGAGGCGCCCTCGAGTATGTCGCCCCTTGTCCTTCTGGCTGGCTAGAGCGTGGTGGTTGCACGCTCGCCTTTAAGTCCGGTGAAGCTGTAAAGGCCTCGCGGCCAACAGCGTACATCATTCACAGACACACACACACACACACTTCGAATCTGTAAACTTAACACGAACAAATGTCGTAACGCTATTGAAGTGATCATGCTAAGCCGTCAGTTACATTTATTACCAAACTATTGTGTTAACAACGATCATGACTTCAACTTGGTAGGAGTATACATATTATACAAGGTGTAATATAATTAAGGCAAGACCTCAAAGTAGTTTGTCATAAATCGGCAACTGAATCGATTTCAACAATAAAAAAGTTAGTTACTTTATTATATTTCATAAAATGCGGTTACTAGTTCTGTTCGCTGTGCGCATACGGCTATTTTAATTTCTATTACACTCACCTCAATACGCATACAAAAGTTTATTATTCATTAAATTTTATGGTTAATTTGGGTACCAAAGAGCTTAAAAAATGGTAGAAATCTCCTTAAAATTGGATTTGATTTCCGTATTGAATTCGTAAAGCAATAATCTAATGGGGGTGTCTCAGGTCTTGCGTTATTTATGTTACACCTTGTATAAACATAAAAACTGTTTTCTGCTTTTTAACGCGCTTTAGTAAAGCGCTGGAATGTAAAAAAACATGGCTAATAGAACATTTTTAGAATGCGCTGTAAAGCGCTTCAGTACCGCCCGTTCATAAAGCGTCCATGCAAACGGCCCCATAGGTACATTTCTGATTCTTTTGTAAAGCATTTTTTTCACATTTCAAGCAAGAGTGATCTTGAATTCACAAAATGTCGTACTGAATGTTCTTAACTCGTGCACCGGTTGCCTCCTTGTACATAAAGGCAGAGGTGACACAAACGGTTCGCATGTCGATTAAAAAAACATGCGGTTCAATGTTAAAAAGCAGGACATTTACAACTTACCACACTTGAACACAACGTCGTATCTCTCGAGACTGACAGTCTGTCAGATTGTTCGCGTAATTTCTATCTCAGGTAGAATTCGACAACCACTTTGAGCATTTTATTGCGTGGGAGAGAGGAGGACAAAGACACAACTCTAACGCACCTTAGTGTAAGTCAGCGTGTTTACATCCTATTTCTCTTTTCATTGGCCGTACTTGACATTCTATTGGGAAAGTTTCCGACTACGAACTCTTTTAAGAATTTTTTGATAGAATACAAATAACTCTTTGGCCTAAGATTTGAACCTACCACCTCAAATCTCCAGCCAAACCATACACGACTATACCAACAAAGCATTCCCACAATAAAACAGCATATCAAAAGACCTAAACAAACTTACACGTGTAACTAAAACTTATTAGACGGTCATAAATGCGGTTATTTGCTATCAAAACACCAGTTCCATCGTTCCTTTTGTGCGAACTCCGGTTTCGTTCCAAGTATTTATGTAGGGGGTTCAGACCACGAAGCAAATATAAAGAAAAGGCGGCCTAAGCGACTGTGCACTGTGTAATATAATGTGATTGTATTAGTAGACTGTATATAGAAGGGTGGTAGATGACCATATTGGATGGAAAAACAGTAAAATAAAAAACTTGCTGCTTACACGATAGCATCCCAGGCGGAAGAGAGCCAATTTTATTGACAGATTAAAAAAATATATAATGGGTTGTCAACACACTGTGTCTTCCATCTAGGCCTTGACGTCATCGCGATGCCCCTGGTTTACGTCAGTCTCTTATTCCCACTTAGATGGGAAATTGTAGTAGATGCATCACTATATATAGTTAAGCGCGCCCGATCGTGCGCCACCAGTGTATGTATAACAGCATTATAACAGTTTTAAAGTAGCCGTGACACAAGTTGCACGTAGTTTCAGTTCTCAGCTATTAAAAACCATACGGTTAAGTAATCTAGATTATGACTCATGTGAGAAAAGCATTACTTTTGTATACAAATGAAACATGCATTACTATATTACCATTTACATAATTTATCACTATTACATCCAGGCACTCGGCAAAATACATAACTAAACATATACAATAATTATATCACCGAATCCTACATACAAGCACGTACAATTACACATACAAACACACACGCACACAAACACACACGCACGCTCACAGATACACACACACCACTTTTATAGCATTTTTAGTGTTTTTTCTTTTGTTTTATTGAATTGTATTCGACATTATAAAACTTGTAAGCGAAAGAGACTGACTGACATACAGGGTATCCTAGTTCAGAAGCCAGGGTAACATTCATATGTATAAAATGATGTCAATAAAGTTATTATTATTATTATACAAATGCAGAAGTGTGCGGGGTGTAACGCGCCATCCCGCGCCACCCCGCGCAGTGACACGCTCGATTGTATAAGGAAATTTGATAATGCCATTTCCTCTTTATACTTACGTTGGGGTTCAGAACCCACCTGTTCTTTGTAATGTATGAAGAATACAGCAAATGTTGGTCGTCGCCTAAACAAACCGTTGGCAATAGTGTTTGCTCAACGTAATACTAATGTTACGTGGTAAGACGGGTGCGGCCCAAAGGTTGGGTCCATCGATTTTAGCTTTGGAAGTCCTGTTTGCTTTTACTGACAGATTATTTTTTCAAAAACAATGTGTTTTGGATGTTTGAGAACATATCATTCTGGATAGTACATTTACGTGTATTTTTTTGTCTGTTCTTTTGCGGGTTGGCGAGACAACTACAGAGTTGCCGAACAGGTTTTTTTAGATCTTTTTTCCCTTACCACTCTCATTATTTGGTGCATGGGATTTAAAACCAGCTCTCGTAAATACAGATTTCTACATAAAATTAAGCACTTATCCAGTTGCAGTACCCTTGAAATTTCCTCCACTTATTTGCTTCTCTCGGAAATGTATCTACTTCAAATACAAATTCGTTTATTTGCCTAATAAAGGATATGCTTATGATTACTAGGGTATAAGGCAGTATGGTTTTTTTTAAATTGGAGAATCAATCAGTGGATATCACAATTGCCATTCAAACTCGCCCCCTAAGGAACCCCGAAATAACGATAATTTTTGGAAGTCAAGCACTCAAAACGGGAATTTATAAACCAAATATAAACCACGATACCATCCGAAATATTTGAATTGCAATTTAACTGTTTTCGAAATTAACTTTTGCCCTACTTCCGTATGATGTTACTAACTTAGCAGTGTGCAGATATTTCACAGGTACATACATATTTGTCATCAAAATTTACAATAAAATAATTATTGAAGAAATAGGTACCATTATTACCGTGTCTTATCTGAAGGGCAAGTCAAGAGTCTCCGTAACCGGCGAGCGTGTATGAGACGAACTATGAGAGCGGAGGTAGCCAGAGAGGTCTGTAAGGGAAGAAGCTGTTGGAACCCTGTATTCTCTGCCTACCCCGAAAAGGAAGTGGCGTGATGATATAGATAGATAGGTACAATTTTTATGACTCAGTCTTGTTTAATTCTTAGCAAAATAACCACACACTTCTTTCATTCTCGCATCTTATTTATACTTATTAAATAGACTGTAAAGAGGATGATGTATTTTTTTATGAGAGTATTAACTTAATCCGTACAATTAACGCGAGAACTTATTATCTTGTTTAACGAGCTATGTGCAAGACGACAGTCACCTGATATCTTGGGAAGAGTGTGCGTCAGGGCAGGTGTACTTATTGAAAATATTATTTTTAGCCTCTATAATAATATTTCAGGAAAAACCTATTGGAGCTTTGTATTTTCTACCTACTGAAAGGTAAAGGCATGATATAAATAGCTAAATTAATAATCACAACCAGACCACCTTATTGGTATAAAATACAAGGTTTTGAATACTATGTGCAAAAAGGGTTAGGGAAGTTTTGTTTTCAATCACAGAATTCTTAGTAGCAGTATTTTTTATATACGTATATCAACTATGCTGTTGGCCGAGGGGTTTTTGCTTCAACGGACAAGAAGGTGAGTGTATAACAGCTAAACCTCAGCTGGAAAGCAGCCTGGGATTGTGCCCAGCATAATAGCAGCTCGCTACCCTTATTTTGAAACCTTATATTGATGGTAAAATGTATCTTTTTTTTTAAACGTTGCCCCCCACTAGGATTTATTCCTGTATCGTTGGTGCGTTGACAAACATGAAAATTCACATACACAAATACCCAGACTGGAACAAATAATTGTGGATCACACAAAGATTTGTCGCGTGCGGGAATCGAACCCGCGACTATTAGACAGAGTGGGCGGATAGGCTTAAATAAATAAATAAAAAATAAAATAAAATAAAATTCATTTATTTCAAGTGACAGGGACTCATATTAGGTACAATCTTTTAAATATTAAAAAGGAAACATTAAAAGTACACACAACACAAACACAAAAATAGTATATCGACCGTACTTTAACGACCGGTTCAGCCAAGGACAGTGTTATGTCTGCCGCAGCAGTGTCGTATGTAAGTACAGTCCTCTTGTTCAGCGATCATGTTCAGGACGGTGTTGGCTCTTAACCACTGCGCTAAATCGTCTAATCGTCGCTAAACTTTAGACATATAGTTAGAACACATAAAGTTTTCTAAATGCCTCTTTTTAGTCCTTCAATAACGGTGATCATTTACAGAGCCTTATTTTCTTGCCTGTTTAAGAGTTCTGCGCTCCATATCTGAAATTTAAAAAATACAACATAAAAAATACAGTCCAACTAAGAAACTTCTACTATGAAGTCAATTAAAATAAGCTACGCTTTGGCGATGGAAACAAAAGCTTATTAAATAAATTGGACTATTGTATTAAAATAACATACCTGTTACTTGAGGTCCCCCAAGGAAATTATAATTTCTGATTGTATCAACACTTAAGTATAAATTTTAAAGACTTTCTCGCTAATACTAAACAGACAAACTGAACTGTAAAGATAACGAATATTTTTATTGTTATAATATCTTCTAAAGTTAAAAGCCTTGAAAATGTTTAGGCACCAAAATGGCATTAGAGGACATTATCTTACAAAACTTAATTTAACAAAACTAACAAAGACACAATCTAGATTGACGCAAACAATTTTCAAGCAATCTTTAGGCGGGCTACTCACCTACTGTTGAGGAAATTCCACGTTTTAAATATACCTTAGATTGCCTCACTTTAATATTGTTGGTGAGTTAAGCAAATTACTTAGAACACAGTTAAGAGTCAAACCACGTGGTCACACGGGAATAAACCTAGCTAAATTACCGTATTTGATCCACAGGATCAGGATGCGTGAAAGTATGCCAAGGTAAGACTCGAATATCAAGTAGGTTCTAGACACTAACCTAGATGCTCAGATCTTAACATCCAAATTCGGTAATTTATAGTCCTCCACATCGGTTTCGATGACGGCGACCCAAACATTAAAATATTATTTTCTGTTATGAGCCCTAATATGGCTCGCTAAACCGAATTTGGTCTTTAATACTCGGTTGCAAGTAGAACAATAAAGTTATATATACAAGCTGTAACATAATAAACGCAAGACCTGAAAGTAGTTTGTTCTAAATCGGTAACTGAATCGATTCCAACAATTTTTAATTTATTTTACATTTTTTTTAAATTTGCAACTAATGCTCTTGCCCTTTCAGTGCGCTATAAAAAATTACATTTATTCTTGATTCATAGCAAGAAGAAGATTCCAAACGCTTTTCTAAAACGTATTTCTCAAAACGCACACATACACGTACAAGTTTCATTGTTAATTGGGGTATAAAAGTGCTTTAAAAAAGGGTAAAAACCTTTAAATTTGAAAATTTGGTTTTCGTTTTGACTTTATGAAGCAATTCTCTAATCGGGGTGTCTGAGGTCATGCGTTTATTATGTTACACCTAGTATATAACAATAATATCAGCCCTGTTAAGAAACTGTCCCACCGTTGGGCACGGGCCTCCTCTCAAACTGAGAGGGCTTAGGCCATAGTCTACCACGCTGGCCCAGTGCGGGTTGGCGAACTTCACACACCTTCGAGAAACTCTTAGGCTTTATATTTCCTCACAATGTTTCCCTTCACCGTTGAAGCAAGTGATAATTAATGTTTAATACGCACATGCTTTCGAAATGACGGACGTGCGTGCCTGGGTTCGAACCCGAGACCTCTGACTTTGCAGTCCAACGGTCTAACCACTAGGCAATCGCTGCACAAACAACAATATAAAATAACAATAAAGTTGGCCTCGAGTATTATAAGTGTAAGTATGGGAATGCTTAGGCCTAGTTTTTTGAACAATCGGTAGTGACTTTAGAGAATTTGTTAGTAACGTCTTACTTAGGTGATAGATAAATTCCGTGATACACGCATCGACAGCATAAGTTTCCCTGCCGTTCTTTTGCCCCAGCTGCATGTGAGTGAGTAAATTATAATATATTAAAAAAGTCTTCTTATACTGTCCCACTGGGCAAAGGCACTTTATACTAATTTAGGTCAGATTAGGTCATACTCTACTACGCGGACCTAGTGCGAATTGGAGGCAGGTTTGTGGCTCCCTGCTGTTGAAACTTACCAAACCACCTTTAAGGCTTCCAAATTTGCTAAGCCACTACCAGATTAAGGGATAACCGAAAACAATAGCTTAGCGGGCCTTCCGAAGCACAGCGACGCTCGTATAAAAAAATATCACAAACGGTCACTCAGACCGACAGAGCTGAACGCTGATTAATCTTGGTGGCTAAGCACACCGCAGTCGCACTGTTACGAGGGTTACGAAGCTTCTGGGTGGAGCGTAGTTATTCTGACGGCTTGGTCCAGTGCTTAAGAACTTAAGTCACTCCGTCAATTGGATCGAGTAGTCGCCGGTTATTGAACTGGTGCTAATGACTGTCGCGCTAACGCTAAGACCTAGTGCGGGGATTGCCCCGCATGCAAATCTTTAGGTAACTAATAAATAATTGTTTTGATCTGATCGCACACACGGCACAGCAATAACTGCAAATAAGGGGCTACTTTTTTTAAAAGTAGAAAGAAGTTTGTTGCACCGTCATTCTTTTGCCCGATAAAGTAGTAAAGACCACCGGCCAACAGCGAAGATCATTCATCATCCCAGCCTATAGTCATCTAATGGTATATAGGCCTCCCCAATCGCTCTTCAGCGTAACCGGTCCGATGCCGCCTGCATCCAAGAACTTCCAGCGATCTTCACAAGAACATTGGTCCAAGATTTAGAAAGATTCTAGAGACCACCTAGGTCTCTAGAATCTTGCACACACACAAAAAAAGTGCTTTAAAAAGAGTGAGCAGCCAGCTTTATTCAGTTAAGTATGGAACAGACTTGCGGCTGTCACCTGACAAGCTCTCCTTAAGCTTGTCTTTCATAATTTCCTTTCTTCCTTTACCCCGCCTGCTCCTTGAATATTATCTTTTATCTATTTGCAAAATTAAAAGGCAGCCGAGCCGACGTTAAAACGGTGCCTACATTTTTGTTTGAAAACTTTATTATTAAAAACGCCTTTTGTAGTTAAATGCTGGATAGTTTGTGGAGAAAGTTTTTTTCTTTGGGTTTAAATTATTAATAATATGAACTTTTTGTGTTAAAATTTCGTAATGGGTGTATTATATTCGTTTGGATAGGGGTCTGATGTATAAGTTATTTCATATATCTAGGACATGTAAAGCTTCCTGTTCACCACTTGGGGAATATAGGCATGAAGGTATTAATTGATGAATTGCGCATGTCGACAGAACTTCTAGAACTAGTCCGTTGGTATGACAGTGGCGTAGCTAATAAGAACAAGGCGTGATATATTTGATGTTTATAGGTAATGTATCTTCTAATTAAAACTTATATATCTATCTCATACGTATAGGGTTCTTTCCTTAAAGATCCTACTGGCCTCCTCTACTCTCATACTTCGTTTTTTTGTGTTTGTGTATACCTCTTATGCAAATAAATTTGTCCAGGTCAAAAAAATAAGTAGCGTAAATTAAATCACGAAATCTTTTTATCAAAAATGAACGTACAATGACGAAAAATCAGCAATACAATATTTCTACACGCTTTATTATCGTAGGCATATTTACGAGCCAACAAGCGTAGCGCAAGTTCTCCAGCGTTTACTGACGAGTGCTTAGGCCCAGAATACAGTGACTA
Source organism: Phalera bucephala (assembly GCA_905147815.2). NCBI lineage: Eukaryota > Metazoa > Arthropoda > Insecta > Lepidoptera > Notodontidae > Phalera > Phalera bucephala. The sequence goes on from LR990609.1 coordinate 53,455,866, forward strand.
TTATTGCGAAGTTTAATTATTAAAAGCCTTTTCGTTTCCTATGTTTTTAAAATTGAAACCCGAGGCTTACTGGAAATAATAGGCAGCTATTTTAAACGAAACGCCCACTTTTATTAGGAATAATTGCAGTATCGTGGATGCGCTTACAAAAATAATATTTCACACAAATTATAAAGGTACATACACCTATCTTTTTATCTATTAACATGTTATTGCCTGTATCCAAGTGGACTTCCTATATCGTCAATGCTACAGTCCCACAAGTATCTCTCGGCCCGCGGTCAAAATCGGTACTAATGCTGTCATTAAGTGAAATGTCACTTTATGACAGTCGCAGAGTTGCCGCTTGCTATGAAATTCGCCCAAGTTTTTTTTTAAATTAGTAATCATGTGGACCCACCGGTTGCAATATCTCTTTGGAAGTGGATTTTTTTTTATTAAATGGTATTTTTATCCCTTATCTCACACCAACGTCCCCTTGTCAATGTCGTCCTCGGGCCAAAAGATTCTTGTCGCACTGTAGTAGAAAAGAGACACACTTTCCACTTGGCTAAGCTCTCTGATCCCTTGCGAATTAGGCAGAGAGTACAGAGTTCCAACAATTCCTTTCCTCCTATACTTCGGATACGGATACTCTTGACTTAGGTACACTTAGCTACCCAAAAAAAATCTACAATACCCTAGCTATCGTAAGTATATTTATTGTCACTAACAATAGTTTGGAAAACCGAATTTTACATCAGCTTAACGCAACGAAAAAGCGAACTTCTTCGCAAACGAACTTCTTATGAAAAAGCACCTTTATCGCAATCAAAATTCGATTTAAATTACAAAAACAGCTGAACGTTGTTGATCGGTATTGTTGTCTCGACATTATGAACACAGCTGCCGTTCTTCAATAAGCCTCAAAATGCACATACCTATTAATCTATCTATCTATCTATATCATCACGCCAGATCCCTTGCGGAGTAGGCAGAGAGTACAGAGTTCCAACAGGTTCTTTCCTTACATACCTCTCTGGCTTCCTCCACTCTCATAGTTCGTCTCATACAGGCCATAATCTCTCACTCCAGAGGCCAAGCGATGAGACCGCAAGATACCCACTCCCATGCTGGCGCGACTGCTCTGCAGTACCCCAGACCACAGACCCATCGTGCCATCGGCAAGATCACAGGTTTCACTGCCCCTTCGCTTAGTCTCTGTAACACACAGAGCACCCAGGCGTCTCTCTTTCATCACATCAATCACCTCATGCATCTTATCTTCCATACCACCCCTTACATTCCAAGTGCCTATTCGGCACTCTGCATCCCACGACTCAACAGTTAATGGTGGTTCACCACCTATTAATACTAATGTTAAAACAAAAAATAAACACCGTCACGCCTATATTCCCCAAGAGGGGGTGGCAGAACTGTACTGTGCACACCCACTTTTCGCCGACAATGTTAGATCCCATATAATAGCACACCAGGCCCAATTCTAGACTCCGAACTGATACTGTGAATTTTTCGATAGTAAAACTACATTTGTCCGACCTAGGATTTGAGCCCAGGACCTCGAGATCGCAAAGCAAATTATTCGCTACTAGAGCAACAAGGCAGTCAATAATAATATTATAACTTCAAAATGATTTATAGCTTCTTTTGTAAATTAACTATCACTTGCTTTATCGGTGAAGGATAACATCGTGAGGAAATCATGCCTAAGAGTTTCTCGGAGGTGTGTGTATTTTGCCAACCCGCACTGGGCCAGCGTGGTTGACTATGGCCTAATCCTTCTCAATTTGAGAGAAGGCCCGTGCCCAACGGTGGGACAATTTCTTAACAGGGCTAATATTATTATAGTATTAGCTTCTTTATATATTAACCTCTTTCGTCCCACTGCTGGGCAAATGTCTCTCCCATGATTCTCTACTTAACCCGATCCTTGGCCATATCAGACCATCTCTGCTCATAGGCACCAACGCGGTCGCGCCATCTTTTTTTAGGTCTTCCCCAGCGTCGTCCAGGTCGTCATTCGGTAGCGATTTTTGCCCACATCTAGGCTCATTCTGCTCAAATGACCCGCCCATCCCCGCTTGAGTTTGGCGGTCTTGTAGCCCACGTCTAAAATGCCAGTTTTGGAACGCAGTATGGTGTTATAGACTGGATCAGATATTTTGATTAATTTCTTTCAGATTAGAATAATATTAATTAACTATGTTTTATAACATTGTTATGTTATGTGGACTGGTCCTTTTGATTTTTGTATCCCCATTCTAAGCCATCATGGTATTATTTCGACATCCTTTATTTATCTTATTCCTTTCTTCTTGCCATTATTTTACAAAGCTAGATGTTTGTCGGAAACTTTATTCAACCCTATCGCTTAATTCAACTTTCAAGTTACAGTTTAATCTCGCTTTATGACGGAAAAAAGTTTTTAAATAAAAATGTCTTTGTTCTTTATGAATACAATTTTGAAATGACCAAATAAAATTCTGAGTAGTTTATGATTAAGCTTTATGGCAAAAATTGTATCGATTGGAATATTGTGTTTATACAAAGTATGTAAATCAGTGTAGATTAATATTTTACGTGTAAATAATTTTAATTTAAAAAGACCTTTTATAGCAAAAACACGACGAAGATATCTTGCTTAGTTGAGGAGTTCTTATGGCTTCATCCGGTTCCATCATCAGACCCTGGACATCATCCGTCTAAAGATCTCATCAAGATATATCCAACAAGCCGAAACACGGCGGGGCTATATTGACTGGTTGGGTGGTTCCATTGGCCACCTTTGGGCCTCATCATCAGACCCTAGACACTATCAGGTTGTATAGATCTTGTTAATACCAATCCAACAAGCCTAAACACGAGGGGGTTGTGTTGTATATTTTACATGTTCCTATGGCCATCTTCCGACTCCATCATCAAACCAGCTCCATAGCAACATATTATTGCATTGTCACCTTACTTACATACGTATCCCAAATTTCAACTCAATCAGATACTCGTAAGTGCCTTAAAAAATGGATCATAAAATTTGAAGCTGAAAGACAGACAGACAAATAGACTAGCATACGAACATTGCAAGTTAAATAAAAGCTTTTACACTTTGAGGTGAAGAAGAAAAGGCCATACTCCAACACATTCCGATTCACAACTCTAATGCAAAGTGGTGGAGGCAGGTTTATGGCCATCAGCTTATGGAACATATCAAGCTGCCTCAAATACTTTTATTTCTGAGACATCGGTCTCGGGAGCCGTTTGGCTTTTAAAACTAACAGCCGCTATAAAGTGAACGTTGTTAATCTTGACCATGAGACTGGCTAACTCTGCTACAATTGGATGGTATTTATGAGACTAAATCCTAGAAAAGATTTTCAAATACTTTCATACAGTACTCTATATATATCTCAGCACATTTGAAAACCTTTTCTGGAATATAATCTCTCTAATATGTAAAGTTTCGAGCCTCCGTAACCAGCGAGCGTATATGAAACGGAAATTAAGTATAAACGTGGAGGAACCACGAAATTTTTTAAAGAAATTAATCTGTTGTAACATTGTAGTCTCCTATCCATTATATACTCGGAAAACATATCGTTCTAGAACCTTCTGAGTCATAACACAAATAGTTTGAGTTCGTATACGCAGAGCAAGCCGTTTCCGCTCTCGCTTACCACTAAGCAGATTCCTTTTCCAGAGCGGCACAGAGTGAAGTGCCCTCACGGTTGTAGGTCGACGGTGTTTACACTAATTGCTGCAGACACCGCCGACACTCTTGACACCGCCTTGTCTGAGATTTCAGACCCAAACACTCGGCTCTGCGCCTTGCATTGTGTGGAAATTTCACTTTCTACACTATTTGAAATGGTTAGTAAGACTTAAGTGAGTATACTCGTTTCGGGAATATAAGGTTATTACTTGCAACACTGGCCGAGTGACATGCCAAAATCATATGTTAAAGTTTAAATTTGTAAAATAATTACGTAAACTTATTATAATAACTAGTGAAAACATTTCTACTGAATGTTAATATCCATCACAAGTGTTTGTGAGAGATTCGTCCAAACAAATTAACAAATATTGGAGCAACAGGTGCCTGTCAACGATCGAGTTGTTGGTGTTCTCAATTTGACCGGGTAGTATCGTATTTTTATATAATTAAACATGATTTATACTTAACCCATTGTAACTGGCCATATCATACCTATTTTACAACCTCGTTAACTGTTATTTACTGTAAAATTGGTATAAGTAAAAAGTATTAATATTTTTTCTTTTATTCGTAAAATATGATTATACAAATTATTACTGCTTATTAAGAAAATCAAATACATTACATAGATTTAGATAGAGGAATTGAAGTCGTCAAAGGATTTCTGCGATCAACTGTTAAGGGAACGTGATGAGAGCGAAATTGAAATTCAAAAAATTGTTACCAAAAACTCACAATTAAAAAGCGAGCTATCTGAACTTCATATCCAGTACATGGATGTGCTTCACCAACCGGATCAACTACAAAATGTTGTTTCTAGTTTTAATGAATGTACCTACACCCATGAAAGGGCTCTGTATCGCATTTCTGACCTAGAAAGTAGCCTCTGTGAGGCTTAGAAATCTATAAGTACCTTAGAACAATTTAAAGAGTCTTATGATTCCCTTGCCACTCAGAGTCTTCAGAGTCAATGAATTATTAGGGTGTAAAACTCAGCCCGATAGTGAGAGTTGTTTACTGTTGTAACTTTACTGTTGTACAACAGTAAAGTTCATAATCATTTTCAGATCGCAAGTCGATAACAGTATCGACTTGAGATCTGAAAATGATTATGAAATAAACCATATAAATATGAGCAATCGTAGAAAAATTAAAAAGTACTTAATTATGCAATATAATAAAGAAAACTAAAAGGCTTTTAAACTTACACATTTCTTTCCAAAAACTTAATATATATAGAAAAGAGTGAATATCCTAGGTAAGCTTACGGCATTAGAGTCTGAGCTTGCTCATAGTCACTGTGTGTATGATACTGAGGTAAACGAATTGCAGACCGAAATCTTTCATCTGCAATCCCAACTGACAAAATGACCTTAAGGTATGAAGATGCTCAAAAGCAGATTAAAGAGCATATCATAGCTACTGATGAGAGCCTAAAAATGGGGACATACAACCTTGAGCCGTTTGAATCTCTTAGAGCAAGCTGTGCTATCCGACTCACCTCATTCGATACCCCCTCATCGGATACATTATTATCTGATTGCTCAAGTAATGTAAGGCAAGTATATGATAGTGCTAGCTCTTACTTAAATAATCCTGTTTGCCAGCCGGCCACAAAAACATGCAAAAACCCTACACATCCACAAAAGTCTGCAATTGTTTTTTCAGATGAAATAGGCCAAGACTTAGGTTCCTTATTATCTAGACATTTAGATCAGAAAGTAACTAATTTCTGTTAACCTGGGGCCAGTTTAAATCACCTTATTTATAAAATTAGTCAAGCTAATATAAACAAGGACACAACCATTGTTATATTTTATGGTGACAGTCTATCAGTTAAGAGGAAGAACTTTACTAGGGGTATTGAAAATTTATTAAAGCTGAATGTCAAATTTAATTGTAATTGTTGTGTATTGCAGTGTATGCCAGTTATTTAACAACTCAGCAAAACAGGTCGATTTATGACATGAATTTATATACTTATAACTTGACACACCGTCATAGTGACGCCATTTTTTATTTTGATATAAACAAATTCATTCGCAAGTTTAGGCTGACAGAAGATAATATGTATCTGCCCTTTACAACTAAACGACAGTTGGCTATATTGTCAGCATTTAATATACACAGAAATGATGCGGTTATATGCAATATAAACTAAAATATAATTATCGATACTGGCAGCAACACTATTTAAGTGACCATAGTTTAAAGTAGTGGGTGCGACAACAGGTAAATCATTAGAATTAAATATTTTTCACTAGAATATGCAAGGTTTAGCTTGCAAAGTACTCGAGGTAGAATTATTTCTTAGAAAATTCAATATCCATATATTCTTTGTTAACGAACATTGGCTTAAATCTCACGAAATAATCAAATATCAAAGACAGTACACAGTGTTGAGTGCGTTTACAAGAAAAACAGCCATACGCGGAGGGTGTCTTCAAGCACCCAACTTAATGTGCTCAACTAATATCTAAGCTACCCAGCGCCTTCACCATGTCGCCAATCACCCAAACTCTTTAGGTGCTCGACGAATTTCTAAGTCGGCGGGCATGTCACCAACCGCTCCGATCCCTATAATCACGGAAAGCATTATGACATTACGTTCATTAGCGTTCATATTAAGCATCAGGACATATTAAGCATCAGCCCTTTGGGACCTCTGTGACGTCACGGCCATGAACGCGCAACGTACTTAGGCCACTGCGACGCCACGGTCTTGCGGGGCGCACCCCATAGTGGCCTCGAACTTTCCCTTATAGCCACCCCAAGCCTCGCTTGTACTCAACACGGATTACACTACAGACTCCTCCGAATCTGACCGCTATCCGTAAACAATCCGACGCATCGTTCACTAGCTCATATAAAACAATTGAAATACATACCATGCATTAGAACTCTCGAATTTCCCACATTAAATAAACCGTACACCTTTACCACATATAATTATGCCTCAATGTCCTTTTAGTCTTTTATGCTAGACCATAATAGAATATTTCTCTTATATCCCAAATCCTTTTCGTTTTTCTTCCTGAGACAAAAGCCGAATAATTTTCATCTCTCACCTTGACCGTTATACTTTTTCCGTAACCATAAACTAAAAAAGGTTATTTACGACCACAGTTCGCGACACAGGGTCTCTAATATTAGTCGCCAACGATATCAAGTGTAAAGAACGTGAGGACATTATGGGTCTTTCTATTGAACGCATTGTTGAAATATCTTGTGTCGAATTGTATAGTTGTTGTAGCATGCGTTTACCGACCACCTCAGGTGATTTTAATACATATGAAAACGCCATGGAAGAGGGGTTAAAAAATTTTATTGGTATTAAAAAGCAGAGTGTTATATGTGGTGATTTCAATGTCAATCTAATCGAAAAGTCATTCATTAGCTGTAGAATTATTAATCTTTTAAATCTAGTATGCTTGTTTAATGAACTGACTAAAATCACTGCTACTTCTGCTACCTGTTTAGATAATGTGTTCTACGTCTGTGAAGTGTCTGATAAATTAATTATAAACGCTTTGCCCTCAGATCATAGTGGTATGTTGGTGTCAGTACCGTGCCACCTTATACCTAAGTTATGTAAAGTTACTCGTAGGTCGATATCAGATCGACGTATAAACTGTTTTAGGGATAAAGTTTACAATCACATATCTCATATGGATTGGTTACATAATGATCCCAATTATCTATATCAAAACCTGTTTGGTACCATTAAATCAGAATACGATAATATATTTAAAATAAAAACATTTTCAATGCCCAAGAAAGCAAAGTTCAGTGACTGGGCTACTGCAGGAATTTATAAAAGTAGAGCTAAGATGTATGAACTGTATAATACGAAAACATATAATCAAAAACCAGAACGAATGTAAGGATTGTGGTTGGTAACGATGTGCTGGAGCAAGTGAATGAGTTTGTATATCTTGGATGCGCCTTCAGTAAGGATGGGAAATACACCGCTGACATAGAGAGAAGAGTGAGTGCAGGGAACAGAGTGAATGGTGCGATGGGAAAGCTACTCGGGAGCCGGCACTTAAGCCATAAGGCGCAGCTGGCCATACATAACGGAGTTCTTGTCCCAACGCTGTTATATGGTAGCGAGAGCTGGGTATGTAAGAAGGAGAATGAAAGTAGGATAAATGCGGTAGAAATGCGAGCTCTGCGGAAGATGTGCGGAGTGAAGCTGACCGACCGCATTAGCAACAGCATAGTAAGACAGCGAGTAGGTATGAAAGATAGTATCGGTGTAAAGATGAGAAGGGGCATGCTCCGTTGGTTCGGGCATATAGAAAGAATGCCAGAGGAACGAATGACAAAACAGATATACAATGTGAAAGTGGAAGGATGTAGGTACCGGGTAAGACCTAGAATATCTTACCACGACCAAATAAACCGAGTCTTATCTGATGGAAAAGTCAAGAGTCTCCGTAACCGGCGAGCGTGTATGAGACGAACTATGAGAGTCGAGGAAGCCAGAGAGGTATGTAAGGAAAGAACCTGTTGGAACTCTGTACTCTCTGCCTACCCCGCAAGGGATCTGGCGTGAGGTTTTAGATAGATAGATAGATATAATCAAAGCTTTCTTGGAATCCGCTTCATTTTGACAATGTGAAAGGTGCTCTTTCACAGATATCAAATTGGTTCGAAATGAGCAATTATTGCTTAATTCATTGGAGACAAAGTGTATTAAATTTACTATGCCTAACGTAAAGGATAATGATACGAATATTCTTATTAATGGCACAAAGCTAGACCTTGTGAACTCCACTGTCTTTCTAGGCATTACCCTAGACTCGAATGGGGGGCCCATATTTTATCATTTACGGGTAAACTTAGCTCCGCTGCTTATGCAGTGTGGAAAGTACGGCAACTTATGGATGTGGATACAGCACGTCTAGTTTATTTTAGTTAATTCCACAGCATTATGCATTACGTTTTACTACAGTGGGGTAACGTTGCTGACTTGGAAAATGTATTCATACTGCAAAAAAGAGCTATCCGTGCCATTTATAACCTAGGACCTAGGGTTTCCCTCAGAGAACTGTTTAAAGAGATCAACATTCTCACCGTCGCTTCACAGTATATATATTCCAATATAGTGTACATACGTAAGAATATCCATTTATTGGATAGAGTGAGCGAAATTCATAAATTAAACACGAGAAATAAACATAAACTTGCATTACCAATTTTTAAGCATAAAAAAATGCTTTTTAAGCTTGGTGTGATGATATAGATAGATAGATAAGTCTAAAAAAAGGAGCGCTCTCTATTAAAATAAGCTCTAGTAATTGTTTTTTTTTGGGGAAATGTACCAAAATTAGCGAATATTGTTTGTATTTTTTTTATTTGGATATTCAAATTAAGAAAATACTAATACTAATAATATCTTCAGGTAATTCTATCGAGTTGATATGCCATACTTTTCACATTGAAACTTTATCTAATAAATATGAAAGTGACAGCGCGCTTTCTCGACAACGTTACCATAACGTAAAATAGTTCGTGCCAAGCCCTCAGAAATACATACTTAATACACACAGGAGTCCCAATGCTAGATTCCTTATTTGCTAAGACCAATTTGACACGTAACTTGATATGTTAAGATTTAATGGCTTACAGAATACCAAAACACGGTCATTTCACGCAGTTATCGTAACGCGCCACGTTTGGTCATAGCGAGTACGGACCCAGTTAGTTTGCAGAGGGTGCGGCTCAAATGTGTTTAGCTTCAAGTAGTCAAACAGTTGTTGGTAAATATGATGCATATACGAGTACATATGCAAACAGTTGGAGAACTCTACCCATATATATGGTGTATCGTAAATAACGCAAGATCTCATACACCGTGATTAGATAATTCCTGCACAAATTCAATACGAAAACCATGTTTTAAAATTTAAAAGTTGTTACCCTTTTTAAGCACTTTTATACCCCAATTAACTACAAAACTTGAATGTGTATATGCACATATATATAGTATTTTAGAAATGCATTTGAAATCTCCGTATCGCGTTGAATCAAGAATTATTTTTATTAATTTAATTTGTTATGGGGCACTAAAGGAGCTACAGTCTCTTTTACAAATTTAAAATAAAATGTAAGATACATTAAAATTTGTTAGAATCAATTCAGTAACCGATTTAGAAAAAACTACCTTCAGGTCTTGCGTTAATTAGATAACACATTGTACACTCTTAAAATAAAAATAATATGGAAGCCGCGGACGCACATCAAATTGAAACAAAAATTACGCGAATAATCAATCTGTGACCGTCGTGCGGAGTAACGTGCTCTGCGTGTGTCAAATTAAATTGAGTTATGCCGTCTTATGTGGTTCATGCCTGTAAAACTGCTATAGAGATCAAAAAGAAACATGATGGGAACATATTTCCTACTCAACAAGCGAATTCAGGTGCCGTATTATTTAAATATCGAATTAATTCTTTCGTCTGTAATTACGAGTATCATAGTAAAAGACGCGTCCGCATGGATATAAAACAACGCGTCCGTTTTGTTAGTGTTGTTATTAAATGGTATATGATTAAATATATTGTCCCTACATTAAATTATTACAACTCTTAATAGTTCAAGTATATTTATTTCTTGAGTTTAATATGCGTAACTCTAATGTCATCAACAGTTACCAGAAAAAGTGGTAATCTTTGCGGGCTGCCAAAATTACGCGGATGGGAAGTGCGGTGAGTGCGGGACGTTTGTTGAACCAAAGTGGTTGCACCGCGCGGCGTGCAATGTCGACTGGACGCAGCTTTTGGATTATTATTCTAAGTGTACAGTATAAGTCGATAAACCAAAGACGGGATGCAGAGTACGAGTCCTAGATAGCACGATACGAGTTTTTTTCTATCGAGAAATACTCGGATTTTAATTGAGAATTTTTAGATAAAAGACACATTCCGGTATAAGTAGTAGTAGTACACTTTATTGCACACCAACCATAGAGGTACTAGAAGCATAGAAGGAGCATTTACAAGATTATATAAATATATAATCTTGTAAATGCTCCTTCTATGCTTCTGTGCAAATGCACTGCTTACACTTATGTCATGTCAGTGATAAGAAAGAGGACAAATCCAACGTTACCAGTTCCTCCCTTGTAAATTTTTTTTGACATTAATGACATAGACCGTAGACCTTACTTATGTTTTTCCATAAATGTAGTATTAGTTCTTTCCCAAGGAAAGAACCTATTGGAACTTTGTACTCTCTGCCTACCCCGCAAGGGATCTGGCGTGATGTTATAGATAGATTGATAGATAGTTCTTTCCCATATAACTGCGAAAGCTTAATGATAAAATCATTTTGTATACAAGGTGTAACATAATAAACGCAAGACCTGAAAGTAGTTTGTTCTAAATCGGTAACTGATTTGATTGCAACAATTTTTGATGTATCTTTTTTTATTTTTTAATATTTGCAAAAAATGCTTTTACTCCTTCAGTGCGCTATAAAAAACTAAATTTATTCTTGATTCATAGGAATAAGGAGAATTCAAATTCATCCTGAAACGTAGTTCTCAAAACGCACACATACACGTACAAGTTTCATTGTTAATTGGGGTGTAGAGGTGCTTAAAAAAAGGGTAAAAACCTTTAAATTTGGTTTTCGTTTTGAATTTAAGAAGCAATTCCCTAATCAGGGTGTCTGAGGTCTTGCGTTTATTATGTTACACCTTGTATAAGCCGAGAATTAAATATTTTTTATAGTACAAAATATCTCTGTATCTCATACTGCACATTTTAGATGCGTAGCTTAGTGTTATAGTAATAATAGTAATTCTATCTAGCTATTGATGATCTAAAGATTCTTGTAATTCTCTATGTAATAATTTTATTAAAAAAGTATTTTTTTTTTAAATCCAACTTTTATACCAAAAACACAACGGAGACCGACAAGTACTATCGTACTTGTCAAGGCAAACGTAACGAGCGTCATCACGTCAGGGTTATGTTGAGTAGTTTTGTTGGTCACCCTTCGCCCTCTACATGAGACCCTGGACACCATCCGTGTCAACAGAACTCATCAAGACAAATCGAATGAGCCCAAACACGGCGGCGTTATGTTGGGAAGTTAGTTTAGGTTCATTGGCTACCCTTCGGCTTCATCATCAGACCCTGGAGACCATCCGGGTGTAAAATACTCGTCAAGACAAATCAAACGAACTAAAACACGGCAGGGTTATATTGAGTACTTGTGTGCTTCTATTGGCCACCTGTCGGCTGCATTATAAGACCCTAAACACTATCTGGTTATATAGTACTTCTCAATGCCAATTTAACCAGCCTAAGCATGAGGGGGTTACGTTGTATAGTTTACATATTGCTATACCCACCTTCCGTATCATCAGACCAACTCCATGGTACCATATTATTGCAATGTCAAATTGATGACAAGATTTGAAACGGAGAGACAGACAGATAGACATACGAACATTGTAAGTTAAATAAAAGCTTGTAAAAATAAAATTGAACCTTTCATGATATTTTATTTATGAAATAAATAAGCGCGAACTAAATATATAAGAAAAAACCCATTGCAAAGAATATCATTAATGTAAAAGAGAACAAATTGAATTTTACATTTAAACTGCTACTGGTTGTAATCTTCGCTATTTGAATCCAACATCGAATGACTCTTTTGTAAAATGATTAGAAAAGATTCAGTTTTAATGTGCTCTTAGTATTGCATAAAAACACTATTCATTTAGGCTGAATTATCTGTAAGCATACTAAAACAAAAAAAAATGCGTTAACAGTTATATAATTACCAATTATCGAAAATGCATAATCGATATAAATTTTCCCATCATTATGACTAATCTCTTTGGGAATACGATTATTAAGATTGTATCTAAATCTAATCATTTATGCTCAAGGAAAATAGTCAATCTGGTGCAGTTATTATGCATCTTCAAACTAGTTACATCTTTTTAAGAAAATACATTTTATCTTTCACCCGAAGAAACATAGTTACATACTTTGCAAGTTAAATAAAAGCTAGCAAATCGACCCCAAAATACCCATCAAATTGCACTCAACACATTTTATTCCAATACAAAATACCAAAATCGTGTTAAATTTATTAGAAAATAAAGTCGTCGCGGTCTTTTGTACCCCAGTTACGAAACGGCCCGATAACCCCCCGATTAACGTCGGCCCACTATCCCGTGTTAACCCTCCACCGTTCATGTGCAATCGCCTCGACCCGCGCGGACCGTTGAAGGGTTAATCACGTATTAGATCCAGCTTTTTGACTAATCGGTACGTCGGGTGAATAATACCGATGCCTTTTGAATTAGATTATGGGTTATAAGGGCCTATTGACATAACGACTATAATATATACGACGATACGACGACAAATATTATATATAGATACGCTCCTTCGACTTGCTGTCGACGCGCTTAAAACTAGATTTTAATGTTGGGCCGGAAAATTTATTAATGGTTTTTTTAACGTAAAATTCTTAATTGTTATTCAATTTTGAATGTTTTAATTTTGGACCTAATATTGTCGGTGAAATGTCACCCACATTTACACTCCTCTACATATTCTTCTTAGCGTTTCAACGGCAAACATGCTATAGTTATAGGGTAGCAGCAGAATGCGGCCACATTAACTGCGTTGTCGGAGGCAGCCATCAAATCCCGCTGCGTACAGGTGTTAGGGGATGCGAAGCACGATATAAGGTGGGACATCGTTCGGGTTACGCCGCACAAACACCCTAAATTGGTACCGTCCCCACCTCCGACCTGGATCCGAAGTCTATTTAAGGGTTTCATACATACCATACATATTACACCTCTGCGACTTCCGCTTGTGTAGGAAAACCAGTCCTATTTGCTGATAAAATAAGAAAAGGTTTCTGTACTAAGCTGCTAACCGAGGAAATACAAGTATAAAGAAAGAAGAACGTGGTGAAGTCCAATATCAAAATATTTCTTTTATCAACTAAATGAAACTTCAAATCGAAAAATTCTAAAGAAATTTAATCAGGATTCGAATACTCTTTTACACTAGTTTCGTGTATCGGACAAAGTTGGATGCGGTATTGGTATTCGAAGTGCAGTTACAATTTAGTTATTATTATTTTCTTCCAAAACTCGAGTCAAATCGACTAATTCAATTCATTTTCTCTCTTGACTATTATAGAATATACACTACTTTAACTGTTCACTATATGTAGCCAAGTAGAGTTTATACCGTCATTAACAATAATAGAAAACGAAATAATGTATGGGAATGAATTTGCAACGAAAAATCTCGTGGTCAGAACGATTTGCTATTGATTATAACAAGGGAAGAGGAATATAATGTTTCCCACTTGTCTAGCTCGCCTAAATTTTAAAGATGTTGTATTTAATCATAACCGATATTTTAGATGATAATTAGCTCTAGTAGTAGCATGTATCACCGGCTACGGAGACTCTTGAATTGGAATTTATGAAAGTGAAAGAAACCAGAGAGGTATGTGAGGAAATAACCGGTTGGAACTTTGTACTGTCTACCTGTAAGGGATTGGATATGATATATAGATATTATAGATTGAGGATCTCGTTACTCAACCTGAGACTACGAAGACAATTTACATTTACAGCATAACATAAATAAGCTACTGGTATTTACATTCTGAAGTCATAATTATCGATTAATCAAATTGGAGTTGTTATTTTAAAAAGAGTATCCCTACTAAATCCCTTCGTTTCACCTGCTGAGAGTCTCCCACCTCGGCACCAAATTACCATGGCCGATCTAGAAATCTTTAAATAGACTCCGCAATCAGGTCGGCCGGAGCAAGGAAAACATGATCAGTTGGAGATTCACAGATTCCAATTTGGGGTTTTATGTGCAGCGTAACCAAAACAACGTCCCAAGGCAATCAGATTAATGAATAACCACCCCTGCTTGGGGAATATAGGTGAGATAGTGTATTAATGATTAACGATTACAATAACATTTCGGCATCCTCAACAATTACGATTACACTTTAATCTTGAATCATGATTACAAAATGCCCATCTCTGGCCCTAACACCGGTTCGCAGCAGGACTTGATGGCTGCCTCCGTTAATGTGGCCGCGTTCTGAACCACTTCCATATAGCTTTAGCATGTTTGCCGTTAAAAGGTAAAGATGAAGAATTTTTAAAAAATAAAATCAAAATTGTTAGTCAACTCGACTACTTATATTTAGTTAGGCAACTCGGCACAGCACTATCTCGTCGTTTCGGTTGAGTGCGAGATCGCAGAGTACATGCGGGTGAAGTTATTCTATTAATTACAACTTACAGCTCTATTTAGTGCGGTAACAAACTTTATTACTAAGAATTTCAGTAGTACCTTTAGAACTGGTGAATATAATACGTGTATTTAAATGGATTGGGATATCTCACATTACAAATAAAACAGTTTTATCTATATTATTTTTATTTCCCCGCTAATTGCCGCGCGACTGGCTCGTCAGAGAAGCACGGCTTCATGTACGCACGTCACTTGGGGTACCACTGAAAATCAGCGCTGTGTTGTAATTACGCTGCACAGCTTTACGCTGGTACCCTATTAGTACGGGTAATTTTATAAGTACATTTTTTTTTTGTTATGTCACTTTAATTTAATTTTTGTGGTGTACTTTTTAGCTGACTAATAAAACATCTTTTCTTTCTTCTTTCTTTCTTTTAATAATAACCAATAACACAAGAAACAAGTTAATATTTTGTAAAAAGAAAGACAAAGCAGTATCTTTTTTAATTTTTTTTATTCGTAACTTTCCGTTCAAAAAATTTATTGTCTTATTACTTCGTCACCAACGGCGCATGTAATACATGTTTTTCAGAAAGTACACGTCGAACGTACATTATTTTACCGCATCTGATATATTTTAAATCTTCCAAACTTACGTAACGATTGATTGATATGCTATCCTTTTTACTCTTCACATTAATTAAACAAAGATAAACATGACAACATTCTTTCTCGACAACGTTACGATAATAAAAATGGTTTAAAATGGTTTATGCTTAGCCCTCATAATTTTTTTCACGTATTTTTTTAACTAGCGCGTTGGTCTAGTATCGAATAATGTGCTTTGCGATCACGAGGTCTTGGGTTCAAATATTGGGTCGGACGAATGTAGTTTTTCTAATGAAAAAATCCCAGTATCAGTCCGGAGTCTGGAATTGTGTCCGGTATATGACAATAGGCTCGCTCCCTATTATATGGGCCTTAACATCGTCGTGGAAAAGTAGGTGTTCTACACATTGTACACCCCCGCTTGGGAAATATAGGCGTAACGTTGTTTATTTTTTTATTTATATTTTGCCAATGTCAAGTTTTACGAATATAACTATTTATTTCTAAATTAATTCAACTCCCCGATGAATATGAAATTGATGAAGTTCCCCACCCTTGACAGTAAAGCGATGGATACTTTACATACCAATTGCGACGGCCGTTTTGAGAGAAATCGAAATGGAACGTTTTCTCACATTGTTACAATTACCTTCACTCATGCACGTATAAGAATACATAATGGTTAATATTCTACCAACATTACACATTATTATTCAAAATAACAAGTTTTGGTAATTAAAACAAATTGGCGACATCGGTCTTCGATTTCCCGTCAAAGCTCCTCTTTTTTTTTGATTTCATAGAAATGTTTCATTATCATTTTAGCCGAAGGAGATCTACTATAGGACCTTACCTCCTCAAAAGATTATCACGATGATCAGGTTTGTGTTGTATGAATCCAGATTTTACCGCAATCTTCTCTAAGGCATCGGTCGGTCCTGTGGGGTATTTCCACTCCACGTGAAATTTAAGTCAAAGTTTTCATTGTACGAATTCTGGCAACTGCTTATTAGTCCAGGTACCTTTCTTTTACTATGACAGTATGACATCCACGCCACATGCGCACAAATCATTCATATCGCAAATCAGCAGTTCCAACCCCAAATCGATTCGCACTTATTCAAAAAAATCAATTCCAATTTAGAAATGCAAACACCAAAACCATTCGCAGTACAATACTAAAAAGAATTTACCCACTTTTATTAAGCGGACGTTATGTATCTTTTTTATCGTTATTTGATTCCAGTGTAAACCGGCTTTATAATTCCGTAAACGGCCATTTTGCTTCTATTCCAGTATTGTTTGGTTAGGATCGGATTAAACCAGTTTTTGTTAGTTACTTAGGTCGTACTTAATTTTAGTAAACCAACAATGGTCGGATGGGCGCCTTGAGATTTTGTCTCTCTCATAACAAATAGTCACCGTCCTCACACAGCCTAACCTCATTATGAAGGTCGTTAAGACAGACTTAATAGTCTGTCTTAACGACGAGAGTTTGTTTTTTAAGGAATAGAGTTAAGATGTGTGAAAATTACCTATTTTAAGGTTTTTGTTAATTAATTTGCTTTAGGTAACTTAAAAGCGCTCGTAGCGCTGTCCGGTGTTCTTACCGATCGGAAAGGTTAAGCAGCGTTCGACTCGGTCAGCCTGAGATGGGTGGCCGTTTGTGGCATTTTCATATTCGAGCGTCTCCGTGCTTTGGAAGGCACGTTAAGCCGTCGGTTCTGGTTACCACTTAATGTGGTAGTCGTTATGCCGAGTTGGAAGCTTTTTAGGCAGCTTAATAAGTTTCAACTGCATATGGCCACAAACCTGCCTTCACTTATCCGCACTGGGTTTGCGTGGAATGTAGGTAGTATGACCTAATCTCTCTCACCTCGATATGTGAGAGAAGGTCTTTGCTCAGAAGTGGGGCTTTATAAGCTGGTATTATCATAATATATCATCACGCCAAATCTCTTGTTGGGTAGGCGAAGAGAAATCAAATCATAGGTCCAAAATGAAGTCCTTAATGAAATAAATAAAAACCATTGCACTTACATCCCCCTAAATTAAACTCCTCGGCTGAGACACTAAGAAATTTATCTCCACATGGAATGACAGCGATAGCAAAAGACTATAAGACACACTAGACTTCAACTGAGACAACTAATTGGAGCATATACACGTCATAATGGCACGAAACTGCGACGCCCTGGCGGCGCGGCGTATAAAGCTACTGGAAGTGGCCTATCCAACTCCAGAGGAATTTCGGCTCTTCCTCCCTGTTGGAATCTACAATTTAGTACAGGGAGTATTTGGATCCCCAGGTACGTAAGAGCATCAGGGCAAAGACTGCACAAAAGATCCCATCGGGTCGAAGTGCGTTTGAGGTCCTTTCAGTCCGTAAAGCCAGTAACAAGATAATATAAGATACATCTCCCTAGCAGATACAAGAGTTGTACTTTTTACACCTACATAGAGCCAACAATGTTAGGTCTCAATGTAAGTGACGAGTTTTTGTCATTTTACGGGTATTTCAAACTATGTACTGTTAGGTACTGAGAAGCTTCCGATAGAAAAACCGCATTTTACCTTTTTTTCGACTTAAGATTGGTACCCAGTATTTCCTGATCTTTAGCCACACCATACGCCACTAGAACAAACGAAGCAGTAACTAATTGATTTAATATAGGTAATTCATTATATAGTCTATAAGCTAGATTTAGACTTCGACTTTTTTAAACTGTCTCGTTGGATTGTTGGAGATTAATGCGCGTTATAATCATGAGTTGGTTTCAAATCATGGATCGGACAAAATTTAGTTATTTTACCGAAAAATTCCTGATACGAATTATACCTGATATATGGCAAAAGGCTCGCCCTCTATTACACAGAACCTAACATCGTCGACACACGTACACAGTACACCTCTGCCACCTCCCGCTTGGGGAATAGGCGCGTTTATTATTTTTAACCTGCCTGCGTAGTCATAGGCTACGACATTTTGTAGCATTTATTATTCGTAGCTTTCCATAGCTTTTTTGTAGCTAGTTTTTTACCAATGAGTTGAGAGCAAGAATAATTATGTGCCCTAACCTATTCACGTTTTTTTTCTTTTTATAATCCGTTAAAAGTACTCTAAAAAAAATTATTATACTGTGTCCTTCGTTCTCGATATAAACTATATTAGCAGCTCTCTCGAGTCGCTTGGCAACCGCGCGTCATTTAGAAACTTCAAAAGCCTCTATGGTATCTGTGGACATAACCTCTGGAACCATTCTTTTGAAAGCGCGGCAGCCGACGCTTTGTAATAAAGTTTTTTGGTCGACATTTAATTTAATAACGTGTTATGGCACTAAAATTATATCACAAAAAGGTTGTAATATACTCAAGTGACCGTGTGAAATAAATTTAAAACATCGTATAGGCAAATTTAGAAAAGTTTACGTCCTGGCAAAGGAGTACATTCTAAAAAGATCAACCGATAGTTGTTTATGTGTGGTGTTTTCAGCTTAACTTGTTTATTTATATAATACCTAATATTTGGAGACGTGAGTTTCGTCATATTAAAATTTGGGAAAGCTTCGTCGCCCGAAAAGTAAACTTATGAAGTCTATGTCCCTATTCGTGTACAAACAGTTTAACACGAAATATACCTGAAAACGATTATTAACCGTCTATAAATTGGCAATGTTATACTTCCAATAAGAGAAATTAGGGGGACGTTCATCAATTATGATGATTGTTAAGGATCGATGGCATTTTAAGGACACGGGTAATGTACGAGATACATTGACGTGGTCCGCAAGACTTGACGATAATTCAAGGACACGAGTGGTGTACGAGATACATCGGCGTGGTCCGCAAGACTTGGGGCCCATACGAGATATGTGCTGAAGGTCATACTACTCATAGGTTTCATCCATGAGGTGTTCCTGTGCAGTTCACATTTCTACAATGGTAAGAATCAAAAATGTTACCTAAAATACATACCTTAAACATGCCTAACACAGTAAATACAAAGACTATTGCTATAAACTATAAGCAATTTGTCATACTAATCTCCAAAAGGAGACTTACTGAAAGGGTAATTGAAGTGACATTGTTTATGTATAACAATACATTATTAATAACAAAAGTCACTCCTTTGCAGAAACATAGTGTTTTTATTGATTTCATTATTAGACATACTTGTATAATAATACTGAAATAGCCCAAACTGGAGCTTATTACACAAAGAATTGTGCAAAATTATGAGTACTTGTATTAAAAAGTTAAATCCAGCAATACTTATTCCTGAACAGGGTTTATAACCAAATAAGCCAAAGTAATATACTAATGGCAATGCCTGTTGTAACTGACAAGCAACAGGACTGTAGATTCATTCCAAATATAATATCTTATCCTATGGATGCTGCGGCAGGCAGGTTGTGGGATAATTTGTGTTATGCACAAAGATACTTAAAAGATAATATAAAATACCTGGTCTATCCAGTTAACATAAAACTAATAATTATCTATCAATATTATCAACCCAGGCTCCTTGCAGGGTAGCCAGAAAAGATAAATCCTAACAATACAGTCATGAAACCTTTATTGAGATAAGAACCTTTAAGGTCAGCAGTATATATTTTGCATAAAAAGAGTGTTAATATAGTGGATTATCAATATGGAATTATTAACTAGCTAGTCATAGCCAGTAGTTAAAATTTCATAAAACGACCACCGTTGTAACCAATATAGAACAACAATCCTCATCCTGGGTGTGAAAATATTAAGTCACAGTGTACCTATCAGTTCACCAAAAACAACATCACGTTGGACATTGGAAATCTCCTACCAAAGAAAGTGAGGTACAAAAAGCATGATAGGCATTTTACACAAGGACTTGGTTTATAAGTTGCTGAAAAATTCAGAAAAACAATCAGGAATACATAATGGGTTTTACAAAGAAACCATAATATTGGAGGCTAAGGGTATTCACTGACTTTGGTATGTATCTATGACACTAATAATGCCTTCAATAACAAACATAATTTTATTGATTTTGTGCAAGTACTTGCACTTCAGACCAGTGAATCTTGTCATACATATGTTTAACATTATGTATAGAAACATTATTATTAGAAACACTATTGTTTAATAATTGATATATATATATATATAAAAAATAGACCTTACAGTCATAATAAATATACTAATAAAATATTTATTAGTACCTATTCAGTTTTCTATCATGTAATGAGTTCAATGGTTTTGGGATTTTTGATTATTTCCTGCATCAATTATAGTGTACTTAATAATATTAGAAATTTGAGGCACACACAATGGAAAGCTATACATCAATTCATCATTGGGAGAATTAGATGGTTTTACTGTATTTTTGTTTGATCATATGATAATAAATAATATGTAATTAAATAAGATTATTCAAGAAATTAATAACTATAAAAAATAGTTTTGTAATTAGTTTGGAATGTGTACAGTTATTTTGAACACTAGTGATGTTTCTGGTATAGTTATGATAACACAAGCACAAACGGCTACCATTAAAATAACAAGTTGGTTTTAGAGCACTATATATGTTGTAAAGTTGTTTAAAGGTGTTTCAGTAAAAAATATTGGATTGAGATATCATACAAAATTTGCAATTTTGGTATTGTTATATTTAAATTATTACATCCACATGTTACATGTATCTTATAAATAGGTATCTATATATAAAAGAACATAAAGTCATGCAAATGACTTGATAATAATATCTATTTGAAAATTTAATGATATTATGTTGACATGCTACGGTGGATGAAATATTGAGTTACATTATTTGAAAGTATGGATTATCTTAAACAAGAATAATCAAAAGCATATGCTTATCACAGGTATGATAAATATTATGTAGTATCAGCAATAATCTAAGTCCTAAGGAACTTGATATTATTTATTTATTATTAATGGGGGATACATAATAATAAGTTGAGTAGCACTCGATTCTCACGGTTGGACATCTAGAACTAACTAGAAAGTTACGCATTGCAATTTTTTTTTTTTACTTATAAATACAGTCACATACAAAGAAGCAAAGGAAGGGTGGTATGAAATGAAAATTTCATGGTATGAAATAATTCAGTTATGAATAGGATTCCCAATATGATACAGTTTTAACCCGTGGTTCGGTTTAGCAGACTGTAACTTATTCGCTTCTTAAGTTATTACTAAATTAGGAGTGTATTTTTTCATCAGTAATGTAATTGGTTCAGGTGTGGCCCGATCGTATTGCCAAAACGAATGTTCGCGGGCGTTATTGCGCAGGAACGAATCGTTAAGTAATACATAAAGATTTATGTAGCCAAGGATTTATTTGTCGGCGCACACTCAGAACATGGAAATGATTCCGGGATAGTTTCGAAATTTAAATTGAATTAATAATAGTGGTATAGTAATAACACTGGGGTAGGTTATGTTTGTTTACCACGCATTAATACTGCCCTTCGCGTTCCAGACTCTAAAATTGGGGGGGGGGGGGCGAGATTATATAGGTAAAGCACATAGCCTTATGTGAGGAATATCTCCAGATAAGATGTGTGTGTGTGAGTGATGTACGCGGATGGCCGCGAGGCCTTTACAGCTTCACCGGACTTAATTCCATATAAGCTCATTAGTACAAAGGCCTCTAGTACAAAAAATGTTAAATTTTGATATATGTACATCTTTAAAGATTAAAAATATAACTGACATTAAATATAGCAGAATGTTGATAATAAAAAAAAAAAACATAAATTAAATATGTAATGATAGCAAAAACATTCTTATAATCACCAAATTAATTCGTATCCTTTGTTTGGTACTGTACTCAAAAAGAGATCATTTGACAAAAAAAAAAAAAAAAAAAAGAACCACATGCCTGTTGGAAAACACATTAGTGGGGAAATAGGTTTCCCTGTTATATTTGTATCATATTGTTATAGATTGGGTACTAACAGACTTTGTTTTCCGGTCTAGTACACAGTAAGGGTTTCTAGCTATCTATCTATCTCTATCCATATTATGACGCCAGATTTCTTGCGGGGTGGGCAGAGAGTGCAAGGTTCCGACGGGTTTTTTCCTTGCATGCCTGCCTGGCTTTCTTCACTCTCATAGTTCGTCTCATAATGGTTGTCAATGATACAAGAATTATTATAAAGGATTTAATTTTATATAAACAAAACTCTAGATGGGCAATTCTTCAACTCTTGTTATATAGAAGATATCTATAGAAGAAAGATCTCTATAGAAGACATAACAGATGGAGACTGCACTGATATCTGATAAGTAATGATTGATTAATATTACCCGGTATTAATGAATTTTGGACATCAGGTGTGGTATAAAGGTACATAACAGGTGCTTTAAAGGTTTGGTTGGGATGGATCTACACTACAAAACATAACATGTTATAGAATTTGATTATATAAATTTATTTTAAATAAGTTTATATCATAGACAGACTGGTTGTAAGAAACAATATAGGTGTATATATTTGTTGTGTTTGTGTTGTATGGCAATACAAAGAACGGGAATGTGTTATAGTACAAATATACTCATGATATGTTACTTTTTAGAGGTCACGCTCAAAAAAAAAAAAAAAAGAATCCTTTACGTGGTATACTTCAACTTTACCCTTATAGCTCTAAACAGCTGCTAATATAGTTTATATCGAGAACGAAGGACACAGTATAATAAGTGATCAAACGAACTTACCTGAAGTGAAGTTCGATCATTATTATACGAAGTCCTTCGTTCGAAGATATAAGTACCCAACCCGCCTTGCCCGTTGGTAAAGTTGAAATGTACTACTTCTAAAAGGAATGGTTCCAGAGGTTATGTCCACAGATACCATAGAGGCTTTTGAAGTTTCTAAATGACGCGCGGTTGCCAAGCGACTCGAGAGAGCTGCTAATATAGTTTATATCTTCGAACGAAGGACTTCGTATAATAATGATCGAACTTCACTTCAGGTAAGTTCGTTTGATCACTTATTATATCTATAGTCTATTCCGATGAAATTTTAAAACTTTGTGAACACCATCACCATTTTTAGACGTTTTAGTTGTGATTACAATCTCATCATCTTAGCCTATACTTGTGTAAAGCAGTGGCTTAACATAGGCCCCAATCTCTCTCCAGCGCAACCGTTCCGATGCCACCTGCATCCGATCGTGGGTCCATCATGCAGGCTGCCATCCTACGCTGCGCTTGCCAATACGTGGTCTCCACTCAAGAAACTTTCTGCCCCAACACCCGTCCGATCTTCGCGCTATGTGGCCCGCTCATTGCCACTTCAGTTTACTAATCCTATGGGCTATATCGGTGACTTTGGTTCTTCTACGAACCTCCTCATCTCTGATTCGATCACGTAGAGAAACGTCTAGCATAGCTCTTTCCATAGCTCGCAAATCGCAATCTATAAGAAGTGTAACATGAAGGCCACAGTATTTCCGAAGACATCGATATGAAAATGCTGTTCAAGAAGCAGGAAATCGACGTTTTTTTGTTGATTGTAAAAAGTTTTAAAGTTTGATTAGACTAGACCACTAGTCGTAGTGGTGTTATTCAATCCTTGAGTATAATGAATTGATCAGCCTATACTTTCCCACAGCTAGGCAAAGGCCTATTCTTACAAATTGAGATGAGAGAGAATATGTCACACTTCACCACGCGGATCCAGTAAGGATTTGTTGTTCTACCTTACCGCCCGCTGTTTTAACTTGCCGTCCATAAGCCTTCCAACTTGGCGTAATAGTAAATATGAGAGTCGCTGGAAGCATTGTTTTAGTGGTAGCCGAGACCAACGACTTAACGTGGTTTCCAAGATACGGTGTCGCTTGAATATCGAAATGTCACAAACTGCCACTTATTTATCTTATATATTTCTATATAATCCCTAAATCCCTATTCGCTGTGACCAAACGCTGCGGGTTGCGATAATTTCGTGAAATGATCCTGTAATGGTATTATGTATGCCACTGAAGTACTATCAAACTATCATTTCAAAAAGTTATCGTAACGTGCCGCTTTACGTATTAAATTGGTTTTAGCAAATAAGGGCAACTCGTTACGGAATAAACTCGGCAATTGTGTAAAACTTTAACTTTAAGCCGCCAGTTAGTCTCGCGATCCCTTTTGTCTAACAAGCGTGTAATTTATTTTAAGTTGTCCGATTATTCCTGCCCCTTGTTTCGAAGACAACTGTTTGTTTTTGGTTGGTCCATTTGTACGTTTGATATGGATTTGAGGTTTAGTACTGACATACATACATACACTCACGCCTTTATCCCACTGGGGTAGGCAGAGACTACAGTTTGTCACATATTACGATTCTGACACACCTCTTTCGCTTCATCTACGTTCATACATCTCTTGATACATTTCCATCGATTAAAAGTGCTACGCACTTGACTTTTTCCAAGAGACTATTAATTTGGTCGTGATTAGCTTTCCTTGGCCTTCTCTACCGACGCTTCCACTCACATTTGCTCGATATATCCCTTTCGTGAGCCGCCTGTCACACATCCTCTCTACATGCCCATACCAATTCAACATACCTCTTTCAATCCTAGTCACCACGTCATCCTTCAACTTACAACGTTTCTAATCACACTATTTTTCATTCGTGACCGCAAGGATGACTCCACATATACTCAGTAAAGAGCGCATTTCCACAGCATTTAATATTCTTTTATACTACTGAGATATTACGAGATATCTTGCCACACTTATTGTTATTTATTATTAAATAGGCACATATATAGATTACAACCGAATCAAATAATTATAATAAAACATAAGTTATAAATTTGATTTTGGGAAGAAACCTTTAACAATGTGCATGTAGAATCCTTTGGTTGAAATCATAATTCGGATTCACTATGAAATTATATTTTATTGTCTTCAACATATACAATTTTAGAGTAGTTCAACGTATACATTCGCCGTTAGACATCGTCCGCGCGGTTGGCGTGAGGAGCGCGCGCGCACCGTAGTCGCACGTTGTCGTTCCATGCATGCGCTGTCCACCTCGTACGAGCCGCGGCGTGAAGATATTATATTTGCTTGAGTAATATTATATATATGCATCCCACATACACAAAAAGAAACAACATACTTATATCATCTTTAACACAGTTTCAAGAGAGATAAAATGTTATATATATAATTAAAATATGGGAAAACATTGTTGGGAACGAAGACTTTATCGCATCTTGAGAACAATAAAGTTTAAAAGGAAACACAAAATCATTTAAATTAAATAGACACTTAAAAGTAAAAATAAAAATAGAAGAACTGAGATATTCTAGTCTTGGTTCTTCTGTATTTATTTTTCTTTTACGCCGTCCTGGGTGAGGTTCATTAAATTGCTTTGATTCCATTTGGGATTTAACATAGTTAGTTGATCCAAAGATGGAGAGATCGATCGACTAAGCCATTTTACAGAATATAGGCAGTTTGTAGTTACGAATTCAATCTCTCTGGTCCATTTCCTACAAACTACTGGCTTAACAGAATTCCAGTTACAAATCAGGATATCTCTCATTTCAAACACAAGATAATTTATCTTTTACTAAAAACTGATACTAATGACGAATAATATACTATCCAAGAATAGTAAATAAGCATTAAACAAAAAACAACCTTAAGGACGTCCAAAAAAGCCCTATACTTTCACAATTACAAGCACATTAACATCACTCACCCAAAGTTTTTGCTTAACATCAAGACATCAATCGAAGTAATGGTAAGTCCATTTGGCTCACTTCCAACCAAAAACAATGAAAGCCTTTGAAAAATAAAACTATTGAAAATTCGTTTGGTAAACGAAAACATTGGAATTCCAATGATAGTCTGTTTTTGGCGATATCTATGAATTGTTCCGAAGGACTTATTTTTTTACATCGGTAAACTTAGCGTATGAATCATTTTATATTCTTTGGAAAAAAGGAAATACTCTTGAGGGAAGCTTATTTTTATAAGAGGGGCAGTTGGCTGCCTGACAATATATATTGCTAGCTGAATGTAATAGAGATCTATGGTTAATAAGGTACATTTCCCGAAAGCAACAAAAACTCCCGTATAGTAATAGAGACTCAATTCAAAATGTTGGTTAGTTGAGTTATGATTCTAATTGTAAATCTATAAAGCTTAGTTTCCTCTACTTTTGATTTTGTGATAGTACGTATATTTCATTCGGTCAGCGATATGTATCAGTGATACCAACTCAAAATGTTGATTACTTAAAATATCATTCTAATTTAGAACTGGAAGGCCTCATTTTTTCTATAATTATATTAAATCAGTCTTAACAGTCCCCCTGTTGGAGAAAAGCCTTTTCTCATAAATCGAGATAAGAAAGACGAAGTTATACTCCTCCTTGCGAACCTAATGCGGATTGGTGGAGACAAGTTCGCCACCTGCTATTAGAACTTATCAAGCCGCCCTTAAAGCTTAGAAGCTTTAAGGGCTTTCTAACCTAGCTCTAGCCAAGTTAGAACTTGGCTTAACAACTACCACGTTAAGTGGTACTTTTATAACGTCCACAAAATATTTTGTCATTTGACAGAAATTCCAATTCTCTCATGCAACACTATTCTTAACCCTTTTGTTTATCCAAAACAATGGATTCAAAGGTATATTGACATTTATCGAAAGGTCATGCGACCGAATCGAGTGTAATAATTTATTTCATTCCAACCCTATTCATGTAGAATGACTACAGTATGTCAAACATTAATATTCTATTGGAAAGACTGTTGTAATATTATTATATTGCTTATTTACTGTAATCTCATAAATCAAATTGCTAGTTTAGCTCTTCTTAAACTATAAAATAGGTACTTGTTTCTAAAACTTTTTAAACAAACCATCACCATTTTTAGATGTTTAGGTTGTGATTGCAATCTATAATAAGTATGAAGGCGACAGTATTTCCGAAGATATCGAAATGAAAATGCTGTTAGCAAGAAATTAACGTTTTTATGATGATGAGAGTGTAACCTTCGTGACCTCACATGTTTAAATCTAAAGTATTAAAATTCTGAACTTTTCTGTAAAGTATTCCATTTAAAATATTACCAACTCTCAATATCATTAAGGTCTAATTTAGTTTATATCACTTTTCGGGTACGTGGCGGCCGAATGAGTTCAGGCTCGCTGTACCTATGGTAGATATCTCGCGTTGGTAAAAGGCCATTACCGGCTTTGAAGAATTTCAAAATATTATGTTAGATTAGGAGAGGGGTGGCCACAAAAAATGTAAGCAAGTGGGACAAGAACTGGTTTTAAAAACTATGAAATTTTTTCTACCTTATTCCTTGCGGATAATGAAGAGAGTATAAAGTTCCAACAGGTTCTTTTCTTACACACCTCTGGTTTCTCCCACTCTCATAGTTGGTCTCATAAATTCTCGTTACGCAGATATGACATAATTGGATGGGCGTCAATTTGATCTTTCTTTAACCAATTGTACACGTAACGCGATTACGATAACCTCGTGAAATGATCGTTTAATGGTACTTCAGCGGCATACAGAATACCATTACACATTATTATATTGTTTCTAACCAGGTTGTCGGGAAGAATTTCTCTTAGCAATAAGACCGCTTATTGTATCAGTGTCTTATTTCATATTTTGTTTTATAATTTTGTTGGTCTACAATAAAGAGTCTTCTATTCTATTCTATTCTACACGATCATTTCACGAATTTAACGTAACTCATCACGTTTAGTTAAGGCCCTTATCTTCGGAAGCTTGTCGCACATAATTATTTCGCCGCTTACGCGACTACATAATTACCAGCGTGTGATCATGTTTCCGTTCTCTTGATAAGCCGTGTCGTGTTATCCCTGAAGGATATCATTATTGCATGGCTAATGTTATTGCAAGGTATCTGGCGTGATGATATAAATAAATAGATGGAATATCAATGCGAGTATGTATCCATATTATCTGTTCTTGGGGCGCACATCAAGCGCGTCCGTAACCGAACCGCCTTTGTGCGCAGCCGTCTTTACCCGATGATTTGCAAGCGGAGAAAAATGGCCCATAGGAATAAATGACACTTTACAAAACTTGTGTACTGCTCATCATGACGTACGCTTGTGATGTGTTCGGGCACGGTTGTCCAGTCCTGATTTCTCAGAAAAGCCGTCGGTGTTCCATGGTACATACAGAATGCCATCTCCATTTCGATATCGGTCTCGAACCTAGATTAAATGACTAGACAAGTGCAAGTAGGACTCGCGCTCTGAGGGTTTCGTACCGGGTTCAGTTTCGGCCAGTTTCAGCGCCAAATTGTAGTTTCGTCGGGTCTAGAGAACTTGTCAGTTTAGTAGTTGGGTACTTCGTTTGGCCGCCCTCCGGTTCCATCATCAGATCCTGAATATCATCAGAGTCTATAGAACTTGTCAAGGCAAATCCAACGAGTTCAAACACGGTGGAGCTATGTTAAGTTGGGTAGTTCCGTTGGCCACCTCCCGGCTCCATCATCAGACCCTGGACAGCGACCAGATTTATAAAACTCGTCAAGACAAATCCAACGAGCCTAACACTGCAGGATTATGTTTAGTAATTGAGAAATTCTATTAGCTACCCTCCAGCTCCATTATCAGACCCTTGACATCATCCGGGCCTATAAAACTTGTCAAGACAAGTCCATCGAACTCAAACACGGTGGGACTATGTTGAGTAGTTGGGTAGTTTCGTTGGCCACTCTTCACTTCCATCATCAGATCCTGGACACCATCAGGGTCTACAGAACTCGTGAAGACAAATCCAACGAGCTCAAACCCGGCGGGGGTATGTTTAGTATTTGGGTAGTTCCGTTGGTCAACTTGCCACTTCATCATCAGACCCTAAACATCATCTGGTTGTATAGTACTTGTCAATAATAATCTAACAAGCTTAAACATGAGGTGGTTATGTTTTGTAGTTGACATGTTCCCATGGCCACCTTTCGACCCCATCAAAAGACTGTTCTGGAGCTAGGTCCATGGTATGTACTATATTACTGCATTGACACCAAACTTGCATACGTATGCTATAATTTCAGCTCAGTCGGATACATGCTTTCTATTGTCAAACGCTATTGGATACATTAATAAAATAAAATAAAACTATTAAATAAAAACCTGAAGTGCTTGAAAATGGATTACAAGATTTTAACCAGAAAGACAGATAGAAATACGAACACAAAAGCTTCTAAAAAGTTACCTATACCTCGTTAGTCTATTGGCGAATAATGCACGTAGCGATCATGGGGTCCTGAGTTCGAATTCCAGGTCAGAACAAATGTAATTTTTCTATAGAAATATTTCCAGTGTCAACTGGTATTGTGCCCGATATAATGGCATTAGGATTACCCCCTATTGCATGAGACCTAACATCCGACCTTAGGGAATACAGGTGTGACGATGTTTATTTTTATATATTTTACAATTTAAATGAACAACGTTGATATTCAATTATTTCCGTATAAAAATTTAACACACACCGGGACGCCTACATTCCCCAAGCGGGAGTGGCTAAGAGGTGTACTAGGTGTGCATACCAACTTATTGCTGAGAATGTAAGGTGCGAGGCTATTGCTATTATACCGGGCACAACTTCGGACTCCGGGTAACTGATACTGGGAAATTTTCTCCTCCGCGATCACTAAACGCATTTTACGGTACCTAATTATTCAACGAGGCAGTCCATTAAATTTTGCCGTAATTAAATTAATAACATTTAATTTTCTTTCAAACTATATAAAAATAAAAGAATAAATCGACAATCTGCGTCAATTTACGTCCTCTACCCTACACAGATGGCACCACACATCTCTCGGATCTGTGGCGCCATCTATGTGTGTATGTGAATAAATATTTATTCACCACAAATAAAAATAGTTCCACAAAATGTCACTGATAGCACATAGACAATGAAGTATTGTTGCAGTGTGTAAAGTAATCACTAGACAGCGCTATTTTAATTTTTCGTCAGATTTGAGGGAAAATAATATTTTTTTTATATGTTATGGTTATAAATTGACAAATATCGGATTTCTTCCTTTACTTGTACTTTTAAACCTTGCTACTTGCCAAATTCCACGATTCTAGGTCAACGGGAAGTGCTATATAATTTCTAATGAGTGACTTTAAATGGCCATATCTTTCTTTTGGGCTTACTTACACTAATAGGGAATCGTAGTATTTCGTATTTGGTATGAATTTCAACTTAATACCTCTACCCATTTCTGAGAATAAAAAAACTAAAAGAGATGATCGTCGGACAGCCGACAACGAAGTGATCCTATAAGAGTTTCGTACGAAACCCTAAAAAGCGGCAATCCGCTACTTTATAAATAGTACTTCACTTGATATGTAAACGCATCACAAGTCAACTTATATAATAATAATATGAGCCCTGTCAAGAAATTGCCCCACCGTTGGGCACGGGCTTTCTCTCAAACTGAGAGTTTAGGCCATAGTCCACTACGCTGGCCCAGTTCAGGTTGGCGAACTTCACACACCTTCGACAAACTCTTAGGCATGCAGGTTTCCTCACGTTGGTTTACTTTACCGTCAAAGCAAGTGATAGTTAATTTTTAATACGCAAATGCTTTCGAGAAGACAGAGGTGGGTGCCTTTGATTAAAACCGAGACCTCTGACTTCGCAGTCTAACGGCTTAAAAAACATTCCCCACTACATACGAATAATTACTTATGCACGGGCCTATAAAAAAAAGAAAGAAATTTCATAGGGGGCGAGCTTATTGCCACCATAATGGGCACGGCTCCAGGCTTGGGATTGCGCCCGAGTACGATTCGATAAAAAAACCATACAATCCGAATTAAGAATCGAACCCAGGAGCTCAGGATTGACAAACTTTCAAGATTTTTTTTTGAAATAGCACAGTTTCCCGTCTAGGCGTCGAACTTAGAACCCCATGACTGATACTCGCATAATACCCCACTAGACTAATAAGCTAGACTTACGTCATAAGAAAATAAAATAACAAAAAAACTATGATATTACCAAATATTGCTAGTACACGTCGCTGTCCCCCGGGGCCAAAACGAATTTCAGCGTTCGTTACACAAGAAACAGACAAGCAAAGGTACAACAAGGGCGACACAAAAATAATGTCCTCAGTACTAATTGCGCTGAGACCGAGGGAGTGCGGCCGGTGGAGCGGGAAATTGTATTAGGCGCGCAATAACGGGTACCAACTATGAACGGGTATTATTTCGTAGATAAAGACTTTGCCTTGTAAAAATAATAAAGATTCTTTTCGTGACAGTCTGTAGTTTGTTTATATATGCTTAATAAATAAAACTAGTCGTCGCCTATAGGTCGATATTCGACCTACTCTTTCATCGCTTGCTGGTTTTGTTTGACATTCAGTAAGACTATAGACAAATAATATTAAAGACAAACATCAATTTGACGTGTGTTGTGTCAAATACATGGTAGTGTGTGTAATGTTTTTTTCATTAATTTAATGTATGTTTCATGCATAATTTTAAAAAATTATTTGCATTCTGCACTCCTTCTCTATATAAACTATAAGTGTGGGAAATTTCATACTCCTCCGTCCGCGAAATTTTCGTAAAAAGGTGTACAAAGTTTTTGCTTCACGTATTAATAATATTATGATCTTAAATTAATTTTATGACATTCACCGGAATTAACAAACATGAGAGGATTCTTGACTGCCTCGTTGGTCTAGTGGCAAAGCGCATCGCTTTGTGATCACGAGGTCCTGGAGGTCCTTTGTGGTCCGAGGAAATAATACCCGTTCATAGTTGGTACCCGTTATTGCGCGCCTAATGCAATTTCCCGCTCCACCGGCCGCACTCCCTCGGTCTCAGCGCAATTAGTACTGAGGATATTTTTCTTGTGTCGCCCTTATTCTACCTTTGCTTGTCTGTTTTTTGTGTAACGAACGCTGAAATTCGTTGTAGCCCCGGGAGACAGTGCTACGTATACTAGCAATCTTTGGTGATTTCATAGTTTTGCTGTATTTTTTTTAAATTTATATCTTTTTTTTGATGAAGGTGCGGTATGATGTTATAAAAAAGGACGCAGTAAATACATCATTCTGATTGGAATGTACATTAAATATTTTTATGGTATAATGTATAGTTTATTCAGTTGTCTGTCTGCGATCCAGACTTTACGTAAAACAGATGAGCGATACGCAAAACCTTTCTTAAACAAGCAGTAGTGTATTTTTATAAATTCTAAACAGATTTTTTGACTGCCTCGTGCCTGAGCCGAACGCTGCTGAACCTTGGTGATCGGTAAAAACACCGCGGTCGCACAGCGCTACGAGCGCCTCAATCTAATGTATCCAATGCCTACTGTTAACTAGTATTAAAAGAAATCACATACACTTCGTAAGTCATCATCATCATTTTCAACCTGTAGCCAGCCAATGCTGAGTGTAGGTCTCTTCCATAGCACTCCATTCCCTTCGGGCTTGCGTTTTCCGCATCCAATCCTTTCCGGCTACCCTTGTCAGGTCATCAGTCCATCTTGCGGGTTGACTTCCTACATTTCGATGGCCGGTTCGCGGTCTCCACTCAAGCACCCTTTTCCCCCATCTGTTGCCCGATCTCTGGCACATGTGTCCTGCCCATCTCCACTCTCTGTCCGCTATCACTTGAGCTATGTTGGTAAGTTTTGTTCTTCCCCGGATCATGATATTTTGGACACGGTCTCTTAGCGATATACCTAACATAGCTCGCTCCATAGCTCTTTGGCTCGCTTCGTAAGTAACATCTCATAACAATACTATTTTAGTGCATTCTTCTTATTAGCGTTTCGACGAAACATGATTATAATTATATGGATGCGGCTCATAAGGTGGCCATACCAATTGCATTGTCGGCAGCAGACATCAAATTTTCCTGCGTGCAGGTGTTAGGGCACGCAGAGCATGATATAAGGTGGGACATCATTTGGGTTGCTCAAACGCCCCAGATTAGTACTACATTAGAAAACCAGTTTTTAAAGTATACCAAGCTCAAAATGATTGAGCGGCGACCTGGCTCGTGAGCTGGCCGGTAGATACCTTCGGTGTTCCGGATTTTCACCTTAAGCTATGATATTTGGATATGTC
The DNA here is from genome assembly GCA_905147815.2 of Phalera bucephala. Lineage (NCBI taxonomy): Eukaryota > Metazoa > Arthropoda > Insecta > Lepidoptera > Notodontidae > Phalera > Phalera bucephala. Next base: position 53,489,576 of record LR990609.1, read on the forward strand.
AGTAGGTAGATATTACTTATTTTTATTTACTTTAAAACAATGTAGCCCCATACTAGGAATTATTTCTATGTCGTCGTGCGTTTACTAACACGAAATTCACATACACAAACACCCAGACCGAAACAAATATTTGTGGGGCACACAAAGATTTACTGTCTCATCTCTCAATACTTAAACGTCAGCTGGAAGATAACTTATATTTTGAGTTAATCTCATATTTATATAATACTTGTGAAAACTACACTGTGTACTGAATACAATACAAAATTAATAAGATTAGTCCTGTCCGGGAATAGAACCCACGACTTTTTTTTCTTTCTATCTTTTCTTTAATAAAAATAATTAAATAAAACGTAGCCCCACACTAGGATTTACTCCTGTGTCGTGGGAGCGTTTACAAACATGAAAATTCACATACACAAATACCCAGACCGAAATAAATAATTGTGGATCACACAAACATTTGTCCCATGCGGGAATCGAACCCACGGCTATTAGACACAGTGGGCGGAGCGGCTTAAGCTCGTAACAACTGGACCAAGCCGTCCGTCAAATTATTATTATTGAAGGGTTATTGAATATATAAGAAAGAATGACAAAACTGATATACAATGCGAAAGTGGAAGGATGTAGGTACCGGGAAGACCTAGACTATCCTACCATGACCAAATAGACCGGGTCTTATCTGAAGGACAAGTCAGGAGTCTCCGTAACCGGCGAGCGTGTATGAGACGAACTATGAGAGTAGAGGAAGCCAGAGAGGTACATACCTCTCTGGCTCCTGTCCAGGAAAGAACCTGTTGGAACTCTGTACTCTCTGCCTACCCCGTAAGGGATCTAGCGTGATGATATAGAGAGATAGATAGAAGGGTTATTTTTATTTATTTTTTTATTACCAGTGATTAGTAAACATTGGATACATTACCAAGGCTTGCGCTCCAGGGCGACTAAAATTACACCGTGTATAATACTTTTTTCATCTTATTTCAAACGTTTTGTAATGAATTTACTTAACGAGTATATATCATAACTCTATTCTTACAGTACCGAAAAACCCTAAGCTACGTCATTACATAAACGGCTTAGTACCCTACACAATGAGCTCATAATTTTATAAATTTTATTCGCCCCAGCGGCTAGGGACTATGTAGACGCATAATAATTAAAACTCTCCGGTCGGTCCCTTAACAGGACCTGTGCCGCTTGTGACCGTATTTGCTATAACAAAACGCGGTGTGTTACGATTATAATATCAGCCTATACTGCCCCCTGCTGGACAAAGGCCTTCTCTCACTAATCGAGGTGAGGGAGATTAGGTTATACTCCACCACGCGGACCCAGTGCGGATTGGCGGAGGCAGGTTTGTGGCCACCTGCTGTTGGAATTTATCAAGCCGCCTTTAAGGCTTCCAACTCGGCTTAACGACTACCACATTAAGTGGTAGCCGGGACCAACGGCTTAACGTGCCTTCCGAAGCACGGAGACGCTCGAATTTGAAAATGCCACAAACGGTCACCCACCTCGGGCCAACCGAGTCGAACGCTGCTTAACCTTTATCCGGGTTATATATTATATTTAACAGGGATCTGGCGTGATGATATAGATAGATAGATAGATAGATAGAATATCACATTTACAGTGTATTTAGGTACTCATACTAGGAACGTATCCTGTTAAGGTGAACACAGCATTAGTCCATGCTGTGATCACCTCAACAGTAAGACACCTCACCTTATAGGCTGTTACAAATAGTGATTTGTAACAGCCTATACAAATATTGTTAGGTAAAATATTAGGTTAGGTTTGATGACAGAATACATAATATTATAGTGTAGGTGTCTACAATCAGGGAGTGTCTTCTAGACTGACCAATGCAATATTGATATACCAATGCAACTTTATTTTCGTCATACTGGGCACAATACCAGACTCCGAACAGCGACTGAAAATTTTTGGATAGAAACATCATGATTGACACTCGCATTGTACCCCCCTAAACCAACAAGGCAGTGCTTTGTTAAGAAATATGCAAAAAGACTCGATCGACGATTTCTAGTTCACATAGCACTGTTCCCCGGCGCTGCAACGAATTTCAGCGTTTGTTACACAAGTAATAGACAAGCAAATGTAATTTTAAATTAGGCCGATTAGTGCCTAAAGAGAAAAAATAAAAACATTTATATTTATAAACATATAAATACTATACACATGTACGCAGGTTTATGCCATATTGTCGTTCGTCGTTTTTTTTTTGTATAATTTTTCTATCATTTACTTAGTAATAAAATTATCTGCTTTTGTAGCATATACTACGTAGTTGATTACATCCACTTATTTGCATTTTGAGCGAAACAAACGACAATGTGGGTAAGATGTGAAAAATACACTCAAAATTGTTCCACAAAAGAGCGAAAATCATAACCTTGCCGTAACACAGTACTAACTAGCACGGAAGGTAAAGAATTCGTGAATTGTGTACCTACCTCCTTCTTCTTCTTCAAATGCCTCTCCATTAGCTACGTATGTGCTTCTTTCTTCCTTTCCACTCCCTAATGTTTCGCAGCCATGATTTTGCATGTATTTATTTAATATCTTGTGTATGTATATTGCAATTGTTGTCATTTTTAACAAATAAATTTATTCTTATTCTTATTCAAAATTAAGAAAAAGCTGCTTAATTATGACCATGTGAACAACGCACTGTCTAAGGTTGTTCATAATTTGGCCCGGAGAGCGTCCCTTAAGAATAAATTTAGAAAAATTAATATTCCTACCTACACGTGGCCCCTGGGCAGTGCTAAATGAGCTGCACCTTCACGGGTGGTAGGCTACGGACTTGGGTTAACACCAACCACCCAATAAAGTCATGCCGTCAAGCGACCCAGTCGTATTCCGGCATGTTGCACGGAGTTGCCCTACGAGGAAGCGGGTCTAGCCCGACCATAACGATAAGGAACTCGGACTTCAGTCTCCTCAGCATATTTCAGAGTGAATATTATTGAGTCAGCGATCCAAATTTGTGGTCCCAGCGTTACTTTTCATCAGGTAAGATAGGGGTTAACCAATGACCAGTGTTTAATAAAATAAAAAAAATGGTATTCTATATGCAATTAAGACGGACGGTTAGGTAAAGAGTTGAAGCCACTCAGCCCACTGGATCGAGTAGACGCGGGTTCGATCGGGGCAAATGGTTGCGTGACCGACAAATATTTGTTTGTATGTGTGAAATTATATAAATTGATCCATCTATATTAGGGTTTCCCAACCTTTCTTTTGTTGCGCCCCCCAGATAAAAAAGAATATGTTCATGCCCCATTCCCCATTATTTCTTTAATTCCAATAAACAAACACATTATTATAACAATTCCAAATATTTAACATTCCATTTATTTTAATTCCAAGTTATGTAAAATAAACTTCAAACAAGTTTAAACCGTTTTTTTATCGAAATAATTTATGTAATGAAATACTTCCTGAACTTCTTCTCAAAGACGATCTTGCATTTTGGAACAATTACAAACATAATGTGATATTATGATGTTTAATTTACGCGTATTTTTTTATGTTCCATCCTGTTCGTATCTCTCTACACCCCCTGGTTGGGAACTTCTAATCTATATCATCATGTTAGATCCCTTGCGGAATATGTAGAGAGTACAGTTCCAACAGGTCTGTGAAAATCGTGTTTCTAAACGCACCCACAATACAGGAATAATTTCTAGTGTGCGGCTGTTTTATTTTATAAAAAAAACCATTAAACGATTATTTCACTAAGTTATCGTAACACGCTGCGTTAGGTGTAATAATTGGTCATAGTGAATAAGAGCCCTGAATTTAATTACACGTTTGACCCCAACTTACTCTTGAGGCCACTGGCTTACGAAGACACGTCAAATCTCTATTCAATTATCCTTCTAATGAATGTTCGGCTGTGTGTCTGTCCAAATTGGATTTCATTGTAATTGAAATTGATGTAGAAGCGATCATGTATTATGGGTATCAAATGAGTTTGTTTGAGGATAAGGCGGTGTATACGAGGGATTTTGAATAAAATGTTTGTTGGAGTCGCGTGGAATGTAGCATTATTTTTTTGTATCTTCCTGAGATTCATGGCTTTTACCCAAACTGATGGAAGGCTTATGTAGGGACGGGTCCTACACGTAAAGAGAGTCTTTATCCGACTCATACTCTAGCCACGAAATCAATTAATTATAGTTACGTAAGTCACCTCCTGAGATCAATTGCGATCTGACCCCAGTATATTATAGAATTTTGATGGACAAGGTTATTTGAAAGATACAGACATCAGTTGTAATAAGTGATATCAAACTATCCGGCAACGACTCGCCGCTCAGTCCCAAAACAGTCTTCATAAAGCAATTGAGGGCAATTCCGATGTGAGCGTCTCAGAAATGTGTAGAAGTCTTCTTGGCGTTCCCTGAAGTTATTTTCTGCCATTATGAACTTTAGTACTTCCACTCCTGGAGCATACATCACAAATGGCTCGTTTCTGGGTGGCCCATTAACATACCAAACATGATGTGTAGCATTAGAAGTCATTGTTTTCATACTAGCCCGCTGAGTTTTTCGCCGGTCTCTTCTCAGTGCCGCGTTCCGGTCCGGTTGTAGTATGTTAAAAATGTAATAATTTTGCCGTTTGTGAGAGCTGTTAAATTGGCTTATACAAATAAATATTTTAAAAATGAAATAAAGCAGAAAAAATGTTGAAAAGCTATCGTCAAATGAAAACACAGCTTATGCTTTTAGAGGTTATTAAGGGTGATTTTAGAATGAATGTCAAATATATGATCTCATCTCGCAATTAATTGAAATATTTGAAATCGTATTTCACACATGTAATCGTTGAATCGGAATATATCTACACACGTTACGTAAATACTTGAAAATTAAACTTGAAAATTTTAATTAAAATTAAAATTTAACGCAAGCTTATTATAAAGTTTAACAGTATCCACCTTGTATATTATATTTAAAACTTTTTGAATTTTCCATTTTGTCAATATTGAGAATTAAATAGAATGGATGTAAGTGTCAGCGTGTTATAATTATGCCGAATAAAACAAGAGTTAAAAAATATATATTTTCCTTAAAAAACGTAGCTCGTAGAACTGACGGCCGTTGGGGCAGAAAGGTTCTAGAGTGGCGACCTCGTATCGGAAGACGTGGAGTGGGCAGGCCCCTCTCAAGGTGGAGCGATGACCTGGTGAAGGTCGCAGGTAGAAGCTGAATGCGTACAGTACAAAGCCGGTCGCTGTGGCGATCTTTGGGGGGGGGGAGGGATTTGTCCTGCAGTGGACATCTTTCGGCTGATGATGTATCTATTATTGCATATCATATAGTCGTATACATATATATTCATTCTTTCTCTCTGTTTTTCTATCAGACTATAATATCCCAATACACTCTGTACATGATATCTCATTATAAGCAGTTTATCCCTTACGCCAGCAAATTAATGTAAGCAACTCATCACAGACTCCGTTACAAAGAAGAGCTTAGCTCATCAGCGAACTAACGAAGTTACTCCACAGTAATTAGTGCCGACATGAAAAGGGTCTCCAAAAGCAGTCCTAACGGAGGAAATAACTAACTAAATGTGTATTTACTTATAAACGGGCTGTGGAGTACTTAGGACTTCCACATTGCCCAATGTTTATGCAGAGGTCTAATTTAATAATAATATTAGCCCTGTTAAGAAACTGTCCTACCGTTGGGCACGGGCCTCTTCTGTAAACTGAGAGGGTTTAGGGCATAGTCCACCACGCTGGCCCAGTGCGGGATGGCGAACGTGTGAAGTTTGCCTTCAAGAAAATCTTAGGCATGCAGGTTTCCTCACGATGTTTTCATTCACCGTTAAGGACGTGATAATTCATTTTTAATACGCACGTGCTTTCGAAAAGGCAGAGGTGCCTGCCTGGGTTTGAACCCGAGACTTCTGTCTAATTTGCGGATCAGTAATTTAGGGTAAGTAACTACTTTTAAGGTGCTAGTGTCTCGAGACTCATGTGTTTTTGATGATCACCAAGGTTAGGCAGTATTCGTCGTTTAATCGAGTCGAAAGCCTTATAGCTAGTCTGATAAGTTTTAAAAGCAGGTGACCACCAACTTGTGTCCACCTATTCGCATTATGTCCGCGTGATAGAGCGAGGAAAGTGAGTGAAGAATTGATAAACGCGGAATACCATGGTCCTATGACATTAAGCATATCTATAATTAATGTTGTACCACCGGACCGGCATGCGGCCTCCACTGAGAAGATTCTCCGAGAAACTCAGAGGGCTCGTGTCTTTTGTCTATTTCTCTGGTTACTTATTTTGGTATGATTTTCTTTCATTCTATTCTATTTTATATAATCACGCCAGATTCCTTGCGGGGTAGGCAAAGAGTACAGAGTTCCAACAGGTTATTTCCTTACATACCTCTCTGGCTTACTCTACTCTCTTAGTTTTTCTCATACATGCTCGCCGATAAGATAAGACTCGATCTATTTGGTCATGGTAAGATAGTTTCGGTCTTCCCCGGTACCTACATCCTTCCACGTTCGCATTGTATATCTGTTTTTTCATTCTTTCTTGTGACATTCTTTCTATATACCCGAACCAACGGAGCATACTCTTTCTCATCTTAACACCGATAATATCTTTCACACCTACTCGCTTTCTTACTACACTGTTGCGAATACGGTTGTTCTTTCATTCATTCTACTTATTATATTCCTAACATATCGGACCATCTTCTCAATGCAAACATTAAGCTAGGTATTATATTTTTTACCTCATACAAGGAATTACTCCTATGTCATTAGTGCAATTATAAAACTAAAACCTACTTACACAAACACTCAAACCGAAACAAGTATTTATAAGGCACAAAAAAATTAGTCCTGTGTAGAAATCAAACTGATAATCTACTCGATTCAGTGGAGCAGATCCGTGTTAAGCTGAGCAAGATGGACTGATGACTTGGTGAAAGTCGCGGGTAGAAGTTGGATGCGTACAGCATAGAGCCGGTCGTTTTGGCGGTCTTTAGGGGAGGCCTTTGTCCTGCAGTGAACGTCTTTCGGCTGAAGAAGAAGGGGTTGATCATTAATCTGATTATATTTTGCCCCTCCCTTTATATAATTATGGCTTCCAAAATGACGACTATAGAATCTCATTCCCAAACTTTATACGTTCCACTCACGTCAACGCAATTTAAATAAGAAAACAGCCGCCACAAACAAAACGAGGCGATTTCTTTCCAAAGTAATGTAATGTAACACATTTAGTTGATAAATTATTTGGCGGGTGCCGCCCACTTCATTCAATTTCCCAAATAAATGGCTTATGCCAGTAGCATTGAGGGGGGAGATCTTAATATTTATTTACCTACCTTTTTTGCGTTGCTTTCTTGCTTCATATTACGCGCCCCTCAACAATTTATTCATAAGTTCACATGTTTTCAAGAAACGCCATTACACGATAGACGACATGAAACAGCTGAGTTAAATGTGTCTTCTAGCAATAGCGATGCTAGATTGTATATTTAGCAGATTAAAAATATCATGTAAAGTCACACTAGCTAATGGGATGATGGGTACATAAAAAATTCGTTGTCATAATGGTTCAATAATTCGGTGTGAATAAGGCTATTTTTATGAAATGATCAACTAGACTAATCAGTTTGGCATACTTCTGTGTTTGGGTGAGTAATGACCTATGGGAATTATAAGCAGTAAGCCAAAGAAGAGGTTAAGTTAAGAGGTTACTTGCAGTATTTTTTTAGTTTTCTATTGAAATTCTTTTCGATTGAAATTCTTTTCGATTGAAATTCTTTTCGATTGAAATTTTTCTATATCAATCTAAGGCCTAAAATATTATTACTTCGTACGATGGCAGTAAGCGTCTGCAAAATGTGGAAAACTGTACGATTCTACTACTACCGCTTCTTTTTTAAACGTACGTTTGATGTTTTTTCCTGTATCGTGGGTGCGTTTATAAACATGAAGATTTACATACACAAATACCCAGACTGGAACAAATAATTGTGGGTCACACAAAGATTTGTGTCGTGCGGGAATTGAACCCGCGACTATTAGACACAGTGGGCGGAGCGGCTTAAGCTCTTAACCACCGCGCTAAATCGTCCGTCATTATACTATACTTATTATACTGCGATTTTGTACTATCTGCCTGCAAGGAATCTGGCGTGTTAATATAGATAGGTAGAATACTATACTTATCATGATGTTTTATCTGATGAGCAAGTTCAGAACCCACATAACTCGTATGAGGTGAACTGTAAGAGTGGAGGAAGCAAAATATATCTATAAGGAAAGAACTTATTAGAACTCTGTCCATACTCTATCTATCCTTTTATAGCTACTCAAATTGCAAAAAAATATAGTTTCGCCTCGCTTCAATCTCGCAAAGGATGCTAGCCTTAAAAGTGATTATGTCACACTGTAGAAATATAATACTAGTCATTTCCGAACAGAAATGATATTACACACTCTTACAACGCTTTATGACTCGATCTAGAATTTTGGTAAAAGGAACAATTTTGTTACGTTATTAACGCTATTTCTGTTGAAATAGTTGCTGCTTTAAATTATTTTTTACTTGTAAATTATTTGGGAGTGTTATGCGTAGGTGTGCGAACTGTGCGAACTTTTTAACATATAGGCATTACAAAATAAAGAATTTCCCGTGTGTACCAGTCTGTCTCATCTGCATTGTATGCCTAACTTGATTTGAATCGAATAACAAAACTTGTATTAATTTTAGCAATCAATATTATAGAAAGAATATATAGAATCATTTAACGGACGATTTGGCTAAGAGCTTGAGCCCACTGGGTCGTATAGTCGCGGGTTCAATTCGCGCACGAGAAAAATCTTTGCGTGACTCACAGTTATTTGTTTCGGTCTGGGTATTTCTAAATGTGAATTTTCATGTTTGTAAACAAGTAGGAAAGGAAATATCGTGTCCATAAGGTATTATCTGAACTAGATCTGACATACTTGGGTTTAAAACCTAGATCAAACAAGGTACCCCAGAAATCGCATAGGATTTGTTTGATTCTAAAAAATCTTGAGTTGAGTTGATGAACTATCCTTCTTGCACTACAATTTTACTAAATTAACATGAACATGATTGTTTACTCGCTAGAGGTCACGCTAACGTCAATATTTTCGTGCTATGCCCTCTAATGATTTTTACCCGAAAGAAAAGAATGGTTGCTTTAAGTTTTATTGGGTTTATACCCTACTAGCAATTTCCCGCGACTTCGTACCCGGTCGACAACAGCGCCACCTACCGGGTCTATATTATATAGCCTATGTTACTTCTAGATAGACGCCCGTGCTAGGCCCCAATCAAATAACGACATTCAACCACTCCTAGAACAGCGAAAAGAAATATTAAAAACCTCAAGAAATGATGGTATTCATGAAATTAGGTGTATTCGACATTCTATACGGAACTATCTTAGACGGAAGAAACATAAATTGATCTTGAGTACAATACAGAAAAATCGCGGTCCTAAGGTTTTTCAAAAACAACTTAAAAGAGGTAACCAACAAATCCACAAATTAACTTCTGGAAACAGTATAACAACTGACAGGGATGAAATACTGAAAGAGGTAGAAAAATACACCGTCACGCCTATATTCCCCAGAGGGGGTGTTCCCCACGTTTCGCCGACGATGTTAGGCCCCATGTAATAGGGGGCGAGCCTATTGCCATATACCGGGCACAATTCCAGACTCCGGACTCATACTGGGAATTTTTCGTTAGAAAAACTACATTTGTCCGACCTAGGATTTGAACCCAGGACCTCGTGAACACAAAGCGATGCGCTTTGCCACCAGACCAACGAGGTAGAAAAATACTATACGGAATTGTACAGTTGCAAAACACCACAACCCATTACGGTTGACAAAAAGACCCAAGGGTAACCCTGGCACGGCACAAAACTGAAGACCTCCCCGAAATAAGCATGTATGAGATAAAGCACGCCCTAAAATAGATGAAACGAAGGAAATCACCTGGTGAAGATAAAATAATGAGCACTTACAATATGGTGGTAAACCTGTACTGGAACAACTGCAGTTGCTCTTTAATAAGGTACTGTTCGAAGGTGCATCTCCAAACACATGGAAAAATGCGGTCGTAACTCTTCTTCACAAGAAAGGTGACTCTACCAAACTCACAAATTACCGACCCATTTCGCTACTCAGCCATGTATATAAGCTATTTACTAAAGTAATTACGTTGCGTTTGGCCGTTAGATTAGACTCGGAACATCCAGTGGAGCAGGCGGGCTTCCGAAGTGGATTCTCCACTATAGACCATATCCACACAGTGCGACAGATATTGGAAAAATGTACAGAGTATAATCAACCAATGTTTTTGGCTTTCATAGACTACGAAAAAGCTTTTGATACAGTAGAGCAGTGGGCTGTAATACAATCCTTATAACGTTCTCAAGTAGACTATAGGTATATCGAGGCCATCAAAGAAGTCTACCGTGGCGCCACCCTGCAGGTGAAATAACACACGCTGACAAATCCCATACACGTGAAAATAGGGGTCAGACAGGGTGATACTATCTCACCGAAACTATTTACGTCCTGCCTAGAAGACATATTCCGGCTCCTCGACTGGTCCAATAGAGGTTTAAATATAAATGGTGAACGGCTAAGCCACCTCCGCTTTGCAGACGATATCATTGTATTCGCAGAAGGTCTCGATGATCTGCAAATTATGGTTGAAGAACTATACTCTGTGTCGCTGCGTGTTGGTTTGAAAATGAACACATCTAAGACCAAAATAATGTGCAATAATAGCTCTGTAGATCACATCCTCGTACGTGAACAGAAAATAGAGCGGGTTGATGGGTACATCTACTTAGGACAAACCCTTAGCTTCAATAAGAACAGGCAAGAAACTGAAATCCTACGCCGTGTTCGATTGGGATGGGGCGCTTTTGGAAAATTGTCCGACATATTTAAGAGAAACATACCCATGAATCTCAAACGTCGCACCTTCGAACAGTGTGTCCTGCCCGTTATGGTATATGGAGCCGAAACCTGGACGCTCACAAAATACAACTTAAATAAACTACGTGTGAGCCAAAGAGCTATAGAGCGAGCTATGTTAGGTATATCGCTAAGAGACCGGGTCTAAAGCATCATAATCCGGAAAAGAACAAAACTTACCGACATAGCTCAAGTGATAGCGGAAAGAAAGTGGAGATGGGCAGGACACATATGCCGGAGATTGAACAACAGATGAGGGAAAAGGGTGCTTGATTGGAGACCGCGAACCGGCCATCGAAATGTAGGTAGACAACCCGCAAGATGGACTGATGATCTGACGAGGGTGGCCGGAAGGGATTGGATGAGAAAACTGCAAGACCGAAGGGAATGGAGGGCCATGGAAGAGACCTACACTCAGCATTGGGTGGCTACGGGTTGAAAATGACTTCTAGATAAAGTAGCTTTTCAATGGTGAAAAAAACATTAAAATCGGATCTGTAGTACCGGAGATTACCCTGAACTTCGAAACTCACAAATTTAACCTCTTTATAATATTAGTATAGATAACATTAGAACTTAACATCAACGAAATTATTGTGTAAATCCATATGTACATATAACATTCGCGCTTTTCAAGAGACTAGGTGGTGTTGTTTCAATCTGCATAATCTAACCCCACTCCACAAACCATCCACAAACACATGTCCACACATCCAGTAGCTCAGTACATACCGCATTACCATAGCAACGTCTAAATTGACCTAATGAGGTTCTAATATGTATTAGCCGGATCCGTCTGAGTGCACAAATTAATTCAGTTAGTTTCACGGCCTATAAATCTTATGTGTGTAGAACACATCAGTAGGGCAAATAGCACTTCACAACTCAATTAATTCCGACAGCTTTATTAAGTGCAAGCGCACTTGATAGATGGCCTGTTAAAACGCTCGTAGTATATGAAAATTCAATTAATTGCCAGTCATTTATTTTCGGTCGATAGCGAATGTCGGTTATATGTTACGAAAGTTTTCAATTACCACTGATGGAAATATTTTGGTTATAGGTATTACTTTTTATTTCATGGCCTCGGCGCCTTTTTGACCTGTTTCAATTGTAACGCTCATAGTCTAAGTGTTTGGAATGAGCTGGCAATATGCATTAAGATAAATTGGTTTTTGTTAAAGAACCCCAGTAGAACATCACAACCCAGCAATAGTTCCCCAGATATTTAGGACAAAATTTAGCAACACATAGACATTAGACATACTTCCCGTACATCCTGCTTCGTTGTAGTAATTTTTGCTCGTGACGTTTCACTTAATTTGATTCTTATCATCCCCGAAATAATATGTAGAATTATTTATAACGCTCTTATCAAATTAGAAAGGTGGTTATAGAATAATATACCACTGGGATAAGCTAGTTCTTGAATTGAGACCACGGTTTTACAAGGGAGTGCAGGTCGCCCTCAGGGAAGGTGGAGCAACAAGTTCAATCTTCTATTGAATGAAAGTAGCGTGAATTTGGAGAGGCCTATGCCCAACAATGGACTCATGATGATGATTCTTAAGAACAGGGCTGTCCAGATAAGATCCAGGGCCAATATAAATTTACTAAAACTAAATAGATACGAGGGCCGCAGAAACAAACACTTCAACTTTTTTAAGAAAATTTAAGTGTACTATGTAAACCTAACAGACGTCTAGTCTGGTATCGACAATCAAATCGTGATCAGACCAATTACGTGAAGAGCTGGCACGGTCTACGTCACATTTCAGCTGAGAACATTATGATATTTGCAACAAATTATGTTATCTAGTACCTACAAGAAGTTTGGTTCGAGAAGCGCGCACACGTCCTGTATTTGCCGTTTCTTCATGTAAAACTAGTGGTATGCTTGCTCCTTTACCGGTCTTACCACCAATTATAATAAGTACTTTTATTGCTTTGACCTATTCGCACTCCCCGCTCGTCAATTTAAAAAGGCCCATATAAATGCTGTTGGTGACAAGACAAGCTTTAAGTAATAGCACATAAAAGCACAGTTAATTGCCTTTTATGCTTACCTACATGTATTTACAATATACGGTTTCTTTTATTAATATTTTTTTTGTATAATCAGTGGATAATGTGGTTGGCTACACAGTTAATTTGCCTCTGTTAAGCTTACTATTTTAGTCATCATATTGTGTAACTGTTTTTTGTCCTAAATAAATAATATAAAACGTTTCGAATTCCTAGGGACAAAACTTGTCGTACGACTACCTCTCTTCTTCTTTAAACTCCTCGTCATTCTTCCACTGTCTATGATGGCTCCTTTACTGTACGTGTGGTGAAACTCTGGAATTCCCTTCCACACTCCATACGCGATGGCTGTTCTCTAGATGTTTTTAAAAGAAGTGTTAAAGAGTATTTCCTTTCTTGTTAATATTTATTATATATATATATATATATATATATATATATCAAAAATCAAAAAAAAAATCAAAAATATTTATTTCATTAAAAATCTAGATATTAACAATGATATTGTGGTGACTTTCCTAGTAAGTATGAAATACCTGTAGCAGGAAGCCACCGCTCTTCCATCCCGTGTTTGCACATAGAGTAAAATAAAATTATATTATATTAAGAACATTAAATTTATCTAATATAAAAGCATGCATATGTTTATGTGTGGGTGGGTGTGTGTGCGTGTGTGTGTGTGTACGTGCGCGTATGTGTGTATGTGTATGTGTATGTGTGTGTTTTTGTGTGTGTGTGTGTATGTGTGTGTAATTAAAACTAGTTATGGAGGGTCTATATATTTTAAATCAAGATATAGATATATACGTATAAGTAGACAAATATGACTATGCTATTTTCTTTAATAAATTTTCTGTTTCAGTATAGTTTAGCGATTTTAACCAGGTCATCAGAGTCCTCTTACAATCGTAATGGTTTAGGGGATAGATATTAAGTTTATTATTTATTAAATTATATAGACAGCCAGTTTGTCTCTCATTTTGTCTAGCGGCAAAGGCTGTTCTGACTGTTTTAATTTGAATAGCGCTGTCTTTTCTCCTGGTGACTAACTTATTTGGGTGGTATGTTATAATCTTGTGAAGTCTAAGTATAGAATTTAAAATATATAGTTTCCTGACTGTTAGAACGTCACCGTAGATATACAGCTCATTAGTGGAATATCTGTACGGCAAAAAGTACATAATTTTAAGAAGGGACCTTTGACTTCTCTCAATATCCAAAAATTTTGTTTTTGTTGCACCACCCCATACGGGGATACAGTAACCTAATATAGATTGAGCAAGTGCGTAATAAATTTTATTAATGAGTTCCTTACGGATGACATGTCTTAGTTTTTTGAAGACCCACATTAGTTTCCTTATTCTAGTCATAACCATTTCAATGTGTGGGTGCCACGATAAGCGTTGGTCAACAATGACTCCCAAATATTTAGTTGACGTAACTTTATTGATACAAGGGCAGGGACATATTGTGTTTGGGGGCTTTCCACAATTGTGTATGGTAATTTTAAAGTCATTGCTAGGTTGTGTTCTTTTGTCTATATTGAAACTTATGTAATTAGTTTTTGTAATGTTTAGGGTCAGGAGATTAGTGTTTAGCCATTTAGCAATTATAGAAAGCCCCTTTTCAGCTGTATTTTGTACTTCTGTCCATGAGTCTCCTGTAAATACAACAGCAGTGTCATCTGCGTAGGAAAATATCTTTGTATTAGGTATCTTCAAATTAGATAGATCATTTATGTACAGCAAGAACAACGTAGGACCCAGTACACTTCCCTGAGGAATTCCGTAGGTAATGTTTGCGGTATCACTGAGGTTGTTACCTAGCTTAACTTGTTGTATACGATTGTGTAAGTAATCAGTTAATAATGAAAGAGGGGTACCTCTGAAACCATATTTTTCAAGCCTGTGTATCAGAATCGGGACAGAGACAGTGTCAAATGCCTTTTTTAGGTCTAGAAACACTGCTACGCATTTTTTCCCCTTATCAACGTGTTCTACTATACAGGAAGTGAGTGCTGTAACCGCATCTTCAGTCGACAGTCCCTGTCGAAATCCGTATTGCGAAGGTGTAAGAATATTAAATTTGTTTATATAATTAACTAACCCGGTATTAATAATTTTTTTCTAAAATTTTTGAAATAGATGTCAACACTGAAATGGGACGGTAATTACTGACATCATCTCTGTCACCACTCTTATACACCGGTGTTATAATAGAACGTTTTAATTCTGCAGGGAAAACTCCTTTTTGAAAGCACAGGTTAGTGAGATGGCAGAGAATTGGCACAAGCCGTTCGTGTGCAATCTTTAGGAAACGATTTGGTATGTTATCCCAACCAGGAGAACTGTCCGATTTTAGGCTCATAAGCACATTATATACCTCATTAGGATTTGTTTCCAGTAAAACAAAGGAATTAGAAGAATGGTGATGAGATAGTAAATTAGATCGAATTTGTTTTGATGAGTGCTTAGAAGTTAATTGTTGAGCCAATTCTTTACCTATATTAGAAAAATAGTTGTTAACTGCATTAACTGACTCAAGCGCAGTAGGTTTTATAGTAAGTAAATCAGAGTTTGATTCATTTCTGGACTTGTAGTGAGTTATACTATTTATGCAATTCCACAGCAACTTAGGGCTTTTGTTTGATTTACTAAGTTGTTCTCTCTCGTATTTACGTTTTAACTTTTTTATTAAATTGTTAATAAAATTACGATACCTTCTATAGGTAAGTCTTAAAATCTCGTTATTAGGGTCTGAACGTAGTTTCATTTGCATTTTATTTCTATTTTTGATGCATCGTAAAATACCTGTAGAAATCCAAGGCTTGCTTATCCGTTTGCTTCTAGTGATTTTGATAGTTTTTGTATTATTTTCTAACGAATTTTGAATTAATTTTATTACTTTAGCTATTAAAATTGTAGGGTCATTACATTTGAGTAAATCAGAGAAGTCATTTTGTCGAAGTGTATTGAGGGCCTCGTTGTAGTCTATAGTTATTTTAGATTTTTTGTAAATATTATTCAAATTAATTATATTAGAGAGTGTAAATATTACTAAACAATGATCTGTAACCGTCGTATTAAGAACCGCTATGAATGCTGACATCTTATTGACCTCAAGTTTTACCATGAAATGATCTAGGCAGTTATGATGCCTTGTAGGTAACGTGTGGCCAGGGAGAAACCCTTGAGTAGAAAGCATATTTAAGTAGTGAAGTCGGTTATTGCGATCCTGTGCTTGTTCACTTAGTCTAGGTATTAAGTTTATATTAATGTCCCCAGTCACTATAATATTTTTGTGTGTTTGGAGAGTATCCAAGTGGGTATTCAATGAGCCTATAAATTGTTCTGCATTGGAATTCGATGGGGAACGATATATGCCAATAATCACTAGATTGCAAATAGAAATCTGTAGACATGAGGCATGCAATAGATTGATTTCTTTAACTTTGGCCTGATGTTGGTTGCTTGTGTACACGACTACACCATCATTTTGATTTAAATGATTAGTTGTTCTGTATGAGTTATAGTTTATAATAGGGGGAATAGATTTGCAAGGACTTAAACGGCATTCAGTTAAAATAAGTATGTCAATATTAAAGCTTAGTTGTGATAAGGTTATTAGCAAGTCATCCAAATTGTTGTACACACTTCTAATGTTTTGTGTAGCAATTGATAAGTCTGTGTTTTTTTTGTGTATAAATTTTGACAATTCGCTTACTTCACATTGAACAGCCCGCGCAGACTCAATGCCATCTATTTCATTCATATTAATTAGGGAAGTATTCATGGTGAAACCATTAAAGGAGACAGATGTTTTTTAGATATAATTGGGTTAAGTGTACAATAGACGCAGATACACCCCATATAACTGCATAAATATACGTATGCTATGTCAAAACTAGTTAATTTATATATTTTGGCGTAAGTAATTTTTGAGTAGAGTATATGTATGTGTGTGTGTGTGTGTGAAAGTGTATGTGTGATAGAGATGTGCGTATTTATAATTTGAGAGTGTATATAATTAAAATAATAATAAAAACGAGTGCATAATATTATTAGTAGTAGACAAAAGTTATTAAAACAGTAAGGACCCGAAACTAGTCATGCTCCTTGCATTAGTTGTTGAACTTGTGATTCATTTGTGATCAAAATGATTGGTGTATTTTCGTCTTTCCTGACGTAAACCTTTCCAAAACTAGTCCAACAAAATTTATGTTTTTTAGTCCTGGCCAAGTCTCTAGCCAAGAAGAATAAACGGGAACCCTTAGCTGTTAATTGCTCTGAGATAAATATTGGCGTATCTGTATTTTTGGTAAATCCCAGGTGTTTAGCGCAAAGCTTTTCTTTGTGTTTAATGTTGAATGACTTACATCGCTTGAGGTAGTCGATTTTCAGAGTAGTAGACGAAACTTCTACCACTATAGGTGAATTGGTGTTACCCTCTTTCTTGCTCCTTACTCTATAAACATCCTTTATGTCTGTCTTGGAGAGTTTGCTACCAGTATTTTGTGACAAGGTCATCACCATATTTATTAAATTTTCTTTTGTCTCTTCCTTCGCTTTTGGTACATTTTTGATTTCAAAATTAGTTTTTCTACTGCCTCGCTGCAGGTCTTCTATCTTCTCTTCCAACATTATAATGTGTTCCCGGTCCTTTTTAGCTTGTGATTTGAATTGTTCAATAATCTTCTTGAACTCTTCGTTTTGTTGTGTGAGAAACGTAATAGAGTTTTCAATATTTCGATTACTTTGTTGTATTTCTGTGAGGGTAGGGGCAATCTTCTTTAGCTCATTTTCCTGAGACTTGAACATTGATTTTAGCTCCCTAATGGTTTCCTTAAGTGAGTTCTCTTCTACTCCCGAATCGTGTTCTCTTTTTCTCTTAATCTGTCGTTGTGTTATGTAATTTATTTCCGAAGTTTTATTCATCAAATTTAAATTTGGATCGGAGAGAGTTTTTTCCATCGTGTCTTCCATATTACTAGGGTAATATGAGTACCGAGGAGGTTTATCTTGCTCTAAGCTCGTCAATGTACTTCAAACAAATTAATTTCAAAATGGAGCAATGGATACGCAACAACTGTCACACTAGCAAGAGTGACGTATTTTAAGCGCTTTTCATTGGTTAGTTAGTATTAATTAGAAATTATGGCCGGTAGCTTGATTATCCAATCAGTAGTAAGTGGGCGTTAACAAAGTCAGGGTTGTCGATATGCACGCGCAATATTGTTGGTATAGGTGTTTTGTTGTATGTATGGAGTACTAGGGCAGCATCAATTGGTGCGGTACTAGCAGCCGCTGTATAGGGAGATTCCAGATAACGATGCGTCGCAGGTGTATAATCGTATCTACAGAGTACCAGGGCAGCATAAAATGTTGAGGTACTCACGTTTTCTTCGCGATGTATCCTCCGGTTTCTGCGCTCCTATTTTTTTTTATATTGATTTTATTGAATATGTTTTAATTAAATAGAATAATACAATTGAGTAGCGTCGATTTAGTGAAACGTTCACCTCGTGAGGTGGTCCGGGGGTATATATATATATATATATATATATATATATATATATATGTATATGTGTTGTGTATTTATTATATTAATTCGTATTTGTATATATGTAAATAGGTATTATATAGTTCATGTAAGTATATGAAAATATTTATTTTTAGTTTCGATATTATACATTATTAGTATAATTTATATATTTATGTACTTCTTACTATAAACTTTGAATTTTGGTTCTGTTATTTTTTAATTCCGTGATTGTACAATTCCCCTCACTTCCACATAAATAGTTTCTCTTCCCTTAAAGGTTAACTGGTAGATAACTCGAATTGAGTTAATTTCGCCTTTGTACATCTTTTGTGTAAATGTTGTTTCTGTGTTATATTGTACAATAAAGAATAAATAAAATACAAAAGCAATCATAAAACTCACAGAAATACACAGTTCGGGAATTACCCTAATCATGGTGACAGAAAAGTTCCTGCCATCCGAATAAACATTTAATTCGTTTATTTGGGATACAATAAAAGTACAATATTCTATTCCTTCTTGTTGAAGGAATATTTTCGTATTTGCGATAGATCAGAAACACAAACCCGTAGCCCCCCGGGCCGTGCTTTGGACAGCCCTGCTTAAGATTATGCCGAGCTATCAACACCAAACGAAAAGGAGACAAAAAGCGCCTTGATTTCCTGTCCGACTAAAAAGTAGAACAGATGGTTTGGTGATAGAGAGGTGGTGATGAATGCTAGGGGAAATAATATTGCACCGTTCTGTTTAGAGATCTCAGAGCGCTTACCGTATTAAAGGAGATCTTTTTACTGTGAGGGGTTTTGAGTCCGGTCAAACACTCACACACCTTCTGTCTTCCCCGCAGTGAACTGGGAATCTTTTGTTGCAATTGAAAAGGAACAGTACAGTGAAACTTAGTTTAAAAAAAAGGGAAAAGTACGGTACGTTATATACTTAATTAAATCTAACAGAATTTCGTCAACAATTACGTTTTGAGTCATTAGGTGTCAGGGTAAAATTGCCATAGATGTAAGTACATTTTAGGTATCCCAAGAGAATAAGTTAATAAATTTTTGTCTAAGCTGCGGTGAATATGCACTGTTTTTTTATGGTTAGTAAGATCATAATCTCCATGTGATACGCATCTGAGGTGCTCGTAGCTTTGTGCGACCGCTGTGTTTTTACCGATCACCAAGTTTAAGCAGCGTCTAACACGGTCGGTTTGAGATGGGTGACTGTTTATGGCATTTACAAATTCGAGCGTCTCTGCCCTCTGAAATGCGTGCTAAGCCGTACGTCCCGGTTACCACTTAATGTGGTAGTCGTTAAGCCTTGATAAGTTCCAATAGCAGGTGGCCACAGGCCTGCCTCCAGCAATCCGCCCATGAGACCGCGTGGTGGAGTATGACCTGATCTCTCTCACCTTAATTTGTAAGAGAAGGCCTTTGCCCAGCAGAGGGACAGTATAGGCTAATATTATTATTTATTATAATTTTCATGTTGAAATCTTCCGACTAGAAAACAATGTAAAAAATTAAATCATACCCACTCTAATCGTATTATCCTACTAACATTATAAATATTTGGATGTTTGTTATTCAATCACGCAAAAACGCCTGAACGAATGAAGATGAAATTTGGCTCACAGATATTTTATTACCTACATTAACATAGGATACATTTTATCCCGGAAAATTGTTAGGTTCCGGTCTGAAGTCCACGCAGACGAACACGCGGTCAAAAACATCCAGACTAAAGCAAATATTTGTGGGTTCGAAAACAAATTTGGCCTATACCGGGATCTAACCCATGACAACATTCAGTGAACAGAGTGGACTCTCTTACCACTAAAATAAAGCCATCGTCTTGATCACTTATACTATTATTTATCCTACTAATATTATAACTGTGAAAAAATGTATGTTTGGTTGTTTGTTATCATGCAAAAACGGCTGAAGAGATTGAATGACATTTGGCACACAGTTTATTACCTCGATTAACAAATCGGATACTTTTTATCCTGGAGAAATGTTAGGTTCCTGTCTAAAGTCAATGCGGACGAAATCGCGGGCAGAAATTAGTTTATCATTATTATTATAACACACGGTTATTACATTTCCTGTTTAATTCGTAAGCAGTCAACCCTTTTACTCCAAAGTAAGATTTCGTGGGTTAAAAGTTTTGACGTAAAATTTCATCTAATTTTATCCCTTCGTTTCCAACTCCCCCGATTATGCGCAACATTGCAAGAAACTTTTATAATAAGAAAACCTCATTACACACATAAATACCAACAAAACGAACCACCCTCACTCACACCGAAGACGCCAAACAAAAACTTGAACGTTCTTAACAACTTCAACAATCTGTCGTATCACTTACAAGCCTACCGATACTTACCTTTACTAGATTTATCCCGCGGTTTCGCCCGTACGCCTCGAAGGAAAGAATGACAACGAACATATGTTAACACTTGTATTGCTGGGACACTAATATCGCTGGAATACTATAGGCAATTTGGTAGCACGATCATATATAAGTATGTTACAGGTAACAGCCGAAGTGCCGTTACACCTAAATTTAGTTGGTTGATTTAACCTTAGTATATCTTTATTATTCACGCTTTAAACTATGTTTCAATTATGTTGTTTTCGTTGACTATCACAAATATAACCTACACCTATACCTATGTTTTTTGGAATTTCCCAAGCCTCTCTTTGATTTTAGCCATGACATGTACTCTCGATAGTGGATCAATAGAATTTAGTTTCTTGTGTGGTCAATTATTCTTAGTGTCTGAGTAAGTTGTGAGAGAAGTACTACGGTTTAACGTTCTCTCAAGTTCTACTAAACTGATTGTAATCCAAATATCTCAGGTTTAAGTCAATATGTATTCTTTCCTTTCAATCGGTTTAGTGTATGTACCGTGACACTGTAACGAAAACAGGCAACAAATATCAAAAAGGTAAACTGTGTACTATAATATCGTCAATCCAAATATTTTAAAATTTCTTTTTTGATAATTTTTTGAAAATAATGTTTAAATGCACAGACACAGCTCCGTTAGAGTTTTATAATAGATTAATTAAACACGGTACAAAGTTTACGAATTCCTCGAAGAATCCTGCCTTACCCTGGATTGTGCTCTCCAGGAATGTAATTGGAATTGTTCCGGCCGTTAGAATGTGGCCAATCTAAGACGGGATAAGGACAAGCTTGGACAGTTTCAGGTTAAACTCAACGTTGAAATGGAGAACTTGAACATGTTTTGGGTAAGTTGAAAAATTATTTTTATTTGATGCGATGCGGTATTTTGGGTAATTTTGGGTCGGTTACGGGTTGTTTTTGACGTGGGTAGGGTATTTATGTGTTGTTGATTATTGATTGTCTTTATGTGTTACTAAGTATACCGGAAATGTAACAGATTGCCAGAAAGATTCCCAGTTCGCTGCGGAGAAGACTGTGTGACTGTTTGACCGGACTCAAAACCCCTCAAAGTAAAAAGACCTCCTTTAATACGGTAAGGGCTCTGAGGTCTCTAAATAGAACGGTGCAATATTATTTCCCCTAGCATTCATCACCACCTCTCTATCACCAAACCATCTGTTCTACTTTTTAGTTGGACAGGAAATCAAGGGGCTTTTTGTCTCCTTTTCGTTTCATACTTTTGCACTATCCAACAACAAAACGTGGATGGTAACAGCGGAAAATGCAACAGCAGCTTTGTCCGAAAAAATTGAATTAAAATGGCGATTGAAAATTTCTCTTGTTTTTCGTGTAGCACGCCCGAATGCCCGCAAATGGACAATTAGCCGCTCGCGAGACAAATAAAAGCAAGCGTACTTAGTTTTTAGCGTAAACATTGTAATTTTTGGCGAGCACAATAATAATCTTGGCTTTTTATTTGGTGTCTTTTTATGCGGTTGGAATAGTGGCGGACTACGACGCCAATTTAGTTTGTTTTTTATAAAAAGGAGTTGGTTTGAGTCATGTTCAGCTGTAAAAATTTTAGGAACCTGTAGTACGTATGTGGAGAGAAAAAAATTGCTCTACAATACAAATTTACAGGCTCACTTTAAGTACCGCTTGTAAACATAAAATATCCTGCCTCTCTTAAACCATCGTCACCAAAATTTATTACGACCTTGAACAACTCGTTAAGACCTTCTAATTTTTTTTTTGTAATTTTAACGTTGTATACTATAACTTAACTGCTAATTCTGATTTATGTAAGTTTAGTCTTTACATTCATTTACAGCATTCCTTTCCAAATCATGGGTGAAAGCTGGAACGTACTACATCATGAAGCTGGCGTAGTGATGTTTGGGGGAAACCGATGTTTGGTATATCCTGTAGTGGATCATACAACGCCTATAGTTCCCAAGCGGGAGTGGCAGAAGTGTAGTGTATCATAAAGATAGATATATAGGGGGTAGTTGTGCAAATAACACTATTATTTGGAAGCTCCGCATTTATTTATTAAATTAGCAAGTTATACATATAAACTATACATAAATATTACCTTAAATAAATAACTGAAATTATTTACCTGCCGAAATGTGTAATCTCCTATAAACAACCATCTAATTTATAATGAGAGCACTTCAAAACAGAATGTCACATATGTCTGACATGTTCCACAAGAAGATGGCGGAATTTGAGACTGCACTGTACAATTCTCCTGGTACTTCATCGCCAGATGTGGGTCTAGCAGCAGATTTTCACTCATTTCGAGGATTTGTCGTTGAAGCTCTCAACAGTCTACAGCAGCAGATGACCATGCTGGCTCGAACAATGGACGTCATGGAGATGCGAAATCTGAAGACTGTGATGGATATTGTTCGGACCCGCCTAGGAGTCAGTGACATTGATTCAGACACCATCCGTCGGTGTCACAGGCTGGGGCGACCCACGCAGAGATGTAGGCCCATCCTCGTTAAGTTCAGCGACCAGGCTGCCCGCAGTAAGGTTTGGTTCGCGAAGATAAAGGGCTCGGGGATCACGATCTCCGAGTTTCTTACTAAGCCGCGACATAACTTGTTCCTCGAAGCCAGGGCTAAGTTTGGTTTGGCGAGATGTTGGACTCGGGATGGAGAAATTTATGTTCTCGACTTGGATGGAGCGCGTGTTCGCGTACAGTCTCTTGCAGACCTTAACGTTTTGCATCGTGACCCTGCCAAGCTGCCTGATACGAAGACGGTCGACATTCAAAAAAATGACGGTCCGTGTATCGTATGTGTTGTCATCTTTCATCAATGTTTCTTGTGGGTCTAGGTAGTATATGACTAGGCAAGTCGATACCTATACACATATTGCCTGTCTACCTACACCCACTAAAATTTTAACTTCCATTACACCCTTATTTTGTGACTGTGTTTTGTGAATGTTGATAATTGTACCTTTTTAGTGAAAATTCTAAACTCAAAGTTATTTTTATGTCAATCTACTTAATGTTATGTAAAGTCCATTTCGTTTAGTTCTATCAACTTTGATCTAAATTGATTGTAATTGGTGACGTTTTGTTATCGTGCAACATTGACTTGGCACAACAAAATATTGTGCCAAGTCTAATTAAGGTGACAAACGAAATTAGTTTTTTATTGTTTTTATGTGCAATTGTTATTATTATTGTTTTTATTCCTATTCGTTCTATCTATCTATAACCTCACGCCAGATCCCTTGCGGGGTAGGCAGAGAGTACAGAGTTCCAACAGGTTTCCTATTTGTTCTTGTTATAAAACACGCTCGGCAGGTGGATACATCTATTGTTGGTGTATTTAGTCTTCTTATCCTACAGAGTCTGGCCACCTAAGGCCAGAGCTATAATTCTCCTGCAGCGCAATTTTAGTGGCATTAATCGTAAGACACTTAGAAAAGATGCCGGAAACATTGACTGGGAGTCCTTGTTATTATCTCACTCATTCGATGACAAAGTGAATATTTTTACTTCTACTCTAATTCGTTTATTTGACGTTCACGCTTCGGTTGACTAATGAGATCAAGATATTCATGAACAAATAAGTGGCAACCAAATCCAAATTTAAAGCTAGATCTACTGACAGCAATTAGGATAATTACGTTGCCACCCGAAATCTCTGCAACAAGGTGGGCAGGGTTGCCCAACGCCAACATATTCATACTACTGTACAAAACGGAAATCCAAAAAAGATTAGGAAAATTTTAAAATCAATAGGTGTCGGTAAAACACGCCAAGATAACACTGCTAAAGATTTAGATATCGATCATCTCAATAAACACTTCTCTGCTTCACCTGCGATAAAACCGCAAAATTAAGCACACTAAACTCTCTTTCATCTATTCCGACACCCGATTATTCTCCATTTATCTTTAATCAATTTACCGATTGTGATGTTAAAAAGAGCATAGAGTCGATCACATCCAACGCTGTCGGCAGCGATTGTATCATCCGTAATATTATCCTTCCCATCCTCGACGAAATCCTTCCCATCATTCGATATTCACTGGTAACTTTCCAGCACCTTGGAAATACGCCCAAATAACACCTGTACCCAAAAAACCCAATCCCTCATCTGTTTCCGATTATCGTCCAATATCCATTTTACCTTTTTATTCAAGGTGCTTGAGCGCCTTGTCCATGACCAACTGAGTAGTTTCCTCAACAGAAACTACCTTCTTAATCCTTTCCAGTCTATTTTCGTCCTGGTCACAGCACTGTCACTTGTCAGCTTTGGTAAATATTACGGACGATATAAAATTAGGCATAGAGAATGGCAATTTAACCATTCTTACATTGCTTGACTTTAGCAATGCCTTCAACACTGTAGACTTTGACATTCTCATTGGACTGCTACGCTCTAGTAACATATCTCTAACGGCAATTGATTGGTTTCGAAACTACCTGTCTGGCTGCCGGAAACATATTTGCATCGATGAAACTTATTCCTCATGGTGCAACACCAGTGCCGGTGTACCGCAGGGTGGCGTTCTATCCCCTTTACTCTTTGCGGTTTTTATTAACTCTATTCCCAACCAGCTACTTTCTTCTTACCACCCTTATGCAGATGATCTTCAAATCTACACTCAAGCTCCGTTGGCCAGGTTGTCGGAGGCTGTTAGCGCTAATAATCACGATCTAAATAAGATCTACGAATGGAGCAAATGCTACGGCCTTAAAGTCAATCCTAGTAAGACTCAGGCAATTGTTTTTGGTTTTGCTCTAGATTTACTGGACGCGTTGACTGGTCGCAACTTCCCCAAATCATGTTTGATGGGATTACCATACCTACTGGTATGGTACACTATGGTAATTTTTTTACAGTAATACTGTAAAAAATTTGGGGATATACATTGAAACCAATCTGACATGGGGTCCGCAACTGCAAGAACTCAGTCGGAAAATTTTTGCCTCCGCTGGCTCACTGAGGAGGTTACGCAATTTTCTTCCTACAGCCACTAAAATTGCACTCGCACATTCCCTTCTTCTTCCTATAATCGATGGTGCAGACGCCAGGTATCTAGATCTTACTGAAAACCAACTTAACAAACTTTAGCGACTTCAAAATGTCTGTATAAGTTTCATATTTGGTTTACGCAAATATGACCATGTTTCAGAATTTCGCTCAAAGCTCAAGTGGTTATCAATTCGCCTTCGCCGGAATGCTCATATATTATCTCTTCTAAACAGTATCCTGTTTAAGCCGTCAACTCCCTCTTACCTCAAAGGAAGATTTCAATTCCTTCACGAGCCACATTTGAGGTTCCTAAGGTTGTCGGAGAATCAAAAGCTGAAAACATCAATGCATTCCACAAATTTCTTTGATAAATCCTACACAGTTCAAGCTGTCCGCTTGTGGAATGCATTGCCTGTATCAGACAGACGTGCACAGTCGTCAGTTTCTTTAAAAAAGATGGTCAAATACCACTATCTCTCTGCTTGTTGATAAAATAAGATGCGTCATAGTAAGTCCCTTTTTGTTATATTTATCTGTGAGTATGTATGTAGTTATATATGTTTTGTAATTATTTACGTATATATGTATTTATTTAACTTTTATACATATTTATATACTTCTGTATACCAATAATAGCCTACGCCACCAACTGCCCTGATAACTTTTCTTTCTAGTATTTTGTATTTAACCAGGTTGTCTTGAAGAAATTGTTCTTTGAAATAAAACTGCCAATTGTATCAGTGTCTTATTTCACATGTTGTTTTAAAATTTTGTTGGTGTATAATAAAGATTGTACTATTTTATTCTATTCTAAAGTTAGTGTTGTAGTTTTAACATAAATCACAAAAAATGACATCTTTTTATTACCCCTCCACACTAGAAATTATTCCTGTGTCATTTGTCTACAGACATTCTTATCAGTTAGTCATAAGACTTCATGAACACAAATTCTGAAACCAAAATAAATCATTGTAGGTCACGAAAAAGATATAACCAATAAACCAAGCCATCATCAATTTGTAAAGATGTTTGCAATGTTTTTGTTTCTTAACGTACCACTTATTTCTAGCGCCTTAAGGACCCGACGATTACAGCTACTAATTGAACCTACAAACTTTTATCTCTCAAGTAAAAGCTAAACTTATCCAAGAATCCGCTAGCTCCGTCAGCTTTCATCAAAAATTCTATCTATTCTTAATAAAGTTTAAAACTGTGAGACTCTAACACTTCTTCGTTGAAAAGTGTTTTAAGACAAAGGTATTTCATATTAAGCCAGATCAGAGAAACTTAAGAAAATCAGTGATTTAATATTTTAAGGAAAAATGATCCTCATTGTATCACCAAATAGGAAGATACACCTAAAGGAAATACAACATAATGAGTCGCAAGTTTGTTTAGCAATGGGCGGTTATATCAGTAATAGTGATCTCTTCAAGACGGCCTTAATTTGTTGGGAAAACGAATTTTAGGATTACTCAACCTTCAGTTCTACATATTACCGAATAATCCAGAATTAGACCTGAATAATATAGTAGATATACAAACTGTAACATAATCAACGCAGGACCTGAAAGTAGTTTTTTTTTTAATGGTTACTGAATTGTTTCCATAAAATTTTAATGTAACTTATATTCTTTTAAGTTAAAAAAATGCTGTAGCTCTTTCAGCGGGCTATAACAAACTAATGTCATTCTTGATTCTAAGCAATACGGAGAGTTAAAATGCATGTCTTAAAACGTATTTCTCAATACTCACACATTCTCACACAAGTTTAATTGTTAATTGAGGTGTAAAAGTACTTAGAAAAAGGGTATAAAATTTAAATTTTGAAATTCGGTTTTCGTATTGATTTTGTGAATCAACTATCTAATCGGGGTGTCTGAGGTCTCACGTTATTTACGATATATTAATACGTGAAGCAAAAACGTTGTACCCCTTTTTACGAAAATTGCGCAGACGGAGGAGTATGAAATTTCCTACACTTATAGTTTATATAGAGAAGGAGTGCAGAATGCTAATATTTTTTTTAAATGATGCGTAAAAAGTACAGTAAATCAATTAAAAAACATTACACACACTACCATGTATTTGACACACGCACGCATATATACTCTTTTGTTTATTGTTAATGTCTGTGGTCAAATTGAAAATAGATTAATATTGTTTGTCTTTAATATTATTTGTCTATAGTCTTACTGAATGTCAAACATAACCAGCAAACGATGAAAGAGTAGGTCGAATTTCGACCTATGGGCGACCACTAGTTTACGATAAATATGTGGAAATCTTAATCGACAAAAGGGACTCAACACAATTGTTCCTCAGATGTTGTAGGAATCAGGAAATGGCGCTTATTCGTGAACAGGTTTTTATATTAAAAAAGATAATGGAAAGCAAGTGTGTAAAAAAAGATTTTTTTTACTATTGTTGAACACATTTAGAACATAAGACGTTTGTCTTTAAAACTTTATGGTCATTATAGATCATGGTTGCGTTCGCAACACGATTATTTTTTTGATATTATTTACCCTATTTTTAGCCGACTTTAAAAAGGAGGAGGTTCAGCGATATTTCCGTCAATTGTGGACCAATTTTGATGTTTTTTTTTTGCCTTGGCTTCAGTATAGCTTCATGGTAGTCCCATTTTAATTTCATTGGTATTGGACCTTGGACTAAGAAGATACATACTTTACGACAAACTATAGAAAAGCGTAAACTGTCAATCCTATAGGTACCCCACTACAGAATTAAGCAGTATGTTAGCCGACTTCAAAAAAGGAGGAGGTTTATAATTCGTCTGTTTTTTATAACTCCTTTTTATAACCGATTTTGATGATTCTTTTTGCATTGGGTTCAGTATAGCTCTAAGGTGGTCCTCCAATTTTAATTTTATTGGTATCGGACCTAGGACTTTGAAAATACACCAGGGAACTCCTTAACGGCAAACAGCACGAATGTATAGATTCCGTTATTATGGTTATTATATCAATCCTGTAGGTACCTTACTGTACAACTAAGCAAAATAATAGAATATCGGTATATAAATAATAGTAAATAATTCACTCGTCACTTAAAATTGTAAAATAAAAATCTATTTTAAAAAAGGTAAAAAGACTTCACAAAGCAACAAATAAATATATGAAGTCGGTGCAAAGTAACCAAAGCCACTAACCGGCACCGACTACAATAATTTTTTTTTAGCTTTGTGCAGCCGGTTTACGTTTTTTTTAAAAGATTTTTAGCAATTCGAATATGTTGCTTCAACCCATAATAAAGCATTATTTTGCATACTCGGGTGAGAACCTTTCCTAAACTTTCTATTTCTAACCTTCAACTAAACTCAATAAGAAATTGACCAAAATATTACAAACATAACAATTTATTCAAAAGAACATACAAGTTCCATAAAGGGCCCCAGATTTTTAAGATAAATAAATTTAAAAAAATAAATCCCATCACGCCTATTCTCTCGAAGAAGGGGTGGTAGAGGTGTACTATGTACACCCACTTTTCGCCAACTATGTAAGATCTCTTGAAATAGGGGGCGAAATTATTGTCATTATACCGGGCACAGTGCCAGATACCGGATTGATACTGGATTTTTTTATCGAAAATTACATTTTATTCGACCTAGGATTCAAACTCCATAGACCTCGTGTTCACTACACGCATTACTCACAACTAAAACAAGGAGGCAGGTAGGCAGCAGACAAATTTAATTATAAAAAATCTCAAAAACATCCAATATACTGGCTTGTTTATCCAAGCCTCTTAAATACATTTCGTCAGCGCCGACAGGAGCTCCCGTAACTCAGTTAGCTTTGGGTTACGCTAAAACATCGCATTTACGCCGAACAAGATGAAGGAAAAACAGCGTACACGGTAAATTTACTTAGCATAATACTTATAAGATCGCTAACTTCCTTGGATAGGTACTCTAGGGAAGACGTAATGGGGATGGCAGATTTTGAGCACGGGCAAATTTGAATCGACATTTTCATATATTTCATTATTGTCAAGCGTTTTGTTTATATGGTTTATACATACATAATATAAATGTACGTAAAATGTATGACTTGATTGTTGTATGTGGGTCTAGTGGCAAAGCGCATTACTTTGTGATCACGAGGTCCTGGGTTGAAATCCTAGGTCGGACAAATGTAGCTTTTTTAACGAATACTTCCAATATGAGTCCAGAGCCTAGATTTGTGCCCGATATATGGCAATAGGCTCACCCCCTATAACATGGGACCTAATATCGTCGAAGTTAGTGTACTCAGTACATCTCTGCCACCCCCGCTTGGGGAATATAGGCGTGACGGTGTTGTAATATATTTTATATTACATATTATTTTATTCGTGGACAGACCGACCGATTTTAATCAGCGAATTGTATCCAAGAGATACATTTTTATGAGACAGAGAAAGTAAGAACCGATCAAATCGTTGTAGGGAAGCACCTCAGAAACACGAAGATGCTCAGAAATTAAAAAGAATAAAGCGCGACCCCTCTCACACCTACCGAGTCGGACGACTCGGACGCTTCTTAACCTCGATGATCACTTATAACACACAGCTATTATGCTATTTAAATTCAAGAGGTAGTCATATCATAGTCGTATTGTTTTCCAATGGAGGTAAGTCCACCTATCAAATTTTTATTTTTAAAATGAAAAATCAGAACCTAATTGTCGTCCAAATATACAATATTATGATCAGTACTATTTATCGCCTATCAGAATGAAATTCGATACAAACAAACCAACACCATATCATATCACCGGCCTTCATACTAATACCGAACACAGTGATATCATTAATCCAACAAATTATATCTTAACCTATATCAGAAACATTGCTACATCTTCATATCGCTGGTATGTGACAGACATCATTATAATATGAGAAGGGTCGAAATCACACCCCACCTATGTTACGCGAGTGATGTAACCGCAAAAAATTGCTATTCAGTAGAATATCGACGTGTGTTTTACGGCTAAGCAAGATTAACATTGTTGGTTAGAGTTATAGTTATAGCAAAAAGGTATGTCAAGTTAATTAAAATCTTGAATTTTCGCAATAATAAAGAATCATAACCCTTATCATTCGGATATATGTTACGGAAGTGTTCAATTACCACTGATGGAAATATTTTGGCTACACTATTGATTTTTATTTCGAGGTCTTGGCACCTTCTTGACCTGTTTTATTGTAAAACTGAAGATGAATTGGCGATAAATGAAGATAAATTGGCGTTTTATTCAAGAATCCCAGTAGAACAACACAACCCAGCAATAGTTCCCAAGATGTACAGGGCGCAATTTAGACACACAGACATACACCCAGTACATATTGGTTCCTTGCCGTAAATTCTGCTCGTGGCTTTTTACTAAATTCAATTCTTTTTGTTCCCGTTAGGATATGTAAAATTTTGTACAGCGCTTTACTAAAAAAGAAGTCATTTGAAAAATTCACCACTCGGCTCAACTAGTTATTGAGTTGAAACTACGGATTGGCAAACGCAGTGAAGGTTGCCCTCCAATTAGGTGTGGCAACGATCTTTGCAGGTAAGAATAGTCGAGGACTCGGTGGCATGACATTAGAGAACTGTGACCAGAAATGGGCTAGCATATGCTAATATTGATAATTCTCCTAACTACGCCAAACTATTAACCCCAAATATTGAAAGTGGTAATCTGTTACATTTTCAGTATACTTAATAACACATCAAGACAATGAATAATCACCAACACATAAATACCCTACCCACAACCCTACCCACGTAAAAAACAACCCGTAACCTACCCAAAATGACCCAAAATAGCGCGTCGCATTAAACGAAATTAATTTTTCAACTTACCCAAAACATGTTCAATTTCTCCACTTAAACGTTGAGTTTAACCTGAAACTGTCCAAGCTTGTCCTTATCCCATCTTAGATTGGCCACATTCTAACGGCCGGAACAATTCCAATTACATTCCTGGAAAGCACAAACCAGGGTAGGGCAGGATTCTTCGACGAATTCATAAACTTTGTGCTGTCTTTAATTAATCTATTATAAAACTCTAACGGAGCTGTGTCTGTCCATTTAAACATTATTTTCAAAAAATTATCATAAATGAAATTCTAAAATATTTGGATTTACGATATTATAGTACACAAAATAATCTTTTTTGAGATTTGTTGCCTGTGTTCGTTACAGTGTCACGGTACATACACTAAACCGATTGAAAGAAATGAATACATTTTGGCTTAAACCTGAGATATTTGGATTACAATCAGTTTAGTAAAACTCGAGAGAACGTTAAACCGTAGTGCTTCTCTCACAACTTACTCAGACACTAAGGAAAATTGTGTAGTCAAACAAGAAACTAAACTCTATTGAGAGTTCATGTCATGACTAAAGAGCGGCGCTCAAAGAGAGGCTTGGCAAATTCCAAAAAAATAGGTATAGGTGTAGGTTATATTTGTGATAGTCAACAAAAACAACATAATTGAAAGATAGTTTAAAGCGTGAATAATAAATATATACTGAGGTTAAATCAACCAACTAAATCTAGGTGTAACGGCACTTCGGCTTTTACCTGTTACATACTTATATACGATCGTGCTACCAAATTGCCTATAGTATTCCAGCGATATTAGTGTCCCAGCAATACAAGTGTTAACATACGTTCGTTGTCATTCTTGCCTTCGAGGCGCACGGGCGGAACCGCGGGAAAGATCTAGTAAAGGGACAGTATCGGTAGGCTTGTAAGTGATACGACAGATTGTCGAAGTTGTTAAGAACGTTCAAGTTTTTGTTTGGCGTCTTCGGCGTGAGTGAGGGTGGTTCGTTTTGTTGGTATTTACGTGCGGAATGAGGTTTTCTTATTATTAAAGTTTCTTGTAATGTTTCGCATATTTGGGGTAGTTGGAGACGAAGGAATAAAATTGACGAAATTTTACGTCAAAACTTTTAACCCCGAAATCTTACTTTGGAGTAAAAGGGTTGACTGCTTACGAATTAAACAGGAAATGTAATAACCGCGTGTTATACTAATTATGATAAACTAGTTTCTGCCCGCGACTTCGTCCGCATTGACTTTAGACAGGAACCTAACATTTTTCCGGCATACAAAGTATCCTATGTGTTAATCCAAGTAATAAACTTACTTCCTAAGGTTTTTGTGTGATCGAGTAACAAACATCCAAACATCTAAACATACAAAACTTGCAAATAACAATATTAATAGGAGAAGTTTCATAATAGTGTTTCTTTTTCTTAACTATGTACAACAAAAGATTCCTAGTTCGCTATGAAGAAGGCTGAGGTATGTGAGTCTTTTACCGGACTAAAACCCACAGTATAAAGACCTCCTTTCACATAGTAGGTACTCTGAGATCTCCTAGTAGAACGGTGCAAATTTTTTTCCCAGCTTTCTTCCTCTATCACTAAACCATCTGTCCTACTCTGTAGTCAGACGGGAAATTAAGGCGCTTTTTGTCTCCTTTTCGTTTCTTACTTTTTCACTATTCAACAACAAAACGTGGATGGTAATAGCGAAAAATGCAACAGCAGCTTTGTCCAAAAGAATTGAATTAAAAAGGCGACTGAGAATTCCTCTTGTTTTCGCGTAGCTCGCCCGAATGCCCGCAAATGGACAATTAGCCGCTCGCGAGACGAATAAAAGCAAGCGTACTTGGTTTTTAGCGAAAACATTGTAATTTTTGGCGAACACAATAATAATCTTGGCTTTTTATTTGGTGAAGTGGTTATGCGGTTGGGATAGTGGCGGACTACGACGCCGGAAATGTAGTTTTTTTTTTTTATAAAAAGTAGTTAGTTTGATTCATGTTCAGCTGTGAAAATTTTAGGAACCCGCAAATATATTGCTCTACAATACAAATCTACGGCCTCAGTTTAAGTACCGCTTCTGGTATACATAAAATATCTAGCTTGTCTTAAACTATAGTCGCCAAAACTCATTACAAACTTGAACAATTCGTTCCAAAGCAAAAATGTTATATAAAAATTTTGAATTTTTGACGTTCATATTTACTATAACTTAACTGCTAATTCTGATTTATGTAATTTTAGTCTCTACATTAATTTATAGCATCCCTTTCCAAGTCACGGGTGAAATCTGGAACGTACTGCATCACAAAGCTGGCGTGGCGATATTTGGGTGAGACCGATGTTTGGTTTATCCTGTAGTAGACCATACTAAGCCTAAATTCCCCAAGTGGAAGTAGCAGAAGTGAAGTGTATGATAAAGTTAATTTTGTAGTTCCGACATAAATCACAAGAAAATTACATCGTTTTTATTGCCCTAAACTGGGAGTTATTCCTGTGTCATGTGTCTACAGACATTTTCATCAGTTAGTCATAGAACTTCACGAACACAAATTATGAAACCAAAGCATTGTAGGTCACAGTAAGATATTTGCAATGTTTTTGTTTCTTGATCAACTTACTTACCTAGCGTCTTAAGGACTTAACGATTACAGCTTCTAATGGAACCTACAAACTTTTATGCCTCAAGTAAAAGTTAAACTGACCCAAGAATCCGAAAAGCTTTCATCAAAAATTCTATATTTCCTTAATATAGTTCAAAACTGTGAGATTCGAACTAACACTTTTTTAACTTGTTTTTCTTTCAGAAACAGTGAATGAATATTTTAAGGCAGAAAAAAGATAACACCTTATTGTATACATAAAACAGGAAATACAAGATAATGAATTGCAAGTTCGTCTAGCAATGGACGGTTATATCAGTAATAGTGATCTCTTCCAGACGACCTTTATTTAGAAATCAAGAAATGGCGCTAATTCTTGAACAGGTTTTTTATAAAAAAAAGATGGTTATACAGCTGTAGGTTGAGAGAAAGTGTGTAAAAAAATCAAATTGTTAAACATAAGACGTGTGTCTTTGAAAATTTAGAAATTCAAATATGTTACTTCATTCCATATAAAAAAGCATTATTTTGCGTACCCAAATGAGATCTTTT
The DNA here is from genome assembly GCA_905147815.2 of Phalera bucephala. Lineage (NCBI taxonomy): Eukaryota > Metazoa > Arthropoda > Insecta > Lepidoptera > Notodontidae > Phalera > Phalera bucephala. The sequence continues at coordinate 53,524,589 of LR990609.1, forward strand.
GCTAAACTTCCTAAACTTTCTTCTTAACCTTCAAGTAAACCTAATAAGAAAACCACCAAAATTTTATAAACAACAAATAATTCAAAGAAGCGTGCGAGTTCCATTAAATGCCCCCAGTTTTATAGGATATACAAGGTGTAACATAATAAACGCAAGACCTCAGACACCCCGATTAGAGAATTGCTTCATAAAGTCAAAACGAAAACCAAATTTTCAAATTTAAAGGTTTTTACCCTTTTTTAAAGCACTTTTATACCCCAATTAACAATGAAACTTGTACGTGTATGTGTGCGTTTTGAGAAATACGTTTTAGGAATGCGTTTGGAATCTTCTTCTTGCTATAAATCAAGAATAAATTTAATTTTTTATAGCTCACTAAAGGAATAAACGCATTTTTTGTAAATTAAAAAAAAATGTAAAATACATTAAATACATTAAAAATAGTTGGAATCGATTGTTACCGATTTAGAACAAACTACTTTCAGGTCTTGCGTTTATTATGTTACAGCTTGTATAAATAAAAAAAATAAAGCTCATCACGCCTATTCTCTCGAAGAGGGGTTGGTAGAGGTATACTGTGTACACCCACTTTTCGGAAACGATGTTAGGTCTCTTGAAATAGGGGGCGAACTTATTGTCATTATAACGGGCACAGTGCCAGATTCCGCATTGATACTAAATTTTTTATATCGAAAATCACATTTTGTTCGACTTAGGATTCGAACTCCATAGAACTCGTGTTCACTACACGCATTATTCAGCACTAAAAACAGGAGGCAGGTAGGCAGCAGACAAATTTAATTATAAAAAATAAAACAAAAAATTCATGATACTTAGCTTGTTTGTCCAAGCTTTTTAAATTTATCCCGACAGCTCCCGTAACTCAGTTATCTTTGTGTTACGCTAAAACATCGCATTAACGTGCGCCCAACAAGATGAAGGAAAAACAGCGTACACGGTGAATTTACTGAGTATAATACTTATAAGATCGCTAACTTCCTTGGATAGGTACTCTAGGGAAAACGTAATGGGGATGGCAGATTTCGAGCACGGGCAAATTTGAGTCGACAGTTTCATATATTTCATTATTGTGAAGCGTTTTACTTACATGGTTTATGCGTAGATAATATTCAATTCACGTTAAATGTACTACATGTCGTTTTATTCGCCGATGGACCGACCGATTAGATTCGGCGATTTGTATCCAAGAGATAATTTTTTATGATACAAAGAAAGTGAGATTGGATAAAATCGTTGCAGGGTAGACTTCTTAGCATGGATACGTTTAGAAATGAAAATAAACCAAATGCGACCCCTCTCACACCTATCGAGTCGAACGCTTCTTAACCTCGATGATCACTTATAATGCAGAGACCTATTATGGTATCAAAAATTCAAGAGACATTCACATCATAGTCGTGTTGCTTTTCAATCAAGGCTACGCTCAGCACGTAAAAATTTATTTTTGAAATTGAAAAACATATCATAATTAATCGTCCAAATATACAATATTGTAAGCAATATTCTGTATCGCCTCTCATAATAAAAATCGATACAAATAAACTAAAACTGTATCGTATCACCGGCCTTCATACTAATACCGAAGACCGTGATATCATTAATCCAATAAATAATATTTTAACCTATATCAGAAGCATTACTACATCTTCATATTCATATCGCTAGTATGTGACAGACATCAGTATAATATGAGAAGAGTCGAAATCACACCCCACCCTATGTTACGCGAGTGATGTAACCGCAAAAAGTGTGTTTAACAGTGAAGTAATATTTACATTGTTGGTTAAAGCTATAGTAATTGCAAAATAGTATGTCAACTTCAATAAAATCTAGAACTGTGATCGAAAGTTGAACTTCCCGTTTTATGAAGAGTGTGGCGCATAATCACGTTGATCTTTGATTTCGCAAATCAACATTAATAAAATGTTGATTTAAAATTCTGATGAACGAGCGGGATATTTGTATGATAAAAATGCAATATTTCCGCAATAATAAAAAGGAAATAATAACCCCCCTTAACATTCGGTTATATGTTACGTAAGTTTTCAATAGTAATTGAATCAGAAGTAACTGATGGAAATATTTTGGTTATACTACTAGTTTTATTTCGTGGCTTCGGCACTGTTTTAACTTTAACGCTCTTAGCCTAAGTGTTTGGAATGAGCTGGCAATGTGTATAAATTGGCGTTATATCAAAGAATCCCAGTAGAACAAAACAACCCAGCAATACTTCCCGAGATGTACAGGACGAAGTTTAGGGACACAGACATACTTCCCGTACATTCTGGTTCCTTGCCGTAATTTCTGAGTAAAATTTTGTATAACGCTTTTACCAAGTTAAGAATGAGGTTAATTAAAGAATGCACTACTGTGATAAACTAGTTCCTGAGTTAAAACTACGGACTGGCAAACGTAGTGTAGGATGCCCTCCGACTAGGTAGAGCAACAATCATTGCAGGTAAGAGTACTCGAGGATTCAATGGCATGGAATTAGAGGAATCTGTGTCCAGAAATGGACTAGTATATGCTGATGATGATGATTCTCCAAACTAAGCCAAACAATTAACCCCAAATGTTGATAGTGGCAATTTGTTACATCCCCTATACTTAGTAACACACAAAGACAGTGAATAACCACCAACACATAAATACCCCTCACAACCTTTCCCACGTCAAAAACAACCCGTAGCCGACCCAAAATACCGCATCCCATCAAACAAAATTAATTTTTTAACTTACCCAAAACATGTTTAAGTCTTCACTTAAACGTCGAGTTTAACCTGAAACTGTCCAAGCTTGTTCTTATACCATCTTAGATTGGCCACATCCTAACGGCCGAAACAATTCCAATTACATTCTTGGAGAGCACAAACCATTCGAATCCTGCCCTACCCGGCAGGATTCTGCGTGGAATCCGTAAACTTTGTACCGTCTTTAATTAATCTATTATAAAACTGTAACGGAACTGTGTCTGTACATTTAATATTATTTTTAATAAAATACCAAAAGATATTATTTTTTTTGGATTTATCATTTTGTCATTAGCGTGCCACGCTACAAGCAGTGAACCAATATAAAAAAGCATATGCATATATTCAAAACTGTGACATTCGGATTACAATCGGTTAAGTAAAACTTGGTAAAGGTCCAGCGGGAACGTTAAACTGTAGTACTTGTCCCATAACTCACTCAGCCACTAACAATAGGCAGTAAAAATAATCGACACCACTAGAAATTGAAATTTATTGATCAAGTGTCGAAGTATACATATAGTCGTAAAAACCGAAGTACGCCTTAGCAAGTTTGTTAAAACAGTTTTATACGTATAGGTTAGAATTATGTTATCAACGAAAACAATATAAGTGAAACCTAGGTTAATACGTGAATAATGAAGATTTACTTAAGTCAACCGACTAAACCTAGGTGTGACGGCACTTTAGCTGTAACATACATAACTAGTTGACATGATCGTATGATCGTGCCAACTAGTTGCCTATAATATTCCGGTGACTTAAGTGTCCCAGAAAAACTTGCTTGCCATCAAGGCGTACGGGCAGAACCGCGGGAAAAATCTAGTAAAGGGACGGTATCGGTAGGCTTGTAAGTGATACGACAGATTGTCGAAGTTGTATAAGAATGTTCAAGTTTTCGTTTGGTGCGTTCGGTGTGAGTGTGGGTGGTTCCTTTTGTTGGTATTTATGTGCGTAATGGGGTTTTCTTATTATAAAAGTTTCTTGTAATGTTGCGCATAATTGGGGAAATTGGAGACGAAAGAATAAAATTATACGAAATTTTATGCCAAAACTTTTATAACGAAATCTTACTTTGGAGTAAAAGGGTTAACTGGTTACGAATTAAATGTAATAACCGTCTATTATAATAATTATGATAAATAAACAATAGTATAACTGATCAAGCCGCTGGCTTAGTCTAGTGGTAAGAGCGGAGTCCTCTCTGCTGACTGAAATTTGTCGTAGATCTCTGTATGGGCAAAATATATATGGCACCTACAAATGTTTGCTTCGGTCTGGATGTTTGTTTAAGTATTGAACATGAAAGATGGTATGAGTTAAGGTTTTGCTTCTTTACATTGGTTTCTAAACGGAAGTTTCAACATGGAGATTATAATGTAACTAACCAACAAGAGTGCACCTCTATTACAAATGAGAAAAAAATGTAGTATCTAATCCTCTTGGGATAGCTAAAATGTACTCACATCCCTGCCAATTTCACCGTAACACCTAATGACTTCATACGTACTTGTTGGCGAAGTTTTGTTAGACTCAATTATGTAGATCACGTATCGTTCTATTTTATTTTAAACTAGTTTCTATCTGCGACTTCGTATGCGTTGACTTTAGACAGGAACTTTACATTTTTCCGGGATAAAATGTACCCTAACCCTGATCTATGTGCCCAATTTCATCCAAATCAATTTAGCCGATTATGCGGGATTCTACAACATCTAATCATACAAACTTTCACATCTATAATATTAGTAGGATAAGTTTCACAATACTGTTTCTTTTTCAACTGCAACAAAAGATTCCCAGTTCGCTGTGGAGAAGACTGAGGCATATGAGTCTTTTACCAGACTAATTAACCCTCACAGTAAAAGACCTTCTTCCACACGGTAGGGGCTCCGACATCTCCAAGCAAAACGGTGCAATATTATTTCCCCCAGCTTTCATCACCGCTTCTCTATCACTAAGCCATCTATCCTACTCTGCAGTCAGACAGGAAATTAAGGCGCTTTTTATCTCCTTTTCGTTTCTTACTTTTTCACTATCCAACAACAAAACGTGGATGGTAACAGCGGAAAATGCAACAGCAGCTTTGTCCAAAAGAATTGAATTACAATGGCGATTGAGAATTCCTCTTGTTTTCGCGTAGCTCGCCCGAATGCCCGGAAATGGACAATTAGCCGCTCGCGAGACAAATAAAAGCAAGCGTACTTGGTTTTTAGCGAAAACATTGTAATTTTTGGCGAGCACAATAATAATCTTGGCTTTTTATTTGGTGTCCTTTTATGCGGGTGGGATAATGGTGGACTACGACGTCGGAAATGTTCTTTATTTTTTGTAAAAAGGAGTTTGTTTAAAACTGTGAAAAGGTGTAAAAATTTTAGGAACCTGTAGTATGTGGAGAGAATAAAATTGCTCTTCAATACAAATCTATGGCTTCAGTTTAAGTACCGCTTGTGGTACACATAAAAACTCTTGCCTGTCTTAAGCCGTCGTGACCAAAACTCATTACGAACTTGAACAATTCGTTCCAAAGCTAAAATATTAAATAAAATTATTGAAATTTTAACGTTTATGTTTACTGCTAATTCTGATTTATGTAAGTTAAGTCTTTACATTTATTTACAACATCCCTTTCCAAATCATGGGTGAAAGCTGGACGTACTTCATCACGAAACTGGCGTGGTGATGTTTGAAGGAGACAGATGTCTGGTTTATCCAGTAGTTGTAGGTCACAGATATTTCCACTAAACCAAGCCATCATCAATTTGTAAAGATATTTGCAATGTTTCTGTTGCTTGATCAACCCATCTATTTCTAGCGCCTTAAGGACCCGACGATTACAGCTACTAATGAAACCTACAAACTTTTATGTCTCAAAGCTAAACTTATCCAAGAATTAGCTAAGCTCTCATCAAAAATTCTATCTTTTCTTAATAAAGTTTTAAACTGTGAGACTCCGACACTTCTTCGCTGAAATGTGTTTTAAGAATAGGGTATTTCATATTTAGCCACATCAAAGAAACTTTAAAAACAAAGAAATTAATTATTTTAAGAAGAATAAAGGTAACATCTTGTTGTATCACCAGATAAAAAGATATACAAAAAGGAAATGCAAGATAATGAATTGCAAGTAAGTGTAGCAATGGGCGGTTATATCAGTAATAGTGATCTCTTCCAGACGACCTTAATTTGTTGAGAAAACGAATTTTAGGATTACTCAACCTTCATTATTACATATTACCGTATAATACAGAATTAGACCTGAATAATATAGTAGGTATGTGGAATTCCCAATCGACGAGAGGGTCTCAATACGATTGTTTGTTTTTCAGGAATCAGGAAATTGCGCTAATTCTTTAGTTAAGAGCAAGTGTGTTAAAAAATCAAATAGTTGAACATAAGATGTTTGTCTTTGAAACTTTATAGTCACGATAGACCATCGTTGCGTTCTCAACACGATTATTTTTTCGATATGTTTTGTCCTATTTTAGCATTTCGAATATGTGACTTCAACCTATAAGAAAGCATTATTAAAACATTATTATTAAATAAATCAAAAACATACAAGTTCCATAACAGGCATCAGGTATTTAGGATAAATAAATTTAACAAAATAAACACCGTCACGCCTATACTCTCGAAGAGGGGTTGATTTTGCCTACGACACGACGATACCAGATACCGGATTGATATGAATTTCGTTACCGAAAATCACATTTTGTTTGACCTAGGATTCAAACTTCATAGACCTCGTGTTCACTACACGCATTATTCACCACTAAAACAAGGAGATAGGTAGCAGACAAATTTAATTATAAAAAATCTCAAAAATATTCAATATAATTAGCTTGTTTATCCAAGCTTTTTAAATTCACCTCGACAGCGCCAGCAGGAGCTCCCGTAACTTAGTTATCTTTGAGTTACGCTAAAACATCGCATTTACGTACGCTCAAAAAGATGGAGGAAAAACAGCGTACACGGTAAATTTACTTAGCATAATACTTATAAGATCGCTAACTTTCTCGGATAGGTACTCTAGGGAAGACGTAATGGGGATGGCAGATTTTAAGCACGAGCAAATTTGAGTCGACAGTTTCATATATTTCATTATCGTCAAGCGTATTATTTGCATGTTTTATGCGTAGATGATATTAATGTATTACATATCATTTCATTCGTCGACCGACCGGCTGATTTTATTCGTTGAATTGTATCCAAAAGATATATTTTTATGAGACAAGGAAAGTGAGAACGGATCAAATCGTTGTGGGGAAGCACTTCAGAAGCGTTGAAATTAAAATGAACCAAACGCAACCCCTCTCACACCTACCGAGTCGGACGCTTCTTAACCTCGATGATCACTTATAACACACACCTATTTTGCTATAAGAATTCAAAAAACAGTCACATCATAGTCGTATTGTTTTCCAATCGAGGTAAGTTCATCTAACAAAATTTTATTTTTAAATTGAAAGTCAGATCACAAATAATCGTCCAAATATATTACATCACGAGCAATATTCTTTATCGCCTATCAGAATAGAATTCGATACAAATAAACCAAAACCATATCAAATCACCGGCCTTCATACTAATACCGAGTGATATCATTAATCCAATAAATTATATCTTAATCTATATCATCTTCATATCGCTGGTGTGTGACAGATATCAATATAATATGAGAAGGGTCGAAATCACACCCCACCTATATTACGCGAGTGACGTAACCGCAAAAAATTGCTATTCAGTAGAATATCGAAGTGTGTTTAACAGTGAAGCAATATTTACATTGTTGGTTAAAGTCATAGTTATTGCAAAATAGTAGGTCAACTTCATAAAATTTAGAATTGCTTTCAAAAGTTGTACTTTCCATTTTATGAAGAGTGTGGCGCATAATCACGTTGATCTTTGATTTCGCACATCAACGTTTAAAATACTGACGACTGAGCCAGATATTTGTATGATAAAATACAATATTTCCGCAAAAATACAATTATAAGAAATGATAACCCTCCTTATCATTTTATGCTCCAAAACTACTTCTTTCGTCTTTATCATCATACATACGCCAATATTCTATAAGATCCTACAAGACACCCAACCAATATTCTTCAAGATAATTTAAGTTTTATGTTTTCTGAAACTAAATAGATAAGAAAACACAGAATAATTTGATTTAAAAGATCTTTTTAAAACAAGCTTTTTAGAGCAAGAATCACAAAGATATCGGGCCTCTTTGCAGCTTTATCATTAGGCCTTCAGGGCTAAATGATAACGCTGGAAAGAGGCCTATCTGGATCAACCTGGGCCTACCTAGGCCTGTGGAAACAGGGCACTATCTGGGTCCTCAGTAATTGTTAAGACAAATCCAACGAGCCCAAACACGACGGGGATATATTGCGTAGTTGGGTGGTTCCGTTGGCTACCTTCAACCTTATAGATCAGACCCTGATTTGGTTGCACCATTTGGTTGTATAGTACTTGTCAAGACCAATCCAACGAGCCTAAACATTAAAGAGTAATGTTGTGTAGTTGCCATGTTACCATACCATATTATTGCATTGTCACCGAACTTATATACGTATACTCAAATTCAGCTTAATCAGATGCCTGAAAGTGCTTGAAAAATGGATCACAAAATTTGAACCGGTAACGGACAGACAGACATATGAACAGTGCAAGCTAAATGAAATCATGTAAAAATCAAAAATTACTTAGTATATATACGAGGTGTAACATAATAAGCGCAAGACCGCAGACACCCCGCAAATAAATTCATAACGAAAACCAAATTTCTAAATTTAAAGGTTTTTACACCTTTTTTAAGCACTTTTATACCCCAATTAACAATGAAAATTGTATGTGTATGTGTGCATTTTGAGAAATACGGGTTAGGAATGCGTTTGTAATCTCCCTATGGCTATGAATCAAGAATAAATTTATTTTTTAGGGCATACTGAAGGAGTAAAAGCATTTTTAGCAATTTAAAAAAAAATTTGATATACATAATATTTGGAATCAATTCTGTTATCGATTTAGAACAAACTACTTTCAGGGCTTGCGTTAATTATGTTACAGCTCGTATATATATAAACCAAATACTACAATATATGAAAAAGCAGCTCATGAATACAAAACTAGTACATTCCTCTTTATTCAATGTTCTCTTCCAACAAAGTAATAAAAAAATTACAGCTTTCGCAATAATAATACCGCTTTTGTTTAAAATTTACACAATTTTACATAGATCTCTAGTTCGCTTAATACATATCACGGCCACTTTTCACACAACTGCACCCGAAAATAAATTCATGTTGTTTTACTGTTTTATTTTTTGCTATCCCTGTGGAGAATTTTTACGGGTTCAACTCAGGCCTCTTATTACAATGGCTCAAGGGTCGAAATAGGCGCATCAATTTGTGGAACTGGCTTAACACGTTTACGGCGATGGGCAGAATGTTCCCCCGGGCAATTTTATGGGGTATGCGCGATGGAAGAAATGCTTTTCATTGGATATGAAGTAGATATTTCAGTTTAGTGACTGTGATGTCATCGTATGCTTTCAGTATGTTTGTAAAGGGTTGTATGCTTTGTTAGTTTAAATGGTGTAAGGCTTTTATCAATACTTGTCTGTATATGCACGGTGTTATTTTAGTCGTCCTGAAGCGAAAGCCCAGGTGATGTACCCGATGGCAACTGTTTACTGGTAATAAAAAATAATAAAAAGAACATTTAAATAAGTAACATCTACCCACTGAACTATTCAAATATTCGCGGATCACGATGCGCATTATTCGTCACAAGATGCTCGAGATAGTCAATTTAAACATCTATTTATCTATATCATCACGCATATCACTTATGGGATGGGCAGAGAGTACAGAGCTCCAACAGTTTAAAGATGTCTAATTATAAACCCTGAAATAGTTCTAAGATGACAATAAAATACAATGCATTAAATTAACGCAAAGTATAATAACATACCATCTGTCGCAGATGGCAAGTGTCACACGACGCGTAATATCTCCATTACGTACAAATACGAAATTGTATCACTGAATACAAAGCATCCCTGATATAATGGATCGCGGCGGAACGAGGCGAAATTTCGCGGACGGAAGAAATTACAGAATTGCTTGGTTTGAAATGAAACTGTTGTAACACGCCTATAATCCCCAAGCGGGTTCGTTAGAGGTGTATTGTATACACCCACTTTTTACCACGATGTAAAGCCCGATGTAATAGGGGGCGAGGCTATTGCCATTATACCAGACACAATCCAAGACTCCGTACTGATACTGGTTTCTTTTTATCAAAAATTACCTATAAGAGTCAAGGAAGTAAGACAGGTCATTAAGTAAAAATCCTGTTGGAACTCTGAACTCTCTACCTATCCTGTAAGGGATCTGGTATGATGATATAAATAGACAGAAAAAATACATTTTGTCCGACCTAGGATACAAATGCATTAAATTCACGTAAATTATGATAACATACCATTTGTTGCAGTTGGCAAGTGCCAAACGCCGCGTGATATTTCCATCACATATAAATACGAAATTGTATGGCTCAATACAAAACATACCAGATATGATCGATCGAGACAGAATGCGGAGAAATTTCGCGGACATAAGAAATGACAGAATCGCTTGGTTTGAGACTAAATTCCCCAAGCGGGTTTGGTAGAGGTGTATTGTGTACAACCATTTTATGCTACGATGTCAAGTCCCATGTAATAGGGGGTGAGCCTATTACCATTTTACCGGATATAATCCCAGACTCCGGATTCGTACTATTTTTTTCTATAAAGAACTACCTATGAGAGTGAAGGAAGAAAGATGGTTCACTAAAGAAAGAACCTGTTAGAACTTTGTACTCTCGGCTTACCCCGCAAGGGATCTGGCGTGATGATATAGATAGGTATATAAAAAAAATACATTTAATACGACTCTTACGAGGTAAGAGTACAGAGCTCCAACAGTTTAAAGATGTCTAATTATAAACCCTGAAATAGTTCTAAGATGACAATAAAATACAATACATTAAATTCACATAGCTAAAGTATGTTAATACCATTAATACATCATTCGTCGCAGTCGGCAAGTGTCAAACGACGCGTAATCTCCATCAAGTACAAATACGTAAATGTATCACTAAATACAAAGCATCCCAGATATAATGGATCGCGGCGATATTTCGCGGACGGAAGAAATGACAGAATTGCTGTTTTTTTAGTATTATTATAATAATATTAACCTATATTGTTTCACTGCTAAGCAAAGGTCTTCTCTAACAAATCCAAGTAAGAGAGGTGAGGTCATACTCCACCACGCGTACCCAGTGCGGATTGGCAGAGGCAGGTTTGTGGCCACCTGCTGTTGGCTTATAGTTGCCTTATCAAGCCGCCTATAAGGCGTCCAGTTTGACTTAATGACTACCACATTACGTGGTAACCGGGGCAACGGCTTAACGTGCCTTCCGAATCACGCTTAAATATGAAATGCCTAAAACGGTCACCCATTTAAGGCCAACCGAGTCAAACACTGCTTAACCTTAGTAGTAGCTTAGGAATTATAACAGAGTTGCCAATGTCAAGTAATTATAAAGTATACTGGTGTATTATAAAAATTCGCTTACCGCTATTAAGTACCGCAAGAAATAACAGAATTGGTAGGTTTAGGACAAAACTTTCGTTATTATTTCATCCAGCTGACTATATTTGAGCTAATGGCTAATAAAGAATGTATCAGGATATAAGGGTCCAAGGTTTATTGAATGCTGAGTCACATATACTCAATGTCTATTTATACAAAATGTCATTTTCTTTGGCTATTTTATCTATCAAAACGGGCTTTTTTTTTATAAGTGTAATATGCCATTTTGTCGTGTCTGATGATCAATGGTAGAAATCTTTATCATTACGTCAGATCTCATGCGGGGCCGGCAGTGTGTACAAAATTCCAACAGATTCTCAGACCTCTCTGGCTTCTTATACTTTCATTGAAATTGTGATAATTCTAGTCACCTTGTCTGATCAAGTTATCGATTCAATTAATCCAATCATCTGGTTCACCTGTCTGGTGGTAAGCCACAAAGCCAGTAGTCATGCCAATCTTTAAAAGATGCCTTTGTCCTGCAGTCGTCGTCGACTGTACCACTTGGATTCGATATTCAATGCAACTATAAAAAAGATAGACAATTGATCCCCAGTCGTTAAAACCACAGTTCGAAAAACTTACGTGGTCTACACCATTAAACGATTTTATAAGACCTATTCTCATTCTTGTCTCAAATGCTGTATGTATTTGAAACCACAGACAATAGCGTTGTTAATGCAAGTTGTAAAAATAAAAAGATAGTGACAATAAAACGTGACGCAGGTTTATAATTTATTTTTTATGTGAGAAGGAATATTAGAGAATTAATTTGGAACATATATTTGTATATTGTTATCTGTCTGTGATGGTACACTGTTATTGTTCTCTTAATACTTTGTTAATCGATTCATCGATATGACGTATTCGATTAATTGACCTTATGGCTTAGTACGAAAATAGGACGTTAGCGTGACACTAACGAGTAAGCGTGCTGTCACGTTCATTTTTATTCAGTAAATTTGTATTGTGACAAGCATAGCATATCAATTCACTAGCATTACGCTAAAGTCAATCTTTTCATGCTAAGCTCTCTGTTTGATAATAAAATGGACGATGGCAGGCGACAAGTGCCAATTTGTCAAAATGTCAATAATAAGCAACACCTAAAAGGATCCTAAAATCGCTTCATTAAAGAATTCCCGCCGTGACAATGTGGCAATTTTGTCATTCACTAAAAATATGCCGCATTATCAATTGAAATGAATAGGACTCTGGCGTTTATAAAACAACTAGCAGTTTTCCGCGGCATGGCACGCGTTCATTTTATATTTACATAGAACTACCATACACACTTTCATACACCATTTAATCACTTTAGATTCATAGATTTTTAAAAAACACTGAAACACTTATTTTTTTATGTATGACAAAGAATTTAAATACCGCGTTTTATGAACCTAATTTAAAATGAACGGTTCTCCTATACAAACTTTCAACCAACATTTCATCACCTAGAAGGATAAATTTTCAAAAACTCTGATATACGTGTTTCTTTATTTGAATAGAAACGCTTAAATATCAATTTTCATGACTCTATCTATTTTCATGACTTCCATACAAACTTTTGACCACATTTTCACCATATTAGAAGGAGAATAGCGAAAAATCCTTTCTTAGTGGTTACTTATGTAACTGTAAAAGTACGTTGTCAAAATTTCAGCTTTCTAGATTCAGTTTGGCCTGGGCGTTAATAGATCAGTCAGTCAAGTAATTTTATTTGTGTAGATGAAGGCGTTAGAAGTTGAGTAATCGAAATGAAAAGTTTAGCATCAGAGGAAATATAACCTTGAGCAAAAACACGACAAACTAAAAGACCGAACATCTCCGGCAATACAACTGTTTAAATGGCGTGTTGTGTTTCTTTGTGCTCGCACTTTTATAGCCAAAATTGGATACTTCAGTCACTGGAGAGCACATCACGTTGTCACTGTAACTTTTACCTCATCTTCCATCCGTCACTTCACATCTTTCTATCTATCTATCTTCAACCGAAAGACGTCCACTGCAAAATGAAGGCCTTCTCCAAAGATTCCTGCGACGACGATTTTGTGTGATTTCATTTGTTATCATCATCATCATCTCGGCCTAAACTTGTCCACTACTGAACCTTATCCTCCCCAATCGCTCCCCAGCGCATCCAGTGCGATGCCACCTGCATCCAAAGACGATCCTCACAAGATCGTCTGTTTATCCGATTGGCGGCCGTCGCACGCTGCGCTTGCCAATACGTGGTTTCCACTCTAGAAATATCCTAGTGGTTAGACCATTGGACTGCAAAAGTCTGAGGTCTCGGGTTCAAACGCACTTTTGTCTTTTCGAAAGCATGCGCATATTAAAAATTAACTATCACTTGCTTTAACAGTGACGGAAAACATCCTGAGAAAACGCTCGGGCTCACTAGCCCAGAGCGGGTTGGCGAACTTCACACAGATTCGAGAAACTCTTGGGCATGCACGTTTCCTCAGGATGTTTTCCTTCCCTGTTAAAGCAAGTGATAGTTAATTTTTAATATGCACATGCTTTCGAAAATACACACGCTTGGTGGACTATTGCCTAAACCCTCTCAGATTGAGAGGAGGCCCGTGCCCAACGGCGGCACAGTTTCTTAACATGGCTAATATTATCTTTCTCTCCCAGCGCCCGTCCGATCTTCGCGCTATGAGGCTCGCCCATTGCCACTTTAGCTTACTAATCCTATGAGCTATGTCGGTGACCTTGGTTCTCCTACAAATCTCCTTATTCTTGATTCGATCACGTAGAGAAACGCCGAGCATAGTTCTTTCCATAGCTCGTTGGGCAAATCTGAGCTTTTTTATGAGACTTATTGTAAGCACCTGTTGTAATCTTCATTTTTATTTAGTAAAAATTCGTAAAGTAAAAAGGATGGCATGTCAACTCGATAGCGTTACGCTAATATCAATTTGTTCATGCTAAGCCCTTAAAATAGACATTAAATTCGCTAAAATTGTGACATACACCTTTACCATTGCCAAGATGTCCAAATTGGTTGATTGAAATAAAACTACTAAAATAAATATAGTAGCCAAAAGCATGATTTTATAACTGTTATAAACACTAATAATAATCCGGTCTTGGTAGAACAATTTACTTTATTTACTATAATTATTAATTGCATTATTTTTTTTTCTTAAGAACGTGGCACCACACTGGGATTAATTCCTGTGTCGTGGGTGCGTTTACAAACATGAGAATTCACATACACAAATACCCAGACCGGAAGAAATAATTGTGGATCACACAAATATGTACTAATCGAGGTAATAAACTATCTGTGTGCCAAATTTCACCCAAATCCTTTTAGCCGTTTTTGCGTGTTGTAGTAACAAACATTCGAACATACAATCTTTCACATTTATAATATTAGTAGGATAGTAAAACCAGTTTTGTTAATGGTTGGATAAAATAAATCATCAACAAGTTCGAAATAAAAGCGATTTAACTTCAGTTGTAAGCATACTATAGAAAATAATCAATAATGGTACAATCGTGTGTGTTCGTTGACCGTCGCTTCATCCGCTATGTTAACAATAGAATTAAGTTGCCTACGGAATGGTAGTGCAGTCTTCAGACGCGCAAGGTCACTACCGACTATATAGTTTGTAAGTAAATATTGAAATTACATAAATTTACTTTCTTTTTAAATGCGCGGCGCAGTGGTTAAGAGTTTAAGCCGCTCCGCCCACTGGGTCGCATAGTCGCGGGTTAATATTCCCACACGGGACAAATCTTTTTGTGACATACAATTATTTGTTTCGCTCTGGTTATTTGTGTATATAAAATTTTCATGTTTGTAAACATACCCACAACACCGAAACTAATCATAGTGTGGGGCTACGTTTAAAAAAAACACGGAAGTATTCATAAACTATCCAATATAAAACTTTATTAAAAAAGAACTGGAAACATAATGATCGCTTAGAACAATGCGGTCGAAAAACGAAAAGTCTCCTTACGAAGTTTTAACTTTGCCAAAAAAACACCAAGTCCCCAAGTATCAATTTGAAACGCAAAATACTGCTCACTTAAAACGTGCATAAGAAACGATAAAGACTGCCCCTGTAGCCGACGAGGCTCGAGCCTTACAGTGCCTTATTCACTGCCACCAAAAACACTTTACGAGGCACGTTACTGTAATTTGACTGAAAAATTATCGTTTAGTTATTATTTAGTTCTCCAGTGGCATACAGAATAAGAAACAGACCAAAATCATTAAGGCCCCTGAGTCTCCAGCGTCCCTTCAATGGGGAAGAGGTGCAAACAATCCTTGGGTGGAAATCACAAAATCTTACAAATGGAGACTGGAACGTCAGTAGTGGGAAAATACCAGTATTATGGGCATAATCACCGGCAAAAACGTGTGGTTCGTAGAAAGAAGTAGTGGCCCCGTAACATTAGAGAGTCGACAAAAATTGCTAACGCGGCAGTATTCCGTGTCACACAGGATAAAGACGGCTTCTACAAAATTATGGCCCATCTTCATTAGTTGGAGAAGAAGAAGAAAAAGATACAAAATACCATTACACGATCATTTCACTAAGGATTGTAACGCGCTGCGTTTGGACCGAATAAGGGCCTTGAATGAATTTTAAACGGGCACCGACTGTACCGCTGTAGACAATTGAAACTCTGCATTATGCATGAAACCGGGAGTACCAGGGGAACGATCGGACGGGCACACGCTAAATATTTGTGGCTTTAAAAATGGAATTCGTTTTAAGGAGTTTGTGGGTCGCTTTAGGTAGAAACTTGGTATTTTTTTACAACATTCTTTTTTGCTTACTCCTAGCGCATAGTTCGGGTGACGATCTTTAAGGCTTGAATTCGAATTCTGGGTTAGAGAAAGGGTGGTTTTTTAATTGAAATACAGTACCATTTTACCGTGGTTACCCCCATGATTGCGAGTTTTGAGGATCGCAGCTTAAGGATATTTTCCCTAGTTTTTATAAAATTTTGGAATATATTATTTAAATTATATTACTTAAATAATATATTTGAATGTGAAGAAAACCAAAATTGTGGTATTTGAATGGGCAGAAACTAGAACGAATGCAAGGATTGTGGTTGGTTACGATGTGTTGGAGCAAGTGAATGAGTTTGTATATCTTGGATGCGCCTTCAGTAAGGATGGAAAATACACGGCTGATACAGAAAAAAGAGTGAATGCAGGGAATAGTGTGAATGGTGTGATGGGAAAGCTACTTGGGAGCCGGCACTTAAGCCAAAAGGCGCAGCTGCGGCCCATAAGGGAGTGCTTGTCCCAACACACGTTGGGTATGTAGGAAGGTGAACGAAAGCAGGATAAATGCGGTCGGAATGAGAACTCTGCGGAAGATATTCGGAGTCAAGCTGACCGACCGTGTATGCAAAAGCGTAGTAAGAAAGTGTGTAAATATTACACACTTTACGTAAAGATAGTATCGGTGTAAAGATGAGAAAGGGTATGCTCCGTTGGTTCGGGCATATAGAGAGAACGACGGAAGAAAGAATGACCAAACAAATATACAATGCGAAAGTGGAAGGATATAGGTACTGGAGAAGACTTAGTCTATCTTACCATGAGTAAATAGACCGTGTCTTATCTGAAGGGCAAGTCAAGAGTCTCCGTAACCGGCGAGCATGTATGAGACGAACTATGAGAGTGGAGGAATCCAGAGAGGTATGTAAGGAAAAAACCTGTTGGAACCCTGTATAGATAGCTAAAGATAAATAATGTGTGATTTAATCGCTTTGTGGTGTATAGTTGCCTGCACTAGTATGTGCACAAACTATAAATTAAAAATCCAACCATTCATTAATGCCTCTATCATGTATACTTAACGAAATTATTTTAATACACTTGTATTTTTTATTTATTTATATAAGGATCGCCAATTGTCTCATTAACATCCTGTCACGTGCTCCCTCAATTAAAGGCAATCACAGCTAACAATTAAGTAATAAACGTCAAAATCTTATATTAAATAGTTATAATAAAAATGTTAAAATAATAAAAAAAAAAAGGAAATGAAAGAAATAATGTCTCCAATTCATCACAATTAAAACAATAAACAATAAATCAATCGATAACCAAGATACATAATTTATTATAATATTTTTTAAAATAATACGAAGATGATAATGTTAATAATAATATAAAGATTTATATACAAGGTGTAACATAATAAACGCAAGACCTCAGACACCCCGATTAGAGAATTGCTTCATAAATTCAAAACGAAAACCAAATTTCCAAATTTAAAGGTTTTCACCCCTTTTTTAAGCACTTTTATACCCCAATTAACAATGAAACTTGTAAGTGTGCATTTTGAGAAAAACGGGTTAGGAATGCATTTGTAATCTCCTTATTGCTATGAATCAAGAATAAATTTAGCTTTTTATAGCGCACTGAAGGAGTAAAAGCAATTTTTGAAAATTAAGAAAAAATGTAACGTACATTAAAAAGTTGGAGTCAATTCAGTTATCGATTTAGAACAAACTATTCAGGTCTTGCGTTTATTATGTTACAGCTTGTATATGCATATCACACAGAGCAATTTGTAGAATTTAATAATAAAAATAATAATACAACATTAAAATTAAAAGCTTTTTACAAAAAGGAAAACTGACCTCTAAAAGCAAAAAATAAATATTTGAAGTCGGTGTTGGTTGGTGTAGTCTGTTAATTTATTTTTTGCTTTTTGAAGTCGGTTTTCCTTTTTTTTAAAAGTTTTTTATTTTACAATTTTTAGTGATGAGTGAATTAATTATTATTATTTATATACCTCCTTTATATTAGCCTACTTATTTATACAGTGAGGTACCAACAAGATGGATATAAAACTCATAATAACAGAATTTTCACATTCATGCTGTTTGCCGTATAGGAAACCCCTTTTTTTTTTTTTTTTTTTTACGGGGGGAAATGCCTAGCGCATACCCCCGGGCCGAGGGCACGGCCCGGGTGGTTATGTGGGGCTCGCACCCACTAAAACCCCCCGGCGTCCTACTGCCCTTTTGCCGGGCCACAGGAATCGTCACTGGCATGACCTCTGTGGCACCGGCGGGCTCGGTCCGCAGTTACGCGTGGACCTCGACAAATGTAGGGGGGAGTTCGGTCTCCCCCTACCGCCTGTTGGAGGCTGCGTGGACGCAGCGCTATAACGACGCGGGCCTGCTATGTGCTAGGGCACCGGGGTGCCCCCCCCGACGCCTGCAGGCCGAGATTACGGTGGGCGAAGGTCGTTCCGGGCGTAGTCCCTGCGCCTTCGCCCAACGCGCCGTCTGCGAGCGGGATTGGAGGACGTCTCCTCCCTCACCCGCTCTGCCTCCTCCTTCGCGGACATGACGGCCTCGCAAAAGGCCGCCATTGCCGCCCAGGCGCTCTCGCTCCCAACCATGGATGATATCACGGTCGGGAGCGACAGCGCCTGTACCCCTGCACCGAGCGCTCCGGCGAGCCGGCGCCGCTCGGCATCCCATGCCGGGCACACCAGCATCGTGTGCGCCGCCGAGTCTTCTGGGGCTGCACAATGGTGGCAGCGCTCCGCCTCCTCACGACCGATCCGCCACAGATACCGCCCGAAGCAACCGTGCCCGGACAGTACCTACGTCAGACGGTACGTGAGGACGCCGTGTCGTCGCCCCAGCCACTCCCAGAAGACCGGCAGCAGCGCAGCGATGACGGCGTGACCGGCAGTGTATAGGAAACCCCTGGGGTATCTCAAAGCCCATTGTCCAATACCAATAAAATTTAAATTCGATCAAATCACGGAGCTATGCCGAACCTAATGCAAAAAGAATCATCAAAATCAGTTTATAAGCAAAGTAATAACAAATTAAAAAATACAGACGAATTATGAACTTCCTGCTTTTTTGAAGTCGGTCGGTTAAAATTCTTCTTAGTTCTATGGTAGTGTACCTCTAGAATTGACGTAATACCCATAGTATCTGAATCTACGCATTCGTATTGTTTGTCGTTAAGGAATTCCCTGGTGTATCTTCAAAGTCCAAGGTTCAATACTGATGAAATTAAAATGGGACCACCTTGAAACTATATTTAATCTAGCGGAAAAAGACACATCCAAATCGGTTCATAAGCAAATAAATTATAAAAGAACACAGACGAATTATGAACCTCCTCCTTTTTTGAAGTCGGTTAACATTTTGCTTAGTTCTATAGTATTGACGTAACACCCATATTGTTTCAATTTGCTCATTCTTATTGTTTGTCGTTAAGGAGTTACCTGTGTATCTTCAAAGTCCAAGATCCAATACCAATGAAATTAAAATGGAACCACCTTGGAGCTATATTGAACCCAATGCAAAAATAATCATCAAAATCGGTTCACAACTGACGGAAATATTGGTGAACATACATAAAAAAAAAAGCATACATACAACCGAACATAGAACCTCCTCCTTTTTGAAGTCGGTTAAAAAGTAAAAGAATTCAGGTACTTATATTTTTTGACATAAACTGTTTGTAGATTTTGATTTGAAAAGATTTGAGTTTGTCATTGAAAATATAGATATTTTAGCCTTAGACCTAGAGGTCTAAGGCTAAACAGAGATCGTTATATAGTCTGACCATTCTGGTTAGGGGAGAGTTTAGTCCTAAGTTGGTTTTATGTGACCGCACATTGAACAGTTTATAAACTTGAGGTCGAGGTAATTTAGATGGGGCAGAGATGTTTATCCGCGCCAGCAACTCCGTATAGGAATATTAAATCCATAATTTTGCGTCTATCCACAAGGGAAAGCATTAAAGTATTTGAGTCAAGCTGTATAGGACCTAAGTTAGTGATGGACCCCAATATCATACGCAAGAAGACTAAGGAATCGCTTCTGTGTTCTCTCGACTCTATTTTTATGAACCTCGTAAGAAGGTGACCAAGCCTGCGAGCAGTACTCCAGGTTACTACGCACTAAGGCATTGTACAGCAATAGTTTTGTTTTTTTTATTTCTTGCAATGAAACTACACATCTTGGATGCCTTCAGTGAAATATTATTTAAGTGTGCATTAAAAGATAGTTCACTTTCCATAACTACACATAGGTCACGTATACTTTCGACTTGCTTAAGTGCGGTATTATTGATGGCGTATGATGTACGTGTATATTCTTTTTTCCTGGTGAAAGATATTTGATTACATTTTCTAGCATTTAAGAACACCCCACTGCCCACACACCAATCAGAAAACCTGTTTATATCTTCCTGGAGCAAATTGCAGTCACCAATCGCCCTTATTGGTCTTATAATTTTGAGGTCATCAGCAAACAGATATGCCGTAGAATTATGGAAGCAATGTGTTACGGAATTAATAAGTATCAAAAATAAAAGAGGCCCCAAGTGCGATCCCTGTGGAACTCCCGATGTAGCTATGAACTCATCAGACTGAGTACCATTTACTACCACGTAAGACCTGCGTTCAGTGAGGTATGATTGAAACCATTTCAAGATGGAGCCATTGGCGCCATATCTCACCAATTCCACCAAAAGCTTACCATGGTCAACTCTGTCGAAAGTCTTGCTGAAATCAGTGTACACAGCGTCGACTTGGATGCCGCGATCGATATAGTTGGTAATGGTATCAGTAAAGGCTACAAGATTTGTAGTAGTGGATCTATTCCGAATGAATTTATGTTGTCTCTCAGTGAGTTGGGTTTTAACTAAACTGTTTAGATGTGGATAAACTAGGGACTCAAATATCTTAGGGATTAATGACAAGATAGAAATTGGTCTGTAATTTTTAATGTTAGTTTTAACCCCTTCCTTGTGAATTGGTACAATTTTAGCTACTAGCCAAACTTTGGGAAACAGACCTGTTTGAAGGGATGAATTAAAAATGTATACAAGTGGGACAGATATTTGTACGACGCAGCGGGGTAGAAATATAGGTGGAAGGTACACAGAATGATTCGGAATTGGGGTATTGTATTGAAAGTATATTACTTTTGGTACAATACCACATGTATATGTTAATATAATAAAACACACACTATAGTTTTATACTTATTTTATGAAAAATATAATTTTACAGTCCAAATTTGTCTTTTTTGGATTTAATTCCGTTAGCCATATCAGCTAATTTGCAAAATATTAAAATAGCAGATAAGGACGAAATCCTACTAATATTATAAATTTGAAAGTTTGTATGTTTGATACTCAATCACGCAAAAATGACAGAAAGGATTTGGAGGAAATTTGGTAAACAGATAGTCTATTTATTACCTGGAATAAAACTTCGGATTCTTTTATCCCGAGATACGAAAACCGGCAAATTACGTGGGCAACAAGTGCCTGGCCATGCCGCCTTCGCCGGGTCCCGGAAGAAGAGGTAGACCCAAGAAATGATGGCTTGATGTCGTCAGGGATGACATGCGTGCCAATGCCGAAGACCGCGCGAAGTGGAAAAGTAGAAGCCAGAAAGCGGACTCCGGGCTCCGAAGCAGCAGCTGAGGATGCTAGAACACGCTCAGACGAAGAACTTAAACAAATTTCGAACAAATTTCCCATTATTTTGATACCCCATTTCTTAATTGGCAACACCGGCTAATTTCACCAACCTACACAATTCTGATACAATTTTATAACACAAACCGGTATGTATAAGTTTTTACGAGCTCATCAATATGTAGCTGTTCAAGTGGCACTGACTTAAGAGGAGAATCTATCTACCAAATTGGTGTATAAAGGACATTGTCGAAAATTGCCCCAGACCCAACAAAAATTTGACCCAAGCCATCATTATTTATCTATTTTATTAAAATAATGGCAAATATCCGTATCTAACGGACAATTTGCAATCTAAAACGAATATTTCAAAGTATTGTAAGTACTTATCGAAGTCGCCGATATCTTTACTAAATGTCAACACACACAGTATAACCTCATACGTATTAATGTTTACTGAATTATAACATCAAAATGCCATCATTATTTATCTATTTTATTAAAATAATGGCAAATATCCGTATCTAACGGACAATTTGCAATCTAAAACGAATATTTAAAAATATTGTAAGTACTTATCGAAGTCGCCGATATCTTTACTAAATGTCAACACACACAGTATAACCTCATACGTATTAATGGCTACTGAATTATAACCTCAAAATATTATACTTTTTGTTCATAATTGCGATTTCCCCGCCTGTCCGTTTAGACATTATATTAATAGGTGAAGCAAAAACTTTGTAGCCCTTTTTACGAAAATTGCGCGGACGGAGGAGTATGAAATTTACCACACTTATAGTTTAGACAGTGAAGAAGTGCAGAATGCTAATATTTTCTTTAAATTATGTATTAAAAATACATTAAATCAATAAAACTTTACACACACTACCATGTATTTGACACAATACACTTCAAATTGAGAATAGATTAATATTATTTGTCTTTAATATTATTTGTCTATAGTCTTACTGAATGTCAAACATAACCAGCAAACGATGAAAAAGTTTTTACATCGCTTACAAAGAAGTTTTGTATCACTAATTAAATTATCGAAATATGTATATCAAGTTCAATGGACAGTATTTTCTTTTTGGTTTCAATAAAACAACTTAAATAAAGGTATTCTTTATATTAATAATTTTTTGTTTTATTTAAATTTCATATAAACTGTTTGAAAAAAATAAGGCAAATTAATAGTGTAGCCTTGGTGAAATCTGTGATTATAGAAGTATAGTCTTTGACAATAGAACATTTATAATGTTCAAACTTATAATTTAAATTAATTATGGTCGAATTTCGACCAATGGGTGACCGCTAGTAATAATAAATGCCTTAAGAGAATTTATGGGTGATTTGAAATCATACAAGTATTATTTCATTGCCGTTGGTTCTGGGGCAAATCATGTATGGGCGCAAAACAATGTCCTTTTATGCCGTTTTGCTCCATCTAGACAAGTAATTCATCTAAGATTATTCCATTGTACATAAATAATAGAAATAATTTACTTTTCCAAACGTCTGGTGAAACATATAATATAATCCCCTATAATATTAAAAAGAACATAATAATATCAGCCTATACCGCCCACTGCTGGATAAAAGCCTTCTCTCACTAATCGAGGTGAGAGAGATTAGGCCATACTCTACCACGCAGACCCAGTGCGGATTGGTGGAGGCAGGTTTGTGACCACCTCCTGTTGGAACTTATCAAACCGCCAAAGGTTTCCAACTCGGCTTAACTACTACCACATTAAGTGGTAGCCGGGACCAACGGCTTAACGTGCCTTCCGAAGCACGGAGACGCTCGAATATGAAAATACCACAAACGATCACCCATCTCGGGCCAACCGAGTCGAAGGCTGCTTAACCTTGGTAATCGGTAAGAACACCGCAGTCGCACAGCGCTACGAGCGCCTCAGCTATAAATAACATAATGGACCTATACAGAATATTTTCACAAATATAACAAACAACATACTTCACCATAAATAGAAGCAAAACCTATTTCAACTTACCAAAACTTTTTATTGCCTATATAATACACTACTGTGGCCACAATACAACCATTCCGCAAAAACCCAACAAAACACTTGTGAGACAACTGCTCCGCTAACTCAATCTAACTTTAAAATAGTTTAGTTGACGACCGTAGAAAGGAAAATGGCGAAAATGAAATTAACATCGATATAGTTTTTTTTGTGCTCCGGAACTTTTGGGTACCCTGGTTTAGGTCTTATAAGTTTTTGGGTTGTAAAAGGTTTCGATAGGCTTCGTAACTTTTTCTGTTCTTTGTCGCAAAATATAAATGGAAATTTAAAACCAAGATATAAGTTGGTTATGTTAACTTTGGAAAAGTTTGGAGAAAAAGGAATGCTTGAAAAAATTTGCAAACAAGTAATCTTAGATAAGAATTGCTTGCGCTAGTGGTATTTAAAAGACAGTACTGATGGGGTAAACGCGAAAAAGTCGTGTTTTTGACTTCAAAAAGTATATGGATTGGAGCTTAGTATTTCAAAATTTGGTTTTTGACAGTATATTTTAGAATGTGATAACAGGAATACACGATTAAACGGAATTTACTTGAGAGAAAAAAATCTAAAGTCATCTCTTTTGCTTTACATTTTCTGATTCCACAGCGAAATGCTTAAGAGAACTTATCAATAAAATTTAATTAAAAGCATATCATATGATTGTAGTAAAGTTCTTGTAAAGCAGTTTTTTATTTCACGGTGTAGTTTTTTTAGAAAATGCTAAAATTAGTTTATGCGCATACGTTGTTTATTTCCTAACGCGCACTCAATATATCCGTCCCTTATATTTGTTTGTAAAGTAATTGCATCTCCATCACTCTCCGTCTCGATAAACGGTCGATCGAGGTAGGCCCACTATACAACAAGGAAACAGACATACTTGTAATAGAAAAACAACATTAGATATCTACAACGACGCCACAGTCTAATTTCGATTCATTGGATAAAAGCATATTATATATTCATAATGTAAATATAGTCGGATTCGTAGAGCAATAAACAAGTCATTATGGCATTCTTTCATCATCATCATCATCTCAGCCTATACTTGTCCACTGCTGAACATAGGCCTCCCCAATCGCTTTCCAGCGTTGCATGGCATTCTTTAGAGAAGCCTTTGTCCTGCGCTGGCGGTCTTTATTTATTTATTTATTAGGCATATCAACAATGCAAACACAAACATTTCTTTACATCATTTCATGGAAGAGGAAAAAACTAGTGTTTACATCGATTATAGACATGCACAACACTACAAAGGAAAACTAATATTAAAACAGCGAATGGTTTGAAATGCTAAGACAATGACGATATCAGGATGTTAGAATACAAAATAACGAGCAAAATATTTAAAATTCTACAAATATAACAAATAAAAATAAGCAAATTGACAATGTCAAAATTAGAGAATTTAAGAATATATATAATTATTGTAATTAATGTTGGTATATATTTAGAAAAAAAATAGGCTGATGATGACTACGATGATGTATCTTACAGTATTTTGGTTGGCATGTTAATGAACTGAGTTGTTACAAGCGTACTTCGACCCAATGGGATCATTTGTACTGCCCTTTGCCCTGGTGATATTACGTAGCTGGTGTCCCAAATACTCCCTGTAGTAGAGTGTGATTGTAAATTCGCAAAGAAAGCTTGATTATTTCAGTTTCTTTGCCACAGCTCCTGCATGTCAGGTCGCTGGATAGGTTCATATTGTATAGATGTTCTTTTGAGCTGTAGTGGCCTGTGTATGATTCAATATGTCGCCTTAGTTGATGTAAATAAATAGCTTACCTGTGTGGTGTTCTCAATACTATTAATTATTATAAGAACAGAATGGTAAATTACACTCCTAACTTCGAAAATTACCAGAATATTTTATATACATGGTGTTACATTATAAACTCAAGACCTGAAAGTAGTTTGTTCCAAATCGATAACTGAATTAATTCCAACAATTTTTAATGTAACTTACTTTTTTCTAATTTGCAAAATATGCTGTTACTCCTTTAGTGCGCTATAATAAATTAAATATATTCTTGATTCAAAGCAATACGGAGATTTGCAATGCATTTCTGAAACTTATTTCTCACTACACATACACGTACACGTTTCATTGTAAATTGGAGTTTCATTGTAAAAGTGCTTAAAATAGGGGTAAAAAATAATAATTTTCGAAATTGTTTTTTGTATTGAATTTGTGAAGCAACTACCTAATCGGGGTGTCTGAGGTTTGCATTATTTACGATACTCCTGGTATAAAACGTGCGCAATTCTCCTCCTAAACGGGCGTGATCGATATTAATGATTTTTTTGTCCTTATTGTTGGACCCGGCAGGTGGCGCTGTTATCTATAGCTGGTTTAATAACAACCAAACAATCATCGAAACTTGGGCTCACATAGCCGTACACGTAAATGAAAAGTAATCTCAAATGACTCGAATTCGCTCCTCTTTACACATACATTTTAAAACACACTTCTCAGCAAATTTCAGCATGAAAAGGGCCTACACGCTCGGTTACGTGGCCTCTATTCATGCGAGTCTTCCATTATAAAAGAAAAAATAATACAATTTATTAGGCCTTAGTTCGTTACGCTGTAGGTTTTGCGGCTGGCGCGAGTGTTAAGAGGTAGCGAGTTTAAAATTTGAGTGATTTTATTGGTGTTATACAGAAATGACTCTTTTTATATTTCTACTACTTAATAGCATCATACTTATATAATAAATAAGAAAGTAAACATGCTCGGTGTTTGTCATTTAACAACGTCTCCAGCTAAATGGATTTAGTAGAAATTTCGTAGAGGAATATACTATAAGTTGAAATAAGATATTGACCAGTGTATGTAATCAAAAAACTCTTTCAAAAAGGGAACTGACTTCATAAAATATATATTTAAAGTCGGTGCCGTCGCTTTAGTAGGTTACTTGGCACCGACTTAAAATATTAATTTATTGCTGTTGGAAGTCGGTTACCCTTTTTTAAAAGATTTTTATTTTACTATTTTAATAGATAAGCTAATTAATTTACTAATATTTATATACCTTTATTATATTATTCCACTTAGTTCTACAGTAAGGTACCTACAGGATTGATATAAAACTCATAATAACTGAATTTACACATTCGTGCTGTTTGCCGTCAAGGAGTCCCCTGGCGCATCTCCAAAGTCCAAGGTCCGATACCAATAAAATTAAAATGGGACCACCTCAGAGCTTTATTATATTCAATTCAAAAAGAATGATTAAACTCGGTTTATAAGCAAAGAAGTTATAAAAAAAAAACTAATTATATACCTCCTCCATTTTGAAGTCGGCTAACATACTGCTTAGTTCTATAGTAGGATACCTATAGGATTGACATAATACCCATAATATCTCAATTTACACATTCCTATTGTTTGTTGTTAAGGAGTTCCCTGGTGTATCTTCTAAATTTAAGGTCCAATAGCAATGAAATTAAGATAAAATCACCTTAGAGCTATACTAAACCCAATGCAAAAGGAATCATCAAAATCAGTCCACAATTGACGGAAAAATCGCAGAACATACAAAAAAAAAGAAAAAAAAGCATATATACGACGAACTAAGAACCTCCTTCTTTTCAAAGTCGGTTAAAAAGGAATAATCGCAAGGGAGAAGCCGTCACCCAATTCTAATCAAAAATAAAAGGATTATATTTTTATTTTGTGAACTATGGATGTCCTTTACTTAATACATTAAGCATACTCATAAAAATAGCTAAATTAAATATTAAATTAATCTGCTACATCATACCAACTCCAAAGAAAATAACTTAGATGAAAAAAGTCTTAAATGTGTATATTTTATGTCTGTGACTTTTATGTTTGTAAATGCATCTACAACACCATTCCCAGTTAGACCCACACTATATGAATACTACTGTATATAAATAATACTAATTAAAAAAATATCCGTCTCCGTCTTCCGCCGATGATTTGAGTCACTCCACCTCAGGGACCGCGCACGGAGCCGCACTAAAGATACACATCACCACGCTAATGGAAAACATCATGGGCTCTGACACCGGGCCTCCCAGAAGAGGCTAACTCTTGTTATCCAAGAGATTATGTAACATAACAAAATTGTCAAGCGCGAGACGAAACGAGACGTGAATTTGATATGATGGAATCAGGTATAGTGTGTGAAAGGTGTAATGAAACAGAAGCGCATCTTCTTTGACGTCTACAAAGTAATTTTATGGTGCAAAAATACGAACAGTGCGACAAGGTTCTTTTGGTCCGTGGTCAAAGTCGAGCCTAACGCTGTTATCAAGTAAAATGCCACTTCATGACAGTCGCAGTCGCCGTTGGCTATGATATTCACCCAAGTTTATTTTGAATTAGTAGGCATGTCCTAAAAGTTCAATTCAATTTGTTTAACTGCGTCCGCATAGTTATTAAATTCGTTTAGCGAGTGCGTCAACTCTCTCGAGTTAGCTTCACCGTGTGGACTCACTTGTTGAAATATTTCCCTAGAAGTAAAGCCCCTCTGTCAATGACATCTATGTACCAAAAGATCCTTGCCGGACTGTAGACGGATTTTTAATTTGACAGAGTTTTAAAAAATGTGAAATATTTAATTATCGGTGTTGATTGCCATTAACGAAGTTTTTCGAACCTTTTTGTATATGAATTATCCTGGTTATTTCATGAGTAAAAAAAAATAGTTTATACCTGTGGTTCCCAAAGTTGACCGGACCGTAAGCCACCTAACCAAATCTTCCAAATTCGGCACTCACCTAATAATGTTCATGAAAAAAGGGACATAACTATATGAATGAAGGTAGTATAAATGCGGTAGAAATGCGAGCTCTGCGGAAGATGTGCGGAGTGAAGCTGACCGACCGCATTAGCAACAGCATAGTAAGACAGCGAGTAGGTATGAAAGATAGTATCGGTGTAAAGATGAGAAAGGGCATGCTCCGTTGGTTCGGGCATATAGAAAGAATGCCAGAGGAAAGAATGACAAAACAGATATACAATGTGAAAGTGGAAGGATGCAGGTACCGGGGAAAACCTAGACTATCTTACCACGACCAAATAAACCGAGTCTTATCTGACGGAAAAGTCAGGAGTCTCCGTAACCGGCGAGCGTGTATGAGACGAACTATGAGAGTCGAGGAAGCCAGAGAAGTATGTAAGGAACGAACCTGTTGGAACTCTGTACTCTCTGCCTACCCCGCAAGGGATCTGGCGTGAGGTTATAGATAGATAGATAGATAGAATGAAGGTATGTTCAAACCCGAAAAAAACAGTACCAATCGAACATTTAAAACATACTTAAATACTAGAAGTGTTATTAAGATTTTTAGTGAGGAGGGTACATTTATACCCTATTTGTTGTTATTATAGCTCAACATACAGTATCATCTTCAATTTAAGTTACTTCTAATCTCAATTAGTTGGATACGTCCAATTTATTTTAGTATTTATTTTTAATATTTACCATAGGCGCTCGTAGCGCTGTGCGACCGCGGTGTTCTTACCGATCACTAAGGTTAAGCAGCGTTCGACTCGGTCAGCCCGAGATGGGTGACCGTTTGTGGCATTTTCATATTAAAGCGTCTTCGTGCTTCGGAAGGCACGCTAAGCCGTTGGTCCTGGCTACCATTTAATGTGGTCGTCGTTAAGCCAAGTTGGAAGCCTAAAGGCGGCTTAATAAGTTCCAACAGCAGGTGGCCACACACCTGCCTCCACCAATCCGCACTGGGTCCGCGTGGTGGCGTATGACCTAATCTCTCTCACCTAGATTTGTGAGAGAAGGTCTTTGCCCAGCAGTGGGCAGTATAGGCTGATATTATTATATTATTATTATATGCAGCATCAACTTCAATTCAAGTTACTTCTAATCTCAATGAGTTGGATACGTCCAATTTATTTTGCTACTTATTTTTAATATTAACCATAGCCGAAAATCCCGCCTCACATATGTATAGAGATACTGACGGGACGGAGGGCTTTCACAGCTTCAAACAGAGAAGGATAGTTATCAGAAACTGAAAGCCAAAATTTCGTTAACTGCTTCCGATTGAAACTCATTTTCTCAGTCACTCATTTAGTGGTCGCCCGTCCGTCAGCCGGGGCGTTAGTATCGTCCTATTTTTCAGGGCCCACCCAATATTCGCTCGCGGCCCACAACTGGGACCCATACTTTGGGAAATGCTGGTTTATACTATATATATTACTACCACACTATAACGATTATCCAAATAACAGATACATCAATACAGAATAGCCGCCAGCAACATTGTTCCGAAGACGCCAATAGATAATAGTTTTGTGCCATTGATATATGGGTCAAGTTCTAACTACCGTTTCCAGTGGCGATCAACAAATGAACGTGACGTAAGAAAATCTGCATTAGGAGTCCTAGAAATTATACAGCCACCTACGACGACAGTTTTCCTTAGTGGTTTGAGCTTTGACGTTGTAGTCTCAGATTCGATCCACCATCCATTTTAAATACACCGAAATGACCTATCTATCTATCTATATCATCACGCCAGCTCCCTCGCGGGGTAGGCAGAGAGTACAGAGTTCCAACAGGTTCTTTCCTTACATACCTCTCTGGCTTCCCCCACTCTCATAGTTCGTCTCATACACACTCGCCGGTTACGGAGACTCTTGACTTGCCCTTCAGCTAAGACACGGTCTATTTGGTCATCGTAAGATAGTCTAGGTCTTCCCCGGCACCTACATCCTTCCACTTTCGCATTGTATATCTGTTTTGTCATTCTTTCTTCTGGCATCCTTTCTATATGCCCGAACCAACGGAGCATACCCTTTCTCATCTTTACACCGATACTATCTTTCATACCTACTCGCTTTCTTACTACGCTGTTGCGAATACGGTCGGTCAGCGTGACTCCGCACATCTTCCTCAGAGATCGCATTTCGACCGCATTTATCCTGCTTTCGTTCTCCTTCTTACATACCCAACTCTCACTGCCATATAACAGCGTTGGGACAAGCACTCCGTTATGCATGGCCAGCTGCGCCTTTTGGCTTAAGTGCCGGCTCCCAAGTAGCCTTCCCATCGCACCATTCACTCTATTACCTGCATTCACTCTTCTCTCTATATCAGCGGTGTATTTCCCATCCTTACTGTAGGCGCATCCAAGATATACAAACTCATTCACTTGCTCCAGCACATCGTTACCAACCACAATCCTTGCATTCGTTCTGGTTTCTTCCCGTTCAAAAACCATAATTTTGGTTTTCTTCACATTCAAATGTAAGCCATTGTTCATGCAGTCGTACAATTAAAATTAATCTAGTCATGTTTCGAATACGACTGGTAGGTCTTAGGTTCGTAGGTAAATAAAAATTTAACACATGCATATAATATAATGTACATTAATAATAATAATATCCAAATAAGTTACACAGTATAATTAATAGTAGAGGTAAATGAAACTTATTATTGTTGTATTGTGTACTAGCTTCTGCCCGTAATTTCTCCTGCGTTGATTTTAGACAGGAATCTAAAATTTTTCCTAGATACAAAGTATCATATCTGTCAATTCACTAATAAACTCTATGTGTGCCAAATTTAATCCAAATCCCTTCAGCAGTTTTTGCGTAATTGAGTAACAATCATCCAAACATACAAACTTTCACATTAATAGGATTTGTGTTGCTTCTTATATCTGCTGTGCTGGATAAATGTTCTTCATTTCATTAATTTTTATTTCATATCATTAACTGCCTGGTTGGTCTAATGGTAAAGCGCATCGCTTTGTGATCACGAGATCCTGGGTTCAAATCCTAGGTCGGACAAAGTTTTTCTAACAAAAACTTCCTAATATGAGTCCGGAGGCTGAAATTGTGCCCGGTATATGGCAATAGGCTCGCCCCCTATTACATGGGACCTAACATCGTCGGCGAAAAGTGAGTACTCAGTACACCTCTGCCACCCTCCGCTTGGGGAATATAGGTGACGGTGTTTATTCACATTATTCATTTCGTTACAAAAATAAATCTAACAGCTATTCTTAAATTCTGATTTAAGAAGCAAATATTCATGCAAAATTATTTTCATCACTAAATTAAAGAAAAATCATGATTTAACAAAAGATTTCATAAAATATTAATTTTAGACAGGTACCTGTTAAGTTGGGTCTCAAACTTCTTGAACTCTATAATTGAAATATGTCTGCGTCTCGTTAAAATATTATTAGATGCTCATTTAAATGCACCATATCAAAAACTAATAAAAGCTTCAAGTGCTTTGAATTCATTACTTTAATAATAAAAAGCTTATATTTGCGATCAAAGCGGTCAACGGCAGAAGTTAAGAATCTCTGTGAAAGTTATTTTCCCACCGCGCTTTCGGATTTTTTTGCGCTGGCAAAGATCATAATCAAATGTGATTTGCTAAAGGCTATTAACCGTAACATTTCTTTGTTGAAAATAATACTGCAATTTCATGCAGTTAGTGTTTCCATTGAGATACAATTTTCTATTTGGTTAAGACATTAGGGTATAGTTTTGTTTAAGTAATGACGGCTCACTTCGACGTTTATGAGAGTTTATAAGCGTAGTTATATGGTATTAATCTTATATATATTAGCCATGTTTTAAGGTAGTAATAAATAAAGCAAATTAGTTTTATACTTATAAAATAAAATATAATATCAGTATATACTGCCCACTGCTAGACAAAGGCCTTCTCTCACAAATCGGGGTGAGAGAGATTAGGTCATACGAGTACTCCACCACGCGGACCCAGTTCGGATTGATGGAGGCAGGTTTGTGGCCACCTGCTGTTGGAACTTATCAAGCCGCCTTTAAGGCTACCAACTCGGCCGGAACCAATGGTTTAACGTGCCTTCCGAAGCACGGAGACGCTCTAATATGAAAATGCCACAAACAGTCACCCATCTCGGGCTGACCGAGTCGAACGCTGCTTAACCTTGGTAGTCGGTAAGAACACCGCGGTCGCACAGCGCTACGAGCGCCTTTTATACTTACTAAGAACCTATTGAAAGAATTCAATTTTTCTTTTATATTATCATCAAAATATTTCCAGAGCACAAATCATTTGTCGATATATTATTGTTGTCGTGACTCATCCTCTCACGTTAATCGTTGTTGATTAAATTTGTGTGAAGAGGATGGCGTATCAACTATAGCAAAAAATAGCATTACGATAACATTAATCTGCCTGATCGAAGTGATCTAAACAAATTTGTTTTAGTGTCAATTAGGGAGCAACGATTTAATGTACTACAAGACTCATAGAAAGTCTACTAAGAAGGAAACATGCCCACACTTTGCTTAGAGGGGTTGATCGTTAATTGTTACTTAATTTTACAGGCAGTTTCTTATTATTCAGTCTAAAAGTCTCCCCCAAAGACCACGGGCAACGGGCACGATACACGGTCAGTTTACAGGTTACAAAAAATATTGTCAGGCCTATATCCCCAGATCGGGGGTACCATTAGTTCCAATTTCATAGACGGCAAGCACATCAACGTAACCTCAGGCGTAAATTCCAGATTCCAGACTGAAAATTATTCCACAGGAAATCACAATAAAAAAAGACAAGTAAAATGATATCTTACAGTTCATTATAACTATAATAACCAGTGGTTACGTCAAAGAAAATCTTCACGGACTCTGCAAAATGATCTTCCTCCCCGGTTTCCTTCACTAAAGATATCTTAAAGAAAATGGGAAATCCGATATTTATTATCCAAACAAAGCCGCGGGTGGTGTCTTGTGTTACTCAAATAATGCAGGGTTACCAACATGCGGTCCTGAATTTTCCGTTTTTTAAGTATATTTTCAAGGGTAATGTAAAATATAAATTCAAACTTAAGTAATTTATTTTGTATAAGCCCTACGGTGGCACTTACAAATAGTCTATTTACATTTATTTTTAAATCTAATTTAACTACTAATCTACCACCGGGTGGGAACGCGGCCTTCACTTCCTTTCTAATTTTTTGAATCATATTGTGTGAACACAATGTCCAGGTTACAATTAAATAGATTAAGATCTAGTTCCAGTGTGATGTCGTACGAACGAGATATAAGACTAATGATGTTATTTATAAAGAGTGTCTATTTATAGATTCCAGATGGACCAGTCCCCACAAGCAGCACCCGTTCACGAATATGACTACTGGAACAGCCACTCTCCTCGACTATATTGGAGGGAAGAGAGTGACCCTCGCCAGACAGGCACCGTAAACACTGTCTTTCCTAAATACCCAATGTGGAGGAGGCGAAGGTACTTTCTACCCTCACATTTTGCCGTCGACATTTAGTCCGTTTGTATTAGAGAATGAGCCTATTATCATCAAATTAAGCATTATTCCATACTCCAAACTTTTAATGAAAATTTAAGGCACAAGAAGCGCTGGCTGCTGTTATTGTTAGCAATTATGTTAAAGTAGCGATCAGGTCGGTCAGTTTAAGATAGGTTTGTGGAATCGATTTCCATACTTCAGAAGGTACGTTAAGTCATTGGCACCGATCAGAACTTCGTGTCGTCGCCAAGAAAATTGGAAGCCTTATGAGTGTCTTGACAAATTCTAACAGCGGTTGGCCGCGAATCTGCCTCCACTAATCGGCACTGGGTCCGCACAGTGGATTATGACTTTTTCTCTCCCACTTCGGATCTGAACCCAGGACCTGATCACAAAGCTATGCGCTTTGCCACTAGACTAACGAGACTTCTAACGAAACCTTCCCAGTACGAGTCCGGAGTCTGGAATTGTGCCCGGTATATGGCAATAGGCTCGCCCCCTATTACATGGGACCTAACATGGTCGGCGAAACGTGGATGTACCTAGTACACCTCTGCCACCTCCGCTTGAGAACTATAGGCGTGACGGTGTTCTCTCTCACTTCGATTATAAAAGAACCTACGTATTCTGCCCAGAAATGGGACAAAATATTCTGATTTATTACTAAGTGATAACACCAGTAGAAGCAGCCAGCCCTAAAATTAATATCCTCATAGTTCTGAATAAAATATTAATCCTAATTTACTAGCAACGGAAAAATTATACTAAGTAATAGAACATTCCAGTTGCGTCAGTCGGGTTCGTTAAAATTTTATAAATGTCATGCTTAATATAAAGTTTGATACTAACCAGCAATAAGGTAGATGAATAGAATATTAATGGGGTGTTTTTATTAAATGGTAGTTTAGTAAGATTTGGTTCTAGTTTAAAGGTCTCTGCTCAGGAGAGGGACAGTAAACAGGCTTATATAAAAAGTAATAATAGTAGCCAGTAAAAAATAAGTAAAAATTATTTTTTTTGGATTTTATAGCAGATTATTTTTAATTTTTAAGTTCCCGACGTTTCGAGTGTTTTGAAGCACTAATTTTCACGGAAAGGACTCGAAACGTCGGAACATAAAATTAAAAAAAAACCGTGATAAAATTGTTTTTTTTTTTCATATTTTATATTCGCAAAAATCTAAGAATTTTAATTAATACATTTTGATTTATTGTTAAGATTTGCGGGTTTTATGAGAACGTTTGGATGGCGTGATTTGGATCCTAAATTGGATCACGTTTTATTAAGGTCTTATCACTACACATTTTGTAGTAATTAAGAAAAATGTCTTAACGTGCCTTTTGAAGCACGGAAATGCTACAAATGGCCACTCATCTCAGACTTACCTAGACAAATGCTGCTGGACCTTGGTAATCCTAGGAAATCGCAGCATAACAGCACTTCCATTTCATTCGCTTCAAATATAATTTCTGTAAACGCCCATTCAGAGAATTGCTGCTCACGTTTAATTCAGAAACTGTCATTTCAGCTTCTTAGAAAAAGAATGAATAAAATGTTTTCAGCGTATTTCTCACGTAGCTCAGACTAAAGTTTATGAGAGACAGAGTATTTATAACACGTTAATGACACGAAAATGATTATATCTATTTATTTATCGATCTTTGTCATCACGCCAGTTACCTTCTGGGGAAGGCAGAGAGTAGAGAGTTCAAACAGGTTCTTTCCTTACAGACTTCTCTGGCTTCCGCCACTCTCATAGTTCGTATATGCTCGCCGGTCACGGATACTCTTGACTTGCCTTTCAGATAAGACACGGTCTATTATGGTAATATAGTATAGGTCTTCCCCGGTACCTACATCCTACCACTTTCTTTTTTGACATTCTTTCATTGTATATCTGTTTTGTCATTCTTTCTTCCGTCATTCTTTCTATATGCCCGAACCAACGGATCATACCATTTTGCATCGTTACACCGATACTATCTTTCGGAAAATGATTATAGACTTGTGTATATTCACAGCACTACATAGGTACCTAATTAGGTAGGCAACATGCTATTATATGTAGTTATATTCAATTTCCAAAAAAAATTGCATTGCGCTAAGGATTTATCTATGTTGCCCCACAAATCAAATCACATGCACGAATATCCAGGTCGTCGAATATAGTCGTTGGATGCAGGACATCGGACTTGTTGCGTTAGAGAGCGACTGGTGAGGTGTATGTTACAATGGACGGGTATAGGCTGAGATAATGATGATGATACATATCCAGACAGAATCATTTGTTTCAGTCAATATGGAGTCCAGTGAAAACAAATTATTTCTATATCCTGGGCGCTTTTGCAAACATGAAATTCCCATACACAAACATCCAAACCTATACAACCGTTTATGGGTCACACATACGTTTGTCCCGTGCGGTGATGGAAAACATGATAATCTATGGAACCAACCACCATTCAATCCTGTGAGCAGCCTATGTCATAGACCAAGACGTCATTAAAAGGGTCTCGCACCAGTTCGCCTCCTGTTTAATTTAATTTAAAAGCGTCTTTCGCCGCTTTTTACGGTACCCTTTCACCCCTCAGCACTGGGCGAACTTATTTTCATAATTATTAACTCGCCCCCTTGTTCAATAAAAACATTTTTTACATTGTACATTAACACAAATGTATATTGTAAGCAGTGATAGCCTAGTGGTTAGACCGTTGGGCTGCAAAGTCAGAGGTCTCGGGTTCAAATCCAGGCACGCACATCTGTCTTTTCGAAAGCATGTGCATATTTAAAATTAATTATCACTTGCTTCAACGGTGAAGGAAAACATCGTGAGGAAACCTGCATGCCTAAGAGTTTCTCGAAGGTGTGTGAAGTTCGCCAACCCGCACTGGGCCAGCGTGGTGGACTATGGCCTAAACCCTCTCAGTTGGAGAGGAGGCCCGTGCCCAGCAGTGGGACAGTTTCATAACAGGGCTAATATTATTATTATATTATTATTATATTGTAATCTGAGTTTTATGTCACTGTGACTACAATTAATTTGAGTTGATGGCTTTAAAAGTTTTACTAAAACTGTATTTTGACATAGACTACAGGAGGGGCGAACGCGACCATTTTAACTTTTAAGGGGCCTACGGGTTCCGTTAGGCTACCAGGGGCAAAACATACGGGGCGAACGGGTGCAAGACCAATAAAAGATTGGTATGTAAATATCAAAATACTCCGTCTCTGTTATATCTTAAGTCTCGAAGTAGTTTTAAAACTCGCTGAATGTGTGAGCATGCTTTTAGAATATTGGTATTCTTGATCACGCGCCGCCTCCACAAGTAGCACTTAGGTCCCATTCTGTGCGGGACTAGTTGTTTCTGTATCATTATTATGTACGTAACAGACAGCTAGAAAAGCGTGTACTGGCGGATAAATAAATTCTTTCATAGTAAAACTAGTACTCTTAGACAATAAGGACTCTCTTTCTTCCGGTAAATGGGAATGCTAAAGAGTTATATTGAGGTATTTCGTATCATTTTGGCGTATCGTATGTATCACGTGTCATTGATGTGTATCGTTACGGGACTTTGCGACTTGTATGTCATAACCCTCAAGGGGTTAATTGCTTAATTATATAATGATATTTATGACCAGTAGTGTAGGAATTGAAATGATACATATCATATCATGATCTTAATTACAAAAACAAATGGTGAGTAATTTACTACCTATTCAAATTTTACATTGTCCAAATTAGCAAAGGTGTATGACTAGAGAATTCGATCCCGGTTTTTTTCCCATCCCGGGATTTCGAGATTCTATGTAAATAATATATACTCTCTGTAAAATTACTAAATGATTACGATGTCTTCATTTTTAATACAACTCATACCCTAATTTTGTACGTCATCTACTGGCAAAAAATAGCGCTCTACATTAAGATATCAACATCTGTCTGTACACACTACCTATGTTTACAAAATAAATGATTGATTGATTGATAATCTTGGGATTCCGGGATAGACCCGGGATTTTAGACAGTTAAATTACAAGTCAGAGAATAATATAAAAATCAACTTTTTGTTATTTTTTTAACTGACACAACAGATATATATCCATAAAATAATCAGTCATAAAAGTAAGAAGTTAAGTTTCAACAAAATTTAACTTAACGAGGTAAAATTCTTAAAACAGACAAACAAATGTTGTTAATAACACTCTAAATTTCCAAAACAAAAATCTACTCAATTAGACTTATATTCCCATGATAAACACGTTTTTCTTCTAAAGAGATAAAATGCTGCTGCAGTTACTCACATCTGCGCACGCGTTTCTTTTGTATCTGTATAAATTATTATTATTACTTAAATACTGTTTAGCCTATGTTACTTCTGGATAATTTAGCCTTCTAATGGTGAAAGAGTTATAAAAAGTAACAATTCTCACTGAAGTATTCAAGCAAGATCTTAATTGAATTCTTATCTCATAAAATATAACCATTTTTTTTGTTAGCACTGTAGTATTATGGCTCCGTAAATAAGTAATACACTGGATTACAAAAGGACGGACAAGTTTTATTTTTTATATATTTTTTTAAATCTTGTTTTGTCATGATATTGCGTTTCTGGAAATACTTTCTATCTATCTATCTATACTTTTATTTGAAGTAAAGGGGACCTTTTTAATAGTAGAAAATTATCACTAAAGCGGCTACGTGGGGAGCGATTTTGATTCCCCGAAATGTGCTCAGTTGAGAAAGACTCAAGAGAGGGGCTCGGCATTGTTCTGTTTGGTAAACTCGAAGCTCCCTACCGTATCGAAAAATACCACTACAAGGATGTGACATCACACGTGATGAAAGTCCCACATTCCTCAATAGTCGTCACAGAGAACAGCGAATCTTCTAAAAAATTTTCGTCTACAAAAAAATACAAAAACCGAATTTTCTATTATTATATTACTCCCTTTAATTAGCTTAGCGAATGAATGCAATAATACAAACGAAAGCCTAACGAATGTACCTAATCTAATAACAAATGTTCAAGCAAATGTCGTTGAATACTAAATATTTTAACCCAACTGTGTAATACGGCTAATAGCAACTAAATAAATTTATGTGGGCTTTATAAAACTCTTATATTGCCACGCATACAAATAAGGGTGATTAAAGTTTACGCATGTAGAAAATAAAGCTTTCCTCACATAACCGACGGAGCGCGACGAAGGCGCGACGCTGCCGGATGATAAAGTGCGGCAATGATCTTTTGGCACGTAGCCAAAATCGGTACTAACGCTGAAAGTCACTTCATGACAGTTCGTTAAGTGCTATGAAATTTGCCCGAGTTCTTTTTTTAATTAGTAGGAATGTTTCAAAAGGTATTTTATATTTTGTACTATAATTTAATTTAATTTACTACGTCCATATGGTGCAGCTTGATAAAGTTCGTCGAGCAAGTGCGTTAGTTTTTACGAGTTAGTTACACCATGGGAACCCACCTGTTGAAATATTTCCCTGGAAGTAACAGAATTTTACTAAATAACCCTAATTTCACATCATCGCCCCCTGACAAAGGCATCTAAGTGCCAACAGATCGTTGTTGCACTTTAATCGCTGTATGCGCTAAAAAAACAACAGTAGCGTTCCGCTCACGCCCGTATTGGCGTGTCGTTCTCACCGTTCTTCGTTTGTACGATAATAGGCGCTGGAGGCGCGGAGGCGGGCAGGAAGTTTATAGTTGCGCCAAGTGTGGCGAAGCTGTGTGGCGTCTCTCGTGCATTTCAGTACATTACTACTCCCCAGGCCACGATGGCGTCGCGCCACGCTCATGCCGCGCCCACCATGTGACCAGGCCATAAATGTATTATTACAGTACACGCCAATTAGTATATGGTAATTTGGGAAGCTTCGGTCACACTCATAGTCCCCAATGACGCGTAAGGAAATTATAGTCAACCTTAAACAACCGGCAACGCATTCGCATCGATGAATCTTACTCTTCTTGGTGTAACACTAGTGCCGGTGTACCACAGGGTGGCGTTCTATCTCCTTTACTTTTCGCTGTTTTTATTAACTCCATTCCCAATCAATTACGTTCGTCATACCACCTTTACGTAGATGATCTCCAAATATACACACAGGCACCATTAGCCAGGCTGTGGGAAGCTGTTAATACTATGAATCATGACTTATCTAAGATATGTGAATGGAGTGGGTGCTACGGCCTCAATGTTAATCCAACTAAGACACAAGTGATAGTTATTGGTAGTTCCAGACTTACTTCACGTATCAATTGGTCGCAACTTCCCCAAATTATTTTTAATGGTGTCACTATACCAGTTAGTAAAAGCGTAAAAGATTTGGGGATCTACATCGATACCAATCTCACTTGGAGTCCACAGCTGCAGGAGCTCAGCCGAAAGGTTTTTCCTTCTGCAGGTTCATTAAGAAGGTTGCGCAATTTTCTTCCAACTGCCACAATAATTGCACTCGCACAATCTCTTCTACTCCCTATAATAGATTATGCAGACGCCGACTTCAAAACTTTTGTATAAGGTTCATCTTTGGCTTGCGTAAATATGACCATGTCTCTGAATTTCGTACAAAGCTCAAGTGGCTGCCAATTCGCCTTCGCCGGAGTGCTCATATATTATCGCTTCTGTACAGTGTCCTGTATAATCCGATAACTCCCTCTTACCTCAAAGATCGATTTGAGTTTCTTCATGAGACACACTCGAAGTTCCTGAGATCATCGGAAAATCTAAAACTGAAAATGCCGATGCATTCCACAAATTTCTTCGATAAATCCTTTACCATTCAAGCCGTCCGTCTGTGGAATGCATTGCCAGTGTCAGTTAGACGTGCAAAGTGATCTGTCAATATAATAATAATAATTATTATTAAAAATTAATTATCCAAGTGATAATATTATTTAACGGTGAAGGAAAACATCGTGAGGAAACCTGCATGCCTAAGAGTTTCTCGAAGGTGTGTGAAGTTCGCCAACCCGCACTGGGCCAGCGTGGTGGACTATGGCCTAAACCCTCTCAGTTTGAGAGGAGGCCCGTGCCCAACAGATCTGTCAATAATATGATTATTTGCTATTTATCTTTATCTGTGTTTAGCTATAATATGTGTGTAGTATGTAATAGTGTATATTGTAATGTCTGTATATATATGTCGACGAAAGACCGTCAAAATAGTAAATTAGCTGAATGTGCCAATGACTTATTTATCATTTATTATGTTTAGTTTTTGTTAATTGTGATTATTAAGTGATTATTATGTTTTCAATGTGGGTTTAAATCGCATCCGGTTAAAATAAGGAGTTATAACCTATTATCAGACTGTTGACTCACTATTGTTTAAATATTGATTGTAAAAATAATGAGTCAATGCTAAATTCATGTTGTGGTTTTTAAACAATAATGAGTTAGTATCTAGGTGTCTTTATAAACATTAAAACAATCACAACAATTGATTATTAAAATAATTAAAAGAGTCGAAAACTTTGGTGTTGTAGGCGTTTAAATGTTTTAAGCTGAATCAAAATATTTTAGTGTTAGAAATAACTTATTAAATTATCTAAAGAATCAATGTAAGCAAATAATTAATTATAGACTAAGTTTATTAAGAATTGTATTACAATATTGAAAGTGTATTGAATTCACAACGCCATTTTGAAAACTTATATTGTGGGTCGGTTGTGAAGACACATTATGGTGAGGACTTTGCTCGAGGAAGGCCGTTCCTTGGAGCACCGTGTGAGTTATCATAATTATCTTCAATATATTAAAACTGTGACTAGGATATTGCTGTTGTGCTATTAAAATAATTATAAGTGTTTTATAAGGTGTTTCGTTATTTGCAAATGAGTGAGCCTGATAATAATGATAGTGGCGTCGGCTCTGCTGACGCCACTGTTTTTGCACGGCCAGCTGATCTTTATGCCACGACATCAGAAGTGGGATCACG
This sequence comes from Phalera bucephala, assembly GCA_905147815.2. Taxonomy (NCBI): domain Eukaryota; kingdom Metazoa; phylum Arthropoda; class Insecta; order Lepidoptera; family Notodontidae; genus Phalera; species Phalera bucephala. The sequence continues at coordinate 53,566,738 of LR990609.1, forward strand.
TCCCACTTCTGCTCGTCCACCTGGCACTGATAATGAAAATATTGCTTCTGTTGGCACCGTGCCAGTAGAGTTTTTCACACAGATGTTGCAAATGATGAAACACGTGTCTGATCGGATGGCGGTACAATCAGACTCTAAGATCAAAATTAATGATATTTTTTTGCCGTCATACGATCCAGACTCAAATGTTGGGGTTAGGGAGTGGTGTCAACTTGTGACCACTGCAATGGACACTTATAACCTTCGCGACTAAGAAGTCCGAATGAAAGCGGGTAGTTTGCTCAAGGGTCGCGCAAGGTTGTTTGTTGACAGTGGGCTTGTATCAACCGCCACGTGGTCGGAGTTGCGTGATGCTTTGATAACTACATTTGAACCCGAGAATAGATATTCTCGTGACATTTTTCGTTTTAGAGAGCATTCATATGACAATACCAAGGACATTGCGCAATTCTTATCGCAGGCTTGGGTACTATGCCGACGTGTCACTAAGGATAAATATTCTGATGACGACGCCGTTGAGGCTGTGATCGGTTGTGTTGGGGACGAACGGTTGAGAATAGAATTACTTAATGCAAGGGCTACATCGGTGCCCGAATTGATATCGGTTGCGTCCTCCATAAGAAGTATTAAGCGACCTCATTCTGGTGCAACGGGTGTGCAACAGGGTCACAGCAAGCGATCGCGGTTTGATAAAGCGTCGTTGTTTTGCCAAATCTGTAAGAAACCGGGTCATGATGCACGCGACTGTCGTTACCGTGACAGGACTGAAAAGTCTCAGCCTCGTCAAGACGACAGTAAACCAGTGTCTCATAACGCCAATAAGCCAACCTGCACTTTCTGTTCAAGGGTGGGTCATACTTTTGAAACTTGTTACAAACGAGAACGAGCAGTAGTCTCTAACATTAATTATGTAGGTACGCCTAAGTTAAATTCAATGCCAGTGATCGTAGGGAACATAAAAATACTCGCGATTTTTGATAGCGGAGCTGAATGTTCAGTAATACGCGAATCCCTAGCAGCGAAACTGCCCGGTAAAAGAATTGATGTGGTTAGATATTTAAAAGGCCTAGGGCAATTTACGGTAGTCTCGCTATCGACATTAACAACGGTTTGTCTCATTAACAGCTTACGAATAGAACTTCAGTTTCACGTGGTCCCGGACTATGAAATATGTTCTGATGTTTTGATAGGTATGAACCTTGTCGAAAACACAAATTTGAGTGTGATAGTGAACGCTCAGGGTGCTACATTAGTCCATCAACCGGTGGTTTACCACATGCGATCTCAAAATGAGAAATTTGATGAACTAGACTGTGACTTAACTAATAGTGATCAAATTAATGAATTAAAAGTATTGGTAAACAAATTTGAACATTTGTTCATCCATGGGTATCCTCGCTCACGTGTTAATACGGGTGAGCTTGAGATACGCTTAAAGGATGATGGCAAGTGTGTCGAACGCAGACCATACCGACTGAGCCCGATTGGGCGAGAAAACGTTCGTGGTATTGTGAAAGAGTTACTTGAGCATAATATTATAAGAGAAAGTAAATCGTCGTTTTCCAGCCCAATAATATTAGTTAAAAAGAAAAATGGGAGGGATCGTATGTGCGTGGATTACCGTGAACTTAACAGAAACACCTTGAGGGATCATTACCCGTTACCAATAATTTCCGATCAAATAGACCAACTGGCGGGCGGCTTTTTCTTTAGTTCATTCGATATGGCCGCAGGGTTTCATCAGATCCCTATATCGGAGGGTTCCATTGAGAAAACTGCGTTCGTCACGCCGGATGGTTTATTTGAATATTTGACTATGCCATTCGGACTTAGTAATGCGGTCTCGGTATATCAGCGTTGTATAAACAGGGCTTTGTCACACCTTCTGAACTCAGTAGACCAGGTTTGCCAGGTCTTATGTTGATGATGTACTTTCAAAATGTAAGGGGTTTACTGAGGGACTATCTCACATCGAGAGAATACTAAACGCCCTGCAAACCGCCGGGATTTCCATTAATGTGGACAAATGTTCCTTCTTCAAACGTTCTATTGAGTACTTGGGCAATATAATATCAGACGGACATGTCAGCCCTAGTCCAAGAAAAGTAGAGGCTTTGACGAAGGCACTTGTTCCGAAAACGGTCAAGCAGGTTAGGCAATTTAATGGTCTCGCCGGCTATTTTAGACGATTTATTCCAAATTTCTCGCGTGTGATGGTTCCTCTTTACGAATTAACGAAAAAACGATGCAAAGTGGGAATGGAACGAAAGGCATGATGAGGCTCGAAATCATATCATACAGCACTTGTCTACTGCGCCTACCCTTACAATATTTCAGGAGAATGCACCAATCGAGCTCTTCACCGACGCCAGCAGCATTGGCTACGGAGCAGTACTAGTCCAGATCATCGGTGGCCGCCAGCATCCGGTCGCATACATGAGCCGGCGTACCACTGACACAGAGAGCCAGTATCTGTAGTTCCTAAGTCATTCCAGTGGAGCTTGATAAATTCCTTCCATACCGCATTACAACATCCAGGATGGGAGAAAACCTTACAGAAACTAAAAGAGTCATACTGGTTTGACAAAATGAATACGATCCTGAGAAGTTTCGTAGACAACTGCGTTGTATGTAGAAGTTCAAAAGGTCCATCGGGTGCTATACAAGCGCAGCCTCACCTGATTCAAAAGCCCACAGCAGCATTCCAAGTGGTGCACATGGATATTACTAGCAAGCTTGGTACGCGAAATGCTGAGGGTCAAGACGAGTACGTGATAGTGGCTATTGATGCGTTCACCAAATATGTGTTGCTTGAGTACTCAAATGACAAAAGTCAAAGCAGTAGTCTTGCAGCACTAAAGCGCATTGTACACTTGTTCGGTGCCCCCGTTCAGGTTGTAGTTGATGGTGGACGAGAGTTTCTCGGTGATTTCAAGGTGTATTGTGCTCGTTTTGGAATCAACGTACACTCTATTGCACCAGGAGTAAGCCGAGCAAACGGACAAGTCGAACGCACTATGAGTACACTGAAAAATGCACTAACCATGATTAGGAATTTTGAAACTGAAAACTGACAGACAGCGCTTGGAACTTTACAGCTCGCTTTTAACTGCACCCCACACAGAGTTACTGGAGTGGCGCCACTTACACTCTTGACTCGCCGCCAACAATGTGTACCGCCGGAACTACTAAGAGTTCTGGACAATGATCGTTATATGGTCAAGCGCGTGACTGGCAGAGGGCGTCCACGTAAGGTTGCCCACGATCAACTGCGCCGAGCACCACAGCCGGGGGAGCAGGAAGCCGTGTCGACGAATACTGAAGACAACTCTCAGCAACAAGGGGCACCCCAGCCGACCGATGAAGTATCCACTGGCTTGGCTGATGACAGCCAGCAGCAGCCTTCAACTTCCCGAGCCGTCCGCTTACCTGATGCCTAACCAAAAGGCTAGTCCTACTTGCATTTGAGATATTAAGTCTCTGAACAAACAAAAATCAAACTTACTTTTTGTCTGAGCTGACAAAATGATCAAAGGCAATCAATATAAACAATAAATTTTAGAACTGAACAAACTATCTCTAATCCTAGCCTTCCTTACCATTGTCACCTTTTCAGAGCCACTGGGGACCACGGTCATAACAATAAGACCTAGGCCCCAGCATCGCCCTTCCCTAATCCTTTAGAGCCCCTGCGGACCACGGCGTACAAGACCGCTTAGCACCGCAGCATCAATATCCCGTGAGCTTATATGTGACATTAGTTTTCAGAGCCACTGGGGACCACGGTCATAGGAATAAGGCCTAGGCCCCAGCATCGTCCTTCCTTAATCCTTTAGTGCCTCTGTGAACCACGGCGTACAAGACCGCTTAGCATCACAGCATCATCCTTATCTACGAGAAATTAAATCATGCAAGTATGCGTGGAGCATTTGCATTGACATAAATTAGCGCTTAGCACCGCAGCATCAATATCCCGTGAGCTTATATGTGACATTAGTTTTCAGAGCCACTGGGGACCACGGTCATAGGAATAAGGCCTAGGCCCCAGCATCGTCCTTCCTTAATCCTTTAGTGCCTCTGTGAACCACGGCGTACAAGACCGCTTAGCATCACAGCATCATCCTTATCTACAAGAAATTAAATCATGCAAGTATGCGTGGAGCATTTGCATTGACATAAATAACAATTTGTGCGAATATGTTTCGAACATATCAAGCACTGCCAACTTCGCTCACTTTCTATGTACAATTACTCTGTCAAAAAAATAAAAAAATATCATGATACGAAAATATGAGCTGATAACTTGGTTACTGGAATCAGTTATCATTTAATTTACACCGTCACGCGTATATTCCCCAGAGGGGGTGGCAGAGGTGTACTGAGTATATCATTTACTAATAATTATAACACACATTCAGCGTAAGCTACAAGATTTTGGTTGTTTTCTAAAATCTGAATTTCATCATAACCAAGTTGTTAGCTAGTGTACCGGTCGACGGATACCTAGCTCAGAAAAAATACTATTCCTATTTCAGAAACGCGACTGGTGCAGAGCACGCACCCCGTCTCGCAGAATGGCCGTGTCGACGAAAGACCGTCAAAATAGTAAATTAGCTGAATGTGCCAATGACTTATTTATCATTTATTATGTTTAGTTTTTGTTAATTGTGATTATTAAGTGATTATTATGTTTTCAATGTGGGTTTAAATCGCATCCGGTTAAAATAAGGAGTTATAACCTATTATCAGACTGTTGACTCACTATTGTTTAAATATTGATTGTAAAAATAATGAGTCAATGCTAAATTCATGTTGTGGTTTTTAAACAATAATAAGTTAGTATCTAGGTGTCTTTATAAACATTAAAACAATCACAACAATTGATTATTAAAATAATTAAAAGAGTCGAAAACTTTGGTGTTGTAGGCGTTTAAATGTTTTAAGCTGAATCAAAATATTTTAGTGTTAGAAATAACTTATTAAATTATCTAAAGAATTAATGTAAGCAAATAATTAATTATAGACTAAGTTTATTAAGAATTGTATTACAATATTGAAAGTGTATTGAATTCACAACGCCATTTTGAAAACTTATATTGTGGGTCGGTTGTGAAGACACATTATGGTGAGGACTTTGCTCGAGGAAGGCCGTTCCTTGGAGCACCGTGTGAGTTATCATAATTATCTTCAATATATTAAAACTGTGACTAGGATATTGCTGTTGTGCTATTAAAATAATTATAAGTGTTTTATAAGGTGTTTCGTTATTTGCAAATGAGTGAGCCTGATAATAATGATAGTGGCGTCGGCTCTGCTGACGCCACTGTTTTTGCACGGCCAGCTGATCTTTATGCCCCGACATATATGACTAGGTTTATATTATATATATGTGTATTGTAAATTATTATCAACAGTGTACACCACCAACTGCCCTTTTTATTCTTATTTTTTTTCCTTCCAACGGTTGTCTGGAAGAAATTGCTTTAAGACCGCCATTTGTACTGTTTTTGTATTTAATTTGTTTCTTGTATTGATTTTTTGGTGTACAATAAAGTGTATTATTATTATTATTATAACTAAGTGTTAGAAGATGTGACACTGATTATGGCGTAGTCTCTACCTATCTCTTTCACTGCATGGCGTCAAAGGAATTGAGATATAGCAGTATGTAAATTTAGACACGTTAAGAAGTCCATTTTACGAATATGGAGGTGTCTATATTTTAAAATAATTCTTCGTCTCATCGGGAAAAAACTGTAGAACTGTAGATCTTAGCATTTACTGTTTAGATAATTACTCCTTACATAAGTACTATTGTGATACGAATGGAAAGTCTTCTCCCATTTCAGTTAATAACTTAATTAAAAATGGAGTACATTTTTAATTAAATTAATAACTGTTAGTTCTAGTCTAGTCTAGTTCACCAGCTAACAAAAGAAGGAATATTTGACAAACGCAAACATAGCGGGTTGTAAAGGGATCCTAGTAATGAGGTTAGTGCAGATAAATTGAATTCTTCATGTTAAGCACACAATTCTTGGAGCGACGCGGTCAGAGTAGAGGCGAAAACCTATGAAAGGGTGGGTTTGTACTGAGAAATCTACCCCTTTTGGTGTTATTTATATTTGAAATTGTTAGTCTACTAAGTATGATAACATACAATTTCAAATATAAATAACAACAGATATATTATCATCCTATACTGCCCACCAGTGTGATAACCTAGTGGTTAGGCCGTTGGACTGCAAAGTCAGAAGTCTCGGTTTCAAACCCAGGAATGCACCTCTGTCTTTATTGCTCACTTGCTTTAACGGAGAAGGACAACATCGTGAGGAAACCTGCGTGCCTAAGAGCTTCTCAAAGGTGTGTGAAGTTCGCCAACCCACACTGGGCCAGCGCGGTGAACTATGATCTCCTCTGTCTGAAAGGAGACCCGTACCCAACGGTGGGACAGTTTCTTAACAGTGCTAAAATTATTATACTGTCCACTGCTGGGCAAAGGCCTTCTCTCACAATGCCGGGTACTCAGGGCGGATTGGTGCAGACAGGTTTGTGGCCACTTGTTTTTGCTACTTATCAAGCCGCCCATAAGGCTTCCAAACCGGCTTAACGACTACCACATTAAGTGATAACCGGGACCAAATGGCTTAACCTTTTAACTCACTAAGCGACAAATTTGACGCGGGCAAAATCATGCCTTATACTTACTAAGTCACAAGTTTGTCTCATGATATTACTGATTTTGTCGCAGGTGGAGCAGAAGGTTTAACATGCCTTCCGAAGCACGGATATGCTTGAATACGAAAATGCCACAAACGTTTAATCATCTCAGGCCGACCGACTCGAACGCTGCTTAACCTGGGTGATTGGTAATGTAGCGAGTAGGCAAGTAAACTCGCCCGGCACAACGCAGCACTGCATCGTATGATTGATGACGTCGAGTGGCGTGATCTGTTTCTTATCTCTGATGGCACGAGCTAGCCACGCCCATTATTAGATGGCCGCCTGCGCATCTATTGTCTGCACGCCGCGGGACAAGGACGACCACCTATGCATCTCCTGCGCACCCTTTGTCTATAGACCGTCCGCCATGCATACACTAACCCCACTACATTCGAAATGTGTAAAGCACGACCGCTTTCCTCGAGGTATATAAAAGTCGTGGTAATGTTGGGGCGCAGGACTACGAGTACTTGTATATCTTTTGTAAACCAATTGTTAACAATACCTACTTGAATAAATACTATATATTTGTTACTGGTATTTAAATTGAAGTTTGACGAATAATACCTGACTAGGTGCTCGTAGTACAAGGTTCGATTCCCGGGTACAGGAGTAAAGCTACCAAATATCGATAGGAGCGGAGTAAGGGGCTAAATACTCTTCAGTAAGAACCCCGTGGTCAGTCTACTAAGTGTAGACAATGATTAGAGGAGTTGCATGACCGCGGCGTATTTAATCCTTACCATATTTGAGCAGCTGCCTAGTAGTTCTAGTGGTGAATAATGCGCCTAGCAATAACAGGTCCTGGGTTCAAATCCTAAGTCGGAAAAATGTAGTGTTTCTATCGAAAATACCCAGTATCAGTCCAGAATGTTGAACTGTGCTCGGTATAGGACAATAGGCTTGCCTCCTAATACATGGTACCTATCATGGTCAGCAAAAAGTGGGTGTACACTTCTGCCACTTCCGCTTGAGTAATATAGACGTGAAAGTGTTTCTTTATTTCTTTTCTCTTCTAAGCAGCGTTCGGTTTGTTCATGGTCTTTCCATATTCTGCTTCGTCTGCAGCATCTGCTTCAAAATACACGTTAAAGTGTTAGTACCAGTGATCACTTCAGTTGGTAGTCGTTAAGTAGGACTCCTAGTTGGCAGCCTCATGGCCAGCTAACATATGCATAACTTACTTCCAGCGAGAGTAAGATTAGCTCCAATTTGTGAGCACCGCTAAGGTGTGGAAAAAGCTCATTATATCCTCAAGACATGTTCAATCAAGCAACGCCCAAGAACCGTTGTTTTCCGATGAAGTTGTTTTCCGTTATTTCCAGTATCGAAGGAAGGCACTGTGGTGGATTTTGTAGTGAGGTATAAGTCCCACAACACAGGCCTCAGCCTATTTTTAACGACTTCAAAATGGAGGAGGTTCTATGTTCGTCTGTATGTATGCTTTTTTTATGTATTTTCACCGGTATTTCCGCCAATTGTGGACCGATTTTGAAGTTTTTTTTTATTGGTAGAAGCATAGCTCCGCCAATGCCGGTCCCAAGCCTGGATGAAAAAGGAGGAGGGTTGGCTTGTATGAGAGCCGCATGGCTCAGCCGTAAAAATGTCAACGCCGAGTATCGGGCGGCGGAAAATAACCCGAAAACTCAGCTTAAATTGGCTGAAAGAGGTTGCAGCGACGTTGGTGTCTAAATTACTCCAAAAAGGACTGACTCACCAACCCGCGATGGCCAGCGTGGCGTTTTAAGGTCAAAAACCTCCATGCACAATACAAACGAAAAAATGGCCCTCAGGCCCCAGTAGTCCTGTTAGGCTTTACTACGGCAGCGGTCAGGGATCCAATAGGACAGAGGGTGCGAAGAATCTCTGGGGGAAAAGATACGGCTGCCAAAAAACCGACGAGGCTATCCATTTGGTTACGTATAACGTCAGAGCATTGCTTTCGGAGGAACGCTACCAGGAATTAGAAACAGAAGTCCAAAATAAAATCAAATGGGATATCATTGGATTGAGTGAGACTCGACGCAAAGGCGAAAAACTGGTCCAACTCAAATCTGGACATCTGTTCTACTATAAGGGATATGACAACAAATCCCAGGGAGGTGTAAGTTTTCTCATAAATACATCCATGTCTAAAATGCTAAAAAAACATCTCTGCTATTTCCCCACGGGTCATATATGCGACTTTTAAACTAAATAAGCGGTATTCACTTAAAGTCATACAAGTATACGCACCTACATCAGCCGAAGATGAGGAGGAAATCCAAGTTTTCTACGAAGATGTTAACTAGGCGCTTCGTGAAAATTATTTCTTTTACACCATCGTTATTGGAGACTTTAACGCTAAGTTGGGAAAAGGTATGGAAAATGAAAAATATGTCGGAGGATTTGGTTTAGGCAGAAGGAACTCCAGAGGAAACATCATGGCGAACTATCTCGAAGAGCAGAAGCTATACGCTATGAATACATTCTTCAAAAAGAAAGATCACCGACTCTGGACCTGGAGAAGCCCGGATGGCAAAACCAACAACCAAATCGACTACGTCCTTACTAATAAAAAGTACATCATCAAAGACGTACACGTCCTAAATCCTACGGACGGAAGAAACATAAATTGATCTTGAGTACAGTACGGAAAAATTGCGGTCCTAAGGTTTTTCAAAAACAACTTAAAAGAGGTAACCAACAAATCCACAAATTAACTTCTGGAAACAGTATAACAACTGATAGGGATGGAATACTGAAAGAAGTAGAAAAATACTATACGGAATTGTAAAGTTGCAAAACACCACAACCCATCACGGTTGACAAAAAAGACCCAAGGGCAACCCTGGCACGGCACAAAACTGACGACCTCCCCGAAATAGGCATGTATGAGATAAAGCACGCCTTAAAACAGATGAAGCGAAGGAAATTACCTGGCGAAGATAAAATAATGAGCACTTACAATATGGTGGTAAACCTGTACTAAAACAACTGCAGTTGCTCTTTAATAAGGTACAGTTCGAAGGTGCATCTCCAAACACATGGAAAAATGCGGTCGTATCTCTTCTTCACAAGAAAGGTGACTCTACCAAACTCACAAATTATCGACCCATTTTGCTACTCAGCCATGTATATAAGCTATTTACTAAAGTAATTACGTTGCGTTTGGCCGTTAGACCATATCCACACAGTGCGACAGATATTGGAAAAATGTACAGAGTATAATCAACCATTGTTTTTGGCTTTCATAGACTACGAAAAAGCTTTTGATACAATCCTTACAACGTTCTCAAGTAGACTATAGGTATATCGAGGCAATCAAAGAAGTCTACCGTGGCGCCACCCTGCAGGTGAAATTACACACGCTGACAAATCCCATACATGTGAAAAGCGAGGTCAGACAGGGTAATACTATCTCACCGAAACTATTTACGTCCTGCCTAGAAGACATATTCCGGCTCCTCGACTTGTCCAATAGAGGTTCAAATATAAATGGTGAACGGCTAAGCCACCTCCGCTTTGCGGACGATATCATTGTATTCGCAGAAGGTCTCGATGATCTGCAAATTATGGTTGAAGAACTATACTCTGTGTCGCTGCGTGTTGGTTTGAAAATGAACACATCTAAGACCAAAATAATGTGCAATAATAGCCCTGTAGATCACATCCTCGCACGTGAACAGAAAATAGAGCGGGTTGATGAGTACATCTACTTAGGACAAACCCTTAGTTTCAATAAGAACAGGCAAGAAACTGAAATGCTACGCCGTGTTCGATTGGGATGGGGCGCTTTTGGAAAATTGTCCGACATATTTAAGAGAAACATACCCATGAATCTCAAACGTCGCACCTTCGAACAGTGTGTCCTGCCCGTTATGGTATATGGAGCCGAAACCTGGACGCTCACAAAATACAACTTAAATAAACTACGTGTGAGCCAAAATGCTATGGAGCGAGCTATGTTAGGTATATCGCTAAGAGACATCATAATCCGGGAAAGAACAAAACTTACCGACATAGCTCAAGTGATAGCGGAAAGAAAGTGGAGATGGGCAGGACACATATGCTGGAGATCGGACAACAGATGGGGGAAAAGGGTGCTTGATTGGAGACCGCGAACCGGCCATCGAAATGTAGGTAGACAACCCGCAAGATGGACTGATGACCTGACGAGGGTGGCTGGAAGGGATTGGATGAGAAAAACGCAATACCAAAGGGAATGGAGTGCCATGGAGGAGACCTACACTCAGCATTTGGTGGCTACGGGTTGAAAATGAAGCATAGCTCTAAAGGGGTCCCATTTTAATTTTATCGGTATTGGACCTTGGACTTTGGAGATACACCAGGGAACTCCTTAGCACAAACAATGCGAATGTACCCTACTCTAGAACTAAGTAAAATATTAACAGACTTCAAAAAAAGAGGAGGTTCATAATTCGTCTGTGTTTTATATAACTTGTTTGCTTATAAACCTATTTGGATGATTCAGTGTAGCTCCGAGGTGGTCCCATTTTAATTTTACCGGTATTAGATCTTGAACTTTGAAGGTATTATATACCACGGAACCCTTATTTACTTTACCTGATTTACTTTTACTTTACCTGATTAAGTTTAGTGGGGATTTTTGAGGGCATAAACAACTTGGCTGTTAGTATCTTATCTTATCTTATATTGGCTTACCGGACCGAGGATACCTCTGGCGCACTTCGACCCATGGGATTTTTTGTGCTGTCCTTGCCCTAATGCTCTTACGTACCTGAGGTGTCCAGTACTCCCTGTATTAGGTTGTAGATTCCAGCAGGGGGACAGAGCCGTAGTTCTTCTGGGTTTGGATAGGCCACTCCCAGCAGTTCCATTCGCCGCGCAGCCAGAGCGTCGCAGTGACAGATGACGTGCTTCATGGTTTCAGTTTCTGTGCCACAGCACCTGCATACCACGTCGCCGCATAGGTTCATCTTGTGTAGATGTTCTTTCGTGCCATAGTGGCCTGTGAATGCTCCCGTTATTTGCCTTAGTTGTAATCTACTATATTTTAGTAGTCTCTTGCAATCGCTTTCACACCATGTGGAAAGGAATTCCTTTGAGTGTCGAAGCCCTGTGTGTGTTTCCCATTCTTTCTTATGTTGTTCTTGGGCATATTTAAAGAGTGCGCCTCTATAGGCACCGTCTGGTATGCCTATGAACGGTTCTGGACCAACGGGTTTTCCCATTGCTCCCTTCCTGGCTAAGTCGTCCGCACGCTCATTGCCATCAACTCCCGTGTGCCCAGGGACCCAGACTAACCTGACCGTGTTGCGCGCTCCACATCTGTCAAGAAGGTATGCGCACTCCGCAGCCAGTGCTGAGTTTAGCTCATAGGAGCCGACGGCCTTGAGGGCAGCCTGACTATCACTACAAATGTAGATTTTCTTGCCCGTGATTCGTTTGTCCAATATCTCTTTTGCACAAATGTTTATCGCATAGGTCTCTGCCTGGAATATTGATGTAAACCTGTCCATGCTTTGGCTGAGGCTATATCCTTCCGTGTATACTCCGGCTCCTGTTCCAAACTTGGTTTTGGATCCGTCAGTGTACCATATCATTTGCTCTTTGCCTTGCTTATTTAGACCACTTTTCCATTGTTCCCTGGTTGGGATGTGAGTGCTAAATCTCTTATTGAACATGTATGTGGTTAGGATCTTGTCACTTGGCTGTTAGTAAATATAGATATTGTTTTTTATTTTGTAATCCTAATTAATATCATAAATGTGCAAGTTTGTATGTTTGTTACTAAATCACGCCAAAACTGCTGAACGGATTAGGACAACATTTTGCACATAGATAATTTATTACCTGGATTAACACAAAGAATACTTTTATCCCGAAAAAAATTAGGAAATCGTAAAAGAGTAACAAACGTCTAAACATCCAGCCCTAACTTTCGCCTTAATAATGTTACGTTTGCAGGGTAATTAAATGCCGAATAACGTGCAAAGAACTTTATTAGGTGCTGTACGCACAAAACAGTACGTCGAATGCAAGTACACACAAGCACTAAACACACCCTAGTACTACTCTCGTTAGTACCCAAATACTGCTTCCAAGTCGCTGAGTCCCTCGTAGTGGCCGTATATCGTTGCTAAGGTCGCCGATGTATTCCAGTTAGATCGCTTGTTCTCGATTTGATCGCTGTCGCTTCCCAAAAGAGACTGTCTGTTACCACGCTGAGTGCTTTTATACTTATCTCATCAAAAGTCCATCGAACAATAGCCGGCGTAATCAACATCAAAAATCAAGTACGTAAACAAATAGGTACTTGTTTACCGCGACCGCGCGCTGGCGATAATAAAAGGAGGAATCTTCTAGACGTTTTAGCACTCAAACGTGGATTCAAAATCTTTCTCGACATATCGATAGGGGACCTAAGGGTGTGTAATGCTTTTTAAAATGAACATTCCCCGATAAAAGGTTTTCGAGATCAAAATCAATCAAAATCAAAAGTTTTTTATTCATGTAGACCAAAAGGCACTTATGAATAGTCAAAAAGAGAAAATTATTAATTACTTAAGACTCTACCACCCGTTCGGAAAGTCATTCCTGTGGAGAAGAAGGGCAAGAAACTCCACTCTGGTGGATCTCCTAGTCACTCCTACTCCACTCAGACTCACTCTACTCATACTCCACGGATATCAGGGTATATCCGGGTTCTAACAGTGAGGTTAAATTTGTATAATCCTCTGATGATGGAGTCGGAAGGAGGCCTTCTTTAGCTTGAGAAATACTCAAGCAAAAAACATACATTTCTAATCTTACTATAATAGTATGCGAGTTTCTTTCATGCAGACTGCATTTTATTTAAGCGGACATTATTCTGGCAAGCAAGAATAGAGTACTCGGGTTCGTTCAGATTTTCTTGAATAAATAAAGCTTACATTTAACTAAAGATTTATTATGGATACTTAAAACCTTAATTTGATGTCGCTGCTATTTTAATCTGAAACTAAGATCCGGCTTGCAGAGCTTAATTTCGGAATTACTGCCGCTTAAATTATAATATTAGGTACTTATCTCAAAACGCAAGTCGTCTGAAGTGGATAGGTCCTTATTTCCTATGACGGATTAAAAACGTAACGCTGTGCGTTAAGATAACTTCGTGAAATGATCATTTTAATGAAGAATAGTATTACACGATTACTTTTTTCTTTCTTTTTTCCACGAAAAAAAACCTATCCCCACGCTAGGAATTATTATTGAGTCGTAGGTGCATTTATAATAATAATACTAGCCCTGTTAAGAAACTGTCCCACTGATGGGCACGGGCCTCCTCTCAAACTGAGAGGGTTTAGGCCATAGTCCACCACGCTGGCCTAGTGGGGGTTGGCGAACTTCACACACCTTCGAGAAACTCTTAGGCATACAGGTTTCCTCACGATGTTTCCTTCACCGTTAAAGCAAGTGATAATTAATTTTTAATACGCACATGCTTTTGAAAAGACAGAGGTGCGTGCCTGGGTTTGAACCCGAGACCTTTGACTTTGCAGTCCAACGGTCTAACCACTAGGCTATCACTGTTTTTTTTAGTTGCATTTAGAAGCATGAATTTCACTCACAAAAACACCCAGACTAACACAGATATTTGTGGATCACACAGATTTTTACCGTGCGGGGTCCAAACCCACGACTACTCGATCCAGACAGAGCGCCTTAAGCTCTTAAGTACCGGACCAAGCCGTCCGTTTCATTTCACGAAGTTACCGTATCACACCACGTTTGGTCATAGCGAATAATGGCCCTCGGGCATACAAATCGTGTTTCTACAGACATCGCTTAAGCTGCTCTTTGCAGCAATTTATTTAGTACCTAATTATGTTCTTGGTACGTTCTTTAATAAATAAATATAAGGTACCTTCGCAAACTTTTCCTGAGATTTCAAAATCCGTAAGATTACCGTGATAAATATTATACAGTCACAGGTACACAATCTTTTTCTTAGTTTTCAAGATCCTTGTCATTACAGGGATGTACACTATTGTTTTCGAGAGTCATTACGAATCGTCTCGAACGCAGGCTTGATGATTTCCAGCCTCCCGAACAAGCCGGTTTCCGGAAAGGCTTTAGTACCATAGACCACATACATACGCTGCGGCAGATTATACAGAAGACCGAGGAGTATAATCGGCCACTATGCTTGGCGTTTGTGGACTATGAGAAAGCCTTCGATTCGATCGAGACTTGGGCGGTTCTTAGATCTCTCCAGCGATGCCGCATTGACTATCGGTACATCGAAGTGTTGAAGTGCTTGTATAATAACGCCACCATGTCAGTCCGAGTACAAGGGCAGTGCACGAAGGCGACCATAAAAAGAGGAGTAAGACAGGGAGACGTCATTTCTCCGAAACTGTTTACGACCACCATAGAGGACGCCTTCAAGCTCTTGGAATGGCGAGGACTTGGCATCAACATCAATGGCGAATACATCACTCACCTTCGATTTGCCGACGACATTGTGGTCATGGCGGAGTCGCTGGAAGATCTAGGACGAATGCTCGGCGACCTCAACAGAGTATCTCAACAAGTGGGTCTTAAAATGAACATGGACAAAACGAAAATAATGTGTAACGTCCATGTCGTACCCACCGCACTCACCGTTGGGAACTCTACTCTTGAAGTTGTCGACGAATACATTTACCTGGGACAGGTAGTCCGGTTAGGTAGGTCCAACTTTGAGAGAGAGGTCAATCGACGAATCCAACTCGGCTGGGCAGCGTTCGGAAAACTGCGCAACGTCTTCTCATCCAAAATACCTCAGTGCCTAAAGACTAAAGTTTTTAGTCAATGTGTGTTACCAGTGATGATATATGGATCAGAGACGTGGTCTCTTACTATAGGTCTCATAAAAAAGCTCAGAGTTGCTCAGCGAGCTATGGAGAGAGCTATGCTCGGCGTTTCTCTACGTGATCGAATCAGGAATGAGGAGATTCGTAGAAGAACCAAGGTCACCGACATAGCCCTTAAGATTAGCAAGCTGAAGTGGCAATGGGCGGGCCACATAGCGCGAAGATCGGTCGGGCGTTGGGGCAGAAAGATTCTAGAGTGGAGACCACGTATTGGCAAGCGCAGCGTGGGACGACCACCTGCCAGATGGACCGACGATCTTGTGAAAATCGCAGGAAGTCGTTGGATGCAGGTGGCATTGGACCGGTTACGCTGGAAAGCGATTGGGGAGGCCTATGTTCAGCAGTGGACAAGTATAGGCTGAGATGATGATGATGATACTATTGATATTCCTTTTTTCTAGGGATACGACGATGTAGGATTTATACCCTTTGCTAGCCCTAACCAAACATTCATCAAAAAACTTTTTGTCATTGTAGCTATAATACGTTATGCACATGTCTTGCTGTAACATTAGTTTAGTTGGAGAGAAAACATTATGAGGAAGCCCTGAAAAACATGCTAACACAGGACAACTCCGAGCATAACTCTCTCCATTGCTGTTTAGATGGTCTTACACCTTCTTGTCAAACTCATTGTGCCGTAAAACATTACGAACAACACACACAATAGTCAGAGATAATGCTTAAGAGGTATTTGTTTATCTTCTTCATCGATTAAAATTATGATATATCGATGACATCAAAAACGATCACAAAAATCCAAAGGTGTAACCGTGGGTTTGGATCTTAGACCTGGTGATAAAAAGGCAAGCATTCTGCCAACTAGGATATAGATTAAAAAAAGCCACCAGACTACAGTTGTTGAGTTATTACCACTTCCAATACCACATTTAGGCGAACCCGTTATGTCCTAAACGTTGAATGGTGGACATCGCTCAAGCCATATCAGGCTTAGGATAATGAGCGCTCAGCCGCGAAGTGTTTTTGCTCTTTTATCAAGGGCCCTCGCTCCTCGTAATTGGGTGTATTTTTTATAAGGATATCAGAGTTTAAAATCTCGGAAAAACTGCACTTGGTTAGAGGAAGAACGGTTGAGTTTTCCCATTGGAATGGGTACAAAATGTTTTTGTCATTAGAGAATTTATTTAAATTTTATTACCGGAGGGTAGAATTTAAATGAATATCTCTGGATTAATTAAAATAAGAATAGTATCCACATTATTTTAAGGTACAATAAAATTTTCAATTTTTTCAATGGTGCACTATGGACTCTACTCCGAGAGCATTATTAGGCAACTTTTTGAATGCCTACAAAAAAAATTGAATTGCCTACAAAGTCATTAGTTTGTAATTTTTTGATATTTACGAATATTGTTTCAATTCAGCAAAGTAAATATTTTAATAGAATTATAATTCTATTTTAAGACCATAAACTTCATACTTATTAATACCTTCAATCCAGTGGCATTAATTAGTATTATCGATACATTCATTAATTGAATAATTCTATTTGCATCACGCACTTTTGTTTGTGGCGAAATTTCAGAGCCACTAAGCCACAAATCCCATCAAATAATATCAACGTAGTTATATTAAGTGATTTCCCGTTAATAATATTACAGTATCAATCAGGCTAAATATAAAATTGGATAGATGTTATCTAGCTGCATAGCCAAACAGAAAAAAAAACTGTGGTTTTGCTTACCAACATATGAAGCATTTAATAAAAACAATAATTATTGTAAAAAGTAATTCATAAACTAAAGAATGGAGGAATATAATCTATCTATATCATCACGCCAGATTCCTTCCGGATTAGGCAGAGAGTACAAAGTTCCAACAGGTTCTTTTCTTACATACCTCTCTGGCTTCCTCCACTCTTATAGTTCGTCTCATAATAATTCAAAGAAAACTTATTGTACAGAATCGTATAGGGTTTACACTTAAGTATTTAGAATCGCTTTTCTAGCAAAAGTTTATTGCTTCAGGTGCATTCAAGCGATCGCCCCGGCATGGCAGATTAAATAACTTAATGTGCCACAACAAGCGATACGTTATTATTCCATTTAAAATCACTATAATTCCATTTAAAATAATATACTACCAAACTAAACCTTTTTCTTTAGTTTATATTATTTACGTTGCAATGAATGATTGTAATCATTGATATACATGTTAACACTAGATTAGCAGTAACGGCGTAAATGTATGTCGGCTAAGAATATGCCCGGAGCCAAGTTATAAGCTTCTGTCATTCATTGGCCTGCCTGCCGTCTGTCGAGTAACACGTATTAATAAAAATTACAAAATAGGTAATTGCGTGGTGTGAGAACGCGATTTGAGGTCACAAATCACTATAAAGCAAGCGGAACTACTTTCCATACATAAGTTTATTGTTTTTTCATATATTTACTAGTAAATAAAATAAAAACCCGACTTCGAGTTACAAAAATAAATTTGAGATTCAGTGTTGCCAATAAAAACACCATTTGGTGTTCCCGTCTTTATGCGAAAATGTTGGATGATTTTGTCACCTATAATTATGTACTAAACGAATACCTGTTTTATTAATTTTGTTGGTTCCCAAAGGGTGCAATTTCTATCACGCCATATCCCTTGCGGGGTAGACAGAGATTACAGAGTTCCAACAATTTCATTAGTATATTATGAAAGCGAATATTGTACATAATTATTTATTGCATAATTGCCGTATGGATCCGGTAAAGAATAGCTCCACCCCATTTGTTCTCACGCCTGTCGTAGAAAGCCATTGGGGAATTAACCAAGACTTTTCTCTCCTTTTTTTAAAAAGAATCCGCTCTTAACGTCTGGACCAAGAAGTCGTCACTGGAAACAGGACATAGGCAACAAGAGAGATACGCATTTTGTAAATTTGTATTTATTTTACCCGCTCTAAATAGTCTGAAACCATCAACCTGCGTATTTTGAAAATAATGT
The DNA here is from genome assembly GCA_905147815.2 of Phalera bucephala. Classification (NCBI taxonomy): domain Eukaryota; kingdom Metazoa; phylum Arthropoda; class Insecta; order Lepidoptera; family Notodontidae; genus Phalera; species Phalera bucephala. The sequence continues at coordinate 53,585,280 of LR990609.1, forward strand.
AATAAATAACATTAGTGTGTTTTTGTTTATTACTCCTTGAATAATCTTTTCATGGTTTGACCACATACCCTAATATACACTATTAATTATCTATCTATCTATGTCATCTCACCAATATCCAAATAATCTGTATTAAAATGCTAGTATCATATTGAATAAAATGAATTACTATAATAATTCACTTTATTCATTTATGTATTGAATTTTAACTGAAATGAAACGAAGTAATTTAAAAAAATATAATAAAATTCTATATTCATAACATTCATTATACTTTATATTCATTGTAAATTTAAATTGTGGGAAAAATCATATAGTAAGCAACACCAAGCCTCTCACTGCTAGTAATGTTGCTACTTCTATCGGATCGACATAATGTCGGTATGGTAGGGAACAAGGGTAAAAGAGATGGATATATGTTTACTCCAAATTACTTATCAGGTTCTAGCTTTGAACCTGATAAGTAATTTGGACGTCGGCATACTTTAAGGTGGTTACACTTTTTTCGACGCGCTGTGACGTTTTCATCTCTATTTATTTACCTCAATGATTATAATCATATTTTGTGAAAAAAAGGTTAATGATTATATCAATCATAGTAAATTGTATTTAATTAAAAAATGCTACAGTGTACTTACAGCGTATGGCTGAATAGAACTACATTTATAACCTGGATATATAAGATTATAAAATAACTGTTACATTGAATTAGCTACAGTTTCGTTTTCACTAAGCACATCCAAAATTGCATCTCATTATGAACTTTTGAACTACAAATGTAATACAAAAACCAATTGATTTGAACATAGGCAATAAAGGTGCACTTCGCCGACTGTATCGACAGTCGAATCGATACCACTATCAGGATATCACTATCACTGACAGCGAATTACCGTTTTTTATTTCAGATACAGGTTAAAACAACTGCCTCGTTGGTATAGTGGCAAAGCGCATCGCTTTATGATCACGAGGTCAGCGAACCGTGGGTGTACTCCGTACACCTCTGCTACCCCCGCTGGGGAATTTAGGCGTGACGGTATAGAATAGAGTACTTAACTTACTTAAGTCTTTTTAACTAAAAAATTAACGAAAGGTAAGTCTGTAAAATTTGAAGTTACTTGTGTCTACCACACTAGGCAAAGCCTGTCTCGTGGAAGCGAAATTTATCACAGTGTTTTTCAATCAATCAATCAGCCTATCGCAGTCCACTGCTGGACATAGGCCTCTCCTAACACGCGCCATTGCACACGGTCCTCCGCCTTCCGCATCCAGTCTGTCCGAGCGACCTTTTCCAGGTCGTCGGTCCATCTAGCTGGGGGCCGTCCTACCTTACGCTTACCAAGTCGCGGTCTCCACTCTAGGACACGCTTGCTCCATCGGCCGTCGGTCCTTCTGCAGATGTGACCAGCCCATTGCCACTTTAGCTTACTGAATCTGCGAGCTATGTCGGTAACTTTGGTTCTTTGTCGGATTACCTCGTTACGAATTTTATCCTTCAAAGAGACGCCGAGCATAGCTCGCTCCATAGCCCGCCGTGAGACTTTGAATTTGTGGACTAGTACCACTGAGTGGCCACGTCTCGGCCCCGTAAGTCATAATCACAGTGTTTTTATCAAAAGTATAATAGTTATTTATTTATTTTTTATACAATGTAGCCCCACACTAGGATTTATTCCTGTGTCGTGGGTGCGTTTACGAACATGAAAATTCACATACACAAATACCCAGACCGGAACAAATAATTGTGGATCACACAAAGATTTGTCCCGTGCGGGTATCGAACCCACGACTTTTATACACAGTGGGAGGAGCAGCTTAAGCTTTTAACCACTGCGCTAAATCGTCTGTCAATATATATTAATTATATATAATAAGTAACATCTCCATAACAATACTAATTAAGTGCATTAAAAAAAACATTTCTTAAGCTTTTTTTTAGGTTGGGGGACATCCTACATAGGATACCTGCTCGCTAGGGGGCAGCGAGGATTTTGCTGAGACTCCTACCGGCTCAAACCCAAACCGGGCTCCAACTTGTCGCTGTGGCTGGGGCGGGTTACGGGAACGTGTAAGCAACGATCCGCGACCCGCCAGCGACCGTCCACCTTTATGGACATCCACTTGTAGCGGAATGAGTTTCCGCACACTACTTTATAGGCGCGCGTCGGGAACACATGACACGCACTATTCTCTTGAGGGCCGGCTGCTGTGCGCAGGCAACGGGTAGTCCTTCCCATCGCCTGCAGACCCTTATCATGGTGGCATAAGGTTAGCGTAGGCACGCTGTCGCTGCTTTGGTCTACGGCGACGGAGCGGATCAGCTAGAGGGTCAGCCTCCCTCATTCGCTCCGACGCAACAACTTTTAATTTACACTAAGTGCAAACAGGCATTTAGGGGCGGCGCAGTTCGTCGGCTGGCCGGTAGATACCTTCGGTGTTCTGGATTTTACCCTAGCTACGAAATTCCGAGAGGTCAGTAGGTAGATGTTACTTATTGACGTGCTATTTTAATGCTTTTGTTTATTACGTTACGTAACCTCATAGAATTATTCATCCAATCTCCAGAGTATTAATTTATTTATTTTTATTCTTTATTGTACACATATATTAACAAATAACAATTTAACTGAAATTTTATGTACAAAGGCGAGCTTAACTTAATATTGAGTTTTCTTCCAGCAAACCTTAGAGCGATAGAGAGATGAAAATAGTGTAGAGGATTGCAACAAGTGTACCTACAACAGAATTAAATAGAATACATTATACAAAATATCACATTAACACAGAAATCTAACTAAATAGTACTAAATATACATACATACATAAATATAATAAAATATAACTAAATATATACATATATAAATAAATATATTCAAATACATATATGATAATTCTATACACGGATAAATATAATTCATGACGACAGGAAATTTTTCTTAGTTCTCTTCTTGAAGGCGTCCAGTGAGATGCTATTGCGAATGGAATGCGGGAGTGGGTTTCACAAGTGCACCGCGTAGACAGTAAAATAACCATTATAGCGGCTAGAAGTGTGATTAGGAGTACGGAGAAGAAGGGAAGTAGATGTGTGACAGGGCTTTCCCCTAGGAACTAGAAATTTAAAACGTTCCTTGAGATATGCTGGTGATTTGGGATTGTGGAGAACAGAAAAGAGAAGTGAAAGTACGTGAGTATCTCGACGACGCCGAATAGGCAACCACCTCAATTGCGCAACCACCAACCACCTCAATTAATATAATATAATTCAAAATATATTTTCAGTAATTAAGTAGTTTTAAATGTAACTAAGATAAAGAATTACTAAGTAGCTAAACTTATACTGTTATTGTAAAGCGAAGCCTTCTGACGCAGGCGTTAAGCTTATAAGGAGACTTCAGTCTCAGATGATTGTAATGTCTTTACATTGAAACAATAAAAAGTATTATTATTATTATTAAAAAATATTATTACCAGTGAACAGTGACGGACAATTTAGTGCAGTGGTTAAGAGCTTAAGCCGCTCTACACACTGACTCGAATAGTCGCGGGATCGAACCCCGCCCGGGGCATATCTTTGTGTGACCCACAAATATTTGTTTCGGTCTGAGTGTTTGTGTATGTGGGTTTTCATGTTGTTAACGCAACCACGGAAGAAATAAATACTAGTGGGCTATGTTTTTATATAAAAAGAAATAGTAGACATTGGATACATCTCCTGGGCTTTTACTCCAAGACGAGTAACAATACACTTTGTATAGTATACATATACCAACTCTCGCCTATATTTCACAGGCAAAAACAGCTCAGCAAAATGGCACGATTTGCCATACCTCTTTTCCATTTCCATTGATTCATCATATTTAAATTAAAAATTAAATTTTATATTGGGTTCTATTTTTATTCACGCTTTGTAACGTTACATAATTATGTATAGTATACTTCCTCCCTTCCTATACTTCATTCCTTGTATTTTGTGTGTTGTAGGATGTTTTTCAAAATCAGCTGATTTCTATCACCTAGAGTCATTATTATTAACCATTTAATCATCATTAGAAATAATGTTCAATAATGTAATCATCAAATTATGTTTGAAGCCCTGCAAAGACTCTGTTGTGATGATATAAATGGATGAACAAATAAGGTGTAGTATATATAAGTGGAAGGATGTAGGTACCGGGGAAGACCTAGTCTATCTTACCACGACCAAATAGACTGAGTCTTTTTTGAAGGACAAGTCAAGAGTCTCCGTAACCCTCGAGCGTGTATGAGACGAACTATGAGAGTTGAGGAAGCCAGAGAGGTATGTAAGGAAAGATCCTGTTGGAACTCTGTACTCTCTGCCTACCCCAAGGGATCTGGCGTGATGATATATATATATATATATATATATATATATATATATATATATATATATATATATATATATATATATATATATATATATAGAACAAATAAGATATATTAATCAGACTTAAACAGAAAGAATCAAAATAGTAAAAAGTTTGCCTTAATTTAGAGTTTTTGCCCCATCTAAACTCACCCTGCGCTGTAAAATACAAGTTTTTTTCCCAGGTGCTGTCAGCTGGCCCCGACGGGGCAATTGGATTAATTGGACGCTCCAACTATTGGTATTTTATTTGCTCTATTCAAATAACTCTGATTGAGGTATTTTTTACAATGATTTTCGTATTCATTTTAATTTGAATACGAATAAATTTTAGTTCGAGCTTATTGGATTTTGGAACGAAACTTCAGCGCCTAATTTAGTTTTTGGTGACAAATAAATGAGATAATGGACTTTTTTGGAGAACTAGAAAATTTATTATTGAAATTTGGCATTTATTAAAATCATGATTAATGCGAGAAATGAATTGGATAAATTGAAAATCGAAAAAATAGAAAAGCATAACATGTTATAATGTTATGTCGGGTACAATATTATCTACTGAATATAACCCAGTATAGTTTTTATGGACATTCTTAGTGATAGAGTTTATTGAAAATTTACAAATGAATAGAAGGAATAAAAATGCCTGATTGCAGGTACATGATAATGTAGTCCAGTAGCCAATTTCATTCCATATTTGAGTCTGTATACATAAAAAGTCTAAATCAAAAGAAAGCACAAATTAATACTTAGGAACATTTTTACCGAGTCTTATCTTTAGGTCAACTCAAGAGTCTCTGTAACCGGCGAGCGTGTATGAAAAGAACTATGAGAGTGGAGGAAACCAGAGAGGTATGTAAGGAAAGAACCTATTGGAACTTTGTACTCTCTGCTCTCTTGGGAAGATAGATAGATAGAACATTTTTAATAGACCCAAATGGTAAGCAGTCTGATGTTGAAAGAGATCATAGGCTCTTCTTAACAGAACAAGATATCTCCGTTGTATTTTCACTATAAAAGCTTGTTTTTTAAAAGATATTTTCATATTGAGGTATTATATTTACGCGAATTTTACATAATATGAACTAAAACTTATTTTCGAATTCTATCGCGGTTTATTTTTGAATATTTTGTTCCCGACGTTTCAAGTGCTTTGCAGCACGCATGGTCAAGTATAATACCGCAAGACCTTAATTTTTATTTGAGGGTACCCCGGACGAAGAATACCTTTTAGACGTCAAACACCTCAGTTATTCCCGTGACCATGTGTGCTACAAATCAGTCAAAATGGACTCTAAAAATCTAAAATTATTCGCGATTAAGTCTTCGACCGTGTCTTATCTGAAAGGCAATTTAAACTCTCCATAACCTGCAAGCGTATATGAGGCGAACTGTGACAGTGGAGAAAGCCAGAGAGGTCTATAAATAAACAGCCTGTTGGAACTCTCTGCTTACCCTCTAGGGATCTGGCGTGATATAGACAGGAATAAAATTCTGAAAAAAGTTTTATTTCTAGATCTTTTTAATTAATCGACTTTTACCCTAACGGATTTTCTTCAACAACCTTAACTTTTTAAGTATTAATCCTACAAAGCGCAGGTTCGACACTCAACAGAACACCGACAAAGGCCTTAAGCCAATTTCAGTCGATGTCAGAGAGAGCATGTAGATGGATCGCGGTAAACGATTTTCGATTATATCATGTGGGTGCCCGTTTCACACACGTCTCTCGGAGTAAGATAGATGGCGCTGTGGGCGCTTATCTCGAATCACTTTGACGTTATTCCAGGCCTTTTAAAATCTTTGCCCGCATTTAACAGCTTTCCGAGTTTGATGTGTGGACGTACTTGCAGTCTGCGGGCTAAGCACGAACAGATTGATATTAGTGTAACGCTATTGAAGTGGTATGCCGTCCTTTTCACACTACAAATTTACAAAATTAGAATAAACGGGACGACATTGACGGACGATTTAGCGTAGTGGTTAAGAGCTTAAGCCGCTCCTCCCACTGTGTCTAATAGTCGCGGGTTCGATTCCCGCACGGGACAAATCTTTGTGTGATCAAAATTATTTGTTGCGGTCTGGGTATTTGTGTATGTGAAATTTCATGTTTGTAAACGCACCCACGACACAGGAATAAATCCTAGTGTGGGGCTACGTTTTTTTTTAAAAAGCCAACATTATTAATAACGTTACGCCAACCTCGTATTTAGAATTATGATTCTTAACCGACTCCCACAACACGACTTTGAGATCTTTGCCCGCATTTAACATTTTTTCCGTTTATGCGTGGACGTACTTGCAATCTGAGGGCTTAGCATGAACAGATTGATAGTAAAGTAACGCTATCGAGTTGGTACGCTATCTTTTTATACTACTTAATAAAAATAAAGGTAACAGCACGCTTTTTCGACAACGTTACCATAACGGCTAATTGTCCGTGCTAAGCTCTCTGAGGGCTCAGCACGCCGAGGGCTAGACGCGAACGGATTTTACTTTTTGGACGTTAGTCTAACGCTATCGAGCTAATAGGCCATTTGTTTTACACTACACATTTAATAAATGATGCACACCTCCTCAATTACGTTACCTTAACGTTAATCGTTTCGTGATAAGCCCTCAGATTGACGTTTAGTGTAAAACTATTGAGGTGCTCGCTATCCTTTTCTCCCTAAAAATGTACTAAATTAAGATGAGCATGACAGCACGCTTTCTCGACAACGTTAGATTATGTCAATCTGTTCGTGTCTAATTCTCTGGTTTATCTGTCGCTCTCGTTGACTTTAACAGCCAGTTCTTATATTCAAGTCAACGATAGGAATTTTTGGCGGGATATCGAAGAGCGATGTTGTCAATTTGTTTTCATTTCCAAAACTTGTGTTGTTTCGAATTATAATGTGTAATGTTGGTGGAATATTAACCATTATGTATTCTTATATGTGCATGAGTGAAGGTAATTGCAACAAAGTGATAAAACGTGCCTTTTCGATTTCCCTTAAAACGGCCTTCGCAATTGGTATGAAAAGTATTCATCACTTTACTATCTAGGGTGGGGCACTTCATCAATTTCATTATCATCTTTATCATCAAGTTCATTTGGGAGTTGAATTAATTTAGAAATGAATATTCGTAAACTTTGTACAATGGCAGAATGTAAAGGCAATTGCTTCGAAAAAAAAGTCAACGATAGATTTGCCTACTACGGATAGAATTTTGACATATTTTGTACGAAAAATGTGTCAAAATTCTACTGCCAGTAAACAAATCTATCCTTGACTTGAATATTGGAACCGGCCATAAGTACATTTTGTTGCGATAGATAACTTTTTTGCATCGAGCTGGGAAAAGTGGCTTTACGAAGCTTTCTTATGAAGACAATTCAAAGCTTGAAGGTATAAATTGGTAAGTTTGCAAAGTTTCGTGAGTGCCTCTAACGGAATTAGGAAAATCCAACTAATTCAATAACGCTTTGATAAAGGTACTAATCTGAGTGAATTGAATTACTATTAATTTTCTTTTAACCGACTTCTAAAAAGGAGGAGGTTCTCAATTCGACTGTATGTTTTTTTTTGTATGTATGTTACGCGAAAATTCCGCCAAGTATGAATCGATTTTGAAAATTCTTTTTGCACTTGGTTCAGTATAGCTCCGAAATGGCTATAGGCTAATTTTATCGGTATTGGACCTTGGATTTGGAAGATACTCCAGGGAACTCCTTAACGACAAACAATACGAATGCGTAGATTGTGATATTATGGGTACTACGTCAATCCCATAGGTATGGCATAGAACTAATCAGATTATTAACCGACTTCAAAAAAGCAGGAGGTCGACAATTCGTCTGTGGGTTTTTTTATAACGTCTTTATTTATGAACTGATTTTGATGATTCTTTTTGTGTTGGGTTTAGTACAGTTTCGAGGTAGTTCCATTTTAATGAAATCGGTATTGAAGTTTGGACTTTGAAGATACACCAGGGGACTCCTTAACGGCGAACAGCACGAATGTATAGATTCCGTTATTATGGTTATTATATCAATCCTGTAGGTACCTTGCAGTACAACTCAACAAAATAATATAATATAGGTATATGAATATTAGTAAATAATTTACTTGTCACTTAAAGCTGTAAAATAAAAATCTTTAAAAAAAAACCGACTTCAAAAAGCAAGAAATAAATATTTGAAGTCGGTGCCAAGTAACCGACTGCACTGACCGGTACCGACTTCAAATATTTATTTCCTTCTTTTTGAAGTCGTTTTTTTTTAAAAACGGTTTTTATTTCGTTTAAATTTTTCCTCCCTAAATTCGTGATTATGGGCAACAATTTTTTTTTCATTGGTCTCAATGGTATCTACATCGTAAAATTTGTCCTTAAAATTATTCTATGAAGTAATCCATCTATCTATATTATCACACCAGATTCCTTTCTGAGTAGGCAGAGAGTACAGAGTTACGGGTTCTTTCCTCACAGACTTCACTTGATTCTCCCAGTCTTAGTTCGTCACATACACGCTCGCCGGTTACAGAGACTTTTGACTTACATATAACATACATTCTATTTGATCAAGGCTCTTCTTCTTAGACGTACACTCCTAGCGGAGCGGTCATGGTCCCATCGTCATTGATCAAGGTAAGTCTAAATTAAAATTTTCTACAACAAACAAACAGTTCAATTTATTTTTATATAAATAACTTCAACTAATATTATTAAGCAAATTAAAAATATTTAAAAGACAAACAATTGGCATTCTAATTTTATCTTCTCTCAAACTTCGTCACGATGAATCTTTTGATGAATATTTGATTTTTTTAATAAATCACATCGGCTTAATTAAATTATGAGCGAAAGAACGGAGTAATCGAATTATTCAAATTGCTCAGTTGAAGTCGTCAAATTAAAACATTGATTTAATTTGTCTGCCCTTCGGTGTAACTTTGACGGATTTTATAAACAATTCAGTGAGAATTAAGTTGAATATTTCCTCAAAATAAGGTACAGAAATTGTTAATTTGTATTGGTATTACGAATTCCGTACGTTTGGAATAATAAAACAATAATTTGAATACCTAGTTTATGATCAGACTGCCTCGTGGTCTATTGGCGAATAATGTGATTTGCGATCACGTGGTCCTGGTTTTAAATCGTAGGTCAAGCTCCCAGTATTAATTTTGAGTCTGGAATTGTGCCCGGTATATGGCAATTGGCTCGCCCCCTATTACATGAGAGCTAACGTCGTCGGCGAAAAGTGGGTAAACACAGTACACCTCTGCCGCCCCCGCTTGCGGAATATAGGCGTGACCGTTTTTATTTTATAGTTTATATTGTCTACCATATCACAGTCTCTGTTTATTAAGCGATAGGTGACAATTTGACATTAAGATAAAGGACATCGTCTAAAATGGCCCCAGAACCAACAAACATGTGACCTATACCAAAATGATTTATCTCTTTTATTATGGTAGTTGCGAATATCCATATCTAACAGACAATTTGCAATCCAAAACAAATATTTCAAAGTACCAACCGTCGCCAACGTCTTTTCGGAATGTCAACGTTGTTATCAAATTACGGTTAGAGATGTCAATCCTATGAATCGGTTATATTCCATTGAATAAATTCAATAATTATCGATTTGATTATTGCTAGTGTATGTTTACATAACGGTTTCACAAATGTATTGTTGGCTACTAAATATAATCTCAAATAATAACCTCAAAATCTAAACCTTTTTTTGCAACAATGCAATTCGCCGCTTGTCTTTTTAATAATAAATTCACGGAGATAATTTGCAGGTCACTTGAAATCATACACGCATTTTTCATTGCTGTTGGTTCTGGGGCAAATCATGTCTGGACGCAGAAAAATGTCCTTTGTTTTATCATGATCATAACCCGTAAAACATGGGCTTTCTATTTGACAGACTTTATAACTTTGGACTGTATGCACTTAGCTTTGGCCCGCGACCTTCACCAATTCATGGATCCAAATTGTCTGTTAGAACATGTCAAGTAAAGAGTATGTATAAAAATAAGAACATTCTTAAACGGGGAATGCATAACAGAACTGGGTACATCATATTTAGCCAACAATGTTACGACCCAATGTGACGACGATATTAGGGACGATTTAGTGCAGTGGTTAAGAGCTTAAGCCGCTCCGCCTACTGTGTCTTATAGTTGCGACTATAAGACACAGTGGGTTCGATTCGCGCACGGGACTTTGTGTGACCCACAATTATTGGTTTCGGTATTCATGTGTGTGAATGTTCATGTTTGTAAACGCACCCACGACACTACGGCTACGTTTAAAAAAAATGTAGTAGGAAGGCTACCCGGCATAATTCCGAACTCCAGACTGCTACCGCGCCATCAAGCACATTATTTCGATGAGGCATTCGATTTATCTATAACTTACGTAATACGTACCATGTGTCAGAACAGTTCTCTCTTTAAATGGTTGCCTATTCGCCAACACAGAGTTCTGAGAGCACTGACAGTTGTGTTGTAAAAAGGAGCGCTGAAGTCGAGCGTTTAGCGCTGAGTCGACGCTCTCGAGCGTTGAAACATGGAGAAGAAGTGAGCGTTTAAAGCTCCAACACGAGCGTTTTTGCAACACTAACACTGACAGTGCTATTTCCCATTCTTTATTCTTCAGTTTCACTTGATTATCTAACCTTCCATTTTCATAATCTATGCCAAACCATAATAAAAAAAACTCCGCTCCTTATAAACCGTCTTCTTCAAAGCCCTTCATTCAGTCAGAATACGTTTACTCTACTTTCTTTGTTTAGTCTATCATACTATTGATCATACTAGTGATTTCAAAGTAACGCACTTGTTTTAAAGTAAAAGTAGGCTTATCAGCACAATAAGTTGGTATGTATTGTATATATTTATACCTTATTTATGATAATGAGTATATATTTATTCATCCGTGGTTTAAATTTATATGATATATGTTATCATAAATATGTATATTTGTGCGTTTTAATTGATTTGTATATATTTATTTTTCGATACTTCTCTTTTTCTCTTTTCTTTAATTTTGCACCTACTTTACTTGTTTCTCATCATCACCTATTTACCAACAATGTATAAAGTATTTAATGAATAAATAAAATAAATACCTATTTCAAGTTTCTTCAAAAATTAATACAATTTACATTTTGTAATGATGCAACCCTTTTATTACCATTATAAAATGTAAAAAAAGGTAAGTATTCTGCAGACAATAAATGTGTAACTTAAAAAAAAAAAAAACAAATAAATCGTATAGTTAATATATATATATATATATATATATATATATATATATATATAGGTCCCTAGTTAGGGGTGACAGCTACGTAGATTGATCACCCAACTGAATTGACTGCTCTTGGGAAATTAGTGCTATGAGAGAGACAAAAACATTTACTGCACAGCCCTGTCGTAAAATATATACTTACTAAAACTTTACTAATATTAGATTTAAATGAATATGTAAATGACAATAATAACACGCTTTCAGACATTATAAACTGGCTTAATAATAATAATTTACTAATTAATCTAAATAAAACAAAAATTGTGCATTTCCATCAAAAACATAACTAATCCGGACTGTAATATTAACCACAAAAGCTTTAATTTAGAACAGATAAATACTACAAAGTTCTAAGGATTGTTTATAGATAGTAAGTTAACACGAAAACACATATAGAAGAGAAATAAATGAAGCTAAATTAATCGGCATATGCCCTGTTTCAACTTTCAAAGAAAATTAACAGAGAATCTCTAGTAATTGCATACCATGGTCAAGTGGAATCAATTTTAAGATACGGTATAAAGTATTGGGGTCACTTGACCGATCGAGAATCAATATTTAAATCCCAAAAAAGGTGTAAACGATTGATGTGTGGTCTGAATTGTGTCAGCTTTCAAAGAACACGAGAGAGTTGTGTCAGCTTTCAAAGAACTTGGATTACGAACTGTACCGTCCTTATATATTCTACAAGTTACGTTGTTTGTAAAAGAAAACATTAAACAATTTGAAACTGTGTCTACTTTGCGCACAGTCCCAATTCGAAATCAGTACAAAAATGATATCTGTGCCCGTAAATGTAAAACCGCATTGGTACGGAAGAGTATTCTAGACATGGCAGCAGTTATTTATAATGAATTACCAAATCGAATTAAGATCATGAACATTAATAATTGTAAAAAGACCTTGACGTTGCTATTAATCAACAAATGCTATTACTCAGTAGATGATTTTATAAATGAAAAATGTATAAAGTGAATTATTAGCTAATTAATATATACTAGTGGTCGCCCATAGGTCGATATTCGACCTACTCTTTCATCGTTTGCTGGTTATGTTTGACATTCAGTAAGACTATAGACAAATAATATTAAAGACAAACATCAATTTGACGTGTATTGTGTCAAATACGTGGTAGTGTGTGTAATGTATTTTTTATTGATTCAATGTATTTTTAGGCATAATTAAAAAAAAAATTAGTATTCCCCACTCCTTCTTGATATATACTATGAGTGTGGAAAATTTCATACTCCTCCGTCCGCGCAATTTTCGTATAAAAGGGTACAAAGTTTTTGCTTCACGTATTAATATATAGATATTATTGATGATGACATAACACCGATTTAAAAGGAATATTTGTGACATTATAATTGTAACTACATTCAATTATCTTAACCACTGACATTTGTACGCCTCACAGGCAAAGTATAGAGTTTTTTATAGTATATATATATAGATTGATAGAAACAAAAATATTTGTTCGTTTGTAATCGACAAACTGTAAATCTATAGAACCTATTTTTATAATTATTCCACCATTAGTAAGCTACATTATCTAAAAGAAACATAGACCCGGTAGCTGTCGGTGTTATCGACTGGGTGCGAAGCCACAGGAAACTGCTAGTGCTTTATACACGATTCTTTAAGTGACATAAAAAAATAACGTTAGTCCTAATAGTAGTTTGTAGTAGTTCCAAATCGGTGACCGAATAAATTTCAAGTATTTCGAAATTCCTGATATTTTAAAGCTTACAAGCAGATTTGATCGATCGGTTTAAATATTAAACTTTTCAAAACATTACTGACCGCCCCTTTTAGGTATACAAGTCGAGGAAGTCATACAGCAAACAACACAGCGAACTATAAATAAAAAATATAAACAGCCACGCCTATTTCCCAAGCGGGAGTGGCAGAGATGTGTACTCCCACTTTTCGACGACGATGTTAGGTCCTATGTAAAAGAATACGGGACTTTTACGAAATACCGGGAACTTTTCCAGACTTCGGACTTCTTAGCGTTACGACGGCAAACGTGCAATAGTTATATGGAAGCAGCCCAGAATGCGGCCACATTCGCTCCATTGACCGAGACAGCCTGTCCTGGTACAGGTGCCTGGTACGTACAGGGCATGCGGAGCACGATATAGAGTGGGGCATCGTTTGAGTTACCCCGCACAAACACCCCAAATTGATATTGTCTGTTAATCCCCACCTGAACATATTTTGCTTGCTCCGGCCGACCTAATTCCGAAGGCTATTTAAAGATTTCCAGACTGGCCAAATTACCATGAATGTTCAGGTTGAAGACTCTCAGGAAGTGGAATTTTGAAGATTTTTTCTAACGAAAAACCACATTGTCGCATCTAGATTTTGAATCCAGGACCTTGTGATCACAACGCGCATTATTTGCCACTAGACCAACGAGGTAGTCACATAGTCACACAATCGAGGTATAAAGCCGAGATCATGATATACATCTTTAACATAACATATTATCTTATTATATCATGTATATCATCACGCCAGATCCCCTGTGGGGCAGGCAGAGAGTACAGAGTTCCAACAGGTTCTTTCCTTACATACCTCTCTGGCTTCCTCCACTCTCATAGTTCGTCTCATATACGCTCGCCGTTTACGGAGACTCTTGACTTGCAATTCAGATAAGACACGGTCTATTTGGTCATGGTAGTATAGTTTACGATACTATATCATCCTACAATGAAGTACCTGTTGGAACTCTGTACTCCCTACTCACCCCGAAACGTATCTGGCTTGATACGATATGACCCAGCTTAGCGCTAAAATCTAGTGGTGGGCCCGCCCACTCGAGGAATTTCTATTATAACGGGCCATTTCTCATTCATAACGTACGTATCTCATTTTACTTTAACTTAAATAACTTCCAACACATAGACACTTATACATTTAGCTTTGCTTATGGAAGTCAGAGGGATGACGTAGATTGATGGGTCCACACGATCGACTGCTCCAGGGAAATTAACACCAATGCCGGGACAAAATAACTTACTGCGTTACAAACAGCCCGTGTCGGAGGATGTGACACCTGTGAAATATTAATAGAATGATTTTTGGGGAATGTTACTTTATTTGTTGCGCCATTCATGAGTTTCTTATTTGTTGTACCATGACCTATACCATTATAGGCGTCATACTATTATAGTCATGAATAGTCAAATCCTTGGATTTCCTTTTGAGTCCTGGATTCATTTATTTCTATCTATCTATCTTGCAGGGTAGGTAGAGAGTACAGAGTTCCAACAGGTTCTTTCTTTCCGGACTCTCTGGCTTCCCCCACTCTCATAGTTCGGCTCATACACGCTCGCTGGTTACGGAGACTCTTGACTTACCCTTCCGATAAGACACGGGCTATTTGATCATGGTGAGATAGTCTAGTTGATTTATGTAGTTATAGATGTTTGTTGATCACAATAATACATAATATTTATACTAGGTAGGAGATACTGGGTGCTGGTCTCATATGGAAAAAAGTGTAGTTCTTCTATCTATCTATCTATCCATCTATCTATATATATTATCACGTCAGATGCTTTGCGGGGTATGCAAAGAGTACAGAGAATGACAAAACAGTTATACAATGCGAAAGTGGAAAGATGTACGTACCGGGTAAGACCTAGAGTCTTCTAACATAACCAAATAGACCGAGTCTTATCTGAACGACAAGTCAAGAGTCTCCGTAACCGGCGAACGTGTATAACTATGAAAGTGGAGGGAGCCAGAGAGGTATGTAAGGGAAGAACCTGTTGGAACTCTGTAGTTCTTCTATCAATAAATTATCAGTTTTTTTACACCTAGGCCCACGCCAGGAATTATTTCTGTCTTGTGGGTGCGCTTACAAACATGAAATGCTCATAAACAAATATCCAAACTGATTCAAACACTTTGTGGGTCACAAAGACGAAAGAACCCGCGATTATCCGATCTACTGCATCAAGGCGTCGTTTATTTATGTAGACTACAGAAATCGTAATAATTTGTTCCATGATAAGGATTTTTGTGATGTAGACAATAGCTGTAGTTATGAATAGTCAAATTCTGGGATTCACATCTGTATCGTAGATCATAATATAAAATAAATAAAAGTACTTGCATGCTCTCCGGTATGTTATAAGGTCAGATAAAGTACAGTTTTTCTATCGATAAATTATCGGTAGCCGTCTAGATTGTGCTCGGTTTAATGGTAATAAGTTCGCGTTTTATTGCATTAGAACCTTACATATATAACCGCCTATACTGTCCCAGTGCTGGGCAAATGCCTTCTCTCACAAATTGAGGTGAGATAGATTAGGTCATACTCCACCACGCGGACGCAGTGCGGATTGGTAGAGGCAGGTTTGTGGCCACCTGCTGTTGGAACTTATCAAGCCACCTAAGGCCTCCAACTTGACTTAACGACTACCACATTAAGTGATAACCGGGACCAACCGCTTAGCGTACCTTCCGAAGCACGGAGTCGCTCAAACATGAAAATGTCTCTCCTCTCAAACCGACCATACCGAACGCTGCTTAACCTTGGCGATCACTAAGAACACCGCGGTCGCACAGCGCTACGAGCGCCTCATATACTACGGCCACCTTACATAGTCTGTGATAAAAATATTTTTATCTCTACCACCGCCTTTTCCGTAGTAGAGTTCCGTATCTCAATCGGTAACAACGTAGCCTTATAGGATCCTTTGTTATCCGTGTGTCTGTCCGACGCTTAAGACCTACTAAGTACATAATATCCAACAAAACCCACCTTAACATTCAAGTTCTCGAACACATTTTTTTGCAACCCATACAATCCAGTTACTATCACAAAATATTTGCCCTTCTTGACTGAATAAACATATTTTTTTTTACTATTTCTAATGATACAAACAGTATACTTGCGTTTGCCAATATTTATTGCAAAAAGTGTACACACCTTCTTCATTCCGTTGCTTAAACATGTCGTTTGAATATTGAAAGTAAATATTTGAGTGTATATTTTTTTTGGGCCGCCCGTGCACGTCTTTGCGATAGAAGGGTAGGGGCGCAGGATCCTTATTCGCCACAATCAATCGAACACGTAACGCGATGCGTTACAATAACTTCGTGATACGACCGTTTCACAGTACTCCAGTGGCATAGAGCATACAATTACACGATCATTTCACGTAATAATCTTAACAAGCCGCGTTATGTTATATCGAATCAGAGCGCAGTAAAGATAATGTGAACAGTAGAGCATCTTAGTACTTGTGCGCGTCTTTGTGTGTGATTTTTATTCGGACTGCTTGCAGTCCGAATAAAAATCACACACAAAGACGCGCCCTCAAAGTATCCAGAAATAATTTTAACATAGCCAACAAAGTAGTATATTCAAGCCCACCCTCTTTTAATTTTCCTTGCCCAACTGGGTCCTTAATTGATCTAATCTTAAGTTACATCTATTTGAATACTAGTTTCTGCCCGCAACTTCATCCGCGAAAAGAAACCTTACATTTTACCGGGATAAAAAGTATCCTTTGTGTTAATCCAGATAATAAACCGTGTGTCAAATTTTATCCAAATCCGTTAGGCCGTTTTTGCGTGATTAACAAATATCCAAACATCTAAATATATTACATTATCTAAATATTTTACATTAAAAAATTAGTAGGATTACAGTGTGCAATAAAGATTGAGTATTAAATTGAGACCTGTCAAGAAGCCGTGTAGAGCACGCGTCTGTGTCCTTGATTCTTATTTGGACGGCAGCGGTCCGAAAAAGAATATTGATGGAAAATAATATTAGCGGCTAGTACTAAAATGTTCTACTGCCTAAATATCTTTACTGTGATCGGGATGTGGTAGGGGCGTTAAAGTCGTCATATGAATTTTTTAAATGTAAGTTCCGTTAAATTTTTTAATGCACGTTACATAAGATTGTGAAATGATGACGTGAATTGTGAAAGGTTTGAAGATGGAGCTAGAAATGTTAAGGTGCTATTTCATATGACATGCTGAATAGATAAATCGACACGTCCAACAAACAAAGTCTTATAATCCAGTATTTATCTATCTATATTATCACGCCAGATCCCCTCCCAGTATTTATATTTGGCATAAATAACCTTACCGACAGGCACGAAAGTTTCAAATGCCATTTATTTTGATTGGCATACTCGTATGCTACTTTTTCTATGGGACCGTCGAAATGCTTGGTCACTGCATTTTTCATATCTTGCTCTAAAAACGAATCATATGGTAGATGTGTATTACACATACATAACTAAAGAACATCATCTTATGCTTCCTTTATTGTAAGTTACGTAATAGTAAATTTTTAAATAAATATCAATTTTTATGTTAGAATTAAACAAATATGCAGCGACAACGCTTACGATGTTTTCTAGACAACGGTGGTTATGAACATATCACTTCCGATTGAAACGAATAGCAATGTGTCCACTTTCATGTTTCTAATGATAAACAAAACAAAAATAATAATAATAAAGCAAGTACTTACTTCACAGCCAGCAATTTGAAAAAAGAAAACATTAATTTAAATCGTGCATTACATTCTCAGGTTGTAATACTATCTTCGCAAGCAAAGGGGCCGAGAGTTCCTCGCATTAGTGATTTATGTTAGCATTTTACAAGGATCGTTACGGCTAATAAATCTTGGTTAACTTGTTGCGGTAACGCCTCGAATTAGCCTGCCTTTATGAACGCATGTTACGCGTTATATATCTTACACTTTTACTGTATGAAGAAATGTGAGTTAATTAAATAAGGTGTGGAAGAAAATTAAAGTAAATGTTTTGCATCAGTCAAGCTTATAGTTGTGGCTCAACATTGCAGAAGGTGTTGATTTGGTTAAGCGTTACACCTTTATTTTCTAAGCTGCAAAGGTGTGCTGATTACGCCTATATTTCGTCAATGATGTTCGCTCTTAATGTATTGGCAGGACAAGCCATTACCGACCACAATTACAAGCAAGCAGTATAAACTGCTACTAATAAAATTTCGATATGAAATTTCATAATACTCCGACCTACAATCATGGTGGCAAAGTATAAGTGGATATATGATTGATTGATCCGACCGATTTCGGCCATGGCGACCACTTTGACCCCTAGTCGGAGTAATGCCGCTGATGCGCTCGAAGATGGCTTATGTAGCCTATCTTCGCGGCGAATCTCCGTGCACACTGAGGGCACGTGAGTACGCCGTTCTCATAGTTGTATGATATGGCAGCAGGTGGGCGGGCCTTTAACTGATTGCGTTTGGCATCAAGGTCAGCTTTACGCTGAGCCTCGAACTCGTGTACTTGGCTGTTCACCATCCTGCGCCATTCTGGCCGCTGTGCTGCCAAACGTTCCCAACGAGAGGGCTCTATGTTGCATCTCTTCATGTGTCGCTTTTGGACATCCTTGTACTGGAGGAGGGGACCGCTATGATTCCGCAGACGCATTAAATAGGCCTCAATGCCACCAACATTGGCTCGTCGCAGAACTTCGGTATTTCGCACTCTATCGGACCATCTGATCCTCATGATCGTACGGAGGCATTAAAGGTGGAAGCGATCCAGAGCGCGAATGTGG
The DNA here is from genome assembly GCA_905147815.2 of Phalera bucephala. NCBI lineage: Eukaryota > Metazoa > Arthropoda > Insecta > Lepidoptera > Notodontidae > Phalera > Phalera bucephala. The sequence continues at coordinate 53,604,561 of LR990609.1, forward strand.
CGGCGGTATACACACCACGTCTCAGAGGAGTATAGGAGGTTTGGCAGCACGATTGCCATATACACCGATATCTTAGTGGGCAACTTAAGGTTATGCGAGCAGAAGACCTTGGTACATAGCTTGCCGAATGCCGCAGCTGCGGTACCCACCCTGCTATTGATCTCAGCATCAAGGTCACACTTGGATGTTACAGTGTTCCCCAGATAGCGAAATCTATCCACCTGCTTTAGCACATCCTCACCAAGTTTTATGGTCAGTGTCTCGTAACCGTGTATGTCCAGGGACATCACCTCCGTCTTATTGACACTGATCTTTATCAGCTGTTGCAGTGGATATATAACATAAGTTGGAACACGTATTATTTCAAATAACTTCATTTAAACAAGAAATATCCCAAGCAGCTTACATTCTAATCAAAATGGGCCTTTTAATTCCATGATAAGCTTGATCGATGCTAAAGATAATTTTGTGTATTCATAAGAGAAAGTTAAAGCAAAAGGATTGGTTTAGAAAATCTCCACTTAAGAAGTTACTTAATAATATACTATTTTGGAGAATTTAAAAACCTTAACCACTTGTTTGGGATACATTCACATGATTTACTTAAAACTTGATTTGTTTTACGTATAAGACTACTGACTCAGACGAAAGTTCGCTTCTAGAGAATAGGCCGCTTTGCTCACTGGATTAAGCAGACGCAGATTAGATTCCCGCACGTGACAAATCTTTGCGTAACCTACAAAAAAGGGTGCTATATAAATTTCACTACTTCATTTGGCATCCTCCAAGGTTTAAAGCTACGCCCGCTCTAATAAAACACGTACGGAATGACTAAGACAATAAGATTGCAGAAATAAGCAGGTCGTAAAAAACTTTAGCCCTTGAAAGTGTAACACCGTGCATACTGTGAAGTTGGCCCATCACGCCACAGTTTGTTGTAACTTAAGTTTGATGGGGATGTTTATGGCATTCCCCATCGAATAGTTTTTACTGCGCTATATTTTACTAAGATTTAATGGAGAGCGAATGAGTCAGAATACTACGTAATAATAAAAGCCGCTTGTTAAAAAGATTGTGAGAAAATTGATGAGAGTATAAAACGTTAATTTTTAACTATATGATTGGACAGTTTTTTTTACTCATTCTAGTATTAAATAAAAGGCGCATTTGAATGATGTTTTACTTTTAAAAAATAAGAGCTTATTTCCTTCAGGAGTATCAGCATCATTTTTTATTGGTTCAATTCCCGCACGGGACACAAATCTTTGTGTAACCCACAAATATTTGTTTCGGTCTGGGTATTTGTGTATGTGAATTTTCTTGTTTATAAACGCACCCACGACACAGGAATAAATCATAGTGTGGGGATACGTTTTTTAAAAAAACATGTTCCAACCTAATATTAGCTTAAGACTTATACAGTATTCGATAAGACTTTCGTCTGTAAAGTTGCTAAGTGTGTGGTGTGGAATTAGAACCTTTAAAATAATAATAAACCATACTTATTCTGTTTCCAACTTCTTCTTTAATTTGGGGGACAAAAACAAATTTCGCCTTAATGATAACTTATAGGCTGTATTTAGTTTTATTATTAATTAAATCACCCACAAGATTAACCGCAAAATTACATTTGTTCCGAGCATAAAAAACACATTTTATTAGATTAGGTTGCTGGCTACGAGGAAAATTAAAAATGAAAACGGCCGTAGAAAGTAATGGGAAGACGTACTCCTATTTCTTTAAGTTAATTATTAAAAACAATAACTTTATATAGTACAGAAAACGACGAATACAAAGTTAGCTTTACAAAAATGATTATAAAGTTTCATTTAAATCAACAACCAAGGCAGAAACAAATATTGAACCACGAGCGAGTGATAGTTTTTATACGGTGTTTTTATTTGTGGCTACAAGCCTTAAAAATGTCCTTGTTAAGCAGGCACTGTCAGAGGGTTAAGCACAAACTATTTGACATTACCAAGAAAGCATGCTGTACGATGCGCACACTAAGGAGACGATATAATATCCTTTTCACAGGAGAAAACTATATATATATATATATATATATATATATATATATATATATATATATATATATATATATATATATATATATATATATATATAAATCAACTGCTGTGCGTTACTCCCGCAAATACTCGAAAATGGCTCGATCGATTTGAAAATATATATTGTTTCTATTGTTTACCTCAATACTGTGGTGTTTTAGGAAAAAAGAAAATTAGGAACCAAAACGAACATAGGCAATTTTATGTTTTGATAATCGCTGAATACAAACAAGTAAACTTTAGGTGGTACAAAGTTCACTGGACCATCTAGTTCAGTATATAAAGATGAGCTTATCACGCCTCCTTGACAGCGTTACTCGCCTGCTCTTAGTAAATACCATATTTCCGTGGACCCCAAGCGATTGAGAATAAGAGACACCTAAAAATCGTTCAAGTACCATCATCTCGGCTTATACTTGCTCACTGCTGAACATAGGCCTCCCCAATCGCTCTGCAGCGCAGCTGGTCCGATGCCACCTATATCCAACGACTTTCTGCGATCCTTACAAGGTCTTCGGTCCATCTGGTAGGCGGCCGTCCCACGCTGCGCTTGCCAATACGTGGTCTCCACTCTAGAATTTTGCCCCAACACACTGCCACTTTAGCTTACTAATCTTATGGGCTATGTCGGTGATCTTGGTTCTTCTACGAACCTCTTCATTCCTAACTCTATTACGTAGAGAATCGCCGAGCATAGCTATTTCCATAGCTCGTTGAACAACAATATCTAATGTTAAGCAAATCTGTCCTCATAAAATTCTTAAGCTTTTTTTGACTAGCTACCCCTGGTTAGATCTTTCGGTATACATCCAAATTATTACACCAACTCTGCCTGCACTTGTTCCAATATCTATATACATTTTAAAAATCTATTTCTTCCAATTATGCCTCACTTCCTGTACAAGGGAAGAGCTGAACGCGGCCACAGATGGTGCAATTGTGGTGGCTACTCACACGACGGGAAATATATGAATCATTGACGCGAAAAGAACTAGGTACCTATTACGTAATTGTAGAATATCTTTTTTTATTAACACTGTCCTGCCTATATCTATATATAAGCGGGTGTGGCAGAGGTGTACTGTGTATACCCACTTTTCGCCGAGGATGTTATGTGCCATGTAATAGGAGGCGAGCCTATTGCCATATACCGGGAACGATTCCAAACTCCGAACTGATACTGGGAATTTTTCGATAGAGAACTGCATTCGTCTAACATAGGGTTTGCGCTCAGGACCTCGTGATCGCAAAGCATATAATTCGCTACTAGACCAACGAGGCATTTTAATAAGTTTTTGCTTTTAATCATTGAAGTAAAAATTATATCGTAACTAATTATAATAAAAAAATAAAAAAAAAACGAATTAGCGCAGTGTATATCGGTGTAAAGATGAGAAAGGGATGCTCCGATGGTTCAGGTATATAAAAAGAATGTTGGAAGAAAGAATGACAAAACAGATGAACAAGGTGAAAGTGAAAGAATGTAGGTACCGCGGTAGACCTAGGCTATCTAACCATGACCAAAGATACTGTGTCTCATCTGCAGCACAAGTCAAGAGTCTCCGTAACCGACGAGCGTGTATGAGACTAACTATGAGAGTGGAGGAAGCCAGAGAGGTATGTAAGGAAAGAACCTGTTGGAACTCTGTACTCTCTTCCTCTGATCTGGCATGATGATATAGATAGATAGATAGCGCAGTGGTTAAGAGTTTAAGCCGCTCCGGCTACTGGTTCGAGTAGTCACGGTTCGATTCCTGCACGGGACAAATCTTTGTGTGACCCTAAATTATTTGTTTTGGTCTGGGTTTTTGTGCAAGTGAACTTATAAAGTTCACTTGCACAAAAACGTGAATAAAACCTAGGGAGAGGCTACGTTTAAAAAAAAGTCACAAAAATGGCTACGGTATTTAGACAAGCGTAACTTGACTCCTACTAAGTCACCCCTGATTTTAACGACTACGTTTTAACGACCTGACCTACTCATCTTTCTCATTAAAATGACGAAAATAATTATTTTCAATATAGAAATCTTTTGGCTAAACGTTAGTTGGAAATACTTAGAGGTTTACCATATACATTCTTCCAATTATTTTTAAAACTGCCGTGAAAATATTATCATATATTATATTACCTTATTAAGTGATTGAAAATATTACACCGTCATGCCTATATTCCCCAGAGTGGGTGGCAGAGGTGTACTGAGTACACCCACGATTCGCTGACGATGTTAGGTCCCATGTAATAGGGGGCGAGCCTATTGCCATTTACCGGGCACAATTCTAGACTCCGGACTCATACTGAGAATTTTTCGTTAGAAAAACTACATTTGTCCGACCTAGGATTTGAACCCAGGACCTCGTGACCACAAAGCGATACGCTTTGTCACCAGACTAACGAGGCAGTCAAAATGTTATTATATGTGCCGTGAAAATATTATTATATGTATATTTCACCTTATTAAGTGATTGAAAATATGATACTTTTTATACTAATACTAGCTACTGCCCGCGATTTCTTTCGCGTTGACTTTCGACAGGAACTTTACATGTTTCCGGGATTAAAGGTAACCTATCTGTTAATCCAGGTAATAAACTATTTGCATGCCAAATTTCATCCTAATCCGTTTTTGCATCATCGAGTAACCAACATACGAACTTTCACATTTATAATATTAGTAGTACAGTTGGGTTATAAAAAAGGAAAGATATGTGTGTTTGTCTTAATCGATAAGCTCTTAAGTTACTGAACTATATTAATAATTTTTTTCACCAGTAGTACGCTACATTATTCAGAAGTCACATAGACTTGATAGGTGGCGCCATTATCGACTGGATGCTAATCTGCGGGAAACTGCTAGTTAGTTATTGATAAATAAAATGAAAAACGTACGATATACCTTGGTACATACATATAATTTGTTATCCTCCAGTCTTGACTGGAGGATAACAAATTATATGTTGGTTGATAGATTAAATAAATTTAATTCAAAAAGACCTTTTTAAAAACAATCTTTTGTAGAAAAACACAATAAAGTTATCTTGCGTCGTTGAGGAGTTGCTATGGCTTTGTAACGGCATAGCGTATACTAGATAGTAAAGTTTGTATAACGTAGGCTAAGTATGCACCGGCTATTTGTATAAACATTTTGTGTTAACTGTAAGCAGAGCAATATTGGAACTCTCGGAGAATACACGTATCGACTCCTCTCTGACTTTTCATTACTCTCTCCCAGGGTATAGTCCCCACAGCTTCTTTCCGGCTCCATAATCATACCCTGGACACCTTCCGAGTCTAAAGTACTCGTCAAGACAAATCCAAGGAGCCCAAATACGGTGGGGTTTTATTGAGTAGTTAGGTGGTTTCATCGGCAATCGCTCCGCTTCACCATCAGACCTTAAACACTATCTGGTTGAATAGTACTTGTCAACACTAATCTGTCAAGCCTAAACACGAAGTGGTTACGTTGTATATTTCACGTTCCTATGCCTACCTTCCGACTCAATCAACAGACCAGCTCCATGGTATATTATTGCATTGTAACTGAATTTATATGTATAGGTATGCCAAATTTCAGCTTAATCGGATACCCGCAAGTGCTTGATCACAAGATTTGAACCGGAAATATAGACAGACGTATGAACATTGTAATTGGTGTCCGACCGAAGGTCAATTTTTGGCCGAAACCGAAGCCGAAGCCGATTAATAAGCTATCGCCAAAACCTTCGGCCGAAGGTTTAATAACCCTAAGAAATTTGGTTCATGAAAGGCTACATTTTTAAAAGTTATGTTGACACTATTAACTTAACGAGATGATTAAAATTACCTACAACCTTTTATTTTGTAATTTGACATAGGTAGGTAGGACTTTTTAGAATAATGATTTTCTAAGACTTAAGAGACACCTCCGTATTAAGTTTCTTTTCAATCCGTTCAGCCGTGTTAATATGGAGAAATAAAAACAACTATTCTCTGAAATCTTGCATTTCCCAAGGTAAAAAGTAGTCAACAGTCTCTGAGAAACCCTACTTTATCCAATGATAGTGTATTTAAAATCGGCACCACCGTTCTGTATATTAACACGGCCAAACTTTTTTTTATTGTGCCTGTATGTGTATAAAATATCTTCTTTATTTTAAAATCACAAATCCCAAATCAATATTCCCATGTGCTGTGCGGGGCTCGTACTTGCGACTATTTGACAAAGTAAGTAAGGCGTACGTTATATCGCTTAAACCAAGTCGTCTTTGTTTTCCAAAATTATTTATAAAGTCAACTTAAATATGAGTAAATTTTTGCTGTAGAACAATTTCAGCATGTCCCCATTTTTCCAGACGCCGATGAAAAGGAACAGGGAAATCGAACAGATCGGATTCGGATCGGATTGCTTGGCTTTTCTTTCGACAAAATAAGATTAATATTTTTGGACCTTAATGCAGGATAATATCGGCATGATCTAGTGTGTAAACAAAGTTACATATTTCATATTATTATTTCACGACTTAAGATACTTTAATACTATCTATATCACCATGTCAGATCCCTTGCGGAGTAGGCAGAGTGTACAGAGTTCCAAGAGGTTTTTTCCTTACAGACCTTTCTGTTTTTCTCCACTCTCATAGTTCGTCTTATACACGCTCGCCGGTTACGGAGACTCTTGACTTGCTCTTCGGATAAGAAATGGTCTATTTAGTCATGATAAGATAGTCTAGGTCTTCCCCGATATCTGCATCCTGTTCTAGGTACACTACCAACTGACTTTCTTTTTTTACTACCGTTTTTATTGATAGTTCTTTGTTGTTTTTTTTATGTTATTGTACATATTGTATATAATTTGTGAAACTTTAAATGGTTGTTGTTCTACGTCCTTTCACTTTTGAATTTGTGTATCTATGTGGTTTCTTTCATATTAAGTTTCTTTATAATCCGTTAGGTATGAAGAAATAATAGATGTTCCTCAGAAGTCGTGCTATTTTTCGAGATAAAAAATGTTCCGTTTTATTTTACGATGTAAGACACCTTCGTATAACGTTTCAGTTAAATTCGTTAAGCCATTTTAATATAAATAAATACCAACTATGTAGCAAGAACCGTGATTCTGTCCGAGATAAAAAGTATCTCGATTATTATTTCGAGACCTATAACACCTTGAAAGAGTTAATAAGATCCATTCTATCATTTTAGTATGAAAAAATAACAGCTAAATATCTCGGGAGAACCTTGTAGTGAATATATTGGATAAGCATTATTCCAAGATTAAAGAGACACCTTCCTATTCAGTTTCTTTTAAATGCATTCAGCCGTGTTATTACGGTGAAATAAAATCAACTATCCCCCAGAAAAATTGCATTTCCTGAGCTAAAAAGTAATTATATCTATAGAATAATCTCTGAAAATTCCTCCATTTTCTGGATATTAACACGGACAAACAAACATTTGTTTTTATTGTGCCCATATGCACTTCATATATCTTATTTCAAAATCACAAATCCCAAATCAATGTTCTTTTACGCTGTGCGGGGATCGTACCTGGGGAATTATTCGACAAAGTAAGTTAAGCAGTCTACGTTTTATCGGTTAAACCAAGTCATCGTTGTTATGCAAAAGTATTTTAAAGTCAACTTAAAAATGAGTAAATTTTTGTTGTACAACAATTTCAACAGGTCCCCAGGCTTCTAGTTACCTGTGAAGAAGAAGAGGGAAATCGAAGGATTGCCAGGCTTTTTTAGCCTAAATGTGATTAATATCTTTGAGCCTTCATGCAGGCTGGTAAAAATCCACCAAATGCATATTGAAGTGATTTTATATACCACTTACATGGATAGTATCGTATATAGTGCATATAGCATGATATAGTGTGTGAACAAAGTTACCTATTTCATATTGAAATTTCACGACTTCAGATACTTCAATACTATCTATAAACCTATATCATCACGTCAAATCCCTTGCAGGGTAGGCAAAGATTTCAGATTGCCAACAGGTTCTTTTCTTACAGACCTTTCTGGCTTTTTCCACTCTCATAGTCCATCTAATATACGCTCGCCGGTTACGGAGACTCTTGACTTGCCCTTCTCATAATGCACGTTCTATTTGGTTATGGTAAGATAGTCTAGGTCTTACCCAATATCAACGTTCTTCCACTTGCTCATTTTATATCTCTGGGTTTCTTTTTAATCCGTTCAGCCATTTCAGTATGAAGAAATAATAGATATTCCGCAGAAGTCATGCTATTGTATATTTTGCTATGTTATATTTCGTAATAAAAAGTGTTTTATTTTAATTAACAGTGTAAGACACCTTCATATAAAGTTTTAATTAAATTCATTTAGCCGGCTATGTCGCAAGAACCGTGATTCTTTCTAGTATAAAAAGTATCTCGAATATTATTTTGAGACCTAAGACACCTAATAAGTGTTAGTCAGATCCATTCTGCCATATTAGTATGAAGAAATAACGGCTATCCTGGAAGAACCGTGTGTGAATATATTGTATGTTTTGTCAACTTCCACTAGACTTAATTCTGTATCAACTATCTCTATCACCGTGTTCAGTCGTAGCTCTCCTTAGCCTGCACAGGTGGTCTTTGTAAAATATAAACTAAACTATAGCGCGATCTTATTCAACACACATTACTAATGCTGTCTCATAAAGTGTTATTCCTCTCGTAAGATATTAATCGTCGTTAAAGTTTCGTATCCGGCATCGTATTCATCGTTAGAGTTCTCTCCGGAAGAAACAATCCTCAATGCATCGCCGGTTTATGCACGAAATCATGTTTTAGTGTTTAAATCAAACGCGTATGAACAATTTCCAGTGAGTGCTTTTAACTACTGCATAGTTTTTCGTGAGGAGACGAACCTGAGTCCAATATCAATACATGGAGGAATTCATGTGTAGGTAAAATCACTTAGTTTACGTCGTAACATTGCAGTTCGGGATAAACAGTAATAAAGTTTGCGGAATATCCCGCGCCAATGTAGTAGCTTAAGTCGTTTTGGAATAATAAATGATTTATCAAAATCAACTCTTTTTTCATTCGTCAGAAACTGTTACATTTCTCGAAAATATAAGTATACAGAATTGTGATCCGTAGTACAGGCTACAACTATCCCAAATTTCATTGAAATTCATCAAACAGGCATGGGGTAAAATGTCTTATTAGAACTTTAATCTTTCGCTTATTTTTGTATTTTCTGAAAAAAACCTTTTGAATTTCCGGTATAAATACTGATCAATATGTTATCCAATATTTTAAAATATCCGCGTGCAAAGTTTCATCAAAATCCGCCTGGTAGTTTTTGCGTTATGATGCTTTTTACCCTTGGACAGATAGACAGATACACAAACAGACACGAAAGCCAAAAAATGTAGAATTGGCTTCTACATCAATAGAAAGATACTCATGGGTTGTTATTTTCAAAAAATATACACAGTCATAACTTCCTTACAGTTTTATTATACTAGGCATGCCTTTTAAGTTCTGTCGTTGCCATATTTCCCGGCAATTTTGAATTTGGAACTGTTCTATATTCGAATGTGTTTAAATTTTGAATCAGATGAAAGTATTAGGATTAATGCTATTGTTTAGTCACAGCGTCGTTTGGAATCTGTCAGGTTACGTACGAAAATGAATCTTTCTGAAGAAAATGTTCGTGCAATAATTTTCTACAACTTTAGAAGAGGCCTGACACGGCTTCAGTGTTTTGAAGAGCTAACATCTGTGTTCAGTGATTAAGCCCCATGTCTGCGGACTATCGAACGCTGGTATTTAGAATTCCAGCGTGGACATACTAGTGTTAGTGTCATATATCGCGAAGGACGCCCAAAACCCGCCTTAACTGAAGTTAAATCATTGCTGTGAGACAACTAATTCTTGAAGATCGTCATGTGACGTATCGAGAGATAGAGGCTCTATTAGGCATCTCAGGGACAACCATTCAGAAGATCTTGCACGAAGCGCTTGGTGTGAGAAAGCTAGTTTGCCATTGGATACCGCATCTGCTTTCTGACGATCACAAGGCGGCCCGCGTCAGATGGTGTAGGAAAACTCTGCAAAGGTTCAACCGAGGAGATACAAATCACGTCTACGACATCATAAGTGGTGACGAATCTTGGATCTATGCCTACGATCCTGATTCCAAATCAATCAACAATCTACAATCTGGGTCTTTCAAGATGAGCCAAAGCCGACTAAAGTTGTTCGTTCTCGAAGCACTTCAAAGATGATGGTGGCCACGTTCATTGGAAAAACCGGCCATGTTGCGACTATTGCACTTGAAGATCGTAGAACGGTTAACGCAGAGTGGTATACCACAGTTTGTTTACCACAAGTCATCGCCGAACTTCGAAAATCTAACTCACAGCGACGCATCATCCTGCACCACGACAACGCAAGCTCACACAGCGCTCGTCAAACGATTGAGTATTTGAAGCAGGAAAAAATAGAAATTCTTGACCATCCTCCATACAGTCCTGACCTAAGCCCTAACGATTTCTTTACATTTCCTTAAATTAAGAAAAGTCTTCGTGATCAAAGGTTCCAGTCCGGTGAAGAAGCAGTCGACGCTTTCAAGTCAGCCATTTTGAATACCCCCACTTTAGAGTGGAATAAATGTTATAATAACTGGTTTGAGCGAATGAAAAAGTGTATAAGGTTCTAGTTGTGTTTTTTTCTTCAAATGACGAAACTTAAAAGGCATGCCTCGTATGTAGTATGTAGAGATATAGATGCTTTACTTTTCCCTACAGACTGTTAGTTGTTTTCTGAAAACGTAAATATTAACTATGTTGTCTGTCATATTAAATATCTCCATGCTAAGTTTCACTGACATCTGAAAAGTAGTTTTGGAATAATGAATGATAAATCAAATCGACTTTTTCTCGTTCTTCGAAAACTGTTAAGTTTTTCGAAAATATAAGGATACAAAAGTTGTGCCCTTTTGTACGGGTTACAATTACACAAAATTTCATTGAAATCCATCAAACAGGTTTGGAGTAAAGTGTCTTTTTAGAAAAACAATATTTCGCTTATTTTCGTATTTTCTGGAAAAACCTTTCGATTTTCCGAGATAAATACTATACAATATGTTAGCCAACATTTTAAAGTATCCGCATGGAAAGTTTTATCAAAATCCGCTCAGTAGTTTTTGCGTGATGACGGTTCATACCCTCCGACAGACCGACAGACAAACAGACACGAAAGCGAAAAATTGTAGATTTGGCTTCTACATCGTTAGAAGGATACCCCTGGGTTGTTATTTCTTAAAAATATTTCATGTACAGACATGACTTCCTTACAGTTTTATTATATGTATAGATAATTTTTATTTACATAAAAGCAACGTGACCGCCTCGTTGGTCTGGTGGCTAAGCACATCGCTTTGTGATCACGAATCCTGGGTTCAAATCCTAGGTCGGACAAATGTAGTTTTTCTAACGAAAAATTCTCAGTATGAGTCCGGAGTCTGGAATTGTGCCCGGTATATGGCAATACGCTCGCCCCCTATAACATGGGACCTAACATCGTCAGCGAAACGTGGGTGTACTCAGTACACCTATACTACCCCCGCATGAGGAATATTGGCGTGACGGTGTGACATTAAAGATTCGTGAGTCGTGAATCGTATAAGATCGTTCAATTTAAGTGCTTGCTGAAAACCTTCGGCGACGGTTAAAATATGGCGAAGTTTTAGCCGAAGCCGAAGAATTGGCGGAAGGTGGCCAAAGCCAAAGCCAAGGCTTCGGTTGGACGCCAATTGTAAGTTAAATCAAAGCTTATAAAACTGTCACGCAACTTGATAACTGTAGCCCACACACGCGGTATTAATGGGGTACTTTGTGTTTTCATATGTAATAAAATATTATATTTCTCAAGTTATCTAAAGAGTATTCAAATGATGAAGACAGTTTCTTTAAATATAACTTTGCACTCGAGTGTGTCACGTTGTGGCAAGCACCTAGCTCAAAGTAAGCTAGAGTGTATGTAGTATAATGCATGTTACAAAAAAGAATAGCTAAGGTATCTTCCACATCACGCAATACAAACATACTTTTAAAAAAATACGTAGCCCCACACTAGGATTCATTCCTGTGACGTGGGTGCGTTTACAAACATTAAAACTCACATACACAAATACCCAGACAAAAACAAATAATCTGTTACCTTCTGACGGCCGAACCGCTGAACAGAATTTGATCCTATTAAGCAAAGACAGATTTTATCCAGGTGCCTTCCTCTGACATAGGCTAACTTTTGTCTCAAAAAAAGCTTAAGTTTGTTAAATACACGCCTGAAAATAACGCAAACGAAGTTGCGAGTACAGCTAGTACATAATAACATCATACCAGCGGCTCAGCTTTTGCAAAGCCTTTGACTACACCGCAAAACACACAAATAAAATTAATGAAACAATTATACAGAACCCAAACTCAACAGAAACATCAGCTATCCATGGATGTATTAATCTTACTCTGAGAACTTGCGGAGTCTGTCCTCAACTCCGGAACATCAGAAATATAATTTAGTTTTCGATTTAAGTTGGGAATAGGACGCTTTGCATACAAATTCCACTTCTAAACTTGTCATGAGAATTGTAACTCGACCGTAAATATATCCGTTATGCTCCATTTTGTAGGGTAAACTTAATAATTCCCATACAATTGCTAGGTAAACCCGTAAGGTGGTTCGAGCCACAACAAAGGGCCCTGTTGACTGAAACCGGGGTGAAACTGCTCTGGTCGACGATGGCACACTCCTACGTTGGGTAGCACCAACGACGCTGCTGTATGTGTCCCGGCTACATTACACAACCAAAGCCGATGACATTGTGAAGTATGTTCAGAGGACCTCGTATACTGTGAGGGTCGAGAATCTGAACTCGCAAAACAATGCCGCCTTTAATTCCGTTATTGTGCGAGTTCCCACTGCCAAACTGGAGACCTTCATGAGCGAGGAGTTTTGGCCGAAGGGTGTCGTCTTCAGGACGTTTCGTGGAAGACTACAAGACGCCCCTGTAAAGCGCAACATGTCGCCGAAATTACATGTTATTTAGATTATAAGTTCTTATATGTATGTTAGTCTGTAAGGTATATATTCTATGGGCCAGTAAGTTGTATGAAAATACTTTTGTCAATTTTTGCTGGCTGAATTAAATAAATTATTATTATTATTGGAAACATCTCTTATAAATCAACGTGAGAATGATTAAGTTTTGCGAAACCAAGGTGAAGGCGATTTAATGGCCAACTGCTGTTGGAACTTATCAAGTCGCCTATAACGCTTCCAACCTTTTTTGCTTACCACTTGAAGTGTTAACTGGGACCAAAAGACGACAGACGAATTAACACGCCTTTCAAAACATGGGATGCTCGAAGATGGAAATCTAACAAACGGTCACACATCTCAGACTGACCGAGACAAAAGTTGCTTAACCCTAGGAATGCTAAGAGCACCGCGGTACTATAGTGCTACGAGCGCTAGACTATAGTAATAATGGCCGACAAGGCTTTATACAAAAATTGCACTAGTATCTTATTTTGACTACTTGTTAAACTGCTTCGTTTGTCTAATGCGATCATAAATTATTATGCGACTGGAAATCGCAATGTCTAAGATTTGAATCCTGAGTCCGAAAGTTATGAATTACTTCTCAAAAAAATCTTATATAATGACAATAGCCTCGCCACGATTCCATGAAGATTTAGGGCCTATCGTCACATAGTCGACGATATGTGGTCATTAACAGTAAACTTCTGCCACTCTACATGGTAAATATAGAATATATTAGAATATAGAATACAAAGCGCATCGCTTTGTGATCACGAGGTCCTAGGTTCAAATCCTGGGTCGGACAAATGTAGTTTTTCTAACGAAAAATTCCCAGTATGCGTCCGGAGTCTGGAATTGTGCCTGGTATATGGCAATAGGCTCGCCCTCTATTACATGGGACCTAACATCGTCAGCGAAACGTGCGTGTACTCAGGACACCTCTGCCACCCCCTCTGGGCAATATAGGCGTGACGGTGTTTTTTTTTTATTTACCATAATTAACAAAGTAGGAGCAAGAATGTTACTGAGTCATCCATCGAGGCTGAAAATAGAACACTTCGCATAGAAATTACAGCCTTAAACGTCCTTGTACACTCAACTGTGGCTATAACCGTTAAGCTTCGCTTGGAGATCGTTGCACCTTCATTTGTTTTGCGGTAAGCATCAACAAGGGTCGAGAAGATATATTTTCTCGGCGACAACACATATTCAGGGCCGAAATACGCGCGTTTATGACACCTCTGCGGCAAGCGACATCAAAAAGCGCTTAGCTCGTCTAGTGTTGGATTAATTAGCATTCGCATTCACTTTTAGCATGCGAATTTTGGTTTGGCATTTAGCAAATGAAATAAAATTGCCGATTTCTTTATTAGCGCGTCACGTTACAACGGGCATGCGCTCCCATTTAGACTTGAGCGAATATTTAATTACAAACGAATGTAGCTAACGCTAAGTACTTCAGATGATCAAAGGGCGAGTGAAATGGCAGCATAAAGATTGTTTAACGAATATGATCTATGTGAAAAAAATCTAGTTTGTATTTTGCTTGTGTGTAGCATCGTACTTTGCATATTTGCGTTTATATTTAATTTTTTTTATAATTTGGGTGGCTCATGCCCGGTATGGGTATTTTTTACGTCCATTATAATAACGTATATTAGTAATTTGTATAGAAAGAATTTCAGAAGAAAGAATAACAAAACAGATATACGATGCAAAAGTGGAAGGACCGAAGTAAGGAAGTGTAGGTACCGGAGAAGACCTAGACTATGTTACCATGACCAAATAGACCGTGTATTATCTGAAGGACAATTCAAGAGTCTCCTTAACCAGCGAGCGTGTATGAGACGAACTATGAGAGTTGAGAAAGCCAGAGAGGTATGAAAGGAAAGAACCTGTTGGAACTCTCTGCTTACCCCGCAAAGGATCAGGCTTGATGATATAGAAAGATAGATAGTAATTTGATGCAACGTAGTGAACACCCTCAAGCTACGTGGAGCGATGATCATTGTAGTGCGCCAGGCAGAAATCGGATGAGAGTAGCCGAGGTTCTTACGCAGAAATGCTTAGAGAGTTAATGTCCAGCTGTGGATAGCTATAAGCTGATGTTGTTGATGAACAGTAAAGGATTTGCGTGCTAATTAAATTAAAATAGCAATTAATAAAATTAGCAATCATTCCTATTGTTTAGCGCATCCCGGAGCTAACGGCGCGCACTTTATGTCGGCCACCGTTGTAAAGCGCGGCGCCTCCCCGTAGGGCACTATACGTAGTTTCGTGTTGCGGTGAAGTTTTTGTGACCGAAGGAAATGTTGTACAATAAACTATGTAAGTACAATTTGACGGCGCGAACGTGCCTTGAGAGGCTTCTAGTTTATTGCGCCGACTGTTGTTAATGTAGACGTTAAAGCTTAACTATGTCCTTCAAAATTAAGGGTGACCGTTGAATGAGTCAACAATTCTACTTTATTTCTATCTAGTTTTGAAAATAACTTATGTTTTGTAGTTGCAGATGGTACAGTTTATAACGAAAGTTTATTCGGGTGTGTAAATGTTACTTTGCTATTATAATGAAATCGTTTTTTGTTTTATTATTTAGGTTTATGCTGAAGGCAAGTTTATGCTGGTGCGTTTTCTGAAGTAGCGTCAATTCATGATATAACCGCATGACTTCATGTTTAAGAAACAACTATACTAATCGTCGAATTTCGTAAAAGTAACTTCGAGCTGCTTAACGACCGAAAAGGTTAAATTGGGGAATATAATAAATTATGTCCGCGAGACATTGTATCAAAATTGTGTCATATGTTTTATTCACTTTTCATCGAAGAAAGTAATGCATCATGCGATCAGTCTGTGCATTATTTTTGACATGAATACGTCTTTAAAATTGCTTACATAGTAGGAGGCAAGTCAAAAACGACTGATAACAAAATCGGGGCATGCAGATTGGTGTTGCAGCTTCATATTTCTAATCTCCATCCTAAATTCAATTACAGCATTGGATAGCTAAAGGATCAAAAAAATCTTTACGGCTAGTGAGGTCTGTGACGCATCGTGCATCGTGGTAGAGGGGGAAGCGCCGGAAGAGGGGAAAGGTATTTTGAGATCATTTTGCTGCGTATCGAGATTTAAACTTAATATAACTTTTGATTCAAAAAAGCTGAGACGTTCGTTTAAGTTTTAGTCGTCAGCTCTCGTCAAAATCTATCGATGGTATACAAAACCTTTGTATACAATAGTGTCAGTGAATATAATAAGGCGTTAAAATAAAAAAAATAATATCATAGATATATAATGTAGGCCTATACGCATCAAAAAGCCAAACCCAAATACAGAGATCGTATACGGTTGGAAAGGGCTTGCTCAAGAGCAATCGAATGGTACCAATAAAACACCATATGACCGAGTCAAGCAGTGCCAGGAACCTTAAAGAATGAATGCGGCCGAGCGGATCAACGACGGTGCCAGTACATCTGCAGCTGGGGCGGTTGAAATTATGCAATTGGATGAAGAAAAAGAAATAGTTGCCATCATAAACAAAAATGAAAACCCCGAGGACTTCTTAGTGTTCAAACATGATTATGGTATACATAAATAATAATATTTTATATAGAAAATATTACCCGTTACGTAAACGTATTCACGTAAAACACACGGCCGTGTCCATGACAGAGCCAGTTTTTTCGTTTACAAGAAGAATTCATATTAAACAAGAATTTAAAACTTTAAGAATTTAAAAGAATTAAAAACGCAGGCACATCATTATTATGTAATACAGAAACTTATAACTACCTGTGACTTTCTCGTTGTAATCGAAGTCAGTATTCAGCTTTTAAAAAAGCTTTCAGGTATATGATCCCTATGCACGGGTGGCTCCACATTTTACCAACAGAGTTAAGGCCGAATATAACATAGGGCTCCTTGCTAAATTATCAAAATCTATACAATGGTTAAGCGTGAGAAGGTTACAAACTAACATACTTACTTTCAAATTTATAATATGACTATGGATGGACACGTACTATCCAAGCATTTCTGAGTTGTCGGAAAAATACGTATGCAACTAAAAATTTCCGTTTCGAATGGACCTGCTGTTAATTATCCCATCAGTTGAAGGTGTCTGCATATTATTGAGTGCAACCAAATAGCAAATTACAAGGGGGCAAAGAGGGCCCTGATTGGCATTGCGATGGACTTCGCGCTCCATTTGGCTCGGAAATCTGGTCAATCCCCTGTTAATTTGCGAGCCAATGTTTGCTGTGTCCCCCTTTAATGCAGTTGCCGTTTCGTTTTATTGGCTTTTATTAAGTTTCGTGTGGGGTTATTGGCTGTGATTGGCGTAATTGTTTTTTGTCAGTATGAAGATTTTTGTACGTAATTTGTGAGCAGTTGAAGCACTGGCAGCGGTACGGGATCATAATGTTCTAGTAATTATAGAGCTTTATCAGCGTTTGGCTCAATCTCTCTGAGATGAATGCCTTTCCAACCATCTCTATGCTTCGGAATATACGCTTAGCTGTGGCCTTGGTTACCACTTGTGGTAGTCTCGCTAAAAAAAGTAGGAAGCCTTATTAGGCTAGAAAAGTTCTAACGGCAAGTGGCTACAAACCTATCTTCATCAATTAGCAATGGATCTCCGTGGTGGAGTTTATAACATTCTTCCTCACTTCGATTTGAGAGAAAAGGCCTTTGCTTAACGAAAACGGCATAGGCTAATGTATATTTCTACATATTAACCTAGACGCTTACTGGGTGACCGATCGGAATGCAGAAGCTTACTTCCTAATGCATGTCTTATTTTAACCTCCTAATGAGCTATAGAACTCGAACGAAATAGTGAGTGAATATATAAAAATATATATAAACGTATATTCCAGCAATAATGATACCAGATATACTACAGAAATATGAAAATGAAAATTTATCTTTCAACAATCTTTGTTACATATACGCCTAAGTTTATTTTAGTTCTTTGTTAAACTGTTTTTCTATGAGTTTCATATTCTTTTTCAGGGATAAAGTAGTATATACCCTGCATGGAGTTACTGTCCTGCTCCTCTACCACAATACGTAAGTCGAGGGTACTGTCAATTGTAAATAAGACGTCTCGAAAGTCAAACATACAAGGGACACGAAGCCTATAAGGACGCTCTTTGAGAATGTGGCTGGCCCTTGGTGCAAGCCATAACATTCTACCGTCATTCATAGTGTATAAAATTATTTTCAAGATCTTGGTAGTAAAAATTATAACTGGTTTTTAGGAAAAAGAAATAGTTGAGAAATAATACAACTTAATAAAAGATAAGTCTCATAAGCCCACAGGCCCAACTAAATTCCATTAATCATGCATACGATATGCAATATCGTATGCATATCCAATCGTTTTTTTTTTATAGACATTCGTTGTCATAAAGAAGTAGCATTGGTGTACTTAGAGTTACCCAAAGAGAATATAATCACTACGTTTTAAGAGGTGGAACTTCATACTAGAGCACGAAATTGCAAATTGTATGAAACTCACACACAATATCGTACCACCATGATAAGATTAAATGTTATTGCTGCCAACATAAAATTATGATATGCTGCCAACATTATAAAACAATACTGCCAACATAAAATAAAGAAAGGGTTGTAGCCTTGACGTTAAATTTAATAAATCTATCGATATCAATATGTAACAGGTACTACTGCCGCTTGCAATGAAATAAAAAATAGAATAATGATTTCATGTAATAACACTGTATTTTCAACGATGTGAATACACAGAAAGATAAATTTATCATTCTAACTACCATACAAAAATTTTATAGATGGAATTAAATTATTTATTGATACAGCTTTTTATAGATATATATACAAGTCTTGACATTCCACGTACCGCCACTTATTGTTTACATCGGTAAAAAAAGTACAAAGTTCGTGTCAAAAAATAGAAAATCGCGTAGTACCAGAAGCTTTAGTACCATAAATTTATATTATTAACATTAAAAATGAAAGGTATCAATAACATGACTGTACATCACTATTGTTTTTAATATTTTTATTTATCTGAACCGCTAGAACTATAATGCCAGTAAATGATGTAAAATATCGTATTATAACAGAAACATAGTTACTGATCTTTATCCAGTGGAAATTTAGCCATAGATATTATTTTCTGGTCACCTACCCGACTTGTTCTTACTTGGCATATTTCGAAATTAATTTTGCTCATTTTGGAATATGCAACGCCACAGAGAAAACAACGCTAATTATATTTAGTAATACACTTTCTAAAGGGATATTACATTATCATTTTTTTTTAATTAAAAATAGTAAATTTATATATTATAGATACAATACTTTAATTTGTAAAGTTCAAATGACAATTTGAATTGACATATCAGATTAAATATGTCAGAACAGTATAATGCATCTAAATTGAAAAGTAGACAGTTATATATTACGTATTGAGAATACACGGCTTTTGCTTTCCATGGGTTTAAAAAGACAGCAAATCCAATATAAATGGTTATTTCTACAAGACTTTCGCCAGCCTGGTGATACCGTCTAACATAGAGATGAGTGTAAATTTCTACAAATGTCACGAACGCTATGCATAGAAGGGAAAGTGTTTATAAAAATGAGGTAACATGGAGGTAACATCAATATTTATGTCATTCCTAATACGATAAGAAGCAAAGCCATCGCCGATTTTCGGGAAAATGTTTATGAAGGTGACATGTCTTTTGAAAATGTTTGGTTATTTCCATGATTTTATGCTTTAGAAAAAAAAGTATTTACTCAACCACAACACAATATTCTTCTTCTCGTTAACAAGCTCCATTTACAAAAAAATAAAAAAATCATAATTGGGCTGTTAGGTGATATGATCAAAATAATAGTGTCCACCTATGATTTTGAAGTCTCAAAATAAGCTTTACCTAAGGCTCAAAGAATTCGCAAAATATTGTTGTTTCAAACGTGGAAATAAATGTTTTTTTTGCTTTATCCTCTTCCCCTGGTAAGAGGGATGGTCTAAACTAGCTAAAGCTTGCGTTATATGGATACCTATAGAAGAAACCTTAGCCCAGCAGTGGGACAAAACAGAGAGCTTAGGAAGAAAACATTGGCGTTACCGTAGTGTCGTCAATTTGATATGCTATCCTTTTCACACAACAAATTAACTACATACACATGAAAGTGTCAGCACGCTTCCTCGATAGCGTTGCGCTAACATCAATGTCTTCATTCTAAGCCTTTATCTTCAGCTGAAAGACGTCCACTGCAGAACAGAGACCTTCTCCAAAGACATCCACGTCGACCGGCTAATTCTAAGCTAGTAGTAGTAAAACTCTCTAAACTTGTACCAAACTACCAAGTTTTATGAAGCAAGCTCCATCGTAAAGTCGGCACCGAGTCGCAATGCGCGTCAGTTCGGACGTGATATGTCACATTGGTGGTGCTTGATCGATTTATGCTCCGAAATGGCTCCACTGATGTCTTGCTTAGTGCAGAGGAGCAAACACTCATGGCTGTGTAGGCACGCGACCGTTGTCATTCATGTCCCTTGTTGTATCGTCGCTTTGGAATTTACGGTTACCTTTTGCAACTGGCTCTTTGCTTCTTTTTGTAGATTTTCGGGGTTCTTGCATTAGTTTGTGCTATTTTCTTTAACTTTAAATTTTAAATTCAATACCTTAAACTATGCTAATCAACGAAAGACCTCAGACACTTCAATTTAGATTACTGTTTTAAAAATTCAATACGAAAACCAAACTTTCAGGTTTAAAGTTACTTGCCATTTTCTTAAGAGCTTTGATATCTAAATTAACAACAAAACCTGTATTTATGTGTGTGTATTTGAAAACATGTTGTAGGAATGCAATTGAAATTCCTATATTTTTGAAGGTTTCTACGTAAATATTACTAAATAAGGCAGACTGAGGGAACATATTGTCCCTAACCCTATATCTTCAGCTGTAAGACGTCTACTGGTAATAGGCTTTCTCCAAAGACTACCACGACGACCGGCTAATCTCAAGCTCTCAGGTTAGCAAAATTCTCTCTAAATTTGTACCAAACTGCCAAGTTTTATAAAGCTAGGGCCATCGTAAAGTCGGCACCAAGTCGCAATGCGCGTCAGATCGGATGAGATATGTCACTTTGGTGCTTGATAGATTTATACCCCGGAATTGCGTCTTGGTTGGAGCAAACGTTGATGGCTGTGTAGTCACGGGACCGTTGTCTTTCATATCCCTTGTTGTGTCGTCGCTTTGGAGTTTACAGTTACTCTGTGCTATTGGGTCTTTGTAGTTTTGTTTATTGTCTTGCTTTACTTGCTTTCTTTTAATCAACGTACAAAGCATTTAACACAAATGACGCAAGATCTTAGACAACCCAATAAGTTTTATTGACGAAATTCAATAAGCAACTTAGACTTTCAGTTTAAGAGATACTTAACAACCATTTTCTTAAGAACAACAACTATAGCCATGCAAAAAATCTCGCGCGATAATTATGAAATAATAATAAAAATGTCAACCTATACTGTCCCACCGCCAAGCAATAGGTTTGATGATACAAAGAAATTGATATTTAAATGAACTATGTAAATTGTATGACCTACTAATATTATGAATGTGAAAGTTTGTACGTTTGGATGTTCGTTACTTAATCATGCAAAAACCGCTGATCGGATTTAGTTAAAATATGGCACACAGTAAAGTTAAAATATGGTAAAGTGAACCTGGACGAAATCGCGGGCAGAAACTAGTATTATTACTGAATTGAGAAATATTTATATTAGAATTGCTATTGAAATCGCCGTACAGTTTTGAACTTTGTTTATGACATCAAACTGAAATTACTTAATGTCCCTATAAATAGTGAACTTAATCTAAGGACGGGCACAAATTACTGTAAGGAAGACATCATCCTCATAATTCTACGAAACATTCACATTCCCAAACCCCCACAATTCCATAAAAGATAACTTTAGTATATAACAATACCATAACGCCAACAGGCATAGATCACAATACCCATTTAAACTCCATCGAGATTCAATTCACAAACTTTGGCCCAATCTTCCATGAAGTACGCAAAACAAACACCAAAAGTTTGGCCAAGACTTTGACAAACCCTGACTTCACAGCAGCTTCAGCATTCATATTAACCGCTATCTGAGAAGATTACAAAGCCCGTAAGGGTAATTTTGTATGAGTTAGTTTTAACCAAACATGCTTGGGTTGCGGATGTAGATATTGTGGGGAAGAGACATCACTTACCTAAGTATGACTCTCTAACGTCTTGTATTCCGTGAGTCAGTAATTCAAGCGTAAGTGCGTTATTACAAAATAAACAAATTCACCACCATACCTATATTCAACCAGTGAGGGTGGCAGAGATGCTACATGATGCCAGACTTTGGTCTAATATTTAGAATTTTCTTTCAAAACATTACACTTTGTGCAGTTAGCAACGTAATTCGTTAAATATTTTCAATTTTTTTCAAATCAGTAATAATGTCCTTATAGTTTAAATTTCGCCAAATTATGAGGATAACAATTTATTTAGATCAACTAAAATAATAGATTCCATACAAAACGAAAATGTGCAAGCGATTTCATAAACTGAGAGTATTAAGCTACTTATGTCGCTGACCGTACGACGTAGCATTCGAACCCAGAATCTTGTTATCTATGGATCATTATAGTTTTAAGCCTACTTATTTTATAGGACAATAATTACAAGATTGGATAAAAAATGTCAACTAAATGAAATTTAGAATGGAACTCATCGTATTTCTTTTTAATTCAACTAACTTCTCTGACACCAATTGGTCGTAAGCTCATATTATAGTATATATTATCCCATGTTCAGAGTATAACGCATGGTGAGGTATGAGCTATTCTCTCTAACCTCAATTTTTGCTAGATGCTCCTTATCTACCAGTAGATACACAAGCAATACAAGCTGATTGATTTAAGAACAACATACGTACTATTTTATTATACGGTTGCCATGTGATCAGACGGGTTGTCGTGTCTATATATAATGTGAACACGTCCAACTAGCATATACAAAATTTTCAGTGACTCAGCTCTTCCCATACTTACGAAAACGTCAAAAACTGATTAAAAGCTTTGAACAGCGTTTCCAGTATTTCACTATTTCTCTAACCGAGCCCTTCTAAGTATACAATCTTATTGGATCAGGCCTTAGCAAATGTTTGCATAGTCCACGCGAAACTGCTGAGATTCAATTTTATGTTCCATTCTCTTTAGTTGACCCACCAGATTTATCTCGTTTGTACATTAGAACCCTTACGTCATTCGTTTTTGAGGAATGTATTGGATGGAGAATAAATAATAGGGGTTTAAAATGATTCAATCACCATTGTAACTCAAACTCAACTCAAACTTTAATAATTTATTTTGTATAAATCTGACGGGGGTATTGTGAAATAGTCAGTTAAAATTTTTTTTATCTAATCTAACTACTAAGCTACCACCGGATCGGAACTTGAAGTCCATTGAAA
This sequence comes from Phalera bucephala, assembly GCA_905147815.2. NCBI lineage: Eukaryota > Metazoa > Arthropoda > Insecta > Lepidoptera > Notodontidae > Phalera > Phalera bucephala. The sequence continues at coordinate 53,628,205 of LR990609.1, forward strand.
AGATCCGTCGAGAAACTTAGGGGTTTGTCTCTCTTATTTAATTTTCATATTGTGTGAGCACAATTTGTATGTTACAGACTAACTAAACTGACTCGTTTGTCTAGTGGCAAAGCGCATCGCTTTGTTATCACGAGGTCCTGGGTTCAAATCCTAGGTTGGACAAGTGTAGTTTTTCTAACGAAAACTTCCCAGTGCAAGTCCGGAGTCTGGAATTGTGCGTATTCTGTGAATTCTGTATTACATGGGACCTAAAATCGTCGGCAAAACGTGGGTGTACTCAGTATACCTCTGCCACCCCCGCTTGGGGAATATAGGCGTGACGGTGTGCTAAACGACAATTTTACGAAGTTATCGTAATGTACCGTATTACGCGTTAATTTTTTTATTTTTTTTATTTAATAAAGCATATCCCGTTTCTCTAGGATCTAGGATTTATTCCTGTGTCGTGGGTGCGTTTACAATCATGAATATTCACATACACAAATACCCAGACTGGAACAAATAATTGTGGATCACACAAAGATTGAAAATGGAGGAAGCCAGAGAGGTATGTAAGGAAATAACCTGTTGGAACTCTGTACTCTCTGCCTACCCTGCAAGGGATCTGGCGTGATGATATAGATAGATAGATAGAGAAAGATTTTTCCCGTGCGGGAATCGAACCCGCGACTATTAACACAGTGAGCGGAACGGCTTAAGCTCTTAACCACTGCGCTAAATCGTCCGTCAAATGCAATGCGTCTATTGGTCATGCGAATGGCCCTGATAGACAAGTCAAGAGTCTTCATACCGGCTAGCGTGTATGAACGAAGGAAAGAACCTGGAGCTGGAGTTTTGTACTTTCTGCTTACTCCGCAAGCGATCTAACGTATTCATACTCATAGATAGATATTTTAATGGATACTTAGGTCCTGATGCAACATGGAGCGAGCGAGCTATACAATACCTGCGCCTATAGCCAAGTTGACAATCTACAGTCGTTACCGCTAATAGAAAGCGGAGAAATGTATAAGAATGACATTTTGCATCGAAAAGTCACGTGGTCAAAACAACGCGCTGTCGATTGCGACAAGGGAATAGAAACAAAACGCTTGCAAATTGTCTAGGCCCTCTGATCGCTTTTGAAAATATTTTTAATATTTTAATAGAAAAGCTGCAATAATACTTTATCAAACCCAGGATTTGAACCCAGGACCTAGTAATCATTAGCCATATCGTCTGAAGCTAGATCAATGAGACTGTTTTAACGTTTTCTGTAATATTTCTGCTACATACAAGGTGTAACATAATAAACGCAAGACCTCAGACATCCCGATTAGAAAATTGCTTCATAAATTTAAAACAACGACGAAATTTCCTAATTTAAAGGCTTTTATTTATTTATAGTTTATGCACTTATGTACATAGGCAGACTTGATGCCAGCGGCATTTTAGCGAGTCTACCTTAAGGTGGTGAGAGACAAGTGTGGTAGGTGCGAAATTACACAAATTTAAGGAAAAAAAAAAGATTTACCCTTTTTTTAAGCACTTTTATACCCCAATTAATAATGAAACTTGTACGTGTGCGTGTGCGTTTTGAAAAATACTTTTAAGAAATGGATTTGAAATCTCCGTATTGCTTTGAATCAACAATAAATTTAGTTTTTTGTAGCGCATTGAAGGAGTAAAAGCATTTTTTACAAATTTAAAAATAAAAATAACATTCTTTAACATTAGGTTGGAATCAATACAGTTACCGATTTAGAACAAACTACTTACTGCTACTCAGGTCTTGCGTTTATTATATTACACCTTATATATAATAGTCTTCACTATTATAAACAAATTCATATCTTATAATTATCAAAAGAGAGACCTTAGAGCTCCGTAGTGCTGCCTAAGACCCTTTTCGGCCAAATAAATGCATAATTCATAAGTATATTCAAATGTTAACATTCATTATTCATACAACTAGTTTAAGGTAATAAACTGAAGAACATACAATGAAGGAATAAAAGTTTTACTGCTGTATCTAGAGAACACCATACTGAATACGAAAGTTATATATAAAGCGGGTACACACTTGATTTAAGCAGCGAACAAAATATAAACACAAAAAAAAATACATCAAAATGAACACTGCTTTGTATACCAGGTGTATCATAAATAAAGCAACACCTCAGAAACCCCGATTAAATAATTGCTTTACAAATTCTATACGATAACTAATTATCCAAATTTAACTTTTAACCCCTTTATAGGCACTTTTAAACCCCAATTAACAATGAAACTTGTTCGTGTATGTGTGTCTATAGAGAAATAAGTTTTATAAATGCATTTGAGATCTCCGTATTGATCTGAATCAATAATAAATTTAATTTATATAGCGCAATAAAGGAGTAACAGCATTTTAGCAAAGTAAAAAAAAATTAAAGATAAGAAAGATACATTAAAGCTAGATAAACTCGAGCGGCTCCAAAACTTCGCAATTAGGTTCATATTTGGCTTGCGTAAATATGACCATGTATCCGAATTTCGTACAAGACTCAAGTGGCTACCCATTCGACTTCGCCGGAACGCGCATATTCTTTCCCTTCTTTACAATATATTATTTAACCCTTCTTCCCCTCCCTATCTTAAACAACGTTTCGAGTACCTGAAAAGCACTGGCACTCAATGCCGCAGGTCCTCAGAAAATCTTAGCCTAAGGATGCCCCTTCACAATAGCAGCTTCTATGATAAGTATTTTACTGGCCAGGCGGTACGACTGTGGAATACTATACCTATCAGTATACGGCGTGCATCGTCGCTAGAGAACTTCAAGGGCCAGGTGAGAAAGTATTACTTATCTACTTGTTCACTGGGTCCTGCCGTCGTATCGTGATAGTTAATTATGTGTATGTGTAGTTAAATTTTTGTAGTATGTGTTTGCATTTTTATATTATATTTAAGTATTTATTGCTATAAGTTAAAACTTCTATGTAATAAGTGCACCTCCGTTTATTCCACAACCTAATCGTTTTCTCCATCCCAAGGTTGCCTGGAAAAAAAATGCTTTTAAGCGATAAGGCCGCCCTTTGTGTAACTTTAAGTTCTTTTTTTTGTATTTTAATATTTATGTAATTGGTGCAAAATAAAGAGTTATCTATCTATTAAAAATTGTTGGAATCAATTCAGTTATTGATTTAGAACGAGCTACTTTAAGGTCTTGCGTTTATTATGTTACACCTTGTATATTCCAAGCGGTAAGAGCAGTGGTATGTCGCGTACACCCAAGTCTCAATTTAATAGGAGGCAAGCCTATTACTATTATACCTGGCACAATTCCGGCCTTCAAAATGCTATTGAGGTTTCTTCGATAGAAAAAACACACTCTGTCCGACCTAGGAGAACTGAGAACTTCGTTCGAACTATTCGCTACAAGGGTAATAAGACAGTAAAATAAATTATGCTTATATATTATAGGATACCATACTTTATAAATATGCTCAAAAGCAACACAGGGAAGAGTGGGAGGAAAATGCATAGCTGAGACACTCCAAGGAATTTATCACCACGTGGGGCAATAGCGATAGCCAGAGACTACTAAAACATAGTAGACATCAACTAAGGCAACTAATTGGAGCATTCACAGGTACAAAAGAACATATGCATAAGATGAACCTATGCAGCGATGTGGTATGCAGGAACTGTGGTACAGAAACTGAATCCATGAAGCATGTCCTCTGCAACTGCGAGGCGTTGGCGGCGCGACGAATGATGTTACTGGGGGTGACTTATCTAAACCCAGAGGAATATTGGCTCTTCCCCCCAGCTGGAATCTACAATTTGGCACACGCAGTATTTGGATCCCCAGGTACGTAAGAGCATTAGGGCAAAGGACAGCACAAAAGATCCTATCGGGTTGAAGTGCGCCTGAGATTTTCTAAGTCCGTAGCTAACATTAAGATAAGATAAAAAGGTATAGTCAGCGACAAAATTCAGTTAACAAAACAAATTTCCACAAATCATAGACACATTAAGCACCTGAAATTGTTATACGAACGTGGTTCAGTAGTTTTGTCGCTAAGATGTTCACCGATATTTATAAAATTAACGTGCTCACCGAATTACGTTGCCGGAGCTGATCAGCGACTTCAAATGCCTTCAAATTAAGGTGTCTACAATTTGTGGAAATTCGTTACTGTTAATTAAATTTTGTTGCTGACTGTACCATATGAAAACCAGCTATCGATATCAATTATGATTCCCATGTGAGTCAATCACGAGTGTAAGCAACATATCATGTTTATAATTCGTAAGTCGGACAAAGCAGTACAGGAGGTATTCTAGAACGGTAAATTCTTACTAGTAGTCTATAGTCTGACATTTTGCCCCGCCTAACAGCAATACCTCCTTTACATTGAGACCTAAAATCGTTAGGACGATTCGTATTGTATACAAATTACTACTACTGACCCCATTTAAGGAATGTTAGAGTCAGCTGTTTATTTACAATTTTAACTTTTTATCATTAGCCTATTGCTATAACCTAAATACAGCCCGTTATATAGACTGCTGTATATTGCTAGAAATAAGGCACGCCATTATCCAGTGGCACGCAACTGAGTAGGTCCTATCCTCGGCTACTCTTTTAATTATTGTCAGCCAGTCATTAGTGTACGTCAAGATATAAATATATCTATCTATATCATCACGCCAGACCCCTTGCGGGGTAGGCAGAGAGTACACAGTTTCAACAGGTTCTTTCCTTTCATACCTCTCTGGCTTCCTCCACTCCCATAGTTCGTCTCATATACGCTCGCCGGTTACAGAGACTCTTGACTTGCCCCCCAGATAAGATTCGGTCTATTTGGTCATGGTAAGATAGTCTAGGTCTTCCCCGGTACCTACAACTTCCAATTTCGCATTGTATATCTGGTGTCATTCTTTCTTCTGACATTCTTTCTATATGCCTAAACCAACCGAGCATACCCTTTCTCATATTTACAATACTATCTTTCGTATCTACTCGCTTTCTTACTACGCTCTTGCGAAAACGGTCGGTCAGCTTCACTCCTAGAAAAATGCACGCCAATATCCAATAGCAGCCAACTGAGTAGGTCCTATCCTCGGCTACTCTTCCAATTCTTGTCTGCCAGTCATTAGTGTAAGTCAAGATATAAATATAGTGCTATATACATTTAAAATAAAACCCTAACTCTCAATAACCGTGTGTAGAACAAGTTTAATCATTCTTGCAATATACTATCAATAGTTTTACATACTACGTTACGAGTCATAACACAAGCTGAATTTACTTGTTTCAGAAGTTACAACGACGCACGACATCGGGAATATGAAAACGTAAGATGTACGTGCAATGTGCCTGCACTAAGGTGTGCCCAGCCAAACGTATCTACAAACTTATAACCGCCTAAATTATCTGTAGAAAACGAACTCCCTCCTTGTTGAATCGCATTCGTGGCAGCAACAACCGTATCCTAAGAGTGATAGTTGAACAATACCACTCCGTTATAGTGGGCAAGTTAGTAAAGATGTCTCTCCACTTATCACATATATAAATTATATTTATATTTGCTGTTACTAGTTGTTTTATGCTATAAATTTGTTTTTGGTGTTGTAAATCATTTACATATTTATTTATTTATTAACTAAGTAAGTATGTATTATTTTTACTCTTTCATATTATACATAGGTATATTATTAAGTAGTTTATGATAGATTTATTTATGCATTGTGATGCTTTGATTGTAAAGTACACCCCTAAATCTTACGTTTTCTTCAGATTCTCTCCATCCAAAGGTTGCCTGGAAGAGATCACTTTTAGTGATAAGGCCGCCCATTGTTACACTAACTTTCAATTTGTAATCTTGCCTCTTTTATCTTCTTTTTGTATCTCTGGTGGAACAATAAAGTGTTATCTATCTATCTATCTATCTATAAATTAAGGGCTGGTTAGAGGCACGCAGAACTGATCAGGTGGTATCTGATTTAGTTGTATATTTGTATTGTAGTAATAAAATTCTATATTTAATTGTAATTGAATATTATTAACACTAAGATTTTAAGTTAAAAAAATAAGTCTATAATCGTGTGTAGAATAAGTTTAATAACCATTCTCACAATAACCAACCGATAGCTTCACATACGTGACGAGTCATAACACGAGGTGAATTTACTTGTTTCAGGAGATACAACGACGCACGACATCGGGAATATGAAACCGTTTGATGTACAGTCCCTTCCACTAAGATGGAAACACGTTGCAAAATTCAACTGTTATCTATACCAATATTATAAAGAGGAAAGATTTGTATGTTTGGAACGAATAAACTCAAAAACTACTGGATCTATCTATCTATATCATCACGCCAGATCCCTTGCGAGGTAGGCAGAGAGTACAGAGTTCCAACAGGTTCTTTCCTTACATACCTCTCTGGCTTCCTCGACTCTCATAGTTCGTCTCATACACGCTCGCCGGTTACGGAGACTCTTGACTTTTCCATCAGATAAGACTCGGTTTATTTGGTCGTGGTAAGATAGTCTAGGTCTTCCCCGGTACCTGCATCCTTCCACTTTCACATTGTATATCTGTTTTGTCATTCTTTCCTCTGGCATTCTTTCTATATGCCTGAACCAACGGAGCATGCCCTTTCTTATCTTTACACCGATACTATCTTTCATACCTACTCGCTGTCTTACTATGCTGTTGCTAATGCGGTCGGTCAGCTTCACTCCGTACATCTTCCGCAGAGCTCGCATTTCTACCGCATTTATCCTACTTTCATTCTCCTTCTTACATACCCAGCTCTCGCTACCATATAACAGCGTTGGGACAAGAATTCCGTTATGTATGGCCAGCTGCGCCTTATGGCTTAAGTGCCGGCTTCCGAGTAGCTTTCCCATCGCACCATTCACTCTGTTCCCTGCACTCACTCTTCTCTCTATGTCAGCGGTGTATTTCCCATCCTTACTGAAGGCGCATCCAAGATATACAAACTCATTCACTTGCTCCAGCACATCGTTACCAACCACAATCCTTAAATTCGTTTTGGTTTCTTCCCTTTCAAAAACCATAATCTTGGTTTTCTTCACATTCAAGTGTAAGCCATTGATCATGCAGTCGTCTTTCATAACTGTGACTAGTGTTTGCAGATCAGTGGCTGTTGGCGCTATTAAAACCGCGTCATCTTCATAAAGTAGATGGTTTACCACTAAGTCACCCATTTGTACACCTTCATTCATCGCTTTCAGTCTTTGAAGACTTTTGTGCAGATATACTATAAACAGTCTAGCGGTAAGATATACAACGCGAAAGTGGAAGGATGTAGGTACCGGGGAAGACCTAGACTATCTTACCATGACCAAATAGACCGGGTCTTATCTGAAGGACAAGTCAAGAGTCTCTGTAACCGGCGAGCGTGTATGAGACGAATTATGAGAGTAGAGGAAGCCAGAGAGGTATGTAAGGAAAGAGCCTGTTGGAACTCTGTACTCTCTGCCTACCCCGTAAGGGATCTGGCGTGATGATATAGAGAGAGAGATAGATAGAGAGTCTAGCGGACAACACGCAACCCTGCTTGACGCCGATTTTAACGTCAAACCAGGGTGACCTGTTACCACCCACCCCTACGCATGCCTTGTAGTCCACATAAGTGGACTGGACGGCTCGCAACAGAGTGCCATCTATACCATACTCTGGCAAAATGTCCCAAAGTCTCTTTCGCACAACTCTGTCAAATGCCTTCTCCAGATCTACAAAACCGCAGAAAACCTTCCGCCCCACTGCCAGATGCTTCTCTACGATGTTGCGGAGTGAAAAGACTTGATCCGAACATCCTCTTCCAGACCTGAAACCCCCTTGTGCCTCGCACAACATTCCATCGGACTACTTGACCGATTTCAAAAATTCTTTCACCATTAGAAAGCTACCTTATCCAAAAGTAACATAGGCTATTTAACATAGACCCGGTAGATGGCGCTGTTGTCGACCGGCTACGAAGTCGCGGGAAACTGTTAGTAGTGTATATAGTGATTAATAGCTTTCAGTTTTAAAATTATAGTGTTTATAAGAGTACCTAGATCCTTGGTTTGGAATATTTGGATATTTAGATCTACGCTTCAATCCCATTAGAAACTGTATGACTGCACTAAGATGTACCAAGGACCCTGCCGTCACCATCAGCAGCCGAACGTCTGCTGCAGGACAAAAGATAAAGACTGTCATGACGACCGACTTTATGATGCAGGCACCTAGTTTTTACTCTTTTAAAACTGTGTGATAAATAATAATATATATAATATTAGCCCTGTTAAGAAACTGTCCCACCGTTGGGCACGGAACTGAGAGGATTTAGGCCATAGTCCACCAGCGTGGCCCAGTGCGGGTTGGCGAACTTCACACACCTTCGAGAAACTTTTAGGCATGCAGATTTCCTCACGCTGTTCTCCTTCACCGTTAAAGCAAGTGATAGTTAATTTTTAATACACACATGCTTTCGAAATACAGAGATGCGTCCCTGGGTTTGAACCCGAGACCTCAGTCTTTGTAGTCCAACGGTCTAACCACTAGGCTATCAATGAGTCTGTGATAAATAATAAAATTTAAATAATTTTAATTATATGACTAAATTTAACTTACCATCATACGTGGCACAACTACAGATTACGAACTGATACTATGATCTTTACCGTAAGATAACCATTTAAATTAATAAAAATTAATAAATCCATGAAGATAACTCATAATTGACGTAAGATTGACTTTGCATCCTTTTATTTAAAAAAAGAATCAATATCCTCACACTAGGATTTATTCCTGTGTCGTGGGTGTATTAACTGACATAAAAATTCACATACATAAATACCCAGACCGAAATAAATAATTGTAGGGCACACAAAATAAACGTTTGGTTTCTATCTATCTATCTATAACCTCACGCCAGATCCCTTGCGGGGTAGGCAGAGAGTACAGAGTTCCAACAGGTTCTTTCCTTACATACCTCTCTGGCTTCCTCGACTCTCATAGTTCGTCTCATACACGCTCGCCGGTTACGGAGACTCTTGACTTTTCCATCATATAAGACTCGGTTTATTTGGTCGTGGTAAGATAGTCTAGGTCTTCCCCGGTACCTGCATCCTTCCACTTTCACATTGTATATCTGTTTTGTCATTCTTTCCTCTGGCATTCTTTCTATATGCCCGAACCAACGGAGCATGCCCTTTCTCATCTTTACACGTTTAGTTTCTACTTATTGTATATACATTAAGGTATCAAGAATAAAGAAAAACTTACCACTATCATTCATCACGAAACAGCAAATTCAAAAAGATTAGTCGACTTATGGTTCATTCGCATTTTAGTCACCCACATTGCAAATTATCTACATTTCGGCTAAACGTGAGAAACCATATTGTAGAACGCGATGCTACAACAATTCGACTAAACGCATCCCCGCCATTTTACAATCGGGCTCAGTTTTTTAAAACGGTAAGCTGTTTATTAATTTTACAATTTTTCAGTGACATATCCATATTAGTGTGGCCGACAGTACATTATTCTGTATCCGATGTCTTGATACAATTGCTGAGTAGGCATATATTTAGGACGTGTCCGCTTGAAGAGGGTAGGAATATTCTTTATTATTCGCGAAGTAGCGGCGACTGAATAGTAAGATAGGGTGGCTGACTTTGTGTTACATCAGACTAAATAAATCAATTATGAGTCTAGTCAGAAGGCCAGTTCCCCTAATTATAAAAAAAAAATAATAACAACGTCAAGCCTATATTCCCCAAGCAGAGATTGAGTACACCCACGATTCGCCGACGATGTTAGGTCCTATGTAATAGGGGGCGAGCCTATTGCCATATACTGGGCACAATTCCAGACTCCGGACTCATACTGGGAATTTTTCGTTCCTAATTATAAGTGTTCAAAATGCAGTCTCGATCTAATTTCAATGTCATAAATCGCACAAATATTTGGTATTCTCGTAAAATATTGACATCGATCGAATCGAGATTGGACAGAAAGTTAAACAAAATGTTAACGGTATTTCGATAAAATTTTGAATTGACATGAACAACAAATATACAAAACATTGTCAAATTGAAGATTTCATTTTGATATTTTTTATTTAGACTGTGGCAGCTGAGATTAGCACGTGATCAACAAATGATTAACGATATATTTTGAACTAGCCGTAACCCACGGCTTCGCATACGTTTCTTATGTAATTTGACATAGGTAGGTAGGACTTTTTTGATTAGCATTATTCCGAGACATAAGAGACACCTACATGTTTAGTTTCTTTTAAATCCGTTCAGCTGTGTTAATATGGAGAAATAAAATCAACTATCCCCCCAGAAATCTTATTCGAAGAATTTCCGAGCTAAAAAGTAGTCTTAAACAATCTATGAAATTTCCTCCATTTTCCAGTGATAGTCTATTTAAAATCGCATCTGGATATTAACACGGATAAACAAACATATTTTTATTGTGCCCGTACGCACTTAAAATATCTTCTTTATTTCAAAATCACAAATCCCAACTCAATATTTTTGTGCGCAGAGCGGGGATCGTACCTGCGAATATTTGAAAAAGTAAGTTAAGCAATCTACGTTTTATCGGTTAAACCAAGGCATCTTTGTTTTACAAAAGTATTTATAAAAAAAACTTAAAAATTAGGTCATTATTACTGTAGAATAATTTTAACGGGCTTCCAGTCACCTGTGAAGAGGAAGAGGGAAATCGAAGAAATGCCAGGCTTTTTTTAGCCTTAATATGTTTAATATCTATGAGCCTTCATGCAGGCCGGTAAAATTCCACCAAATGCATATTGAAGTAATTTTATATACCACTTACACGGATAATATCGGCTTGAGTGTGTGAACAAAGTTGCCTATTCCATACTACTATTTTACGACTTAAGATACTTTAATACTGTCTATCAATCTATATCATCACGTCAGATCCCTTGCGGGGTAGGCAGAGGGTACACATTTCCATCAGGTTCTATTCTTACAGACTTTTCTGGATTACTCCACTCTCATAGTCCGTCTTATATATGCTCGCCGGTTACGGAGACTTTTGACTTGCCCTTCGGATAAGACACGTTCTATTTGGTTATAGTAAGGTAGTCTAGGTCTTTCTGCGGGTTCAGTCTTAGCCCCACTTAGCCCGCACAGGTGGTACTTGTAAGATATAAACTAAACTAAACACCATTAACGCCGTCTTAAAAAAAACATGCAATACCTTCCTTTTTAAGAATGGCTGTTAGTTTATCTTTTTATATTTTTTATTAATATGTATATTTCTGATTTAAACCTTCTTTACCTACCCTGATAAAGAGTGTAATCGAGCGTAATAATATCTTAAAACGGTACATTTCCAGCTTAGTTTATAGCAAAGTTATGCTAGTTCATTTTGTTTCAGTCTTCTCGTAAGATATTAATCGACGTTAAGTTTCGTATCCGGCCCATTTATCTTTAGAGTTCTCTCTGGAAGAAACAATCTTGAATGCATCATCGGTTCATGCACGAAATCATGTTTTAGTGTTTAAATCAAACGTGTATGAACAATTTCCAGTGAGTGCTTTTAACTACGGAGAAGTTATTCGTGAGGAGACGAACCTGAGTCCAATATCAATTTATGGAGGAATTCATGTGTAGGCAAAATCAAATAGTTTACGTTATAACATTGCCGTTCGGGACAAACAGTAATAAAGTTTTGTGGTTTATCCCGCGAAAATCTAGTAGCTTAAGTTGTTTTGGAACAATGAATGATTTATCAAAATCGAGTCCTTTTTTCTTCCTTCAGAAACTGTTAGATTTTTCGAAAACATGAGTATACAGAGTTATGATCCTTAGTACAGGCTACAACTATCCAAAATTTCATTGAATCAATCAAACAGGTTTGGAGTAAAGTGTCTTTTTAGAAATTCAATGTTTCGATTATTTGTGTATTTGTGAAAAATCCTTTTGATAAATATTATTTAATGTGTTATCCAACATTTTAAGATATGCGCGTGCAAAGTTTTAACAAAATGCGCCTGGTAGTTATAGCGTTATGATGGTTCACATACCCTTAGACAGATAGACAGACAGACAAACAGACACGAAAGCCAATCTATTCGTCGGTTGTTATTTCCAAAAAATATACACAGACATGACTTTCTTACAGTTTTATTATAATAAAACTGTAAGAAAATCATATATATCAATACTGCATATATGCAGTATTCAGAGATATAGATGCTTTACTTTTCCCTACAAACTGTTTGAATTCTTGAAAACACAAATATTAACTATGTTGTCTGTCATATGACATATCTCCATGCTAAGTTTCACTGATATCTAAAGGAACAATGAATGGTAAATCAAAATCGACTTTTTTCTCTTTCCTGAAAAACCGTTAAGTTTTTCGAACATATAAGTATAAAGAGTTGTGACCTTTTGTACAGGTTACAATTACACAAAATTTCACTGAAATCCCTCAAACAGGTTATGAATAAAATGTATTTTCATAAATTTAATGTTTTGTTTCTTTTGATTTTCCGGGATAAAGACTAAACAATAAGTTAGCTAATTAGGTATCCGCATGCAAAGTTTCATCAAAATGCGCCTGGTAGTTTTTGCGTGATGCCGGTTCATACCCTCGGACAGACAGACAGACAGATAAACAGACACAAAAGCCAAAAATTGTAGAATTGGCTTTTACATCAATAGTATGATACCCCTGGGTTATTATTTCTTAAAAATATTCCATTTACAGACACGTCTTCCTTACAATTTTATTATATGTATAGAAGATTAAAAACTTTACATTATATCGAAATAAGACTGAGACGATACTGAAATCGGATCGCAACTTTAGTGGAGCAGAATACCAAATGTAAGTCAATTCATAATTCAATCTCAATACAGTCTCAGTGCCAATCAAATACGAGAATTGAGTAGACCAGCTCCGTGTTTAAAAATAATGAATGTAGACCAGAGTGGGTGTGGGTTTGATTCCCATATGGGACTCATATTTGTTAGTACACCTACAACGCAGGGTGGAGCAACATATAATGTACGTAATAATATTAGCCCTGTTAAGAAACTGTCCTACCGTTGGGCACGGGCCTCCTCTCAAACTGAGAGGGTTTAGGTTGGCCCAAAGCGAGTTGGCGTACTTCACACACCTTCGAGAAACTCTTAGGCATGCAGGTTTTCTCACAATGTTTTCCTTCACCGTTAAAGCGAGTGATAATTATTGTTTAATGCGCACATGTTTTCAAAAAGACTGATGTGTGTGCCTGGATTTGAACCCGAGACCACTGACTTTGCAGTACAACAGTCTAACCACTAGGCTATCACTGCTTTATATATAGCAGGCTTTTTGTCTATCTATGATCTATACATTAATACGCGAAGCAAAAACTTTGTACACCTTTTTACGAAAATTGCGCGGACGGAGGAGTATGAAATTTCCCACACTTATAGTTTATACTATAGAGAAGGAGTGCAGAATGCTAATATTTTTTTTAAATGCTAAATCATACATTAAATCAATGAAAAAAACATTACACACCCTACCATGTATTTGACACAATGCACGTCAAATTGATGTTTGTTTTTAATATTATTTGTCTATAGTCTTACTGAATGTCAAACAACGAACAAACGATGAAAGAGTAGTATATATACCACTAGTATATATAGATATATCTATGTAAGATGTATGTATACTATATAGTCTATTTTAGACTATAGTCTATTTTACGGTATTGCATACGCATTGCATTTACGGTTTAATGCATAGCGCTGCCTACCCCGCAAGGGATCTGGCGTGAGGTTATAGATAGATAGATAGATAGTTTATACCGTTTCTATCTATAAATATTTTTTCTTTACTTTCTTTTGTGTTGTACACTTATTTCTATCCTCATTTTGTTCATTTGTTTCTCTATCACACAAAGCTTTTCTGGGAAAGAACTCGACTTTGAGTTAAGTTCGCCTTTATGCATTAATTTACTTTGTATTTACATTCAATTGTAACAATTTGTGTGTGTACAATAAAGAATTAAGAGTCGTTTGTGTATGTGTATTTCATGTTTGTAAATTGTGCTGTACCTATTCGATTTAGTGAGCAAAATAGCCTTCGCTTTAAGTACTAGACCAGTCTATCGTCTATAGGCTTTGTGTGTGTGACTACGCTGTTGGCCGCGGGACATTTACAGCTTCACCAGACAAGAGGGCGAGCGTGCAACCGCTACGCTCCAGCCAGTAGAACAAAGGAGCAACTAGCTCAAGAGCGGTTCAAGAAGAAACGGCCTTGGCTTGGGCTGTCAATATAAGAGAGGCTATATACTAGGTGTGTCGCCGTAGTGCTTTACACCGGTCGGCGGGCAAGGGCTTCTTCGACCTCGTCGGCGGAGTCGGTCTGATCTGTCGGTCGGTATCTGTATTCGAAATCATCTATACGCATATATAAAACGAAACTATGAGAATAGAGGATAATAAAGCACCATTACTTCAATATACAAGGTGTATCGAAAATAACGAAAGACCTCAGACACCCTGATTAGATAAATGCTTCATGAATTCAAGACGAAAACCAAATTTTCAGTTTTTACTATATCACGCCAGATCCCTTGCGGAGTAGGCAGAGAGTACAGAGTTCTAAGAGGTTCTTTCCTTACTGACCTTCTGGCTTCCACTCTCATAGTTCGTCTCATACACGCTCGTCGGTTACGGAGCCCCTTGACTTGCCCTTCCGATAAGACACTACTTTCAGTTTTTACGTTAATTATGTTACAGCTTGTGTATCGAGTTCATATGAAAATTTACTGTTTCCTATTTTCGTCCGTTGGTACGTAATAGGGGTGCAGGTGTGTGAGGAAGTATCAAATTATGATCTACATCACGAGTATTGTGCTTATGTTATGTAGCTACGAAAATGTGTAAGAAATAAGATATATTTGAAATTAAACTATGTTACGGATTTTTTCGCGGTTTATTTTTGATTTTTAGTTCCCGACGTTTCGAGTGCTTTGCAGCACCTATGGTCACGGGAGGGACTGAGGTGTTAGACGTCCAAAAGGCATAGTTGTTCTGGGGTACCCTCAAACTTCTTAATTATTTTTGTTGGTCCGATCTTGGACGTCTAACACCTCAGTCCCTTCCGGGACCATGGGTGCTGCAAAGCACTCGAAACGTCGGGAACTAAACTAACTAAATAAACCGCGATAAAATCTGTAAAATAGTTTTATTTCATGTCTAATATTCGCGTAAATCTAAGAACTCAATAAGATATATTTTTTCCGTAAACCGTAATCGTTCGCGTTGACTTTATATGGGAACCTTACATTTTTCTGGGATAAAAAGTATCTTCTGTGTGTGTGTTTGAGTGATATACGCTGTTGGCCGTGAGGCCTTTACAGCTTCACCGGACTTAAGGGCGTAAGCCTAATTTTATTCAAATTCGTTCAGCCGTTTTTACGTAATTGAGTAACAAACATCTTAACATACATACTTTCACATTTATAATATCAGTAGAAGTAGTTTCTGCGCGCGACTTCATCCGCGTTGACTTTAGATAGGAACCTAACATTTTTCTAGGATGTAATATCAGCCTATACTGCCCACTGCTGGACAAAGGCCTTTTGTCACAAATCGAGGTGAGAGAGATTATGTCATACTCCACCACGCGGACCCAGTGCGGATTGGTGGAGACAGGTTTGTGGCCACCTGCTGTCGGAACTTATCAAGCCGCCTTTTAGGCTTCCAACTCGTCTTAACGACTACCACACTAAGTGGTAGCCGGGACCAACGGCTTAAAGTGCCTTCCGAAGCACGGAGATGCTCGAATATGAAAATGCCACAAACGGTCACCCATCTCGGGCCAACCAAGTCGAACGCTGCTTTACCTTGGTAATCGGTAAGAACACCGCGGTCGCACAGCGCTACGAGCGCCCCAGTAACAAGGTTAATGCAGGTAAAACTTTCTGTGTGCCAAATTTCATCCAAATCCGTTTAGCCGCTTTTGCGTGATTGAGTAACAAACATCCACACATACAATCTATCCATCTATATCATCACGCCAGATCCCTTACGGGGTAGGCAGAGAGTACAGAGTTACAACAGGTTCTTTCCTTGCATAGCTCTCTGGCTTCCTCTACTCTCATAGTTCGTCTCATACACGCCTGCGGTTACGGAGACTCCTGACTTGCCCTTCAGATAAGACCCGGTCTATTTGGTCATGGTAAGATAGTCTAGATCTTCCCCGGTACCTA
This sequence comes from Phalera bucephala, assembly GCA_905147815.2. NCBI lineage: Eukaryota > Metazoa > Arthropoda > Insecta > Lepidoptera > Notodontidae > Phalera > Phalera bucephala. The sequence continues at coordinate 53,644,464 of LR990609.1, forward strand.
CATCCTTCCACTTCCTCATTGTGTATCAGTTTTGTCATTCTTTCTTCGGACATTCTTTCTATATACATATAAATTTTACATTTATATTATTAAGTAGGATATAGAGGGCTTATCACGAAAAGATTGACGTTAGTATGATGCTAGCGTTAGTGGAGGGAGGCCTTTGCTCAAAAATGGGACATTTATAATAATAATAATAATAGCATAATTTCTTTATTCGAGTGACCAGGACTCATCATGTTAGTAAAACTTAACCTCTGTTAGTATTCCGTCGTACAAAATATTTGATTCAATACTGCGCCATCCCGTGCGAGATGGCACAGCAGTGATTCACATAAAGACAGTCAGTATGAATGGAAAATAAATATATTCAACTCTTTAAAAAGCTTTTAATGCGCTGCATTTGGTCATAGCGAATAAGAGTTCTGAACATCGGACAATCAAGTTATTAGTTATTTTAAATTTTATGGCCTTGAATATTCGCGAAATAATACAAGTAACAATATCCAGTTTATGTACATTAATTTTGGCGATGGGGGTTTATTGGACTTTAATCGAGATTAGGGGTAGTAGGGTAAGGCTTAGGGTAAAGTATCCTTGGCCTATGACTTTGGAAACTATGATCGTTAAAGTCAAATTTGTTTTAAGATTTGGGACTATATTTTGGCGTTTGTTTAAAAGTAAGTCTAACGACAAAAGCCGTTATAATTATGGTTTTTAAAGCTCTCTCTTTTTTGGTGCTTGAAAGCTTTTATTTATCTGGATAAATGGAACTGGTTCCATCTAGTCCTCCTAGTAGATCCTCCACGGGACTAATCTTTGTGTCACCCACAATTATTTGTTTCGGTCTGGGTATTTGTGTATGTGAATTTTCATGTTTTTAAACGCACCCACGATACAGGTATAAATCCTAGAGTGGGGCTACTTTTAAAAAAAAGTTTACTTTCTGTCTTTATACTTAAAGACAGTGTAACAATAAATAAATAGTAAGCATATTTAGTCTTAGGACTAAATATGTAGACATATTATGTGGAAGTCTCTTGCTCTACGAAACTCTCGTTTGTTCTATTCATGGCCTCATGAGCATCCTAAACCACTTAACGCATTATTATAATATAATTTGGCAAGCATACAGATTGCATCTTGAAGGTACAGGCTACATTATCTTAAAAAGAATAAAGATGATAAACTCGTATTAGTCATAGTAAAGTTAAAAAGTAATTTGTTTTTGTAAAATTACACTAATGGCCAGTTTTTTTAGGCGGAGCTTAGGTTTTGTAGATGGCCGTTTTAATGCTGGTAACGGTTAAAGGTGGATTTATCTTAATTTTCATAGTCATCCGCTAGGTTGCCGAACATAAAGGAAATCTTGAAATAACACTGGGGTCTCGTCCGGCACACTGTTCATCCTTGATATGCAAGTATGCGCACAATAGTTGTAGATAATTTGGTTTGGTTTGGTTTTGGTTTTTTAAAAACATAGCCCCACACTAGGATTTATTCCTGTGTCGTGGGTGCGTTTACAAACATGAAAATTCACAAACAAATACCCAGACCGGAACAAATAATTTTGGATCACACAAAGATTTGTCCCGTGCGGGAATCGAACCCGCGACTATTCGACACAGTGGGCGGAGCAGCTCAAGCTTTTAACCACTGCGCTAAATCGTCCGTCGATTATTAATTATTGTTACATGGAATGCAGTGAAGTTAGCTGCTACGCCATACGTCCGCTTGCCCCGTTGCTAATAGATTAACTACGCAGCGCCGTCCGCCATCTTACATCGACTATCTGTCATCGGTGATTTGTCATCTGACAAATGTCATCTGTCATCGCTTTACAACTAAACACACTCGAGCAATGATAGAGTATGCCTATGACAAGACTACAAGGTTACTAAAATTAAAATAACTGCTCGCCATTCCATTAAATGATTTTAAAATAATAGGATACGATTTATAAGTGACCTGCCTTATGTCCCACCTTACGTGAGTTGTTTTATTCCTCTGTATTTTCTTCCTAAACGTTGCAATTTAAAGTATCATCAAGCAACAAGTTATGCAATTTTTTGGTCGCACTACTCTAGAATTCTCAAACATAAACTCGTACCAAAATTTATTCCCATTTTTTGTCATATTTTTTTATCTCCCAACTTCAAAGTCCGTTGCTAACATCGCAAAGTAAAATCAGAGAAGGACCAAACAAACTAGCGCCGTGTAAATGAACTCGTTTTTTTAATTTCGGCATAACGTGTGACATCATGATAACGGGTGGTTCAGAAAAATCAAAGACGCTATTGTAACGCTATCGCGCTGTCACATTCATGCTTATTTAGTAAATTAGGAGTGTGAAAAGGTTGGCTTATCACCTCGATAAAGGGGGACGCTAAAGTCTATCTGTTCGTGCTAAGTCTTCGATGTTGATTATAAAAATGTCTGTTCCGTGTGCCTCGAGTGGGATATTCTCAAACTCATTCTATATTAATCTCGACATAATTCTGACGCTCCATTGACATCTGAATTTTCAAACATATAAAAGAATTATACGGTGTGAAAACAATTATAAGTGGAATTAGTAGAATACAAATGGAAAATTGTGTATAAATATGCTGTTTATACAGCTGGATGTCACTGATAATTATTGAATATTATTCTATTCTTTAAAAAAATACTTTTTACGTTACTTTCCCTAAGTGGCCGAGGTAAACGTATTGTATTCTTTATGTATTTCGTTAATGACGTTAGGACCCAATGTTAGCAAATTCACTGGGCTGTTAGTGAAAAAAAATATAGTAAATAAACCAACCAAATACCATTTTGTCTACTCTAGTATTGAAACTGCTCTAATATTGTCAATAAATTATTAACAAAGACTGATTATGCTCAAAATTTAAATGTTTCTTATATAATTGGTTTTTTTTTTCGCAGGCGACATCAAATTATGACTAGAAATTTGCACCACGCCTCTTAAAATCCATACTCCCACTCATCTCACTAAATAAAGGTCACTAAATTTCGTAATAGATTTAAATTCACTAACACCAGTTTTATGGCCGCTAACCCTTTTACTATCGGCGAGTTTCAAAACAGCGCGTAATATAACTGAATTTACACCGTCCCGAATTAAAACCATTTATTTTAATCTTTAAACTTAGATTACTCGAGATTAATAGTAGCCTTAAATACGGCTATAAATTTGAATTAATATCCCCAAAATTCTTCATCTTTGTTACAATGGTTTACTGTAAAAAGGTAGCTGTGGTAACGTAGTGCTTGACTTGAATTCGAAGTCAAGGGTTCAGAACCCGGCCCACATCTCTGGGGTTGTCGCAACCTATGTTGATTGTCACTTACGAACTGTCAAGAAAACATTGTGGAGAGTATAAAAAAAATTATATGTCTGAAAAACGGCGATAAGCTAGCCCTGACGATAAGTTATACTATATATTATTGAGTGCAAAAATAGCTCAGCAAAATGTGAGTATACACATCTTCTTCTTCTTTGTCAGTTCCTCATGACTGAGGGTCGTGACCACCACAGTCAAGGTTTTGCCAAGCGCTCTCCAGGCTTCCAGCAGCTGGAAAACTGGTGCTCGTGGTCTCTTTCCTTTCACGTGGCCAACTACTATTAGCTTTTCCAAGTTGTCTGGTTCTCGTCGTATACACATACACCTCTAGCTATCCCCTCAGAGTAAATGGTACTAAGGTACTAAGTACACGAGGTACTAAGTTCAAATCTCCAGTGGCACTTTTGGTTTTTCTGCGATTAATGTACAGTTATTATTTACTACCAGTGAAAAAAACGAGTTTGCCTCACTTAGTCGTCCCACCCTACGGGACAAAGTGGCAAAGGTATCTCCGTGTTCGAATGAATCTTACTAGTTTTAGCAAGACATGTGAAAATAATAAAACACACATCCATTTATACACAATCACATAATGCATTTCATAAATTCACCACATGCAATGCCAAAATGTGTAACACAAAGGAGCTACATACATGTTACCAAAAGGTTAAGATTTAAAGAATACTACAAATTACAGACCCATTACATGCCTTCAAACTATATACAAAATTATCATAGGGTGTTTCAGTAATTTAATTTACCGACACCTCAATCAACACCACATACTTGCAGAGCAACAAAAAGGATGCAAGAATGTCAATGTAAAAAACAACTAACAATAGACTTGATAGTAATAAAACAGGCACATATAGGAAATAGGAATGGACATACAACGTATATTGATAACAACAATGCGCTCGGCTCTGTTCCTTCTAGTTGGCTAGTTCACGTACAAGAAGACTACAAAATTCAGCCATATATAACTTCATTTTTGTATACAGCTATGGATCATTGGAAAATCAAACTTAAACTTAGTAATAACACAACTCTAACTACTGAACCTATTAAAATACAAAGGGGCATCTTCCACGGTGACGGAATCAGCCCGCTGTGGTTTTGCATTGCACTCAACCCTTTATCAGAATTACTCAATAAAACTGGCACTTCGCTCACATCTGATGTATATGGATGATATTTAACTCAACGCTACCAATAATACAGAACTCGCACAACTAGCAGACATCACACAATCATTCTCTACAGACGTGCAATTTGGAGTAGACAAGTGTAAAACACCTTCTATTATCCGTGGTAAACTACAAAGAAATACATACATCCTAGATATAGGTGAACAAATAGCTGGACGAACACAGTAAACATATGTTGCAGAAATAATCCAAATCAGAACTGACTAAAAATTTAAGCTTAAATTTAACCAAATTTTGATTTTAATTAATTTCCACAAAATAGTTCTCGATTTGCGTTACCACCCTTTGCTGTCAATATTTCGTTAGTAACTTCACTGAACCGCGTCGCTTTTAATTAACGAAGTCGTATGAAGGGAAATTATTGGATATGCCACCGACTAGCGATATTTTTTATTCTCTTTGTGGAACATTTTAATGAAAGTTAAATCAAAGTAGTCAGGATGTATATTTTTTAATTGATTTTCTTTATCATCTACGATGGTGAAATCAGCTTTGAATGAGACAGAATGTTTCTTCATAAATTAGATTTAATCAAGAAAGAGATTAATTTAGAAAGAGTTAGAAAGAAAGTATTAGATTTAATCAATCTTTGTTTCTTGAACTTTAAAAAAATCCTCGCGGCAGTAGTTCGATATCGTAGTTCAATATATCGAACGATACGGGCTTCTTGTTCCAAGAAGGATTCCGAAGTTCCATAACGAACACTTTCTTAATGTTAAGCCACATTTATGTTTCAAAAGAAAATACAATGTCTGAAACATAGTCTCATAGTAGACCGCCTCGTTGGTCTGGTGGCAAAGCGCGTCGGTTTGTGATCACGAGGTCCTGGGTTCAAATTCTAGGTCGGACCAATGTAGTTTTTCTTACGAAAAATTCCCAGTATGAGTCCGAAGTCTGGAATTGTGCCCGGTATATGGCAATAGGCTCGCCCCCTATTACATGGGGCCTAACATCGTCGGCGAAACGTAGGTGTACTTAGTACACCTCTGCCACCCCCGCTTGGGGAATATAGGCGTGACGGTGTGAAAAATAGTTACTAAATTAAAATACCTGCCTATTCCGGTAATACCATCAATAATACTGATCAACTATTACTACGACGACTATCACTACGCAAATAAAAAAACAAGCAGATTTTAGTAACGTTTATTTGTTGATAGGCACACTACTCTGAATTGCTTGATATTTTTCTTTCATTTTCAGTAACTGTAGACATGTTGTTTGTATTGAAAAGGATTATCACCTATTTCAGATTTTCCACAACTGTTTCTTACACCTTGTATATTAAAAAAAACTGTATATTAATTCATAAGAAAAAGACTTAGCACTTAACCCTGAAGCCAATAAAGGCGCAACCTTTAGAGGGAAGGAGTTTCGCTACCAAATCCTTTTGTTCCCCCTACTAAGAGGCCATGGCCAGTCTGGAAGACATTAAATAGACATCGGACCCAGGTCGGCCAAAACAAGGAAAACCTGATCAGGTTTTTGTGTGGTGCAATCCAAACGATGTTCCACCTTATATCATGCTCTACGTGCCCTAACACCTGCACGCGCAAGATTTGATGTCTGCTACTGACAATTCCATCGGTGTGGCCACCTTCTGGGCTGCATCCATATAATTATAATCATGTTTGCCGCCGAAACGCTAAGAAGAAGAAGCACCATAACAAATTAAATTATACATAAACAACCCATGAACAATTGCAAAGGTTACAATACTATTTTCAAAAACTTGTTCAAAAGTAAGTATAATAACAGGATACAAGGGGTCCAATTTAAAAGTTTTAACAATGCTCTGTGTACTTTGGACGAGTTATTCAATACGGCTGCCATGTAACGGATACTAAGACAAGTTGAACAATAATCTTAGGTACGTGTATTATTGTATTAACTTGTGTAAGAGCAGGGAGTCATGTTGCAATTAAAATATTTCGGATGTCGTCGCGGTTTATTTGTGATTTTAAAGTGCCCGACGTTTCGAGTGCTCTGCAGTACCCATGCTCACAGAAGGGACTGAAGCGTTTGACGTCTAAAAGTCATTGTTATTCCGGAGTACCTCAGGGGGATTAATTTAGTTGCAAATAAAATATCAATTGGTTGATTCTACAATTGAAAAATGTCCAACACTGGGGTTTTTTGTGTTGCCTTTAGCCCGAGTGCTCTCATTTGCCTAGTAGATAGATAGATAGATAGATAAAAAGTTTATTTGTAACAAAAGGACACACAGTACAAACTATTATCCTAAAACATTAAAGAAAAAAAAAAAGAAACATGCAGTACAATTTAAATTTATAACATTATTGTAGTAAGTGTGTCACAGTGGTACAAAAGGGCCACAGCTCAGCGCCGCATTTGCTCGAGGAGCAAAACGCTGATTTTCAGCTGCAACCACGATGTTACGCGAGAAACTCGTGCAGCGTTACAGACATGATCCCAAAACTTGTTAATAAAATATATATACATAAAAAGAAGAAGAATACATATACTATTATTTATTCGTGGCAAAAAAATAAAAATAAAAAATATTTTAGTTTATGCTAGGACTATACGAGCACCGACGACAACTGAAGAACGCTACCAGGACGATCAAAGCGTAAACCTAGTTTTTGAGTTTCCAAAATTGCTGATTTTAACCTTTTTTTAAAAGTAACCCTTGTAGTAACATTTCTTATAGGAGGTGGTATATTGTTCCAACACTTAGTCGCCTGGTAGCGAAAACTGCCATTAAATGCTACTGTTCTGTGCGTGTGAGTCGACAACGGTGGCCGCGCTGACCTGGCCCCATCCGATCCGTAGCGATTGTGGAAAGCGGAAAATTTAAGTTTGCCATACAGATAGTCAGGCTGTTTCCATTTGGTCAGGTCAAACATTAGAGCCGCAAGATGCAACTGCCTGCGTGATTCCATGTTTAGCATGGAGGCCCGATTAATAAAAGGTGAAACGTGTGTACGCGGAGGGATATTAAAACAATATCGACAACATGCATTTTGCACGCGCTGAATTAGCCGCTGAGTCCGAGATAGCAGCCAGTATACCAAATACTCCTTGTGTGAGGTTGTAGATTCTGCCAGGAGCCTTTATTTCTCTGGCGACGGATAGGCCACCCCCAGTAGATTCAAACACCGTGCTGCCAATGTATCACATCTGCATAGATAACACTTCGTAAAAAACACCCCGTGATCATTTTAATCACTACGATATTAATTCGAAACTCGTAACGAGCGGTTGGTGTTCATTCACCATATCCAATGTATTTAAACTTTTATTGGCGTACTCACCTACTCACGATTTGTTACTAAATATATTTGTTATTTAATGTCGACGACTAAACCGGTGCACGGACAAACCTAATCCGGTTTTTGATGCACCCTTTATGGAATAATTCAAATGTTACCACCTTATTCTTTTAATAAAGAAATAAATAAAATAAAACCTACTATAATTTTATTTTTTCACGATATAAGAAGTGACAGTTCTCCCAGATGAAATACCTGGGTCTCATCCTCGACTCGAAGTGGAAGTTTGGGGCCCACTTTAAGATGTTGGCCCCAAAATTAGTAAGAGCAGCGGGAGCTCTCAGCCGGCTCCTGCCAAATTTGCGAGGCCCTAGCGCGAGCTGTCACCGCCTTTATACCGAGGTGGTGCAATTGATGGCCCTTTATGGCGCACCGGTGTAGGCGGACGCTTTGACCGCCCAGAACAAGATCCTGCTGCGGCGGCCGCAGCGGGTCATGGCGATCAGGTTGATACGCGGCTACCGCACCATAACGTGCGAGGCGGCGTGCGTCCTAGCGTGGACACCACCCTGGGACCTGGAGGCCAAGGTGCTGGCTGCCGTCTATCGTCGTACAGCGGCGATCCGAGAGGGCAGTGGCAGCACGATGCCAGAGGACCTGGTGGCGGGAGCGGCTGATCGAGCCAACGGCCGGCCACTTGGCCATACGTGCGGTTCGTCTAGTCCTCGCAGAATGGGCAAACAGAGCACGGGGTACTTACCTTCCGGCTGATGCAGGTCCTGTCGGGGCACGGCTGCTTTGGCAGGTACCTGTGGAAGGTGGCCGGGAGGGAAGTCACCCCAAGATGCCATGAGTGTGGCGCCACTGAGGACATTGCGCAACATACGCTGGAAATATGGGCGGCCCAGCGCAGTGTTCTCACGGGCGTAATAGGGAGAGACGTCACGCTGCCTACTGTAGTACGAGCAATGATCGGCAGCGAAAGGTCTTGGCTGGCGGTAGAGGCCTTCTGCGAGGAAGTCATTTCGCGGAAGGAGGAGGCGGAGCGGAGCAGGGAAAATGATATCCTCTCGCTGCTCCGAACCGTCGTCGGAGAGTCGGGGGGAGGAGGCGGGCGGCTGCCGACCTCATGCCGCCGTGATGGGGGCCTGCGGACGACAGCAACGGGGGTTGCTGTCGCCTACGCAGAACATTTGGCCCCCGAGGTTGGAGGACGCGCCAAGTGTTCCGATGCGCCCTCACCATGTAGAAGGACCAGGGCGGGGATACCCCGATAAAGTCGAGTCCGAAAAACGGACAGCCCCTGACGGGTCGCGGAAGTATGTCCGCGTCTCTGTGACTTGCCTCTATGGCGTCGTCGTCTCTATAATAAAAAAAATGTCGTGCAAATCAAATCCTTAATTTCTGTGATTTGTCATATAGGAGTGTAATAAAACTATTACTTAATGGTTGAAATCTTTGGATTATGAGGGAACCGAATGTGTACTGACACGTATAGTCTAATAGGTAATTTATATACTTAAACAAATAATTTATTATTTGTGCATGTCTTACGATTTTGAATTGTTTATAGGAACTTTCATATAAAAGTTAAGCTCCGTTTTGTTTTTGGTTACATCTTATTATATGTTTTATTGTTATTATTTTTTTTTCTAAATCAATTTAATTCCTTAATGTTGTTTTGTATGAAAAACAAAATTCATACTTAGTATTGGAATGACCAAGAAAATATTACAAATATATTAATAACATTTCATTGCATGTAATTGTTATTATTATTATATTTTTTTCTGATTTCTCTTTTTCTTATTATTATTATATTTTAATTGTTGCTATGGCTACGTCTTACAAGTTTTTGTTTTAACCACATGTGGAAGAGCGATCTCATCCTAATACAAGTTTCTTTTAACTTAAAAGGATGAGACGCACACTGTGTATCACGAACTTGTAGTTTTGAATAAAAAATTTTGTATTTTGTATTGCGGGCGATGGGACACGGTGGGGTTTTAGTGGGTAGGACTTGCTCCAGAGACGGCCGGAGTTACGCCGACCGTCGCTGGATCGAGTAGTCCCACAAGTATCCAAATGGATTTCCCACCTAAAGAAAAAAAGTTCAAAACGAAATTAATATTTAATTCAATGGTATTAAGGCGTAATACCATAAGAACAGAAACAGGTCCTGCCTCTTATTGCCATTGAAGAAAGTATAATTTAATTTAACTGCATTGTTGGTGTGGTGGCAAAGCGCATCGCTTTGTGATCACGAGGTCCTGGGTTCAAATCCTAGGTCGGACAAATGTAGTTTTCCTAAGGAAAATTCCCAGTATGAGTCCGGAGTCTAGAATTGTTCGCGGCATATGGCAATGGCTCGCCCCCTATTACGTGGGACCTAACATCGTCGGCGAAACGTGGGTGTACTCAGTACACCTCTGCCACCCCCTCTCGGGAATATAGGGGTGACGGAGTTTTTTTTTTTTAATTTAACTCTTCCATCTTACCCACACACTTCCATTTTCCACAATACTCTTCCTGCATGAAAAATACTATAATATTTTAAATGTGTAAGTTTGTATTTTTGGGTGCATGGATGTTTGAGTGTGTGTTACTCAATTTGACAAAAACGGCTGAACGATTTAGATGAAATTTGGCACACAAATAGTTTATTACCTGAATTAACACTAGGATTAGACGGTGCCACAGAGAACCCTTTTTATCCCGAAAAAATGCGTTACAGCACCTGTATATTGTCATAACTAGTTGTCTATAGCAGGCCCGCTGGACTGAGCAGTCGCGGATTTGATCATCGCACGGGGTAAATCTTTGTGCAATCCACAAACTTTGGTTTCGTTCTGGATTTTGTATTACAATATCCAATTATTAAATACCTAAATAAAAAAATAATATAACTGAATTTTATATCATCATCACTATCAGTACATATTATAAAAGAAAGTCCCCCCGCCGTGTCTGTCTGTCTGTCTGAACGCGATAAACTGAATTACTACCGAACATGTTTTCATTCGGTTCACCAATGGACGTGATTCAAGAAGAAGGTAATATAAAAATAACTGTATAATAATGTGATATAATTGCTCTGACACATACTTTTGTATTCAACAACGTTCTTACATTCCAAAGACACCTATCTAAATGAGAGGAATTTCAGGTAATATATACCTAACACAGCTGATACAGGTAACAATGCAAGAATGTGTGGGATTTAAACAATTTTAATGTCATCGTTAAAAGGGACGAGGCGAAAGGAACAATAGAACAAAATTGGCTGTGGACCGCGAAGAGTTTGCTATGAAAGAAGGTCATTTAATAATGGGGACAAAAGCCTCGGGAGGAGCTAGAATGAAAGTGATTGTAATTATAATAAACTTTAACATAAAAATAAGAGGTGGTAAAAGAAGATTTAGAGACAGGAAATATTAGAAAAGAATTATAAGTCGCGTGTCACTGCGACGATTCAAAACTTCATACAACAGATAACGTTATAGTAAACACATTTGACGAACGATTAAGCACAGTGGTTAAGAGCTTAAGCCGCTCCACCCACTGGGTCTATTAGTCGCGAGTTCGATTCCCGCACGGGACATATCTTTGTGTGATTCGCAATTATTTGTTTCGGTCTGGGTATTTGTGTATGTAAATTTAAATATTTGTAAAAGCAACTATAACACAGTGGCGTAGTTTTTAAAAAAATGGTGCCATTTCTCATCAATCATATCAAATGGTTACAGTAGTAAAAATTAATTAATAGTAAAAATATTCATTAAGCAATTTTTTATCTCGGTAACTCACGCCACCTGATAGTATATCAAACATAATAATGTGATTCGCTATGAAATGATTATTTCACTATGTAAATTGAATAATCATTTCATAGCGAATTTCATAGTCAAGAAAATAATCACCTAAAATTTCTTTATAACCATAACTATTTCACTGTGACAGTTTGACTTACCTAATGGGAAAAGGTGGCCATGATAGCTTTTTGTGATTAGCCAACGTCATTTTTGTGCTCATTAGTTACTCTATATTTCTATCAGAACATATTTCATTCAGACTACGAAATTGTTTACTGAGTATACTAAATATAGAGATAAGAACAATAAAGTTCCTATTTCGTTTCAAAGCATTGTACGATGAAAAATGATAAATTAAAAATATAATTGTCACTGCCATTTGCCTACAAGACAAATCGCTTCGGAGGCGCCCTAGCAAAACTGACAATCTGGTATCTAGCACGGACATCGCTGATCCATTAATCATTGATCCCGCTCTCACCCTGAGACCTTCAAGAGTTTCTCTTGTATACTTGTTTTATATTTCTATTGCAAACTATAAATCATTGTCAGTATTGAGGTCGTGCGATATTGTCATAAGATAGCTGATACATTTAATATTTCATTTTAAACGTCAAATATTTGGAATTTAATATATTTTGAAGGGATTTTTGATAAATCTCCGGTTTATTTATTAGTTTGGTGACGTTTTGACGTATCGTGTATATCTCTGTTTAATCTTTCGGGGACAGTAGCGGTAAAAAATATTTTATGTTAAAAATACTGAAATGATAATACCGCAATATAAAAAGTTGCCTCATGCATAGAGTTATTAGTGCTTTTTATTTTTTTCTTTAAAAAAAACGTAAAAAACTAGGATTTATTCCTGTGTCGTGGGTGCGTTTACAAACATGAATATTCACATACACAAATACCCAGACCGGAACAAATAATTGTGGATCACACAAAGATTTGTCCCGTGCGGGACTCGAACCCGCGACTATTAGACGCAGTGGGCAGAGCGACTTAAGCTCTTAGCCACTGCGCTAAATCGTCCGTCAGAGCTTTGTGGGTGCATTAATTTCACATACACACCGATACTGATGAAAATGTTTGTGTATCACGAAAAATTTTGTACCATTTGCTAATAGATCCTACGACTAGGTAAAATAGATCCAATCACATAATTATCATCATCATTAGCCTAAATTAGTCCACTGCTGGACATAGACCTCTTCCAATGAGCGCTACAGAGCCCGATCCGTGGCTTTATACATTTAGTTCCTGCCGGCTATCCGACGTATGTCGTTACCCCATCTCGCGTCGGGGCGTCCTACACTGCATTTTTCAGTTCGTTGTCTCCACTCCAAAACCCGAGATCCAACTCCAAGATCCAATAACTAGAAAATAATTTTCTATCTATATCATCACGCCAGATCCCTTACGGGGTAGGCAGAGAGTACAGAGTTCCAACAGGCTCTTTCCTTACATACCTCTCTGGCTTCCTCTACTCTCATAATTCGTCTCATACACGCTCGCCGGTTACGGAGACTCATGACTTGTCCTTTAGATAAGACCCGGTCTATTTGGTCATGGTAAGATAGTCTAGGTCTTCCCCGGTACCTACATCGTTCCACTTTCGCGTTGTATATCAGTTTTGTCATTCTTTCTTCGGACATTCTTTCTATATGCCCGAACCAACGGAGCATACCCTTTCTCATCTTTACACCGATATTCTCTTTCATACCTATTTGCTTTCTTACTACGCTGTTGCGAATGCGGTCGGTCAGCTTCACTCCACACATCTTCCGCAGAGCTCGCATTTCCACCGCATTTATCCTACTTTCATTCTCCTTCATACATACCCAGCTCTCGCTGCCATATAACAGCGTTGGGACAAGCACTCCATTATGTATGTGCCGGCTCCCAAGTAGCTTTCCCATCGCGCCATTCACTCTGTTCCCTGCACTCACTCTTCTCTCTATATCAGCGTATTTTCCATCCTTACTGAATGCGTATCCAAGATATACAAACTCATTCACTTGCTCCAGTACATCGTTCCCAACCACAATCCTTGCATTCGTTCTGGTTTCTTCCCGTTCAAAAACCCTAATTTTGGTTTTCTTCACATTCAAATATAAAATAATTTTGTCTTAACATTTGTCTTAGTTATTATAGTAGTACATATTGGTTGATCTAATATCAAGTAAGTATCTTTAATTACCTAGTACATCGCGGTTTACGCAAAAAGTTATTAGCTAATCACTCGAATATTTGTACCTCCAAAATCCACTAATTAAAATTACCCTTCACCTTTATCCAAGCCCGTCTAGCCCTCAACAATCATAAAAGAACTCAAACAACAACCAACAAAGTTATTTAAAACCCCAATTAATCTTGCGCCTAGAACAGGGGTTCATCCTTGAAAATATAAGCCACTAGGTGACAAATTGTCAAGATAAAGTAATGAAGGATAATTGGAAAATTTATGCTTTAATCCGAGACTATTACAGAAAATTTCAAAACGACGCTCAGATATAAAAGGAGGCAAATTGGTATATTCTGGTTTTCTATTTATTTGAATATCGTTAGTTCTACAGATCGGTTTGTTGATAATTGGCTTACACATAAATCCACATTGCTTATATACGACAACGCACATAATATTAGTCCACGTAATAACCGTAGTGTTACTATAAACATTTAAAAGTTTAACGAGAATTTGAAAACGGTCATAGCAATTACCTATGGTGTTAAACATTTCAGCGCGAACTAAACATTCGTTTACTAGGAATACTTGAAGAACTATTGTTCATAGTATTATACAGAGTATACTGTATTTTTTTTTTTTTAAAAACGTAGCCCCACTCTAGTATAATAAATACTGTGTCGTGGGTGCGTTTACAAACATGAAAATTCACAAACAAATACCCAGACCGGAACAAATAATTGTGGATCACACAAAGATTTGTCCCGTGCGGGAATCGAACCCGCGACTATTCGACACAGTGGGCGGAGCCGCTCAAGCTCCTAACCACTGCGCTAAATCGCAATTTCGCATCGCAATCGCAATCGCAATCTGCAGTAAATTATCCTCACAGATTTGTTTTCTTTTGTACAGAACATAATAAATAAATATTTTTTTACATTAAGAAGACTGGATTAGCAGAAACTATGCTAGCTATACATAATCAAAGATAGACAGGAAGAAGCAAGCAACGCTCAAATTTTAAAAGAGGTTAAAAAGAGGAACGATCCCAAATTTGACGTAAACCTCCTATACGCTGCTACATTATCAGAAACCGGTGACGAATACGAAAACCCTGATCGAAACAAACGTTTATGAGGCACTCGAAGAGATCTTTGTAAGTAGTTCCACCAATAAGCTGACCGGTCTACACCTGAAAAAACCAAGCCGATGTCAATTGTTATATGTAAATTTCTCCAATTTCCAGACCATTACGCATAAATATTTGCAAGGTCGAAGCACCTTTAGGCCGGTCTAGTTAACAATAGTCAGATGACGATCCTTCCGAAATTCCACATTACCAATTCATTCATACGACCCAAAGCATCAAACGTGAATCCAATCATCCGAAATCGGAATTCAATCATAGACATCTATTTGTAAATAACAAAACAACTCCAATAGTATCTATGTAATAAGGAGAATCTTTTATGTCTGTTTACAAAGGGTTGGTACCGTTCTACTCAAATTAAGGGGTCGACTTTCATTATGTCCATCTTGAGCCCTGTTTTATTCTGCGGGAGTCGAATACTGAATAAATACTGTCCCTTTCCAGGGAAGGATTCCGGGAGTTAATATTGAAGATGGAAGTTCACCAAAATAGTTTAAAAGTCAAGGTTTGTTGATCACTGAGTGGGTATTTTGCTGAAATCATCCGGCTATCACGTAGTATTAGATTAAATCTGCGACTTCCTTTGTTTGCTAAAATAAGATGTTGTGTTGCCTCAATATAACTCTAAATTAACATTTTATTTATTGCCAGTTTAAGCCTTCTAATAAATAATCATCTGGGTGATTTGCTACTTGGTAATTATTAGACACTAATTTCATAGAAATTAGGGATGTAGCATTTAATCACCTGATTGAAGTGGAAACCGTATCTATCGAGGCTTCTTCGTCATGACTATTACTTTGCCATGTAGAGGGTGTGGTGAACTTCATAATAATGTAAGATGTAATGCTCCAATGTTTGAACAATTGATTCTCAAAAATACTAAAGCCACATGAGAACATAGAATAGCATAATACACTAGACTTCAGATAATGGTCACCAAAAGATATCAGAAAGTAAAATAATAGTTTATTTGCACGTTCGACGGTCTTGCTATAAATAAACCAACCATTTTTGCGACTAAACGAAGGCGAAAGTAAACGTAAACAACCCCACTACAACGGCCACTTCACTTGAATCCATAGGCGCTCATGAACAACATCGACCGCGATATGTTATTGTACAATTTCAATACACGTTTTAACACAACCTGCTGTTTTTATTATCTCTATAGATCTAGGATCGAACAAACAAAAGCTTTTTCATTGTATGCGATTAGTTTGTAGTCGATGTTCCTACTTTTTCAGCAGCAGAGACTATATTTAACGTTAAATTATCTAAAATGGCTTCTATGTGTGAGACCTATGTCAAGATCACATAAATCCGTGACTCTTTGAAGAGATATATGTTGTACTGAAGTAAGAATTTTTCTGAGAAATTATAAGATCACTTTTTAAAAGTGCTGTGCTTATTTATGAATAACGATTTCCTAAAAATCTTGATCCGAACCTTTTTTCTTTCAAGTCCAAAACCCACAATCCCACTTTCGCATAAACAACAACTGTACCCAAGCCGGCAAACATTCTTTCAAACTTGTTATAGTACCGAATCCAATAAAACAGTGTAAGAAATTCGATGTTTTCCCGTAAAATAAGCTATTTACTGTAGACAATTCAACTCGGCCAATTGTTGGATGGCCCAATAGATATGAGAAACATAAAACTTGTGTAGTCTGAATAAAACCAATAAAAGTTGGCCGACAATGCGGCTTTCAAACGGACATGTCGCATGAAAAGTGGAAGTTCTCATGTTTATTTTTTGAAATACAATGGTTTTATTATTTTCAATGATACCATGGTTTGATGTCTTTCGGAAACTATTGAAACAGTTTGTATCTAATAAGAGAACGTTAAATTTGAAACAGATACAATATTGTCCATTTATTTGAAAAGAAGAAATACAAAAGTTCTATCAGTTTATTTCTTCACTATATTTTTCTTTAAGCAGTCAATTGACAATAGGTACACGTTGAAGCTTCAATACAAAGCTTCAAAAGAAAATGAAACAGTAGAGTGGTGGCAAACATAGATGATATTGTATGAAAAGATGGAGACATAATTTCTATGATGCAGTCTCTTTTAAAGATCTGTGTATCAATCAGTAAAAACGGTACATTTATAGTTTCACTCTGTTGTTAGATAGTTGCCAGTCTGTCTGTATGACGATGGTATGACGCCATGGTATGACGGTAATCAGGCTTTTTCAGGAGCGGCTATATGTCAAATACGTCGACGATCTCCTGCCGTTGTAAAAACGTATGAACCTTTTAAATAAATCGATAAATATATTAATAAAAAGAGAAGAAAGATTTGATGATACCTATTTTTTATTTTAGTGCCGACGACTGTACGTATATAATTTTATTTTCAAAGCAAGTTATCCAGCGACTACACTGCTATAAAAATCCTTGCTTTAAAAACGACTATAATTTCTTATTTTTTCACAACACAACTTTTAATGTAAAATAAACACATTGAAGCTTGAATTGTAATCGCAAACTCACGATTTTTACGTAAGCAGAGCTTTCTTAACTCGAATTAGCTCACAATTAAGCTCTGAGCGCATAATTGATATGCTTTTAGTACCACATTGATCCCTTTTAGCGGTGATCTCGTACCGAAGCCCTCTTTACTTCCGATCCTGAGGCGATTAGAGCGAATTAATTATACATTCTTAATGTCTTTCTCCTATTTGAGAAGTTAGTGCGTAACCTTTTTGGGTACTTCCGTTAATAAACCTAATCAGGTCGAGTTGATTTACTTTATTTTGGTAGAAAAAGTAGTGGGGAAATTAAGCCAAAAACCACTAATAGCAGTGGCATATTTGCAATATTGCGCTGTTGAAAACGTTGTTTTTTATTAAGTCATCGGAAAATTTAAGAGTCTCGCGTACAAATTTTTTTATAGCGCCTCTATGGATAATGCAAAAATGAACTTTTTAAATGATGAGTATCTACTATACTTATACGTTATTATTACGTTATTTCCTAGAATATTATCACTTCACATTATTATTATACAGGTAAGTATGTCAACATTATTATTTACCAAATCCTTTTGTACCACGTGCTGGGAGTCTCTCATCACTACATATTAAAAAACAAAGTCCCTCACCGCGTCTGTGTGTCTGAACGCGATAAACTCAATAACTGCCAAGCGGATTTTCATACATTTTACACTAATGCACGGCGTCACATTGTCGAGAAAGGGCGGTGTTACGTTTATCTTTGTTTAATAAATTAGTAGTGAAAGAAGGACAGCACACTAATTCGATAGCGTTATGTTAACGTGAATCAGTTCGTGTTTACCCTCAGGTCGCTGACGGCTAACCTTTAGCAGTATCGGAGCGATTTTCCTAGAAGCACCATTGAAACCGTACTCGATTGAGCTTTCATTAATTACTACGAAAATTTCGTTCCAATTTAATTAATAGAGTGCAGATGTCTAGAGTTTAATGATTTTGCGATCCTTATAGCGTATTATAACATTGTTTGAGTTTAAATTCGCTGGAGGTATCTTATGAGAAGAATCGGACAGTCTCGACAGACACACTGGAGACTGACTTGAGCAGTGATAGCCTAGTGGTTAGACCGTTAGACTGCAATGTCAGAGATCTCGGGTTCAAACCCAGGCACGCACCTCTGTCTTTTCAAAAGCATGTGCGTATTAAAAATTAATTATCACTTGCTTTAACGGTGAAGGGAAACATCGCGAGGAAACATGCATGCCTAAGAGTTTTTCGAAGGTGTGTGAAGTTTGCCACCCGTAATGGGCCAGCGTGGTGGACTATGGCCTAAGCCCTCTCAGTTTGAGAGGAGGCCCGTGGCCTTCGGTGGGACAGTTTCTTAACAGAGCTAATAAAATTATATTTTATTTTAAATTCGCTGGACAAAAAATGGGAGGGTTTTGTTGTGAATAAACACAGAAGGGGTAATAATAAAACTGTTGAAGTTAAAAAGCGCACGGATTCATTCGAAATCCCGGCCATTGCTTTGTCATACATGCACAGTTTGAAAATAATTTTAATTTGAAAAGATTTTTAAAAACAAGACTTAATACCAAAAACACAAAGAAGATTTTTTGCTTGGTTGAGGAGTTCCTATAGCTCCATAATAAGACCCTCCATCATCGGACACCACTAAGATCTAAAGTACTCATCAAGTCAAATCTAACGAGCCCAAACACGGCGGAGTTATGTTGAGTAGTTGGGTGGTTCCATTGGCTACCTTTTGGCTTCATCATCAATCCCTGAACACTATTTGGTTGTACTCATCTAACTGGCCTAAACACGAGAGTGTTACATTATGTAATTTACATGTCCCTATGGCCTTCTGACTCCATCACTAGACTAGCTCCATGGTGCTATATTATTGCGCCGTCACCGAACTTACATACGTATGCCAAATTTCAGCTAAAACCGACACCCGCAAATGCTTAAAAATGGATCCACACATGGAAAGACAGACATACGAACTTGCTAGTTAAATAAAAGCTTGTATGTCTCACACAAACGCACATTATGGCTTATACCCTTATAAATATACTTACAAGTTTTGAAATACTTTCCATAGTTATTATATGCTGCAAAATACCATCTTCACATACTACAGTTCACGCAGTACTGAAGCATTTAGTGATAATTATCTTACATTTGTGGCGACAAGGTCACGGGATTATACGAATTTTTGGGTGTTTATTACACTTCTAGGGTGTTACCAGGAATTAATAGGGGCGTATGGTGTAGCTACACCATCACCAGCTGGTGATCATGTAGTCCTGGTTCAAGGTTCTAGCTAAGATAAAGTGCTCTTGAGTTTTTTCTGTGGAGCTGTTCGGAGTCTCATATTGATCTCGGTATAAAGGAAATTTATCAACTGATGATTGATGATGGTGACGATGATAATGGTAATAACCTCGACCATATTACATTGGCACGTAACCTGCGACCTAGCATCGTCGTCGAAACGTAAGTGTAAATACTAAGTCTCTGATTTTAATTGGGAAATAAAGGTGGGACGGAATATCACGACAGCCTCCTACCTCAGTATAGTAGCGGATGATGCATGTAGCGATCACGAGGTCTTGAAATTGAATCCTAGGTCGGAAAAACATGTAACTTTTCGATAGAAAAATTTTCAGTATCAGTCCGGAGCTTGGCAATGCGCGGTACAGTGGCAATAGAGTTGCTCCTATTACATTGGGACCTTGTGGGTGTACATGGCACACCTCCGCCACCTTTACATAGTGAATAAAGCCGCGACGAAATTACATTGTTTATTTTTTATATATTAGGCTTTTGATCTTTTATTACCAAGACGACGTTTTTAAAATGTTCCTCATTTTATTTTTACCTTCGCTTTGACCTATTTTGCGATTCAAATTACACGAAAAATAAAATATACATTAAGCAATGATATTTTCGGTAAACTGGGCTACGCATTTTAAAATTTCAAACCAACAAGAGCGTGTAATTAAATAAAAAGGTACCTATGATTTAAAATTACGACGGGCAGGAGTTGTTTAAAATTATGTTTGTCCGTGCAGACAACGTGGGCTTGTAAATTATGAAAAAAATGAAGGAATCTTTTTATTTATTGTTCCTGCTGCTATAGCAGCTTTGGTTCTAAAACAACCGCTCATAGGTTTTTGGTAACTAAAGGCATAATAAAACTAAGAAATTAAATAAATAATTTTTAAAATTTTGGAATGCAAATAACTATTCCAACTGCCGCTGACCCCTAACCACTTCTGGAATAAAGATTTCGACTGTTGGTAGTAGAACCTAAATAAAATCTATTTAATTCCCCAATTCGTCAACGAAATTGGCTACGTTGAATCAATTGTCAACGATTTAGCGCAGTGGTTGAGAGCTTAAGCTGCTCCGCCCACTGTGTCGAATAGTCGCGGGTTCGATTCCCGCACGGGACAAATCTTTGTGTGATCCACAATTATTTGTTCCGGTCTGGGTATTTGTTTGTGAATTTTCATGTTTGTAAACGCACCCACGACACAGGAATAAATCCTAGTGTGGGGCTAGGTTTTAATAAAAAAAAGAAAAAAAAAAAAAAAAAAAAAAAAAAAAAAAGAAAAAAAAAGAAAAAAAAAAAAAAAAAAAAAAAAAAAGAAAGAAAAAAAATTAATTAATAACCACACTACATATATATAAATTTATCTCTAGTACGCATCGCGACGCTTATGAAAACAGAGGGCTTAGCACGAAAAGATTAAATTTAGCACGATGCTTGCGAGTAAGCGTGCTGTCACGTTCTGTCTTATTTAGTTAATTTGTTGTGTAAAAAAGATGGCACATCAAAAGCATCACGCTTACGTCAGTATTCTCATACTCAGCCTTAAAAAAATTAAAGATACATAACTCCTACTACTATATCATCACGCCAGATCCCTTGCGGGGTAGGCATAGAGTACAGAGCTCCAATGGAATCTTTACTTACATACCTCTCTGGCTTCCTTCGCTCTCATAGTTGGTCTCATCATGCTCGCCGGTTACGGAGTCTCTTGACTTGTCCTTCAGATAAGACTCGGTCTATTTGGTCATGGTAAGATAATCTAGGTCTTCCCCAGTAACTCTATCCTTCCACTTTCGCATTGTATATCTGTTATGTCATTCTTTCTTTTGACATTCTTTCTATATACCCGAACCAACGGAGAAACCAACCAGCATAGAAACATAACTATACAATCAAATTAAAAATCTAATTGCATAGTAATACATTTCAATTATCAATGAAATATTTTAGTAAGTAAATTTAATGGGTACTCGCTGTAAATTTTCAACACCAAAAAAAGGAATGGCTAACATTTAACAACTAAAACGGAAGGTATTACTCCCCCCTAATGGCCAATTTGGCGCTATTTGGCAAATATAATTGGTCCGCGGTGGCATGGAGTAGCACTTTTTGTATAATACCGTGTAATTTGGAAGATTAATTCGCATATATGCCTATGAGATTAAAAATTTTGGCACGTGAACTAGTATTGTGGGCGGGGTGTCTCTTGGGATTCGCAGAGTCCAGCGACCTGCATGATAGTAAAAATATAAATATGTTTCAATCAATAATTTAACATATTAAATTTCGCCAGTACAACATATCAACCATATATCAACATATAACATATCAATTATACATTAATAATGTATATATCCCTATTTTAAAATGAAATTATTTGTAGATGCGACGCAAAAATAAAACGCTTCGAAGGGCCACTTTAAAAAGGAGAGGGAATATTATCTACGTAATGTCGATATTGAGTCGGCAGTAAGAGATAGATCACACTGTTTCTTTTACCTTCGATATCTAACCGAGGGTAGTGATAGATAGGTTATTGAGAACGGCCGCTAGGCACACAAACACAATAGCATACACGCTATCTTACACGAAAAGTACAGTCACACTAAAAACGGTTTGCCTGACACAATATATTCAAGGGATTAGTTATCTTAACACTATCGAGTTAATATACTATCTTTTTCACTCTACTTACGAGGAAAGAATCAAAAAGTAGTGAGAATGAGATAGCATATAATGACTATTGACAACTTAATAATTTATTTTTCTACATACTTTCCGAGTCTCTCTACACACCGAGTCCAGCGCTTTTCCAAGGCTTCAATCCCTTTCACAAAAAAGTTTTGTCTTGGTCCTGCAAAAAGCTCTCCACGGCATCCATCACCTCGTTATCGTCTTCGTACCTATTTCCCCTTAAGTATTTTTTCAATTTGGGGAACAGATAAAAATCGCTAGCCGCCAGATCTGGTGAATAAGGGGGGTGGTCAACCAATTCGAAGCCAGCTTGCTGAACGGCAGCCATCGCAACTGCCGACCTGTGCGCGGGTGCGTTGTCGTCATGAAACAGCACGCCCCTTCGAAGTTTCCCTCTCCTTTCTTCTTTGATGGCATTCCTCAACTTGGGAATTAAAGCTGCATAATATTGGCCTGTAATAGTGGTTCCACGCTCAAGGTAATTAATCAACAACATTCCTTCTGAGTCCCAAAATATTGAGGCCATAACCTTGCCAGCCGATGCCACGACACGAAACTTCTTCGGGGTCGGTGATGATGGCCGTTTCCATTGCGAAGATTGCTGTTTTGTCTCGGGATCAAAATGATGGACCCATGTTTCGTCCATTGTTACGAAACGAGACAAAAAGTTTTCAGAATCTTCTTGTATACCTATAATAAATAAAATAATTCTCAACACCTACCTATTCCGGAAAACCGACGCAGAATTTACTAAATATATTTTTTTTAAACAATTCATCGCTTTTTAAACAAAAATCTACGGCATAAAACGTTTTTATTCAGCACTTAAACTGAAAACCACGCACCACCTGAAATTAAAATTTCGCTTCTGCCGGTTTTTGGGAATGAGATGGCCCAAAGCGCGCATTTGGTGCACTAAATCACTCCATATGAGAGTATATGAATATACTATTCACATACACACTAATATTAAAAACTTTAATGTTTGTATGTTTGTTACACAAATAGACCGTCGAGAAAATTCGATAACAACGACATAGTGAGTTACAACCCTATTTAATAAGCCAAGCAATTACTTATAGTAAATTAAAAAAGAAAACATATCGGCTTTAGAAATTATTTCTCATGTTCTCATGTTAACTAACTTGATGTTTACTAATTTCTCATGTTAATAAGTAAACGCATCGATGGCGTCATCGGTTCACACCGTCACGTCTATATACCCCAAGCGGGAGTGGCAAAGGAGTACTGAGTACACCCATGTTTCGCCGACGATGTTAGGTCCCATGTAATAGGGGGCAAGCCTACTGCCATATACCGGGCACAATTCCAGACTCCGGACTCGTACTGGGAAGTTTTCGTTAGAAAAACTACACTTGTTCGACACAGGATTTAAACCCAAGACCTCGTGATCACAAAGCGATGCGCTTTGCAACTAGACCAACGAGGCAGTCGGTGCGTTTACTTATAATAGAATAATAATATCAGCCTATACTGCCCACTGCTGGACAAAGGCCTTCTCTCACAAATCGAGGTGAGAGAGATTAGGTCATACTCCACCACGCTTGGTAGAGACAAGTTTGTGGCCACCTGCTGTTGGAACTTATCAAGCCGCCTTTAAGGTTTCCAACTCGGCTTAAGGACTACCACACTAAATGGCAGCCGGGACCAACGGCTTAACGTGCCTTCCGAAGCACAGAGATGCTCGAATATGAAAATGCCACACACGGTCACCCATCTCGGGCCAACCGAGTCGAACGCTGCTTAACCTTGGTAAACAGCGCGGTCGCACAGCGCTACGAGCGCCTCAACTATAACCATTAATTTCATATATAAACATTTATTTCTACTTATAAACATTAATTTCACATATAAAATTTATTAAGCAAATAATTGTGAGTCATAAAATAAATGTCGCAAAGACTAACTTTTTTTCTGCTTCTTTGGTTTATGTTAGTAGGTTCTGGGTTCGACCTACATCAGCCAAAGTGTTTTTGGCCATTATCTATTGAAATGCTTGAGAGTTTTTCAACAGAAAATCACCACTTCTCCAATCGCTATTAATACTAAGGTACTAAGCAGTACAGTCTATCTATCTATCTAACTCTGCCGTCCTTGTAGAGGATATGGGCATGGCCGTGATTATTTTTTTATTTTACAACAGTAGGTGTCATGCCCAATTTGAACCGTCTACTTCTTAATCCACTGATCCAAGTAGCCTGCTCTTAAAACGCTGATGAAACCAAGACGTCATCAACAAAAATTTCATGGCAGAAGCCGCGAGTGAAAACTAGTATTGTAGGTATATTGAAGACCGTAAGATTAAACCGACGTTATTAAACCTTGCCAGCGTAAGCGCCACGGCCGCCCTGACGAGTTTTATTTATGTGTATACATTTGGAAGCACACCCACAGATGATTATGAAACTAAATTTGCGTGCTATAGGGTCGATTTTACAATGTATATTTTGTCCATTAATATCGATACTTCGTGTGCGCTATCAATTTTTATTCAACTCTTTGCTTAGCTGTGTTTTATTGGTCTAATGCGGTATAGTTTTTTGGTATTGGGTATGATTGGACAAAGGGTTGTGACTGAATTGCAGGTTCGCAAGAAAGAATAGAAAAGTATTTGTTTATCTCATAGAATGAATAAAAATCATGAAAATTGCGTTGATGCAACCCATAGACTTAAAATCGATTTTTTGTGAGTGTGTGAATTATCTACGCTGTTGGTCGCGGGGCCTTTACAGCTTCATCGTACAAGAGGGCGAGCGTGCAACCACTACGCTCGAGCCAGAAGGGCAATGGGGCAACTAGCTCAAGGGCGCCTCAAGGAGGAACGGCCTCGACTTGGTGTGCGGTATCTGTATCCGAAAGAAAAGATGTAAGGGCATCGAGAGGGTCGGTGAGAACATGCCGCGGACGGCGGCAGCGGCTGATAGGAGGATAATTAGGTTCTTAGTCGGCGACGGCTACGATTAGCGGATTCCTATGATAGGACGCGTTCGCGAAGAATAGGGTTGTCGCCTTTTTAATAAACTTAAAATAGTGCGAGTGTGTGTTATACGAAAAAAATCAGTAATAATCCGGGATGTCCCTGTATAATCTTTTTTTTTTTTATCTTTTTTTTTAAAAACGTATGCCCACACTAGGATTTATTCCTGTGTCGTGAGTGCTTTTACAAACATGAAAATACACAAACACAAATACCCAGACCGGAACAAATAATTGTGGATCACACAAAGATTTGTCCCGTGCGGGAATCGAACCCGCGACTATTAGACACAGTGGGCGGAGCAGCTCAAACTCTTAACCACTGCGCTAAATCGTCCGCCAATAGACTCGCCCCCTACTAGGATCTAACACCGTAAGGAAACTGGGATTGTGCCCGGTATAGTAACCATAGCCTCGTCCCCTCATGGGACCTAATATAATCGGCGAAGTTTGGGTGTACATGCTTTGGGGTACATACTTGACATTTTTTTTCCTTTTTATCCTATATTACTATCCTCTCATAAATTGGTTAAGTGCGGTGCACCATAGTATACCAGACGGGTCTAATTAGTAAACTGCTTGGTTGACTGGTTGGTTAGCAGGTCCGATTGGTATTTGGTTGCTTCCGCACAGCGAACGGAGGAGGCTGGATGAATCCTAGTTGGTCAGTTGTTGGTTTAAGAAAACAAGTTTTTATTTATTATGTATCAGACTTTTAGTCAGTAATGTTTTTTCTTATAGCGATCATGGTACGATACCTGTCGTGGGTACGTTAACCCAGACCGAAACAAACAATCGTGGGTCACACAAAGATTTGTCCTGTGCGGGAATCTAACCCGCGGCTATGCGGCCCAGTGGGCGGGCCGCCTGAATCTCTTAACGAAATCGTCCTTCAATATATGCTTTCTCTATTAAATTTTTAAATTCACATAAAAAATATTGATGCACCCGTTACTTTGTTCAAACATTTAATAAAAATCTTCATAAAAATACATCAAGTTACTAATATACTTCTCTAAGTAAAGCGAGAGTAGATACTTTTAGTTTCAACGTAAATATGAATCAACTTAATAAAAGAACTTTCACCGTCCCTGAACTTCTAAAAATGTAATAACTTGTATAGAAAAAAATACAGAGTTTGTCCATTATATTTTTTGGTTAATTTTAGTTATAAACAAGTTAGCAATATCTCCTCAAATCTTGATTAAATTGTTCGTAAAACATTTTGGGGGTGACTCTTGACTTAGTCTGTTGCTATCTTGGGGTGTGGTACAAAACACAAGCATTATATTGTTATTCAATTAATCGGAACTTCCAAATTTAAGCGGCAGTGGGTGAGGTTCATTGCTCGTGGAAGTGAGAAAGCAGAAAGGTTTGAATGACAACCGCGTACGGGAAGACATGGAGTACCAATGACCTGCTGAAGGGCTGCTAAAATGTTTTTTAGGGAAATATCCTAACATATGTATGTAGTTATAGAAAGATATTTTAGCCTGTTTTATTGTCTCTCTCCTGGGCAAAGGCCTCACCTTTATATCTTCACAACTGCGATCCATTGCCATTTCGGGCCTCAAAGTACCTGTAAAGGTGTCCAAATCGTCGCTCGGCCCACAAAGTACTACCTTTTCCTAGGTCTACCTCGTCGTCTGCGACCACCGCTGGGTATCCAGTGGGTGTCGGCGTTTGCACACCTCTGCGATTCAATGCGTGCTAGCCCGCTCCCACTTCAGCTTTGTTGATTTTAAGCCTACGTCCGTAATACGAGTAATGGAGCACAGAGTGGTATTTCTAATGTGAATATACTGCGCTCCATAGCTCTTTGGCAAATTTTGAGTTTGTCCAGTAAATAACCATGTTTGGGCACCGTAGGTTAGAACGGGCAAAATACACATGTCAACGAGTCTACGTTTTAGGGGCATGGTTGCCCTTCACAAATCCTATTAAGAAAGATATTTAATAAATAAAATTTAAAAGGTATTAAATAAATAAATTCTGGACTGCCTCGTTAGTCTAGTGGCAAAGCGCGTCGCTTTGTGATCACGAGGTCCTGGGTTCAAATCCTACGTCGGACAATAGAAGTGCTTTTAACGAAAAATTGCCAATATGATTACGGAGTCTGGAATTGTGCCCGGTATATGGCAATAGGCTCGCCCCCTATTACATGGGACCTAATATCGTCGGCTAAAAGTGGGTGTACTCGGTACACCTCTGCCACTCCCGCTTGGGGAATATAGGCGTGACGGTGATTACTTTTTAAAGCTGCACACGTACACCACATTGCCCTAATTAACTTAGCGCAGTGCACATACTTCTAGTATACCTTTTTATGAGATTTAATTGACCCAGAGGTATGTAAGGAAAGAACCTGTTGGAACTCTCTACTCTCTGCCTACCCCGCAAGGGATCTGGCGTGAGGTTATAGATAGAAAGATAGATAATTGACCCATATGTAATATACGTTCTCATCTCTCAATACTTAAAGGTTTGCTGGAAGAGAACTCATATTTTTAGTTAAGCTCGCCTTTGTATATCACCTGTAAAATAACAATTGTTTTGTAAATAAATACAATTTTAAGTGACAAAGACACAGCAAAAAATAACTTAATTTGTATTAGAATCTTACGTCCCCCCCTTCACAATAACTTATGCAATGCTGTATCGTAAATAAAATGGGACCACCATGGAGCTTTACTGAATCCAATGCAAAAAGAATCATCAAAATCGATTTATAATTGGCGGAATGATCGCGTAACATAGATCCTCCATCCATCAACCATCCTCCTTTTTAAAGTCGGTTAAAAAGTGATTAAACATAAAAGATAAACTTCAGAAAAAACAATTGATAAAACAGAGAGAGATTTAAACTTATTAAAGGCTTTCTTTAGTGAGGTGACAGAACAGCAAAATATATCTACATCGGCTAATTTTTCGTTCTCATTATAAAGTCTGCGGTCACGCTTCATGAACATGTTATAAGAGTAGAATGTTCTACTCCTGGTGATGTAAAATAAATCTTTTTTGCGACATTGTCGTTCATGTGTATGGGACACTCTAAGTAATACATTATGCAGTAGTGCAGGGGCATCGCAAATGTTGTTTATGATTTTATAAAGTAGAGTAGAATCTACGCTGTCACGACATTATTCCAGAGATTTGACTTTATGATATTATAATGAGTCTTCGTAATTACAAAAAGTGCAGCCAGTTCTATAATCAAGTGCTTTAATAATTTTTTTACGGACTTTTTCGATTCGGTCGAAATGCAATTTATAAAGAGGCTTCCAAATAGCACAGGCAAATACAACTCTACTCCAAGAAAATATTTATAAAAAAATTTATAAGATAAAAAATTTTTAAATGGTTTACCAACACGCAGAATGAAGCCAATTGTTTGAATGATTTTTCTAATTTGAATCAGTGTGTGGGACAAATGTCAATTTTGAGTCCATTATAACGCCGAGGTCGCTAATTTGTGTTACTACTACTACTACTATTTATAGGATTGCTATTTAAATAGTTGTCATAATGTAAAACATTATGTTTTTAGAGAAACTTATTACATGACATTTATTAAAATTTAAAAATAAGTTGGTATCGTTACAGTAATTTACAAAGTTATCAAGGTCTTCTTATAAAAGTTCGCAATCACTGCTGTCACGAATTACTCTATAAATTTACGTGTCATTTGCATACAGCAAAACTTCCGAGTGTGAGATATATATTTTTATGGTATCTACATTTAACAATTTAGCGGTGAATCAGGCATATATTTTGTCCTTTATGGCCATCGTGACAAGTAGAGTGAGATAGCTTCGTGACAAAGGCAAGGCATTATACGAAAAATTCTGTTTTTGAAACTAGAATAGGAAAACATAGATCGGCAGCGGCTTGGATTCGGTTTATCGGAATTTAGTTACTAGAATTGGAGCTTAACTCAGACCTCTAGTCTCAGTCTAGTGGTCTAACGATTTAATAATAATGATATATCAACATTTGAAATATTATAAACTCAATCTACTAAATAAGTACACTATGTTCGCTTGACCAATTGAAATAGTTATACAACTTTGGTCAAATTAACTTGAACCAAAGTTTGAAACCACTGAAGCGTGAATTGTAAAGATGTCCATTGTAGTCGAGAGTAACGGGATAATTAACTGTTTTTCCATGAAAATCAGAACCCTTATTCGCTATGACGACTTGAACTTGTAACAAGGTGTGTTAAACTTGCAAATTGATCATTTAAAGTATTTTTCACATAGGTTGGGTAGTGACAGTTCTTATTGCCAAACGAAATTAATATTTAATTCAATGATGTAAAGGCATAAAAACATAAGTATAGAAACGGGTCACGCCTCTTATTGCCATTGAATAAAGTGTAATTTCGTTTGGCATTTAGAACTGTCCCTACCCATCCTAACTGAAAAATACTATGATTGTTCTCAAGTGGCATACAGACTACCATCACGTGACCATTTCACGAAGTTATCATAAAGGGCCAGAAAGATGTTAGTACTAAGAAGATAAGGTTAATTTAGTAAATGGATACCAACTGGTACCTATTTTAAATTTTAAACAACATAGCCCTACTCTAGCATTGATTCCTGTGTCGTGGGTGCATTTACAAACATGACATGAGGTGCCTTTGGTAGGTATTAGGTAGTTATGTATTCCCAACCCGTAGTCAGTTCAGTGCAAGTATATTAGAAGATGATGCTAAAAAAACAAAGCTTGCTCGTGCAAGTCTATTCTTAGAACTGTTTTGATGGTTCACCACGAACTTGCCCTAGCTGCGTATGTGTCAAACACGTCATTGTAAACAGATAACAGACATGTTTAGTCTCTGTTCAGTTCCACTAACTGTTTTGATTAATAAGCAATTATGAATTAATACGGTGCACTCTGCGTAGGCGGCGCCGTCGTAAACATGTTTGTTTGGCGATGCCTATAAACAGCCATCACTAGTCAAAGTACTTCAATATCGTCTTAGCTATTTTACCGTTTGCATGAAATTAAGAAGTATTGTAAACGACTGTAATACTTTGTTAATTTATTATATTTGTGAAATAAAATATATTTTCTTACAAAGTCATGCCGGCCTTTATATTTGACTAGGTAATTTCTGTCGATTGAACTGTTGATATTACCCGATGTATCTACAACAAATAAGCAGTGAAAAACTACTAACTATGTGTACAATGTACATACATATTTTGCCGAAAACGTTAGATGCCAATGTAACAGCCAACAACTGGGCGAGCCTGCTGTCTTTAGCCTTAATTCCACTGTGAAAGGCTTTTAAGAATAATTTGCGATGCCCAATAATAATTTGTTCGACCTAGGCTTCCAATTAAGTACCTCGTGATCGACTAGGAAGTAATAATAGTAAATATGTTCGCATTGTATTTAAGAATTCGGTCACTAGATCACGTCATATTTTTTTGATCACATTGATCACTCGTTTCCTTATTTCTGCCTTCTTCCTTATGTCTAAAAAGTTATTTAAACAGTACAATTCATTTGCCACTTAAGTAATTTATTACCAACCTATATTCATGTGTTTAACAGTGATAGCCTAGTGGTAAGACCGTTGGACTGCAAAGTCAAAGGGGTCGGGTTCAAACCCAGACACGCACCTCTGTCTTTTCGCGTGTAAAATTACTATCACTTGCTTTAACTGTGAAGGAAAACATCGTGAGGAATGTTGGCCAACCCGCAATGGGCCAGCGTGGTGAACTATGGCCTAAATCCTCTCAGTTTGAGAGGAGGCCCGTGCTTAACGTTGGGACAGTTTCCTAACAGGGCTAATATTATTATTATATTATTATTCATTTGTTTACACAAGGTATAACATATATAAAGCAAGACCTCGGTCACCCCGATTAGATTGGTGATCGACAAATTTAATACAAAAATCAAACTTCCAATTTTAAGGCGAATCCACCATTTTTAAAGCTCTTCGGTACCCAAATTAACCACGGAACCTGTATTTGTGAATATTGAGGTGTACGGATTAGAAAACGCATTTAAAATAGCCGTATAGCTTTAAATCATCATTAAATTTTGTTTAATACAGCGGACTGAACGAGAAACAGCAAGTTTTGATAATTAAAAAAAAGTGTAACATACTTTAGTTGGAATTGATTCAGTTGCCGGTTTAGAACAAACTACATTTAGGCTTTACGTTATTTATGTTACACCTTGTATATTATGTAGGTGTGATGATTAAGAATTATAAGTACTTTGCTGGTCTACTAGTTTGTAGTCCTAAGTAAGATTCTTAAGTCAGACAAAATGTGGTGGTAACAGTCCGGAGTATGGTAATGGGCTGGTCACATCTGCAGAAGGACCGGCGGCCGATGGAGCAAGCGTGTCCTAGAGTGGAGACCGCGACTTGGTAAGCGTAAGGTAGGACGGCCCCCAGCTAGATGGGCCGACGACCTCAAAAAGGTCGCTGGGACAGACTGGATGCGGAAGGCGGAGGACCGTGTGCAATGGCGCGTGTTAGGAGCGGCCTATGTCCAGCAGTGGTCTGCGATAGGCTGATTGATTGATTGAATGGTACTAAGCTTATCCCTATTACTTTGGGACTTTAAAGTACGGACGGACGATTTAGCGCAGTGGTTAAGAGCTTAAGCCGCTCCGCCCAATGTGTCTAATAGTCGCGAGTTCGATTCCCGGACGAGACAAATCTTTGTGTGATCCACAATTATTTGTTTCGGTCTGGGTATTTGTGTATGTGAACTTTCTATATCTATCTATATCATCACGCCAGATCCCTTACGGGGTAGGCAGAGAGTACAGAGTTCCAACAGGCTCTTTCCTTACATACCTCTCTGGCTTCCTCTACTCTCATAATTCGTCTGTCGTTATGATTTTTATTTTTTAACCATCCACCTGCTTTGATACCTTCCACACCTTCCATCATTATAAGCTACCAGCTGTGCTACGCGGCGGCGTACGCGGTAATTTTGTAATATATTTATATATTATTACTGTAATAAAATATAACCTGTCTCGTTGGTCTGGTGGCAAAGCGCATCGCTTCCTGATCACGAGGTCCTGGGTTCAAATCCTAGGTCGGACAAATATAGTTTTAGAAAAATTCCCAGTATGAGTCCGGAGTCTGGAATTGTGCCCGGTATATGGCAAAAGGCACGCTCCCTATTACATGGGACCTAATATCGTCGGCGAAACGTTGGTGTACTCAGTACACCTCTGCCACCCCCTCTGGGGAATATAGGCGTGACGGTGATTTTTTTTTTCAAAATAGCCCATTTTGATTATGGATAATGTATCGTTCTAATAGTGAAAGAAATATTAAAATCGGTTTAGTAGTTTTCTGCATTTATCGACTATAAATAAACAAACAAATCGATTCCTTTTAATATTATTGTAGAAATGTAACGCTCTATCTATATAATAATGACACTATATAACATATTGAGTTCTTAGATTTACGCGAATATTACACATGAAATAAAACTATTTTACGGATTTTATCGCAGTTTTTTTTTTATTTTTAGTTCCCTCCCGTGACCATGGGTGCTGCAAAGCGCTCGAAACGTCGGGAACTAAAAATAAAAAAATAAACCACGATAAAATCCGTAAAATAGTTTTATTTCACTATATAACATAACACTTAAAACTGAATATCCAAAGCGTATCTCGTTATATTACATATAATTTGGAGAATTTAGTCTCGTAATCTGAACATGAGTTATGAGTAAGCTAATTAAATTCTGAAACGTTTTTTTCTTAATTTTTATCTGCGTCATAAAATTCATTACACTTTTAATTGTACCAAGTTTTAGCACTGCCTGCCTGATTAATTAATATATTAATTTATATCAACACTTTCGGTAAAACATAACTTACTTCTATTTAAATGTAAAGAAAGCCAAGTTTTTATTGGGAAGAATCTAGAACGAATGTAAGGATTGTGGTTGGTGACGATGTGCCGGAGCAAGTGAACGAGATTGTATATCCTGTATGCGCCTTCAATGAGGATGGAAAAAACGCCGCTGACATAGAGAAAAGAGTAAACGCAGAGAATAGAGTGAATGGTGCAATGGGTAGCTTGCTACTTGGGAACCGGCACTTAAGCCAAAAGACGCAGCTGGCCTTACATGACGGAGTGCTTGTCCCAACGCTGTTGTATGGGAGTGAGAGTTGGGTATGTGATAAATCAAGCTGAACGATAGTATTTGTCACAGATCGTATTAAAAAATCGTGTAGTTTTAAAGTATAGTATCGGTGTAAAGATGAGACAAGGTTTGCTCCGGTGGTTCGGGCATGTAGAAAGAATGTCGAAAAAAAGAAAAATGAATCGGGATCCCATCGTCTTGGGATCCGGTAATTAATATAATCAAATCCAAAACCAAGCATAACACTGCAAGACCTCAAGACACCGTGAGCTCATTCTGCGTAGATCGGACCAACAACAACAAAAATAATTAAGAAGTTTGAGGGTACCCCGGAACAACTATGCCTTTTGGACGTCTAACATCTCAGTCCCTCCCGTGACCATGGGTGCTGCAAAGCACTCAAAACGTCAGGAACTAAAAATAAAAATAAACCGCGATAAAATCCGTAAAATAGTTTTATTTCATGTGTAATATTCGCGTAAATCTAAGAACTCAAGAAAGAAAAATGATAAAACAAGACTTATATTCTCTTACCATGACCAAATAGACAGTGTCTTATCTGAAGGGCAAGTCAAGAGTTACCATAATCCGCAAGTGAGTATGAGACGAACTTTGAAAGTGGAAGAAACCAGAGAGGTTTGTAAGGATAGAAGATGTTGATACTTAGTACTGTCAATGGATCTGACGTGATGATATAAAATTTTTCTTTTAAAACTTAGCCAACACTATGATTTATTCCTGCCTCGTGGGTGGGTGTGTTTACAAATATGAAAATTCACATACACTAATACCCAGACCGCAACAATTAATTGTGGGTGTTGAGTCGATCACTTAACAGGAGGTGTCGAGGTGGGGATCAAGAGAAGTGCAGCGCGCGCAACGCACTACAGGTCGTCGTGCCCGGCGCCCGCACCTCAACGAGTCAGCTGATACATACTAAGATGTGCGCCCGCGTGCCTACTTTCTCTCACATTTTTATATTCTTACGTTCATTGCCGTAGATGCGACTACCACTGTATACTCAGAACAATATAGCCAGTGTATTTATTATACAGTCGACTAGTTTTATTACCATCTCCACTGAGCTACGACGTCATCAGTGGGTCACACAAAGATTTGTCCCGTGCGGAAATCGAACCCGCGACTATTCAACCCAGTGGGCGAAGCGGCTTATGCTGCGCCAAACCGTCCGTCTAATCATTACTTTCTTTAGACATTACTCAATTTAACATACATTAGTTATTTAATGTATCCTACTAATATTATAAATGTGAAAGTTTGCATGTTTGTATGTTTGTTACTCAATCACGCAAAAACAACTGAACGGATTTGGATAAAATTTAGCACACATATTGTTTATTACCTGGATTAACACAAAGGATAATTTTTATTCCGGAAAAATGTTAGGTTACTGTCTAAAGTTAACGCGGATGAAATCACGGGCAAAAACTAGTGTGAGATAATTTTCAGTTTGGATTGTCATTGTTTCGCAAATGGTATACCCGTAACCTGACACAAGTCGCTCTGCTTGAAAAATTAGCACAAGAATAAATATAACAATATAAGAACCGTTAGGAAACTGTCCCACCGTTGGGCATGGGCCTCCTCTCAAACTGAGAGGGTTTAGGCCATAGTCCACCGCGCTGGCCCAGAGAGGGTTGGCGTTATTCACATACCTTCCAGAAACTCTTATGCATGGTTTCCTCACGATGTTTCTCTTCACCGAAGAATAAATGTAAACAAAATATGTGGAGGTAAACACCAACTGCCTCGTTTGTTTAGTGGTGTAGGATAATGTGTAGCGATCACGAGGGCTTGGATTCAAATCCTAGATCGGAAGTGTAGTTTTTTCCCTGTATCAGTCAGGAGCAGGACTCTTAAACAGGAATATTAGGTCCCATTTTTATATAGGACGCCCCTACTGTCATTGTAATGGCACAATTCTAGACTTAGTACCTACTATTATTAATAATTTTTCGATAGAAAAACTAAATATTTTAGTAGAGATTCGAACCTAAGAATTAGTGATCATCATTTGTTCAATCAATCAATCAATCAGCCTATCGCAGTCCACTGCTGGACATAGGCCTCTCCTAACACGCGCCATTGCACACTGTCCTCCGCCTTCCGCATCCAGTCTGTCCCAGCGACCTTTTTGAGGTCGTCGGTCCATCTAGCTGGGGGCCATCATTTCTTATGTAGAAAATATTCTTACAAGAGCTCTGTGTTGTTTAGGACGATCTGATATTCTCAAAATAATGTTGCACAAGAAAGCTTGCTAAGATGCGTTATTATTTTAAAAAAAAAACTGTTTTCTTAAAAAAATATCTAAATGCTGTTTTTTAAGTCATCAGATATAGGTTATTCATCAACTAAATTGTAACCTAACTGAATATAAAAGTGAACACATTGAACTATTTTATTCTATGAATATATTTTATCTGATGATAAAAAACTCAACCCTTAGTGAACTGGCACTATGATTTAGCTTCACGAGGCGTTAAACGCAAATTCGCGCCATTATTCAACCCGCGTAACTCGGCTTTAATACAATTAATTACAAAATTCTCACAGTTAAGACTTTGCCCTTCGTTATTTACGATGTGTTTGTCATGTGGGCCGGAAGATAAATTTTCGCCGGTTGCATATAGATCCGGGGCAACACTATCCGCAGGGTATGGTAAATTTCAAACGCAACCGTGTATTTATTTGGCATTTCCGTAATTATATAAAATATAGGGAAACTTAGCAAATAAATGATAAGTAACCCGGCCTATACTAGCCTACTGATAAAGTTTTTTTTATCACAAATTGAGGTGAGAATCTATCTATCTATCTATCATTTTTGGAAGCAGACATCTAGTCTTGCTGCGCCGGCCACCTGCTGTTGGAACTTATCAAGCCGCTTAGAAAGATACCAACTTACCTAAATAATATTATATTCAGCATATTTAAGGTTAAGATATTGCTCACTGTTATGTACTATGTGTTTGTCATGTGGGCCGGAAGATAAATATCCGACGGTTGGATATAGATCCGGGACAACACTATCCTTAGGGCGATGAGACGTCCCTAACACAACGTGTATCATGGTCATATAAAAAAGGCGGGCGTAATCTCTATCTATTTATCTATATCATCACGCCAGATCCTTTGCAGGGAAGGCAAAGAGTAAAGAGTTCCAAAAGGTTATTTCCTTAGATACCTGTCTGGCTCATTTCGTTAAAAAAAAATTGAAGCCCAATATTAAGTCAAGGCAATAGGCTAGCCCCCTATTACATGAGCCCTAACAGGCGAAAGTGGGTGTACTTAGTAAACATCTGCCACCCCCGCTAATAATATAGGCGGGAATATAGGCGTGACGGTGTATGTATAGTATAGTAAGTTAATTGGCATGTATGTGTGAGCTGAAACGCACACACTCTTGGCGTAGTAAATCCTCAGAGTACTATACTTCTTTGAGGGAATCTATCGACCGTCTTCTTCTTCTTTAAATTATGGCTTCACACTAATTTTAAGTGTATTATGCCAGTGTCCAGTGAGATGCATAATCGGGTTTATATCTATCAGCCGCCATTACGCAATGATAACGACGACAAACGACAAACAAACAAAACACGACAAAAACGACTTCTGTCAAATGAGGTTTAGTGCACATCAAACCTCGTTTGACAGAAGTAGTCTCCATAGTGAAATCATAAACTGCGTAAAGAGCGCGTACAAGCGAACTGACATAGGTACTTACGTATGTACTTACGTACTACTATTGTGCTTCCAATGTGCTTCAATTTTTGTTAGGAAGGCTCTGTCGGCCTTTTGTATACATCGATGCCGTGTATTTATAATTTGGGATTCCCGTAATCACATGAACTACACGGCAAAAATAAGAAGTAAAAGATAACTCAGCCTACCGCGGCTAGGCCTTCTTTCATAAATTTCGATGAGAGATAAATGTTTACATTTTACCAAGCAAATGCAGTAGGGATTTGTTATTTACGATAAGTTTGTCATGTGGGCCGGATGACTCCACGGAAATTTGGCAAATAAAATATAAGTGACTCAAACCATACTACCTATCTAGCTAGGTCGTCTTCCCCAAATGGAGGTCAGAGAGAATAGGTTAAATTTTCCAAGCAAAACGAATTGGTGGAAGCCGGTCTTGGGCACCTTCTGTTAGAACATATTAAGCCTCTCATATAGATTCTGACCTGGCACAACATAGGCCTTAATGCAAAATTCTAACTGTTAAGATTTGCGCCGGAAATTCAACCGTGTATGTATTAACTTGGAATTTCAGTCGCGGAAATTAATAAAGTAATATTAATACATACCTCCATGTCTTCTTTCCTCAAGCGAGAGTGTGTATACCTACTTTTCACAATTAAGATCACAATATCGTCACCTACAGTCATAAAACCGATTTCACTTCCGTCACTTTGTCTAAGCTTGGCTCAGACAAAGTCTCATTTCATTTCAACCCAACTTGGTCGACGATAATTGAGTGTACACAGTACACCTTTGTGCCAATGCTTAGAGAATAAAGGCGTGGTGAATAATAATACAAATGCAAATTTACAAGGACACAAGTCACACACAAGGACACTGACATAGCACTTAAAATTGCTAAACTTAAGTGGCAGTGGGCGGAGCACATCGCTCGTAGAACTGACGGCCGTTGGGGCAGAAGGGTTCTCGAGTGACGACTACGTACCGGAAGACGTAGAGTTGGCAGGCCCCCTACAAGATGGACCGATGACCTGGTGACCACCTGTCACGGGTAAAATTTGGATGCGTACAGTACAAAGCCAGTCGTTGTCGCGGTCATTAGGGGAAGCCTATGTCCTGCAGCGGACGTCTTTCGGCTCAAGAAGAAGAAATTCACTTAAAATGTACCTATCTAAAATGTTTCTTTCTCGAATTTCGATCTACAAAAATCATTTTCTTTTCAAATAGATGTTCGCAATCATCCATTCTATGAAGCCAGTGCAAACATACAGTGCAAATATAATCAAGTGAAACCTTATTTTTGTTGCATTAAAAACAATAATGTTGTTTTAGGGTTCAATGGAACAATTGAGTTCTTAGATTTCATTTGTCATAGTTCTTCCAAGGTACCTAATTCTATTTATTTCTGTGTAGTCGTTACAAATCACACTTATGAATTCTTATTTTTATCATAATTATTCAGAACAGACCGAGTCTTATCTGAAGATCAAGTCAAGAGTCTCCGTAACCGGCGAGCGTGTGGGAGACGAACTATGAGAGTGGAGGAAGCCAGCGAGGTATATAAGGAAATAACCTGTTAGAAATCTGTACTCTCTGCCTGCCTACCCCGCAAGGGATCTGGCGTGATGATATAGATAGATAGAGAGAGAAATATCATCATCATCATCAGCCCGTGTCAGTCCACTGCTGGACGTAGGCCTCTCCCATGGCACGCCACTGAGCTCGATCTTCAGCTCTCCTTCTCCAATCCCTGCCCGCTGCCTTACGAATATCGTCGCCCCACCTAGCTACAGGGCGCCCTACACTACGTTTGCCGATACGCGGTCTCCACTCAAGAACCAGTCTGCCCCAACGGCCATCGGTTCTGCGGCATATGTGACCTGCCCACTGCCACTTCAGCTTGCTAATTCGCTGAGCTATGTCGGTAACCTTGGTTCTCTGACGAATAACTTCGTTCCGGATTCGATACCTAAGAGAAACTCCGAGCATAGCTCTTTCCATAGCTCGTTGAGCGATCTTGAACTGGTGGACAAGCCGCACAGTGAGTGGCCACGTTTCGGCTCCGTATGTCATTACAGGTAGGACGCACTGATTAAAAACTTTCGTTTTTAGGCATTGGGGTATGGGCGATAAGAAGACTCGACTCGAGAGAAATATATCATGATCAAATTAAAAATTATAGTTGTGTGAGTTAGTTGTGTTTAGTAGTTCGCTCAATTCCCCTTAAAACAAATTATTACAAATTAACTTATTACAAATATTTAAACTTACTGAAGGATATAGGGCGGGCTGCAAAAAATCTATCGAATACCTAATAACTTCTCCTAAATGTAACTAGAATGCCAATCTGTACATACTAGTGGTCGTCCATAGGTCTATATTCGACCTACTCTTTCATCGTTTGCTGGTTATGTTTGACATTCAGTAAGACTATAGACAAATAATATTAACCTTCCTCGGTTCTTCGGGTCATATTGACCCGAAACTGAAATTTAACTGGCAATAAAAGTCGTAATTATTAATATAATTTATTACGACTTCATGATAAGTATTAATTATGCATTCACTATATATTAGTATTGTAAAATTATGGTGAAGTCTCTTATCTTAAGAAAATTAAGTTTTTTCCGTCTTAGGTTCCTCGGGTCAATAATACCCAAGTATGAAAAAGATCTTTGGGTCAGTTAAGCCCGTGTTCTGATGCTTTGTTGCATTCTAAGAATATACTTACAATTCATAAATGTTAGTCATATCATAATCACTTAGCGTGTTATTGTTGAAGGTAGTTTGAGAATAATTGTTTATTTACATTTGTATGCGGTTAGATTACATTACTTACGTAAGACGGTTACTTTTATTTGATTCATTTGTTGTTTTGACTTGACGTGTTCCGCTGGTGTTTGAAATGGCTTACAATTAATCTGAAGCTATGATTTCGCAAATCCTAAACTACGATATAAATTCCGAAGATGAAATAATTAGTGAAACGGAGAATAGTTTGGATGATAGTCCTACCGACAATATTCAACCCAGTTTAGACAACGAAAGCAGTAGTGATGAAACAAATAGCAATAAAGAGCCTCTTTCAAGATACATTACCAATACGAGTGCTAATGAAAACCAAATGCTATCAAAAAATGGTGAATTTGTGTG
The DNA here is from genome assembly GCA_905147815.2 of Phalera bucephala. Classification (NCBI taxonomy): domain Eukaryota; kingdom Metazoa; phylum Arthropoda; class Insecta; order Lepidoptera; family Notodontidae; genus Phalera; species Phalera bucephala. The sequence continues at coordinate 53,684,929 of LR990609.1, forward strand.
GTCAAGAACCCCATTGGAAGTCAGAGGTCGTTTGAGTAGTGCAAACCTAATAAAACTTACACCGGGCATTACCAGGTACGCTTCTAATCGCATAAATACATTTAGAAGTTCTTTTGATTTATTTCTAAATAAGAAATAAATCAAAAGAACTTCTAAATGTATATATGTCTCAATTAACTAGTAAATGCTTCACGGAAATTAGTACAACGAGTGCAGTCAGGTGTTACTGAGGCAACGAATACTTCCACTACTCAAGAGTTCTAATAAAAGAAAAAGGTGTAGTGTATGTCCATCTTCAAAAGATGTAAAAACTTCAAAAATCTGTAAAAAATGTAAGAAACATATATATCCGAAACATTCTGAAATTTTGTGCCTTTCGTGTTGCCAAGAAAATGAGTGTATATATATAGTCGTTTAATGTTTCTTGTCTTCGAAATAATTAGATTTTGTATTTAATTTAAAACAATTACCTCATATTTTTGAAATCGGGTCAACATGACCCGAAGGCCTCAAGTGTTCATAGTATTTGAGGAACCGAGGAAGGTTAAAGACAAACAGCAATTTGACGTGTATTGTGTCAAATACATGGTAGTGTGTGTAATGTTTTTTTCATTGATTTAATGTATGTTTTATGCATAATTTAAAAAAAAATATTAGCTTTCTGCATAAACTTCTATATAAACTATAAGTGTGAGAAATTTCATACTCCTCCGTCCGCGCAATTTTCGTAAAAATGTGTACAATATTTTTGCTTCACGTATTAATATATAGATATTATAAAGAGGAAAGATTTCTTACTGCCTCGTTGGTCTAAAGGCGAATAATGTGCTTTGCGATCACAAGGCCCTGGGTTCAAATCCTGGGTCGGACAAAAAAAACAACTTTACCCGCCATATATGGCGGGTAAAGAAGTTTTTTTACCAAAAAATCCTGGTAACATACCAGACATATCTAGTAGTGTTAATATTGTTTATAGAATTTTTCACATAGGATGGGTAGTGGCAGTTCCAATTGCCAAACGAAATTATACTTTATTCAATGGCAATAAAAGGCATCACCCGTTTCTATACTTATGGTTTTATGCCTTAACACCATTGAATTAAATATTAATGTCGTTTGGCAATTAGAACTGTTACTACCCATCCTATGTGAAAAATACTATAGTTAATAAAATGAACCTACGGAACAACTTCGCTCAATTTATGTTCACACATTGTATAACAGGCACTGTAGTTTTCGTATTATTGTTTAAACTTACTGAAGGATGTGGAGTGGGCTACAAAAAATTCTATCGAATAAACACAAGTAGATTTCCCTCGAGTCTAGCGACTGACCGTCGGTTTGCCAGCGAAATTGAAAAAATGCTGCTGGTAACATATTTTTACGTACTACTCGTATCCAGTAGAGCGAAGTAATTTCATTAATTTGAGTTTTTCGGATAAAAAAAAAGGAATATTGTGGAAAATAGTTTATTAAATTTCGATTTCTATTAATGGAAAGAAAATATTGGGTATATTTGTGTTGTTATAGCATCGCATGGACTAATATAAAGAAGAACCGCGCTTTATTCCACCAACGAATCAAACCGAGGACCATAGGACAATATACCAACAAGACAGTCTGTAATTTTATAAAAAATCATAGAACCATACCGTTACCTACTTATTTATATTTTTGTCTACTGTTTTCAAGTTCAATACAATAATATTAAGTAAAGTTCTTTCCCTACAAACTTTTCTCGACTTCCAGTTTATGAGACCTTGTCGCGTTCGTTATTGAAACTGCACTACCTGCCCACCCTGTAAGAAATCTGGCGTCATTACACATCTACATCTACACTAATATAATAGAGAGAAAGGATTTGTATATTTGTATGTTTGTACCGAACAAACTCAAAAACTACTAGACCGATTTTAATCATTCTTTCACCATTAGAAAGCTACATTATCTAGAAGTAACATAGGGCATTAACATAGACCCGGTGGGTGGCGCTGTTGGCGACCGGAAGTCGCGGGATCTGTTTAATGGGGTATAGTGCGGCAAGCAATCACGAGGTTCTAGGCGTGAGTCTTAGTTCCAACAAAGCATAGTTCTTGTATAGAAAAAATCTCTATAGCAATTTACGGTCTAAAATTGTACCCAGCAATGGACCTGCTCGTATTATATTAAGATTCAACCTCGTCGGCGATATGTGAGAGTACAAAGAACGCCTCTGCTGCCAGCATTTACTTGGGGTATATAGATGTGATGATGCTTATATTATTTGAGTTCTTTTTGTGTGTATAATGAATAAGAAAAACTCTAACAGTGGAGGCAGCGAGATCTTTGTTGGGCCAGAACCTATTGGAAACATGCACTCTCTACCTACTCTTCAAGGAATCTGGCGCAATGATACAGGTAGACTAACCAACATTTCGCGCGGTCAGCTGAATACACGTAATTTACGAAACAAAACAGAATAATGAGACAATTAATGAAAATCAGTCCAATTAAAACAAATTTATCAAATGAAACCAGCAAATGAGGTCGGAATTCCGATATTCACTTTTAAAATGAATTTCATTAGTTGAATTTTTTTTTGTAATAACTCTCACTCAGCGCGACGCGACAGTGGTATAACACGTTCTTGACATTTGTCATATTACTGTGCGATATCTTAATAGAGTTAATTGAAATAGTTAACAACTATTTAAATTTACTCTATTAACATTACTTTTATTTTGGCAGTACAACATTTTTATATAATAAACTAAATATGGAGGTGTATCTTATGTCTTGGAATAATGCTATCCAAAAACGTCCTACCTACCTATGTCAAATTACAAAAGAAACGCGTGCGAAGCCGCGGGTTGCGGCTAGTTTATAATATTAGAAGAATTTGTAAAGCAACATTCAATTTTCAATAATTTAAACCAAACTCTTTGATATTCACAAACACTTATTTATAAAATTAATATCGTAGGTAACTGAATATTTGATAAACGAACTCATTCATTATGGATTCAAAAATTTGTTTAACGAACACTAATTAGTAGCTGTTTTAACGATGTTTCAATGAATAAATACTGTGCACGGCTCTACGGCTGCAGATAGGGATAGATGGCGACACATTCATAAAAAACTGTTCCCAAGAAATGACCACGACCCTCAGTAATGAGGAAACCGATGCAATAAGGAGGATTTAACATGCAATGTTTGTTAGATTAAATCTTGCAAGATAAGTTAGAAATACTTTCTCTTACTCCACGGACTTGAAGCAATAAGCATAACCTGACGCTACATCCAGGAATGGCTCCAGACGAAGGAAATTAAATTGCACCAGCCAGGCGGCTGCATAAAATCTTGTTTTTTTTAATGTTTTTACTATTAATTTTTAAGGTAAGTAAATCTCGTATTTCATTGCTTCGTTGGTCTAATGAATGCTGGTAGCGATCACGAAGTTCTGGTTGGAAATGCTGGGTCACCGATATGGGGATGTACAAATTATATTCCCCAAACTCCCAAACTGGGGTGGAACACCTGTGCCACCCCAGTTTGGGGAAAAGGCGTGACGGTATTTAAAGATTTCCAACAACATTCAAAAACGTAAAAACGTCGTAAGTACTTTGGCAGGCCACTCGACTGCGGCATTCTGAAAGTATTGAATAAATTCAACTTAAGCTGAGCGCAGCGGAGCCTCCACTGCATATTGTTATAAGTTTATTCTCCTTGCACAAGTTAGTATTGTACACCGCAATGCGCCGGTCACAGAAAGTATTAAGAGCAATCACAATACACCGCGGCTCAACTTTGAGCCAACTTCCGTCAGTGTAACCGAGTCTTTAGGGGAGATCAACGTATCGAAATAATATAGTGAAATTTTTTTTTAAATGTATAGTAATGTATATGTTAAGCATTTGGTAATTGGTTTCCATTTGTTAGGACTGTCTCGTTGGTGTAGTGGTGAATAATGTGGGTAGCGATCACGAGGTCCTGGGTGCAAATCCTAGGTCGGAAGAAATGTAGTTTTTCTATCAAAAAATCTTCAATAACTATCTGAAGTCTGGAATTGTGCCCAGTGTAATGGCAATTAGCTCGCTCCCTACTAAATTAGGGCTTCGTCTTCGATATGGGTATACTGGCCGGGTTCAATATTTAACTCAAGGATATATTTGCCTACTACAGATAGAAATTTGACATATTTTGTATGGAAAATCTGTCAAAATTCTACTGGCAGTAAGCAAATCTCTTCTTGGGTTGAATATTGAAACCGGTCACACATTGTACACTTTTACCACGCTGGCTTGTTGAATTTTGCGACAATACTCAAACCGCTATTACTTTGGCAGGCCACTCGCCTGCGGCATTCTGAAAATATTGAATAAATTCAACTTAAACTGAGTGAAGCGCCTCCACTGCATATTGTTGCAAGTTTATTCTCCTTACACAAGTTCGTATTATACACCGCAATGCGCTGGTCACAGAAAGTATTACAATACACGGCTCAACTTCAAACCAACTTCCGTCGGTGTAACCGAGCCTTTTGAAGAGATCAGTGTATCGAAATATATTGTGAACTTTTTTCATTATGTACGGCGATGGGTATGTGAAGCTTTTGATATCATGGTTGGAAATTTAAATCATCATCTCAGCCTATACTTGTCCACTGCTGAACATAGGCCTCCCCAATCGCTTTCCAGCGTAACCGGTCCGATGCCACCTGCATCCAACGACTTCCTGCGATTTTCACAAGATCGTCGGTCCATCTGGCAGGCGGTCGTCCCACGCTGCGCTTGCCAATACGTGGTCTCCACTCTAGAATCTTTCTGCCCCAACGCCCGTCCGATCTACGCGCTATGTGGCCCGCCCATTGCCACTTCAGCTTGCTAATCTTAACGGCTATGTCGGTGACCTTGGTTCTTCTACGAATCTCCTCATTCCTGATTCGATCGCGTAGAGAAACGCCGAGCATAGCTCTCTCCATAGCTCGCTGAGCAACTCTGAGCTTTTTTATGAGACCTATTGTAAGAGACCACGTCTCTGATCCATATATCATCACTGGTAACACACATTGACTAAAAACTTTAGTCTTTAGGCACTGAGGTATTTTGGATGAGAAGATGTTGCGCAGTTTCCCGAACGCTGCCCAGCCGAGTTGGATTCGTCGATTGACCTCTCTCTCAAAGTTGGACCTACCTAACCGGACTACCTGTCCCAGGTAAATGTATTCGTCGACAACTTCAAGAGTAGAGTTCCCAACGGTGAGTGCGGTGGGTACGACATGGACGTTACACATTATTTTCGTTTTGTCCATGTTCATTTTAAGACCCACTTGTTGAGATACTCTGTTGAGGAAATTTAAATGCTCGAGTATAATAGTGGCATAATTCAAAAATATGATTATTTTAATTAGCAATCTTTTTTCATAGCTACAAACCTTAATTTCTGTTGATCTAGCTTTTTAGTTGTTTAGCTAAATAATTTGTCCAGCGATTTATAGTTACATTTTAATACTTGACTGCTTCATTAGCCCAGTGAAGTATGATGTGGCTGTCGGTAACAAGGACCTGAATTCGAATCGTGGGTCGGACAAAGTATTATTGTTATTTTTAAAGAAAAATATTTGATGAAAATCTAGAGTGTGGCATTTCTTATTAAATAAGGACCTAACATCGCCAGCAAACGGTGGGTATACAAAGACGTTATATGGTTAAATAGGTTAGTCTTCAGACCTGGAAAAAATAAACACTATCCATAACCCACTTTTATTGATACTATATTGATTCTACCTGTTTCGTTGATCTAGTGGCTAAGCACATCGCTTAGTGATCACGATGTGGGTTCAAATCCTAGGTCGGACAAATGAAGTTATCCTAACGAAAACTTCCCAGTATGAGACTGGAGTCTAGAACTGTGCCCGGTAAATGGCAATAGGGGCAAAATGGGGCCTAATATCGTCGGCGAAAAGTGGGTGTAAAACATTGCTATTGTGATTATTTTTTATATTCTGCTTTTCATTTCCAAAAAAAAATAATATATGAAATTCACAATATCCATTTACATTCAGCCTTTTGTGTAAAGAACTATTTTTTACAACGAAATATTACATTAACAGGCAAGAATTTCAAATGAAACCATTTAACAGTTTCCGCTGAGTTGGAAACTTGTTTAATCTAACTTTTGACAATATCCGCCATTTTTAGTGTTCCCTAAGCAAAATTGGTGTAACGCAATTTCTATATTTATGGAATCACATGTCATATTATGCGACATAATATTTTTTGTTACAAATTGATGTTAGTGGAGTGGAGGGTTTTCTATGGGCCTGCTCGTTGGCCTTGTGGCGAACAATGCGCTTTGCGATCCCGAGGTCCTGGGTTCAAATTCTAGGTCGGACAAATGTAGTTTTTATATCGAAAATTTTCAATATCAGTCTGGAGTCATATATTAAGTGGTAACTGGGACCAACGGCTTAGCGTGCCGTCTGAGGCACGGAGACGCTCAAATATGAAAATGCCACAAACGATCACCTATCTCAGGCCGACCGAGTCGAACGCTGCTTATCCTTGATGATCGGTAAGAACACCGCAGTCGCACAGCACTACGAGCGCCTCCACGGCGCCTCAGCGGTTAGAGCGTAAATCTGGTATAGGCGTGACGGTGTTAATAAAGAGGAAAAATTTGTTTGTGATCGTAAAATTTTGAAACTACTTAACCGACTTAAATAATTCTTTCACTATCAGAATGCTACATAATGCAAAAGTAACAAGGCTATATTATATTTTATGAAAACTTTACAGAATAAATTACAAAATGCAAGCGCAGTCGCAGTTACCAGGTCGTATCAAAATCTCGATGTCAAAGCGCGATTACTGGTCTTGTTTTATTTTGAATGGAATGGCTTTATCCCATAGTTGGCATCGCGCCACGTGGGGTTAGCCACTTTCGTTTAGCTCCTAACCGTATTCCAAATATCTTGAGAACTTTGTTTTGGGGTTAATAAGAAATTGAAATTGAAAAGGATAAGATATGATGTTTTCTCTGTCCAGGAAAAGTACTCAATGTGCAGTTTAATTTATTGGACAAATAGAATCGGATGTCGTTTGCATTAAGTTACTTGTATTCCGCTTGGTCTAGTCACCAGATTTACTGGCGATTTACGCTCTAACGGCTGAGGCGCCGAGGAGGCGCTCGTAGTGCTGTGCGACCGCGGTGTTCTTACCGATCATCAAGGATAAGCAGCGTTCGACTCGGTCGGCCTGAAATAGGTGATAGTTTGTGGTATTTTCATATTCGAGCGTCTCTATGCTTCGGAAGGCACGCTAAGCTGTTCGTTTCGGCTACCACTTAATGTGGTAGTCGTTAAGCGGAGTTGGAAGCCTCATAGGCTTGATAAGTACCGGAATAATCAGGTACTTGCGCGTGTGTTATGTATTTAATATTTTACTACAATTAATTATTAAGATAATACTATAATATTAAGTTTAAAATCGTTTTAAGACTTTATGATGTATTGTGGTTGTGAAATAAGTACTCGTACCTAATACATAATTAGAAAAAGTATTTATTATAAACTTCTCATTGCCTTTAAGTAAATATATGAGGGTATTGATAACATAATAATTTTAAAAGATTTTTTAGAAATGTAAACATTTATTGTAAGTTTTATATATTATTTAATAATTATTTTAATAATATAGAACTATTTCAGATATCGCATCCGTTTCCGCTCTTTTAATTTTCGTTATAAAAGACACTAAATTGTTAATGTCCTCTCATTGGCTGATTGGGTCTGATCTAATTTGTGAACTACCTGTCTATACTTATGCAGTAAACAGATTGATATAAAAAGCCAGGAATTCAAAGAAATAATCCAGTTTTTGATCGAGAGCGGGTAAGTAAGTTAAGTATCTTTATATTGTAACTATTGTTATATATTTTTATTATGTTGTGTTAGTATCTGATTCCATCATGTCTGTGTGTATTTTATGTATTAAGTTTATTGTATTTTATGAAAATTATTATTATATTATGTGTGTGCTATTTGACTCGAGGAATAAAATATGTTTAGGGTCGATAATTCAGATTTATTCAATTTTTAAGTTGCTGTCCCTTTATTTCCTGATAAGATAACACAGGCCTACAAATTATTGGTGCAGCGCTGTTTGTGCCTATAGTCGATAAAATAGGTAATGTACAATATATTGTCATACGTTATTTTTACTCAACAGCTCTACTTTACCTTCTACCTTCATTTAAATATTTTCCCGGCCTTTTTCGTAAATAGTCATTATTACAATAACATTGATGAAGTTTATGTTACTATATCATTATGGTACGACCAGATATTGTGTTAACAATTCTGATACATTTTGCTATGTTTGTGGTGAATACATACTAAAATATCAATAACAGACACTGTGAATCGTCTGTATTTTGCTTACTTCGGTATTGAAATTCGACACCAAGATAAAGTGTGGGAGGCTTATAGTGTATGTAAACTATGCGTTGAACATTTGCAACAATGGGAGAAAGGGACACGCAAGTCTTTGAAGTTTGAAGTGCCTATGATATGGCGAGAACAAAAAAATCATTATGACGACTGTTACTTTTGTATGACTAATATAGTGGGTATCAACAAAAACAATCGCCGTAAATGGAAATACCCTAATATTACTTCAGCACAAAGACCTACTCCGCATTCAGAAAATGTTTCAATACCAGCTTTTCACCAGGTAGGGCAGCAATCTCAGGAGGAAAAAGCTGAAACACCTATTTCTTCTCAAGTAGATGATGACTTTGAATACTGCGGAGACACATCAAATCCTAAGCCATTTTCGCAGAATGAGCTTAATGATCTCATCAGAGACTTAGATCTTTCTAAGGAACGTGCTGAGCTACTAGCGTACAGATTAAAAGAAAAAAATTGCCTTTCCTCAGATGTTCAAGTGTCTATATATCGCATGAGAGAACGACGCTTATTACAGTTTTTTTTCATCTGATAACAATTTTGTGTATTGCTGTAATGTGAGTGGTTTTCTGATATTCATGGGTTTGACCATCTATCAGCCCATTAAATGGCGTCTCTTTATTTACAGTAGTAAACGAAGTCTCAAAGCAGTTCTTCTACATAATGGAACTAAATATGCTCCCGTTTCAATTGCTCACTCAACATCTGTGAAAGAAGAATATGAGGTAATTTCAATTATTTTACAGAAAATAAAATATTTTGAACATAACTGGGTGATCTGCGTCGACTTAAAGATGGTTAATTTTTAATTTTGTCAACAGATTGGTTGTGCTAAATACCCATTTGTCTCTTTATTTGTCTCTGGGGCGGTCGAGCCAGTTTGTTAAGGCTCTCGACAGAAATTGTCAATGTTTTTAGTTTATTTCACAGAAATTTCCTGGTTTAAGTACTGAAAAACAAAAAGCAGGTATTTTTGATGGACCTCAAACACGTCAGTTAATGAAAGATACCACTAATTTTGAGACTTCTATGAATGATCTGGAAAGGCTTGCGGGGAAATCTTTTGTAGCAGTTGCACAAAATTTCCTCGGAAATCATAAGGCTGATAATTGTGTAGAATTAGTAGAATAAATACTGGTTCGTTTCAAAAATTTAGGCTGTAAGATGAGTATAAAATTACACTCATCAATCATCTCAATAGTTATCTAGATCAATTTCAACAGAATTTAGGAGATGTAAGCGAAGAACAAGGAGAACGTTTCCACCAAGACATAAAAACGATGGAGGAATAGATACCAAGGAAGGTGGGACACCCATATGATGGCCGACTATGCTGGGGAATCATGCGAGATTGCCCACGTCAGTCTCATTCTAGAAAATCACTTAAAAGGCAATTTCTTGATATTTAATACCAATAAAATATTTATTTTTCTGAAAACTGTATTTTTTATATCTCGGGAACTCGAGCTGATAGAAAAATACCGGTAACATTTTTGATATCTGTGACGTATAGACTACGGGATGGCTTGGTGAGGCGAACGGTGACATTGAACATTCACTTGTTGACTGCCGCCATGGGCGGTTGTCTGTGCATTGAGTGTATTTATGGTTATAACCAAAGAAGTGTATCTTTTAAGTACACCGCATTGGCGACGAGGATAAAAATGTGAGTAATACATACAGCAATTATACGACTGAAAAATGACCGGAATATTAATTAAATGCTTGACATTGAAATGACCGCACCACCTACCCTGTTTAATATTATTAATACTCTAAGAATTATTATTTAATCATACTACTTTATTATTGTACAATAATGATTATCTTTTTATTTTCAAAAGGAAAAGGTGGTAGACAGTCAAATTGTCACAGTTATGTCGTCCTGAGATTTAAATAATCAAACACATTAATTGCTCCGGTCAGGTCAATCTAACATTTGTGCCTGCTAATACTTATCAACGGGACAAAGATTATCTTTGTGTGTGGTTGTCTGTTACACTGTGGTTATATAATAATTTTATAAAAAACTACAGTAAATATGAATACATTGCATTTAACAAAGAATTAAACATGATTGAATTTTAATATTTCGCGAGTTACGGTAGATATATGGAAAAAACTACCTACAATTATTTATGTGGACTTAAATGTATAAGAGCTTGCTATCAACCACACAATTAAATTGTGCCTGTAGGTATTAGCCGAGTCGGAGAACCGACAAAAAGTATACCAAATAATACGATACAACAAAAAATACGAAGGATAATTGAGTTCTTCATAGACTGACAAAAGTATCAGTTCATGCTATTCATAAATAATGGTTTGCATTGCAATGCTTTAAGGTCACTTCGGTTATTTCTATGATAGTTCAAAATAAGGGAAGATGTAGAAATAAAAAAAACGTGTACTTTGTCGCGTTTTAGAGGGTAAGTATGCAGAGAATACTCAAGTATAGTTTATTGTGAAAATTGCAACATCAAAATGTGCCCCTCATACAATGTATGGCTAATTGTGCTTATTTGCAACATAGAAAATGTGGCCGCCATACAACGGATGGTTGAATGTCGCAATTTGCAACATACAAAATGTTCCCACCATACAACGTATGGTTGAATGTGGCAGACTGCGACATAGAAATTGGGCCGGCCATACAACGTATGGTTTAGTATCGCAGTTCGCAACATAGAAAATGTGCCGGCCATACAATGTATGGTTAATGTAGCAAAGGCTGCATAGATGGTGTATATATACATGTATGATGTATATATGTAGACCTAGATGCCGACTATGGTTGAATGTAGCAAAGGCTGCATAGATGGTGTATATATCTTCTTCTTCAGCCGAAAGACGTCCACTGCAGGACAAAGGCCTCCCCTAAAGACCGCCACAACGACCGGCTTTGTGCTGTACGCATCCAACTACTACCAGCGACCTTCACCAGGTCATCGGTCCATCTTGTAGGGGGCCTACCCACTCCACGTCTTCCGGTACGTGGTCGCCGTTCGAGAACCTTTCTGCCTCAATGGCTGTCAGTTCTACGAGCGATGTGCTCCGCCCACTGCCACTTAAGTTTAGCAATTCTGAGTGCTATGTCAGTGACTTTCGTCCTCCTGCGGATCTCCTCGTTTCTGATTCGATCCCGCAGGGTAACCCCGAGCATAGCTCTCTCCATCGCCCCCTGGGTGACCTTGAGCCTTCTTATGAGGCCCATCGTAAGCGACCATGTCTCAGTGCCGTAAGTCACAACACACACTCGTCAAAGACTTTTGTCTTGAGACACTGCGGAATTTTGGACGAGAAGATATTACGTAGCTTCCCGAACGCCGCCCAACCGAGCTGGATTCGACGATTGACCTCTTTCTCGAAGTTGGACCTACCTAATTGGATTCTTTGTCCCAGGTATATATAATCGTCAACAACTTCGAGCGTAGAGTCTCCAACCTTTATAGAAGTTGGTACTACATGGACGTTTGACATGATCTTCGTCTTGTCCATGTTCATTTTAAGACCTACTTGTTGAGAGACTCTACTGAGATCGTCGAGCATGGTACTGAGGTCTTCCAGGGTATCCGCCATGAGCACGATATCATCGGCAAATCGGAGATGAGAGATGTACTCGCCGTTGATGTTGATACCTAGTCCTCTCCAGTCCAGAAGCTTGAAGACATCTTCCAGCGCGGCGGAGAACAGTTTCGGGGATATAACGTCTCCCTGTCTCACACCACGCTGCAGTTGAATAGGTTTCGAGCTCCGGTCCTGAAGGCGGACTGACATAGTAGCGTTTTCGTATAAACTCTTCAGCACCTCGATATACCGGTAGTCAACTTGGCACCGCTGGAGAGACTGTAGTACAGCCCAAGTCTCGATCGAATCAAAGGCCTTCTCATAATCCACAAACGCTAAGCATAGTGGCAGGTTATACTCTTCAGTCTTCTGTATGACCTGTCGCAGCGTATGAATGTGGTCTATGGTGCTGAAGCCTTTTCGGAAACCGGCTTGTTCGGGAAGCTGGAAGTCATCTAGTCTGCGCGCGAGACGATTCGTGATGACTCTCGAAAACAGTTTATAGACGTGGCTCAGAAGTGAGATGGGTCTATAATTCTTCAAGAGGGTTTTATCACCTTTTTTGAAGAATAGAACCACCACACTTCCGCGCCATGACTGTGGCGTTTTGCCCTCGAGGATGACGGTGTTGAATAGTTTCTGGAGAGCCCTCAATATCGGCTTTCCACTAGCCTTGAGAAGCTCGGCTGTTATACCGTCATCGCCTGGCGCCTTGTTGTTCTTGAGCTGTTTGAGAGCCATACTAATCTCGCACAGACTGATGTCCGGGACGTCTTCGGTATAGTGTCGGGTCAATTTGGCTCTTGGGTCTATGGCCGGATTGCAGACAGGTGGTTGTACTGATGTGTATAGCTGGCCGTAGAACTTCTCGACTTCCCTCAAGAGTTCCGGTGTAGAGGATACAATCCTGCCATCTCCGGTCTTCAGCTTACTCAACCGGCTCCGTCCGATAGACAGATCCCTTGCAAACACTTTAGGGCCTTTGTTGCGCTCGATAGTCTCTCTTATTTTTTCAGTATTATACTCGCGTACATCGCGAGTCAGAGACTTAGAGATCTGCCTATTGAGCCGCTGGCATTCGGAAACTTCTTCTGGAGACTGCAAGATCATCCTGCGTCTTTCCTCCATAAGCTTGAGGGTAACGCCTGAGAGCTTTTTGGTTCTTTTTGTACGGTAGGTTTTAAAGAACTTGAGCCCGACCGTATGGACAGTTTCCACTACCCTGCTGTTATAATCGTCCACGTTTATGCACTCACCTAGACCTTCGAAGCGATTCTGCAGTTCGAGCTGAAAGCTATCGGGCTTCTGAATCTGGACAGGTGCTGGACGGAGTGTAGACTTCATCAGTCTAGACCTTTCAAGCGTGAAGTTGATATTCAATGTGCCTCTTACTAGTCGGTGATCACTTCCAGTTTTAACTGCGTTGATCACAGAGACATCATTGAATATCATATATACATGTGTGTAATGTGTATATGTAGACCTAGATGCCAATTGTGGTTGAATGCAGCAAAGGCTGCATAGATGGTGTATATATACATGTGTGTAATGTGTATATGTAGACCTAGATGCCGTTTGTGGTTGAATGTAGCAAAGGCTGCATAGATGGTATATATATACATCTGTGTAATGTGTATATAGATGCTTAGATGCCAACTAAACAACTGTATGGTTGTATGTAGCAAATGCTGCATAAAAATATATGTATGCATGTAGTTACATATATATGTACTTAAGCAAAGTAAATGTTTAAAAGTTGAAGTATCGATTTTTCGATTGAAATAATAATTCCTTCTTAATCGATTTTAAACATTGAGACGATTCAGTGAATCTTTCGAAGTGCAATCACAGAAGTAGTCATTCACATATGATTCTTATTTAAGTAAAGTATGCATCTATAGATTCGAATAAATACCTTATGCCTTGTGAAACATCATTATTTTTATGATTTCTGAAAGATTTCCGTTTTATATGCTTTCCTTAAATCAAATGCACTATTCAAAATTTTGCTCATTCGTAAATGGACTTCAATTCGATTAGATCTTTTAGTCCTTGATTTAATTTATAATGGATTCTAGTGCGCTTGATTCAGATATCGATTTCTTTGGAAGAGACATTCTTACGACGAAATCTATGAATGTCTTCGATTTGGATCAAAACAAGATACCATAGCGATGATAGGGATAGTTCAGTTAAAATGAGTTCCCTTACAGCATTGATGTAAGGCTTATAAATTCATACCTTACAGTCTTTAAAAAATATGTATGGAATAATAGAAAATTAATAATGATTTGTACAGTGTAAAGATAATCAATTTTACGACAACATTGTTGTGTATAAATTATAATTAAACTGATCACACCAAAAATCAACAACTTGTTATAAGTATGTATTTAAAAATTTTAACCAAAAATATGGCGAATGTGTTACCGAAACTAATTATCAGAATTCTCTAACAGCACTTACTTAGATGGAAACTAAACCAATCGAGTAAAACAGATTATATGAGAATTACATATTAGGCAGCCGAACCCTGTAAAAAATAATAATTTTGTAAGAAATTGCTTCCTATTTTAGCTATTTTCACAGAGTAGTAGGAACATGCATTTGGTGACTATTGTAACTATAGTCTGCGAATCTGAACATGATTTGGTCTAGGAAAAGTAAACCGTGCAAAATGTAATCCCCGGGTGGAAATCATTACTAAGTCCACAATACTTGAGCAGTGCTGGAGGCGGTGACTACTGCTAAATAATCTTCTATAGTGCAGAAACTCTTTGATTAACTACGGTATAATTGTCATCCAGAAATCGTCACAATGGAGTCCCAACTACGATCAAAGATCTGGAAAAGGCTGGGACCCTGAGACCTAAATATTTAAGGTTATTTACTTCTACACCTAGGCTACTGAATCCAATCAAGGTCGTGAAATCCCCGTGCAAGCATGGGTCGATATCGCAGTGGATTTATAATAGTGAATAAGTAAATTATTTTAAATTTTAATTCATTTCCATATTGTAGTTCTGAATCTGTGGCTTCACAGGTGGAATTTCACAGGAAATAAAGCGAGGCATAAGTTGTGATCGTGTTCGGCTACGGATAATTAAGAACTGCCGAAAATGAAAACCTCAACATACTGGATTAAACGTACTTAATGTATCTGTAGTAAGCAAATTTAGCTCAAATAAAGTGTGACTAATACAAATTGTGATTATAGCAGCTATCGTGAGGAAAAGTAGCAGGTGCGATGAATGAAGGAAAATTTCATATGATTTTTAACGTATTCTATGTGAGATGTTTCATACCTGTATTAGCCCATAGCTACCCTCTTTTGTGGGCCAGATAGAAGTACCGTGACTTCCATAAACAAGTCTTACAGCCTTTTACAACATGAGGCATATGTTCTTGTGAAGCTAGGTGCGAATTGTTGCAAATATTAGGAACGGTTACATATACTGAAATTAAGTTCTTCTGGACCTTTTGTGATATTTGACAATTTAATAACAACCCCACTCACATCTCCCGGATGGGAGATCTCATTTTCTCTAAACTCAATCTATAAGGTATCTTCTAAGACATATATTAAGAACGCTTATATAAGGATTTATATGATAAAGTATTATTATAATCCTTCTCCCTTCATACAGTTTTATTAGAGGTGATAGCGATTTACTACTTATCCGTGAAGATGTAAAGAGACTGAAATTACCATGAACTGAAGACCCTGATTTAAACCAGCGGATATGCCCGAAGGAAGTATAAGAAGTGTGGAAAATTATGGAAAGGAGGAGAGAGGGAAGGATAATATTAATATCTGATATCAATCCATAGCTTCCAGGTTAATAATATGTAGCGGCTGAAGTGGAATACTATGACTAAGTCAAAGGTGTGGAGCTTTGCTCAGGGAAATGTGACGTGTGCGTCTTTGGTTATTCAGTTCAAACCTTCACCTGGTTTCATCAAAGGTAAAAGAATTATTATTATTGTATCTCGAAAAGATCGAACGAGTCTTGCGCAGAGGCTTGCTTGTTTGCTTGTTTTTGCGAGTATATTAATTGAGCATATTATCTTACATAAATGTCTAATATTATTTATTTATTTTTAACAAGGAAGAGGCATGTGACGTATAGACTACGGGATGGCTTGGTGAGGCGAACGGTGACATTGGACATTCACTTGTTGACTGCCGCCATGGGCAGTTGTCTGTGCATTGAGTGTATTTATGGTGATAACCAAAGAAGTGTATCTTTTGAGTACACCACAATATCTATCAGGTCTAAAATCCCCGGCACCAAAATCGTTGTAGGCCTGTAATTAGATATAACGAACAAATAAATTTATTAGTGACTTAACAAGCTCACACTCTTTAAACAATTTAACAGATATCATTATTTCCGTTTACCCTCTTTTTTATCATATTTAATTTTATCTTTGTTAACACGTGCGAGTATGACAATATTTACGTGACTACATAAAAAAATTCAGTCGCCTTTCACAATTTCTCATCTCCAGCCGAAAGACTACATGACAAAGACCTTCTCAAAGATCGCCATTACGCCTGGTTTTATGTTGTATGCATCCAATTTAGTATGTTCACATGTTTTGCATAAGAAAAAATAAACAGTTACTGACACTTCAACATTCCCCAAGCAGGAGTAGCAAAAGCGTTCTTCGTGCAACAACATTTTGCTGACAATGTTCGGTCCCGAAATAATAGAGAGCAAGTCTATTGTCACCATACCGCCGTGATTCCAACCTGTGAACTGCTACTGAAAATTGTTCCATAGACGAACCTGAAAACCGTGAAGCCAAAGTGGGAGCGGCAGAGGTGTACTGTGATCACCCACTTTTCGAAGACGATGTTTGGTCCCATGTAATAGGGGGCGAGCCTTTTGTCATATACCGGGCACATATCTAGATATTAGAAGTTTTTTTATAGAAAAACTACATTTGTCCGACCTAGAATTTGAACCCTCGTGATCGCAAAGCAATATATTCGCCACAAGACCAACGATGCAGTCCATAGAAAATCCTCCACTCCACTAACAACAATTTCTAAGAAGAAATATTATGTCGCATAATATGACATGTGATGCCATAAATATAGAAATTGCCTTACACCAATTTTGCTTGGGGAACACTAAATATGGCGGATATTGTCAAAAGTTGGATTAAACAAGTTTCCAACTCAGCGGAAACTGTTAAATGGTTTCATTTGAAATTCTTGCCTGTTAATGTAATATTTGGTTGTAAAAAATAGTTCTTTACACTATAGGCTGAATCTAAATGGATATTGCGATGGGTATTTCATGAATTGTGTTTTGGAAATTAGAAGCAAAATAAAAATATAAGCACTCAATAACAATGTACTAAGTACACCCACTTTTCGCCGACGATATTAGGTCCCATGTAGTAGGGGGAGAGCCTATTGCCATATACCAGACACAATTTCAGACTCCAGACCGAGAGTTTTTGTTAGAAAAGCTTCATTAGTCCAACCTAGGATTTGAACCCACCTCGTGATCACCAAGCAATGTGCTAGTATCAATAAAAGAGAGTTATGGATAATGTTTATTTTTTCCAGGTCTAAAAACTAACCCATATAACCATATAACGTCTTTGTATACCCACCGTTTGCTGACGATGTTAGGTCCTTATTTAATAAGCAATGCCACACTCTAGATATTCACCAAATATTTTTCGGTAAAAAACAACAATAATACTTTATCCGACTCACGATTCGAATTTAGGACCTTATCATCGACATCGATCGATCGCCCAGTGAAGTATGATGTGGCATACTTCACTGGGCTAATAAAGCAGTCAAGTATTAAAATGTAATTATAAATCGCTGAATATAAAAATAATAAATAGCAACAGAACTAAAACAGCAAGGTCAACAGAAATTAAGCTTTCTAACTATGAAAATAGAGTGCTAATTAAAATAATCATATTTTTGTATTATGCCACTATTACACTCGGGCATTTATCATCATACATAATGAAAAGACTTCACAATATATTTCTAAACACCGATCTCCCCAAAAGGTTCGGTTACACTGACTGAAGTTGGCTCAAAGTTGAGCCGCGGTGTATTGTGATTGCTCTTAATACTTTCTGTGACCGGCGCATTGCGGTGTACAATACGAACTTGTGCAAGGAGAATAAACTTATAACAATATGCAGTGGAGGCTCCGCTTTGCTCAGCTTAAGTTGAATTTACTCAATACTTTCAGAATGCCGCAGTCGAGTGGCCCGCCAAAGTACTTACGACGTTTTTACGCTTTTGAATGTTGTTGGCAATTTTCACCCCAGTTTGTGGAATTAGGGGAACATAATTTGTACATCCCCATATCGGTGACCCAGGATGTCCAACCAGGACTTCGTGATCGCTACCAGCATTCATTAGACCAACGAAGCAATGAAATACGAGATCAATTGTTCTTTAAAAATTGAAAGTATAAAACATTAAAAAAAACAAGATTTTATGTAGCCGCCTGGCTGGTGCAATTTAAAAACGGCCAATCTCATTAAATGTACACACAAAGTTTCGTAATTATACCGTTAGCTGTTGAGGAGTTCCTTCGTCTGGAGCCAATCCTGGATATAGTATCAGGTTATGCTTATTGCTTCAAGTCCGTGGAGTAAGAGAAAGTATTTATAACTTAGCTTGCAAGCATCCTCCTCCTTGCATCGGTTTCCTCATTCCTGAGGGTCGTGGTCATTTCTTGGGAACAGTTTCATATGGATGTGTCGCCATCTATTCCTATCTGCAGCCGAGCGTAAAGAGCCGTGCATAGTATTTATTCATTGTAACATCGTTAAAACAGCTACTAATTAGTGTTCATTACACTAATTTTTGAATCCATAATGAAGGAGTTCGGATATCTATATTCAGTTACCTACGATATTAATTTTATAAATTCGTGTTGTTGAAGTGTTTGTGAATATCAAACAGTTTGGTTTAAATTACTGAAAATTGAATGTTGCTTTACAAATTCTACTTATATTATAAATGAGAAAGTTTGGATGTTTAGATGTTTGTTACTCATATCACAGCAGTAATTATATTGATTTACACTAGAGAATAACGGAGTGCTTGTCTCGACGTTGTTATATGGCAGTGAGAATTGGGTACGTAAGAAGGAGAATGAAAGCAGGATAAATGCTGTCGAAATGCAAGCTCTGCGGAATATGTGCGGAGTCAAGCTGACGTATTCGCAACAGCGTAGTAAGAAAGCGTGTAGGCATGAAAGACAGTATCGGTGTAAATTTGAGAAATGGTATGCTCCGTTCGGGCATATGGAAAGAATGTCGGAAAAAAGAATGACAAAACAGATATACAATGCAAAAGTGGATAGATATAGGTACCGGGGAAGACCTAGACTATCTTACCATGACCAAACAGACCGTGTCTTATCTGAAGGGCTAGTCAAGAGTCTCCGTTACCGGCAAGTGTGTATGAGACGATCTACAGGAGTGGAGCAAGCCAGAGAGGTCTGTAAGGAAAGAACCTGTTGGAACTCTGTACTCTCTGCCTACCCCGCAAGGGAACTCGCGTGATGATATTGATAAATAGATACACTAGAGTAGAGGTCAAAGTTTTAATTCGACAGACGGCTTAGTCCAGTGTTTAAGAGCTTAAGCCGTCACTCATTCTTCACCCATTGGATCAAGTGGTCGCGGATTCGATCCCCGATCGGGACAAATCTTTGTGTGACCCATTAATATTTGTTTTGGTCTGGGTATGTGAATTTCATGTTCGTAAACGAATCTATGATACAGTTATATAATAAAGATTTACCAATACATTGATAAAACGTAACCTCAAATGATACTACATCATAACTCCTAACCCCAAAGCAAATAAATTCCCAACTAAAAATCCTGCTAAAACCATGTTGAAAGTTAACTTTTCATTTCCTTTCATTTCACTTGCAGAGAGACAAGTGAATTTATCAGAAGCGGCTTGAGGGCTCTCGGCTCCGCATAAAAGGCGAAACCCTTTAGTTTAGAACAATGGCCCTGTACCCAACAATGGGGTACAACAACCACTTCATTGTGCCGTCTCGGACATCTTGTGATGCGAATAAACCACTGGGATGTTAAGTAAACTCTTATTTTTTAATTCTCGGAAACGTTTGGAAGCAATGATGGACGTAAAATGGAAAGGGTTACGTCTGGAGTGGATTGGAAAATGCTGAAATGAGTACTCTGTGGTTTTTTTTATTAGGGAGAGTAAAGGTTGTTGAAATATTGCAGATGTATAGTGTAATCCTTCTGATATTATAATTGAGTTTGTATGTTTGGATGTATGTTACTTAATCGCACAAAAACAGGTGAACGAAAATAAATAAAAATAATAAAAAAAGTTGGCACACAGATAGTCTTTTGCCCCAATTAACACACAGAATACTTTTTATCCCGGAAAAATGTTAAGTTCCTATCTAAACTCAACACGGTGGAAGTCGCGGGCTGAAACAAGTGTAACATCCAATAAGAGAACAAACGTTGCGTCACACGAGCGAGAATCGGTGACTGCAGATTGTTGAATTCAAGAAGATACGCCATGCCCCCTTTTTTTCTAATCCCTTATAGTGTTAGCTAACAAAGTTGACTGATGATTTTTAAAAAACGTGGCCCCCTCTTGTATTTATTCCTGTATCGTGGGTGCGTTTACAAACATGAAAATTCACAGACACAAATACCCAGGCCGAAACAAATAATTTTGGATCACACCAAGATTTGTCCCGTGAGGGAATCGAACCTGTGACTATTAGACACAGTGGGCGGAGCGGCTTAAGCTCTTAACCACGGCGCTAAATCGACCGTCAAATTACAAAGGTTAAGGTTTGAACGATTGTCGATGCCGTCATATTTTGCAGTTACTCTACACCCGCATGTCATTTTAGAACATACTTAAGTACTTAAACATACTTCTGATTCTTAATTCTAGCGTATTAAATTTTATTACACACGCCCGCCCTTATTCCATTAGGGTAGACAGATACTGCAATCCACCATATACTGCCGCAACAACATACAAATATGCCATTCTTACACCTCTTTCGTCATCTACGTTCATACAACTTCTCAAATATTCCCGTTGACTTAGAGAATAAAACTCGAATTCTATAAACAAAATTATTCCCACACCCCAGAATTGTACCCATATCCAATTGGAGTACTTCATTACAAAACGATACGTCTCCGAGTAATATATGGGGGTCACATCAAACATTTCCAAACTGTCAGCTCAACGAAAAAAAAACGTGCGGAAATATGGAATGGCCGTATGATAAACCCGACCCTTGTCAAAACGCGATGTACGCCGAAGCATGTTATTTGGAAATAAATAGGTGCCTCCCTAATTTGCATGGGTTTTCGATGTATCATAGTGCCGGTCATACAGTAGTGACACTTATAATTTTGATGATGGATGTTAGGTTATCGATGGAGCGTTCTATGATTTAATAGAGAGTTAATGCATTGTAACAGATGTGCGTAATTCAATTTCAGTTACTTTCAACTTGAGGGGACTTACTTCAAATAAGTTATACGAGTAGTTTATTTAAAGTGATAGTAGAAGTAGGTTGACGCCATTATGCAGGCAGCTAATAAAATAGTGTTGTTTTTATCTAGATTTTTGTTACTAGTTTTTTGTATATGCCAACTAACTCAGTTTATATCATTTAAAAAGAGCGCCTAAATTAATATACTGCTGCTGGGTGAATAATTTGATATTAGTGTAAAATGTAGTGAATCGCTTCATATACAAGGTGTAACATAATAAACGAAGACCTGTAAATGCTTTGTTCTAAATCGATAACTGAATTGATTCCAACTAGTTTTAATGTTTATTTTTTTTTTTTCATATGCGAAAAAAATGCTATTACTACTTTGTGCGCTATGCTAAACTAGATTTATTCTTGACTCAAAGCAATACGGGGATTTCAAATGCATTTCTAAAACGTATTTCTCAATTCACACACATACATGTACAAGTTTTATTGTTAATTGGGGTATAAAAGTGCGTAAATAGGGGTTACAATTTTTAACATTTTTTTTTAAATTTGTGAAGCATTTATCTAATCGGGGTGTCTGGGGTCTTGCGTTATTTATGATACACCTTGTATAAACTTATTTATTACTTACTTATAACCTTCAAGATGACATTAATTCTATTAATCAGTTATGCTGTGAGAATAATATACAGCTTAATGCAAATAAATGTGCTCATATAAAGTAGACGAAAGTTAAAAAGCCTATAGCGACGATCGATAATGAACTGAGATTTGTAGTTGATGCCTAGTTTTTTTAACGCGAACGTACGATAACTTTACTAACATTCGCACTCTTATTTGTCTGTACAACACCTTAGTTCGAAGTATTCTCGAATATGCAACTGCTGTTTGGAGCCTCCAATACAAGGTTAATATAAATCGATTAGAACGCGTTCAAAAGAGTTTCACAAAGTTCCTAACATATAAATATCCACAAGGCCCGTATCATGCTAGCTACAACTACTATAGCATTAGGACTTTGTTCACTTGAAACCCGCCGCATAATAAATGATTTAGTATTTTTACATAAGCTAGTAAATAGGACTATTGACGATACGAACCTGTTGAAAAAATTAAAACTATCAGTACCCAGTAGAATCTCCAGATTCCTTTAACTTCGACCTTTGTGCCCGTACTACACCGAACCAAAATTAATTGCCCCTTGAATCGTATCATCGTATTAAAACATACAATGAAGTTATTAATGTTGACATCTTCAGCAATTCCCTGGTCATGTTTCGTTGGTAGTTACTAACAATATTTAATGACACCTGATAAATTTTTTATATTTTTATTTCCAATATTCTCTTATTCTAAATTAATAAAAATTAATTTAAATATTTTCTTTTTTTTTTTTAAACGTATCCCCACACTAGGATTTATTCCTGTGTCGTAGGTGCGTTTACAAACATGAAAATTCACAAACACAAATATCCAGACCGGAACAAATAATTGTAGATCACACAAAGATTTGTCCCGTGCGGGAATCGAACCCGCGACTATTAGACCGCCCACTGTGGGCGGAGCTGCTCAAGCTCTTAACCACTGCGCTAAATCGTCCATATGACATAATAATAAAAAATATGAAATACCTACATATATATTATAACTTTTTTATGTGGGTGTGTGTTTTTTATATTTATTTACTATTATTTTAAATATTTATCGCAACATATTGCTTGTTCTCATAATATTTATTCTTTTATTCTTTTCTGTAACAGCTGTACACTACTATAATGACAGTTCACACTGCCTTAAACTGTTACAATATTTATACTGTGATATCTGTAATTCTGTCGGGTGTGTCTTTATCCTAAATAAATAAATAAATATATACTATGTCAACGTACCTATCACCAAAGAATAAAACAACATAAAATAATTTAAAAACAATTTTCACTTGTATCACTGATCGTCTTACACTATACCTACAACTTGAGTAGCAAAAAAAATACAAAACCGGGACCGCAACCATTTGGTCAAAAGTACCATACTTTTAAAAGTAATATGAGATGTGCGTATTTACATGCATAAATCCAAATATTTACATATAAATAAATACACCTGTTGCTGAGTAACCAAGTTCGGGTGACATCAAATTACAGGATTTAAATAACATCGACAACGTTATTTTAATGTTCATTTAATTGTCACGTTGCGGGTGATATAATAAACGCACTAAAATATATATATCGGATCGTATTATATGAGGATCGTAGTTAATGGAATGTCAAACAATTATTGTCGTTTAAGTAACCTTCAACCTTGTCTATAGACATACTCTATGCATTTAATAATTCCTTCCAATTCCAATTCCATTTATAATCTATGGCTACATCGTTAACCGATGATTCTGCCAATGTCAAGTTAACCAAGTTTAAAAAAAAAGTGTGACAAACAATCGGTTTAACCATGAATGAGCGGCAAATTTATCGAAAAAACACCAGAACATCAAATTAACTTGGGCAATAAAGAAAACTTGGTAAAGTAGGTACGAAAAACTGTTTTTAATGAAATGCGGCAGAGTCAAAATAAGTCAAAGTTAAAGTAGAAAAAACAGGACGAAAGGAACGCTTATGAAGCATATTATGAAAACAAATATTAGCTATAACCTAATATGATTTACACTGATAAACTTGTATAAAGTATTATTTAACGGTGATTGCGCCAAAGACAGCATATATGAGATGTTTACCGGACGAGGGATATTGGCTGGTAACAGATCATATAAATGGGTTCTAAGTCGAGGGCAGAAAAATAACAGGTGCTCTAAGGAGCCCTCCGCCAGTCCACACTCGCACAGATAATGATCCCTCACTCGAATCTTCTCCAAAAATACCGGGGTGCAAACAAAGCCTAATCGAAGTCTAATAATCACGAAAGTTGCTAACTTATTAACGTTATGTTTAAAAAATCATGGTTTTGTTGGGATAGTAGGCTGAATACTGCCATAATATTTTCCCTTGATGGCTTGAGATTTTTGCCACGAATTGTGCCAAGATTTGAAAAGTGGGAGCTTGACAAGAGAAAGTTAAAATAGGTGTCACGTCCAGTATGAGTTGCAGCTCTAGCACATGCATCCACTGTATCGTTACCTGATGCGTGCGTGCCCAGGGATCCATGCTATACAAACGAGAATATTGTTACGGTTGCACCTCAGTAAAGCTTCTTGGATTTTGAGGGTAATGATAAAGTTATCCCGGTAACGAAAGGGGACTTTGGATGTGTCCTGAAGGCAGCTCAAACTATCAGAAAAAATAATGGTTCTGTTTTAATAATTGCTTGAATGTATTTAATTGTGATGCGATGACGGATGACAGGTTTCAGATGACGACAGACCGATGACAGATAGTCGATGTAACATAGGGGAAGGTCCTAGTTTGTCATTTGATTGCCAACGGGGCGAGCAGTCGGACGTATCGCGGAGCAGCTAACCTCACTGCTTTCTATGTGACAATATTATTGTAAATATCCTTTGATGTTTTGCTACCAAAGTAAGAATATCAAGGAAGATCAGTGTACCAGACAAGAGCTTAGTGTTATTTCAATATTTCTCTCATGTTCGGCCAACATGCGGATGACTATAAAAACAGAGATAAACCTACCTTTCACCGTTACCAGCGTTGCAACGGCCATCCTATAAACCCAATCGACGACTTAGAGTATATGACTGCATCATGGGCTAGTTGTAAATAATGGGCATAGTGATTACGAGATTCAAATCCTACATCAGACAGAATGTAATTTGTCGATATAAAAATTTCTAGTATGATTTCGGGGCCTGGGAGCAGACATCGTCGTATACAGAGTACGTCTATGCCGTTGGTTTTTTTGGAAATATATTATGTAAAGAGCCCTGGATCTTAGATAAAATAGTGTATTGGTGTTTTATCGAAAATTCCCAACAGCAATAATTGATTGAGGAATGTAGGCTTTTAATTTATGCGATATCGTCTCGGTGACTTCGATACTAATACCAAATACTGTACTCTAGTTACATTCCAGCTAGTTCTTTATTTTAAAAGTATGAAGAAGGTCATTTGGAAAGTATAAAATGCAATTTGTGGTACCTGGGTCAGGGGTATATATTAAAAATTGTTTTCCCTATTATTGGCATTTTTTTTCAATCCATCATGTTCGAATATTACAATTTTTATAATTCATGACACTTCCTCTATGCTAAAATATACCAAGAACTATTTTCTATATTTTACACAGGTAAATAAACTAACATAACGCACTAACTAACAATCTTACTATTGACCAAATAGACCGTGTCTTATCCGAGGGGCAAGTCATGAGTCACTGTAACCGGCGAGCTTGTATGAGACGAACTATGAGAGTAAAGAATGCCAGGGAGGTCTGTAAAGAAAGAACCTGTTAAAACTCTGTACTCTCTGCCTACCCCGCAAGCGTGATGATATAAATAGATAGAAATAAACTAAAACGCGGTATATCTCAGTTTTGCTCTGCACGCCCTTTATTCGAATACGTATACCGGAAACAATATCATTACAAGTATGTAACAAACAATAGAAAGCAATAAAAGAACTAAAAGACATCCCTGAACTGAAACTTCGGCTTACAACCACATTAATAGTTCGTAAAAGCAATAACAATAAATACCATTATTAAGATACAAAAAGTGTCAAACGAGAAAGTAAATCGACGATACAGGGCTCATATTCTCTATGACCAATTCTAATAACGCACGCTATACAAAATACTATTGCACTTTTGTTGTGTGTGAATGATCTACGCTGTTGGTCGAAGAGCCCTTACACCTCACTGGGCATTTGCTATGGGAGAGCATATACCAAACGTCTCGCTGTGGTGCTCTGCAACGGCCGGCGGGCAAGGGATTCTTCGACCTCGCCGGTGAGGTCTGTGTCTGATTCTGTGTGCGGTATCTGTATCCAAAAAGAGAGAACTAAGAACATGGGGATGGTTAGTGAGAATATGCTGCGGATGACGACAACAGCTGATGGTAGGGGAGTCAATTGCGTGGTCGGCAGCAGCTATGACTAGGGCCTTGTGTGATCAGATGCGTTCGCGAAAAAGCGAGTCGTAGTCTTTTTTATTTAGGCGCGTACAGATATAAGACTGAGGTTGGAATGGAGGTGTATATTCTGCGTGTACCAAAGGCCACCGACCGCATTGCGGAAGAATCGAGACCCATTGAATTATCGCTTCACGCTCGGTAAGAAGACTTAACCAGCCCTTCAGATAAGATGCGATCTATTTGTTCATGGTAAGATATTCTAGGTCTTCATTTGTACAAAGTTGTCCTTTTCACAAAGTTATAGTAACGCGCCGTGTCACGTCATAGCGAATAAAAGCCCTGAAAAGAAAAGTGTTGTATCGTGTTATGTCGCAGTGAGCGTGGGCAGGGCTCGTAAACATTCGGTATAGACGCAATAAAGATATTAGTGGCGGCACTTCGACCAGCGAGAACGGTCGTGTATGTTCAAACCTTTTTTTTATGTGCATTATGAAAGAAACATTTTTATATATATAAAAAAGGTGAGCGCAACGAGGAAGCTTAAATATGTATATAGGAATAGCGATAAAGACTGCTTTATGTTTATGCTTAAAATACATAGGTCTAAGCGCGGATAGATTCTTTTCTTTTTTTTTTTTTTTTAAACGTAGCCCCACACTAGTATTTATTCCTGTGTGGTGGGTGCGTTTACAAACACGAAAGTTCACACACACAAATATCATAAAACTATAAATATTATTTATAAAGGTATTTTTTCTAAGCAAACGCGAGAGGCATAACTTCAAATTCTCTTTGTAACAAGGCCTGGCCTGATGATATTTATATACGAACGCGATTTTTAAAAGGTAAATTTATAAAATTCTCTGAATATTAAAAAAGACGATACGGCCACTAATAAATTCTGATAATCCAAAAAAAAGTTAAAAGCGATGAAATCTGATGTTCGTTTTTAAGACACGAGACTATGCCTGCTAAACCCTTACCCTACATGGCTAAAAAGTTATGTTTGTTCACATCTGTGCCACATTATTACAATTAAACGTTATAAAGAAAGCGTGCTGTCACGTTCATCTTTATTTAAAACATTTGTAGTGTGAAAAGGATGGGATATCGACTCCGTACTGTTACGCTAATATCAGTCTGTTTGTACTAAGCCCTCTGATACTTTAATCATACCCTTTCAGCAATGAACGCGTTGCGATCTTGGTACATAACGTTAAATAAATTAACTCTTCAATTAGATATCAAGGAATCTGGCGTGGTGATATAAACTAGCTGTTTCGGAATTATTATTGTGATAATGTGGCGTTGGTGTAATACAATATACAATCCGAAAGTAGAGGGGCGTAGGTACCAGGGAAGACCTAGACTATCTTACCATGACCAAATATACCGTGCTGTATCTGAAGGGCAAGCCAAAAGTCACCGGCTAGCGTGTATAAGATGAACTATCAGAGTAAAAAAAAGCCAGAGTGGTCTGTAACGAAAGAACCTGTTGGAACACTATACTCCCTGCCTACCCCGCAAGGTATCTGGCGTGATGATAAAGATATATAGATAGAAGGTATATATAACCTTTATTAAAACGAACCAATAGTTGCTATCCTCTATCATTAAATAAATCCTAGTCAAGGAATTACGCCAATAATGAGCCGGTTCGATGCCAAACAAATGCGAATTTATTTAAAGCCCTCAGACTGTAACTTGCGAAACTTTTAAAGCTGCCTTTTGACGGACGAAATGAATAATCCTTTTCACTCGGGGCCACACTTTACCCAAAACAATAGACTCCATCAAGAATAACGATGGTCTTAAACAAAACAGGCCATTTCTCAGCAAAGATCCATCTTCAGAGGAATTGTGTCACGATTTATCTAACGTTTCATGTCGAATTAATAACTTTAAGAGTGACTTAGAATAATCTTTTATGGTTTATGGTTCGACAAGAGAAATTAAAATGTTCGCCTTCGAGTTAGAAACTGTTAGTTACCTAACCTAGCTTGTGATTGAATTAGATGATTTGTTTTGATGTTTGGTTTATAGAAAAAAGACCCATACTGATAGGTACTTAAACGGTGAATCTCACCACCATCCATCACAGTTAGCTACCGTGGGTAAATCTTTGTTTCAGAGAGCACAAGGGATCTGTGACAAGAAACATCTGGCTGCCGAGCTTCAACATGTCAAGCAAGTCCTGCACGACAATAAGCTGCGAGTCCCACGCCAACGTCACAGTGACCGAGTGAAACCAGCCACAGTCGAGCGTCTCCCTGCTGTACTACCTTACTTAAGAGGAGTCACAGACAAGATTGGCTACATCTTGAAGCGTGCTTCAATTAAAACATTTTATAAGCCGCCGAAGAAGATCAGTCAGTTTTTACCATCTGTCAAGTGTCACATCCCTCTACAAGATGCAGGAGTATACAAGCTTGATTGTGAATGTGGTCTCTCTTACATAGGACAAACAAAAAGACCAGTAAAAACTCGGGTTAAAGAACACATAGCTGACCTAAAACACCGTCGCTCAAAGAAGTCTGCAGTCTGTGAACATGTCCTTGACCGCACCCGCCATAACATCAGATTTGATAGACCACAAATCCTCGTGAAAGAACACCGATTCCTACCAAGGATGGTCCGCGAGGCTATTGAAATTAAAAAACATCCTAATTTCAATAGAGAAGATGGCTGGGTGCTTCCATCGACTTGGGATCCAGTAATTAATATAATCAAATCCAAAACCAAGCATAACACTGCAAGACCTCAAGACACCGTGAGACCTGCGTAGATCGGACCAACAAAAATAATTAAGAAGTTTGAGGGTACCCCGGAACAACTATGCCTTTTGGACGTCTACCACCTCAGTCCTTCCCGTGACCATGGGTGCTGCAAAGCACTCGAAACGTCGGGAACTTAAAAATCAAAATAAACCGCGATAAAATCCGAAAAAGTAGTTTTATTTCATGTGTAATATTCGCGTAAATCTAAGAACTCAGTAGATGATTTGTATTTTTTTTTTGTAATAATTTGTCCTAAGATAGTCTACCATGACCAAAAAGACCGTGTCATATCTGAAGGGCAAGTCAAGGGTCTTCGTAACCGGCGAGCGTGTATCAGACGAAATATGACAGTGGAGGAATCCAGAGAGGTATGTAAAGAAAGAACTTGTTAAACCCTGTACGAGAGTACCTAGTGCCTACCCTGCAATGTATCTGGCGTGATGATATATATAGTTATATTTTGTAATAATGTGGCACAGATGTGAACAAACTAAATTTTTAGCCATGTAGGGTAAGGGTTTAGCAGGCATAGTCTCGTGTCTTAAAAACGAACATCAGATTTCATCGCTTTAAACTTTTTTTTGGATTATAAGAATTTATTAGTGGCCGTATCGTCTTTTTTAATATTCAGAGAATTTTATAAATTTACCTTTTAAAAATCGCGTTCGTATATAAATATCATCAGGCCAGGCCTTGTTACAAAGAGAATTTGAAGTTATGCCTCTCGCGTTTGCTTAGAAAAAATACCTTTATAAAAAATATTTATAGTTTTATGATTTTGTTTCGTTTCGTTAGTTTATCTAAGACAAAGTAAGGTTTAAAAAATCTATTCACATTTTTGCTTAGGAAATCATATTATAAATTGACAGGATTAAAGTAGAAATAAAACTATTCTTCGGATTTAGTCGCGGTTTGTTTTTGATTTTCAAGTTCCCGACGTTCACGGAAAAGACTGAAGTGTTAGACGTCCAAAAGGCGTAGTTATTCCGGGGTACCCTCTATCTTCATATTTTTTTGTTGGTCCTATCTTCACCGTATGAGCTTACGGTGTCTTGAGGCTTTGCAGTGTTATGCTTGGTTTTCGATTTGATTATATTAATTACCGGATCCCAAGTCCTTGGAAATCAAAAATAAACCGCGACAACAACTCAGTATAGGATTAAAGTGCTTACGTCATCATGAATTAAGTTTTACTCCTTAATAGGGACGTCACGTCACACAATGACTCCACAGAATCGTCAAAGAAAATCGGACAATGCAGTACCGTTAAATTTTTGAGACCAACCCCTCCCTGGCTTTCGACGGAGATTAATGGGGGAAAGACCTAAGGGCCTGCCAAGAATACATAAAAACACGAATTCTCCGCCCTCCCTTACATCCATTGTTGCGTTTCTTTGCCAACGAATCCATATGTTGGAAGCAAAATCTGCAATGAATTCGGTAGTTGGGTACGATATTCACAATTTCGTAATTTCGCATTAGATCACGAACCCTCAAGAGAATTTCTCGTGTTATGCGGAAAATGTAATGTGTATTGATTGAAAATCGGTGTTACCTATACGTTAGGAAATAAAAGGATCGTCGATCAGTGGTTGCGAGTTTTTGATGTGGAAACATCTGATTGTTGAGATTTTCCCGATACCAGTATGGGAGGGAAGAATGGAATACGATGGAATTTGAATATAGAAACATATTTTTTTTATACAACACTTTTTGTAGGTCTAGTAGCAAATAATGCGGGTTGTGATCACAAGGTCCTGGGTTCAAATCCTAGGACGGACAAAGTGTACTTTTTCTATCGAAAAATTCTTACTAGAATTGCGGCTCGTATAAATAATGGTAATGGCTTAATGGGTCGTCCTTAATTATATTGAGATCTAACATCCTCGAGGACGAGTGTGTGAAAACAGTGCACGTCTGCTCCTGCTTGAGGAATATAGGTGTAACGGTGTATATTTTATTGTAAGAAATATCCGTGTCACAGCTTTATAGGTAGAGTATATTCATAAAATAATATTTACCAGGTGTACCAGTATTAAATGAGGATGTCGGATAACACATGGCGGATGAATGCAGTTTGTGCTATAAAGATTTGACACTTCACCATTTTGTTGTGTCATCAACCAATGTCAAATGCACACTAGTGATACATTTGGAAAGTGTGTGCTTAGTGTTGTGTTGTTGTGTTCAATATGTCGAAATTATTACCGAAAGAAGCGCATTAGCGGACTGCCCTAATTTTTTGTTTTCATTTAAAAAAAATGCTGCTTAATCATACCGATTACTTTAAGAAGCTTATGGTGAACATGTTCGCTCGCAAGATGTGTGTGAATGATGGTTTCAGTGTTTCAAAAGTGGTGACTTCCATGTTGCAAACAAGCAATGTGGAAAAACCGCCAAAAATACAAAAAAAAATAGAATTGCAAGCATTGTTGGAAGATGATTCGCAAACACAAAAGCAACTCACCAAACAATTGGGTGTTAGACCGCAAGTTATTTGTAACCAGCTACGAGAGATGGGAAAGATTCAGTAGACCGGTAGAAAGGTACCACATGAGTTGAACGACAGTCTTCTTCATGATAATGCTCCATTACATCAGGCAAAACCGGTTCGCAACACGTTGAAAGCACTCAGCTGGAAAGTTCTACCCCATGGAAGTTACTCACTAGACCTGGCTCCTTCCGAAAACCACTTATTTGCTTTGATGGATATAAAAAAAAATATGAAAAAAATGGCCCGATGACTAGTTTGCAGCGAAAGGGCAAAATTGTTACTGGTGTGGTATTCAAAAATTGCCCAAAAGATGGGAAAAATGTATAACAAGCGATGTAGCACTTAGTTAGTACTTTGAATAGAACACTTTTTATCATTATTCCGAATTTAACATGTTTTTTTCTTAGGAAAAAAATCTGCATTTCATACTTGTACCTATGTAAGTGCGTTACTACTAGGTTACATACTAAATCCATTCCTTCTCCCCTGGGCTTAAACGAACAGGATGCCTGAGTTTTTGCAGATATTCCGGGTATACTTGACGCTCAGTTCATAGAGTGATCCTGAACAGGTCGGTAATGTAAGTGGATTAAAACTGCTTTAGTGCCGCAAAAGTGCAGGGAGCAGTATTTATTTCCGATTTCAAATGTAACTCACCGGTGCCCTTTTCTTGTAACTTGCTTGATTGAGTACTTTAGGAGGGCATAAGAAATACTCAATCAAACAAGGCACAAGAAAGGGGCACCGGTGCGTTACATTTGAAATCTTTGTGCGACCCACAAATGTTTTGCTTCAGTCTGGGCCCGTTACGAATATTTATGAAACGCTCGTGTTATGATACTTTTTATGACACTGGAGTACCATATGATCATTTCACGAATTTATCATAACGCACCGCGCTACGTGTTGAATTTGTTATAGCGAATAAGGGCCCTAGGTGTTTGTCTATGTGGATTTCATTTGTTAAGGAATCTACGATATAGGATGGGATAGGATTTGATATAATATGGCTTCGATTTTATAAAAATAAAAGAATATTTAACTCCCCACTTATCAATTCAATTATAAAAATATCAATTTACAATCAAAATTCACGTAATTGAAACCTAAAAATATTATGGAGAATCCAGTACAATGATTTCGAAACATTTAGCGTTAACTGCGAACACAGACGCCGGCGCAAATAAATTAATTAATTTACCCTCCAGTGAAATCTTTCGAAATTCATCAAACATTTTCATTTAGGTCGCAAAGTAAATGAAATTAATGTGATTTTGAAATGATGGTAACAAAACTTGCAGGAATTATTTTCAGGTATAAGTTACACAGGATCTGTTGAATTGTTTTAACAAAATAAACAACAGAAGCAATGACAAAACAGATATACAATGCGCAAGTACCTTACCAAGACCAAATAGACCGAGTTTTATCTGAAGGGCAAGTCAAGTCTCCGTAACCGTCAAGCTTCTATAAGCCGAACTATGAGAGTGGAGGAAGCCAGAGAGGTATTTAAAGAAAGAACCTGTTGAAACTCTGTACTCTCTGCTTACCCTGGAAGAAAACTGGCGTGATGATATAGATAGATAGGTAATTTTCACTGGTGCCCCTTCTGTGCCACACACACAGAAGTAAATAATGTGATTTCGAAATGATGTAAAAAACTTGCGGGAATTATTTCAAGGTATAAGTTACACAGGATGCATTGAATTATTTTAATAAAATAAATAACGGAAGTAATAGCCACTGTCTAAATGAAACCAGTATGTAAATTTAGGCTCAGATTTTTAAAACATTAGGTTGGTGAAATGATGTTTTTTTTTTTAATATACCGCGGTTAATTGTTAAATCTTAAAGTTTCGACATTGTAACGTTTTTGATAATAAATCTAAACACACCGTCACGCCTATATTCCCCAGAGGGGGTGGCAGAGGTGTACTGAGTACACCCACGTTTCGCCGACGATGTTAGGTCCCATGTAATAGGGGGCGAGCCTATTGCCATATATCGGGCACAATTCCAGACTCCGGACTCATACTGGGAATTTTTCGTTAGAAAAACTACATTTGTCCGACCTAGGATTTGAACGCAGGACCTCGTGATCACAAAGCGATACGCTTTGCCACCAGACCAACGAGACAGGCAAATCTTAACAATTATAGTTTTATTTTATGTGTAATCATCAGGTAAATCTAAGGACTCAATAGCCTTGCCGGAGAGCTTAGCACAAAGCGTGCTGTCGCTATCATCTTTATTAAGTAAAACTTATAGTGTGCAAAAGATAGTTTACTAACTCAATAGTTTTACGCTGACGACAATCTGTACCTGCCAAGTCCTCTGATCATGATTCCTGTGTAAAAATATGAACAACTAGCAATTTCCCACGACTTCGTACCCGGTCGACAACACGCCACCTACCGGGTCTATATTATATAACCTATGTTACTTCTGGGTAAGGTAGCTTTCCAATGGTGAAAGAATCAATAAAATCGGATCAGTAGTACCGGAGATTGCCCCGAACATCCAAACACACAAACTTTACCACTTTTTAATATTAGTATAATAATGGCCACGGGTAATTAGGTATCACTAATTATGGCCGGTGTCCGTCCCCTTTGAAATAGTCCAGTTTTTGTCCATCAAACCTCATTTGCATAGCCCTTGTTTTCTTTCCATAATTTACAATAGTCCTTCCACCTGCCGGGGTCAGTTCGCTGGTTATGTTTTTTCAGTTTTAGCAAGTGATCTCAGCAGGTGGCTTACATAACATTAACTTCTCGCAAAGGGCCTCTACGTGTTGGACCCATGTCCCCATGCAAGCCTTTCAAAGGTCCGGGTAAAGCCCGTAAATCTCGGCGAGATACATATATAATAATATATATATATATATATATTTTTTATTTTATTTATTTATTCTTTATGCACATGTGTACATAGGCGGACTTAATGCCTGAGGCATTTTCTGCCAGTCTACCTTGAGGTGGTGTGGAAACAACTGTGGTAGGTGCTAAAAATGAGAAAAAAAAAAAAAAAAGAAGGGAAAACAATAAGAAAGTAATATACCAATATATAATATAATACAATACATAAATAGCACATACATATATATACATAAATATAATATATACATAAATATATTTTATATACATACATATATATGAACCAGATAGTGTGACATAACAACAAGAACTACTAACGTTTAGAAGATTCCGCCAACATGTTATGTAGTAGATAGACCTGCAGATTTTTTTTAAAAGTGAGACGATTGTTAGCCATCCTGAGATCCAGAGGCAATCCATTCCATAGAAGGATAGATTGGATAAAGAAGGAAGAGTGAATGAAATCAGTCCGATGAGAGGGACACTGAAGGAGACGATTATTTGAGGAACGTAGAGGTTTATCATGAGTAGAGCATAGGTACTGAAATTGGGAAGTAAGATAAGCAGGCGAGACTGAAGAATGGAGGATAGAGAATAATGTTGTCAAAGCCCTCAGAGCTCTGCGTTGCCGAATAGGAAAAAACTTTAAAAGTGAACGCTGCTCTGACACATGATCGTATTTACGCATATTGAAGACGAATCGAATGCAGTTATTGAGTAACCGGTCTAATTTATTGAGTTGATCTGCATTCAGGTCGAAGTAACACACATCACCATAGTCGAAAATAGGAAAGATTAAAGACTGCACAAGCATTGCTTTTGTATTGGGTGGGAGAAAATTTTTTAAACGATACAGGTGTCGTAACGTTCCAGTAACACGTTGACTAACGGATGTGACTTGGGTCTGCCAGCTAAGCGTAGTGTCGATATGTAACCCAAGATCTTTTACGCTAGAACTTAGGGGGATGACTGACCCATTGAACTCCAGTGCAGGCAGCGCACTAATGTTAATTTTGCTAATAAGCCTAGAGCTCCCCACAAGGATTGCTTGACACTTCTTTGGATTTACCGCGACACCAAAACTGTGGGACCAATTTTTAATTGTCTCAAGTGTCAATATATATATGTCCGCAGGGCAGCTTGTGGCGAGCTGTTGATGAGTAACGACACCACGGACCCGAGTGCTTCAGAGAGTCGTTCAGGGCCCCCAACTCGGCGTGTCTTCGATGGTCGAGTGGAAACCGAAGGGTACCCGCAGGACTCTCGGCTCTGGCTAGCCTTAATTGGCCGTCCATAGAGGAGCCGTGAGAGCTATATCGACGTAGGAAGATAATGCGTTCCTACATCGATGTGCTCCAGGGGTGGAAGTGTTAAAGGGCATAACGCCGCCATAGTAACTGCGGAGAAAGCGCAGCACACCTCTCTACACCCTTGAGCCGCTCACACCGGTGTTGCCCTCAGTTGTCCTAGGACGACCATTGGAGGGCCCATCTAGTAAGCGGCGAGTCACCGCCGGCCACGGGTAATTAGGTATCACTAATTATGGCCAGTGTCTGTCCCCTTTGAAATAGTCCAGTTTTTGTCCATCAAACCTCATTTACATAGCTCTTGTTTTCTTTCCATTATTTACAATAGTCCTTGCACCTGCCGGGGTCAGTTCGCTGGTCATGTTTCTTCATTTGCAGCAAGTGATCTCAGCAGGTGGCTTACATACCATTATCTTCTCGCAAAGGGCCTCTACATGTTGGACCCATGTCCCCATGCAAGCCTTTCAAAGGTCCGGGTAAAGCCCGTGAATCTCAGCGAGATACATATATAATAATATTAGCCCTGTTAAGAAACTGTCCCACCGTTGGGCACGGGCCTCCTCTCAAATTGAGAGGGCTTAGGCCATAGTCCACCACGCTGGCCCAGTACGGGTTGGCGAACTTCACACACCTTCAAGAAAATGTTAGGCATGCAGGTTTCCTCACGATGTTTTCCTTTACCGTTACAGCAAGTGATAATTAATTTTTAATACGCACTTGCTTTCGAAAAGACAGAGGTGCGTGCCTAGGTTTGAACCCGAGAACTCTGACTTTGCAGTCCAACGGTCTTGCCACTAGGCTATCACTGCTATATTAGTATAGATAACAATTATTAGTAGGTACCTAAACGAACAGCTAGTGTAAAAGGAGCCTTAAAGAAAAACACATTCAACCATAACCTCCCAGAAATTTAAATCAAGCCAATCGAATCCAAAGAAAATCGTAACAAAGCCAAAACCCACCAATTTGTTACATCAAACATTGAAATAGAAATTGTGAAATTTGTGACGAATAAACTCTTTATAGGCCCGTAAGTTGGCATTTCAGACCGATTCGATGAAATTCATTTTCACTTAAGAAAGGGTGTGGACTGTGTGAGAGCGGGCGACAGAATTACTCACAAAAATCGTAATAATAAAATAGTCTTCTTCTTTGCGTTTCGACGGCAAACATGCTATAGTTATATGGAAGCAGGCCAGAATGCGGCCACATTGACAGCATTGTCGGAGGCAGCCATCAAATCCTGCTGCGCGCACGTGTTAGGGGATGCAGAGCACGATATAAGGTGGGACATCGTTTGGGTTACACCGCACAAACACGCTAAATTGGTACCGTCCGTGAATCCCCATCTGACCATGTTTTCCTTGGTGCGGCCGACCTGGGTCCGAAGTCTATTTAAAGATTTCCAGACCGGCGATGGTAATTTATGTCCAGGAGACTCTCAGCAGGCGAAACAAAGGCATTTGGTAGGCATATTTCTTCCTTCCAAAGATTGCACCTCGCTCACACATAAAACAATAAAAGTGAAATAGTGATTTTAAACCACAGTCGCCGCTTTTTTAAACATGCACATTTTGTAAAATAGACACTGACTCACATACACTCACTTTTTTTTTACTAGCCTGTTTGACTGTCCACTCCTGAGCAAAAGCCTCACACAGACACATAATTGCTGCAAAAAATATTTTCCGATGAATTGTATTACTTTATAAGTACAACTACAAGTTTTGAAAGACTTTTATATTAACTTAAGCCATTGTACCACATAAATTTCCTGCAGTTCTGAAGCATTTTATGATAATTTTCTCTCGTGTGTGGCGACAAAATTACGCGGTTATACGACTTCTACGCCAATATTTCCCAAGCGGGGTGGCAGAGGTGTAGTAAGCACACCCACTTTTCGCTGACAATGTTAGGTCCCATGTAATAGGGGGCGAGCCTATTGCCATATACCCGGCACAATCCAGGCTGCGGACTGGGATTTTATTGTTAAAAAATCTACATTTGTCCGACCTAGAATTTGAACTCGTGATCACAAAGCGATTCGCTTTGCCACTAGACCAACGAGGCAGTGTATACGACTTCCAGTGTGTCAATTTACGATTTGAGTGGAATTACTCTTTTTAGAAATTATTATTAATACCATATCTTAGGCCAACAAAAACACAAACATAGGACAGGGGCATTCTAATTAACAAGACATCCTCGATTATATTATTATGTAGTCAAACTATTTTTCTTATATACTGTTCTGAATCATAATATGTATTGCTTAGTATGTTGATGATCGTTACTAGTTCTTTTAATTCTGAATGGAAAATTGCTATTTTTAAATGTTGAACCGATCAAACAAACATTAGTACTTAGGAACAGCTAACCAATTCATTGCGAATTCCAGGTAAGAGAGCTAAGCATGAAAATAATGCCGTTAGCGTGATGCTAGCGAGTTGATATACTGTCCTAGTCACACTACTTGCTAAATAAACATAAACATGATAGCACCATTGCCCGCTAGGGTCACGCTAACGTCGAAGTTTTCGTGCTAAGCCCTCAGGTATGCGGGATTACGCAGATGTTACATACAAGAACGTTAGGTGGAGGCGTGTCGAACCATTGACGACTATTTTCATAATACAATGGATTTTAGAACAAGTCCAACTTATTTTAATATTATATTTCAAAGCCATGGCTATTGACGTGACTATAATACTCACACATTCTGTAGCAATGCACGATAGCATGATTTATTACTGTTATTGTTTTTTTTAAGTAACATAACCTGCATTATTCATTATTCATTCACAGAAATTATTCATGTATAGAGGGTGCGATTACAAATATTAAATTTACATACGCAAACAGCCAGACTAACATTTGTAGATCTCACAAAGATTTGTCCCGTGTGGACGTCAACCACAACTACTCGATTCAGAGATAGAAATAACCCTTACTCTAATCACTAGATCAACCTGTCGTAGAACTAGACCAAACTGTCATTGATTATTTTATTTATTTATTTATACTTTATGCACATATGTACATAGGCGGCCTGAATATCTGCGGAATTTTCTGCCTGCCTAACTTAGGCAGGTGTGAGACAATTGTGGAAAGTTAAAAAAATATACAAATTTAAGGAAAAAAAAATTCAAGAGTAAATATAAATAACAACTAATTAACTATTTATAACACTTGGTAAATAGAAATTATATACAACGATATTATACATCAAACATGTTTATATATACCACAAATACATAGATTCATATATAATTACACAATATATACATAAACTAAAAGTGTGCGACATTACGAAGTGGAACAACTAACATTGAGGGGGATCCAACATTTTATGCAAGTAATCCTGCAGACTTTTTTTAAAAATGGGAGCAATGGTTGCCGTTCTGAGTTTCAGAGGCAAAGAATTCCAAAGAAGGATGGACTTGACAAAGAAGGAACAGTGAATGAAATCATTAGTATAAGAGGGGCACTGAAGAAGACGATTATGAAAAGAGCGAAGATATTTATCGTGATTAGAGCATAAATATTGAAATTGAGAAGTAAGATAAGCGGGCGAGACTGGAGATAAAAAATAAAAATATGTATATTTTAGCTTAAAAATTATTTTAATATCCGACATATACATGTATATGTTTAAATAGAATATAGCGCACTGAATCGGTTAAGGTTTTACCACATAGCCAACGAGGGACGACGGGAGCGCGATGGTGGCGCGGCTAGGGGAGTTGTAATGTACTAAAATGTACGGAAGACACTACGCAGTGCATCATCGCTCGACGAGAGCGCAAACGTCACGACCCGCCGCGGTCTCGCTAGACGTAATTACAAACGAAGCATAAGGAGAGCGAGACGTTGATACGCGTGCGAGCTGGTCGCTAGTGGTCGCGCGACGTCACTCCCGCAGTTTATCGTGTGCGCCGTGCTACCGACCAATCGTAGCCAAGCGCTTCCGTCGCACTCCCGCCGCACCCCATCGGCTATTTGACCAAACCTTAAATGCTTGAATAGAATCTGACGCACTATCTGTTAATCGCTATTCGCGCTCACACGCACCGCTCAAGCATTCAACGTGCCTCCGAGATAATAAAATTTAAAAGGGCAAACTTCGTCGGCACGGGATGGAATGAAAAGTGATTTGCCTAATCCACTTCTCAATTTTCCAACCCACTGAGCGCCGGATTTACAGGCACTAGCTGGCTTCCTTGTTGCATGTGCGGTTGAAAAATATAATTATTTTATTATCGTTATAACAACATCTTTTGTTTAGTAAAATTTATACGCCATAAAAATTTGTTTTTGATTGAAAGCATTGAGTTATTTTGTACTAAAGAAACCACGTCAAGTATTTTTTTGTAGGAAAAGTTAGAGTGCATACACTCT
The DNA here is from genome assembly GCA_905147815.2 of Phalera bucephala. Classification (NCBI taxonomy): domain Eukaryota; kingdom Metazoa; phylum Arthropoda; class Insecta; order Lepidoptera; family Notodontidae; genus Phalera; species Phalera bucephala. Next base: position 53,725,362 of record LR990609.1, read on the forward strand.
AGTTCCCTTTGTCTCAAGTCCTTTCCGTAACGTGACATCTTCGAGTGCTAAGTTTTATTTCAAAAATATACCTTTATGTGCACTGAGTGTTGTTTAAACAGCTCCAGAAACTTAAGATCTAATATTTGCCCGCGACTTCGTCTGCGTTGACTTTAGACAGGACTTTATTTTTTTTTCCGGAATTTAAAGTATCTATATAATAAACTGACTGTATACCAAATTTTATCTTCTTCTTTTTCTTCAGCCGAAAGACGTCCACTGCAGGACAAGGGCCTCCCCTAAAGACCGCCAAAATGACCAGCTTTGTGCTGTACGCATCCAACTTCTACCCGCAACCTTCGCCAGGTCACCGGTCCATCTTGTAGGGGGCCTACCCACTCCACGTCTTCCGGTACGTGGTCGCCATTCGAGATCCTTTCTGCCCCAACGGCCGTCAGTTCAACGAGCGATGTACCCCGCCCACTGCCACTTAAGTTTAGCAATTCTGAGTGTTATGTCAGTGATTTCGTCCCCCTGCGGATCTCCTCGTTTCTGATTCGATCCCGCAGGGTTACTCTAAGAATAGCTCTCTCCATCGCCCTTTGGGTGACCTTGAGCCTTATTATCAGGCCCATCGTAAGCGACCATATCTCAGTGCCGTAAGTCATCACTGGCAACACAAATTTTAACTAAATCCTTTAAATTAGTATTGCGTGATTGAGTTACAAACATTAAAACATACAAACATACACATTTATAATATTAGTAGTATGTTCACTGTGTATTATTTAAGCTACACCAGAAACAAAATTTTACTATCTATAAAGAAACACAAACATCCCCCGATCCCCGCTAACCCCGCGATTATCAATTAGTGAGGCATTTTTTGTTTCACATAGCTTCTCTAGTAGTCTTGCCAGCCTGGAATCTTGATCCATTAAGCAGCTCCTCTTCTCCATCTAAGCGTGTTCCCGTTGGATCCTTAGCTGCTGCTTCGAAGCCCGGCGTCAGCTTTCTTGTTTTTTCTTTACCACTTCGCGCGGTCTTCGGCATCCTTTGTGGTGAGGCCATTGACACGCATGTCATCCCTGACAATGTCAACCCAGCATTGCTTGGGTCTACCCGTTCCTCCGGGACCCAGCGAAGGCAGCATGGCCAGGCCCTTGTTGCCCACGTAATTTGCTTGTACATTTTTCTTCAAAATCTGTATATTTAGTTCAAAATGTCGTAAAAAAGGATAGTTTCCTAAGACCATATAATATACAATTAACGTAAAAAGCCGGTCTTGGCTATATTTATTCAATTTATTTAATTATAATGCTGTTTTTTTTATTTATCAATCAAAAGTGCTAACAGCAAATTGAAAGTTAAAAAAAAGCTTTCCTTTTACTTTTTATATTTAGTCAGGTTATTATTATTTACTTGACCGATTACTTTAATTTGCCGATTAATAAATCGGCCTTAAAATCCAGAATCCGACTTTTGCCCACATTTTGTATTTATGTCGAACGAAAATTGGTGAGGATCGTAACACCGATTTTCATCCGATCCCGACAGCTGCCTGTACCAGCACTCGTCTGCAAATACGTTAACTGACACATATCATTCTCTTATTCGCCATAACTAAACGCGGCACGTTACGATGACCTCGTGATTATTTCTTTTTTTTTTATGAAAAACGTAAAACTTCCCATTTATTTTTAAAGGCACCTTGCCTTTACTCAATCTACAGATTCGTATTATTTGTCGTTAAGGAGTTCCATGGTGTATCTTCAAAGTTCAAGGTCTGATACCAATGAAATTAAAATGGAACCACCTTGAAGCTACACTGAACCCAACGTAAAAAGAATTATCAAAATAGATCCAGAATTGACGGAAACATCGGTAAACATACATAAAAAAGAAAGCATACATACAGACGAACATAGAACCTCCTCCTTATTGTCAGTTAAAAAAAATATAATCGCTTACTACACACAAAATAACATTATACAATCATTTCACAAAGATATAGTGACGCGCTGCGTTTGGTCATAGCGAGTAAGAACCCTGATTTCTTAAAGGTATATTCCGATATTGTTTACCGCTGAGGGCAGCGAAATATTAAGCGGTATTTCACAATGTATCCTACTAATATTATAAATGTGAAAGTTTGTATGTTTGGATGTTTGTTACTCAATCACGCAAAAACGGCAGAACGGATTAGGATGAAAGGATATTGTTCTACGTCCATACATGATTTGCCCTAGAACCAACAGCAATGAAAAAATACTTGTATGATTTCAAATCACCCATAAATTCTCCTAAGCCATTTATTATTAAACAGACAAGCGGGGGAAATGCAATATTGCAAAAATGGTATTAGATTTTGAGCTAATAATGTAGTAGTCATTAATACATATGACGTTATATTGTGTGTTGACATTCAGTAAAGATGTCGGCGACTTTTATATAAGTATTCACAATACCTTGAAATATTTGTTTTAGATTGCAAATTGTCCCTTAAATACGGATATTTTTCATTATTTTAATATAACAAATAAATAATTATGACATGGGTCAAATGTTTGTTGGTTCTGGGGCAATTTTTGACGATGTCCTTTGGCACACAGATAGTTGATTACCTGAATTAAACTATGAGATACTTTTTGTCCCGGAAAAAATGTAAGGTTCCTGTCTAAAGGCAACGCAGACAAAGTCGCTGGCAGGAACTAGTTTATAATAAGAACTTTCGCGCTTACCAACTTACCAAACGGTTTGGTAGGCTATGCTTGATTTGCGAAAAAGAAACACAAAACTTCCACACTTTTTATACATGATTGAGTTAAAAATCTCATTAGCACAAAATCCTTTTTATGCACCCTTTACGTATCTGCCTTTTAGCTAATGTTAAAAAACACTCAACTTTTGGCGCGTTATTACGCAAGCTTTAAAGTTATTTCGGCTGAAACGTACGTAATCTGGACTGATCTGGGATTCGCTATAACAAATCAAATACGTAACGCGGCATGTTACGATAACTTTGTGAAATGACCGTTTAATAGAACTCTGATGGCTTATAGCTTAGTGCAATTGTGAAATAGGGGAAAAGTACAATGATTGGCACTTTAAGGAAACTTTCAAGTTTGAGCTTGAATAGCTTTTAAATGCGTTTAGTGATCGACTAACGAAATATGGCGTTAGAATCTGCAAAGATTTAATTTTTTTTATTAATACTTATTTATCCTTTCTATACCAAATTACACAAAATAAGAAAAACTCCCAAACGCACAACGATTAACACAAAAAAGTATTATGATTGGCAGTGCCAGTCACTACACATAAGTGGTGCCAATAAATATATATCATTGAGTAATAGTGATGGGAAATTAATGAATAAGACAAAATTTTAGGCAAAAACAAATTTATATTCTATAACAGTGTTCCCGAACAGAAGTAAATCCTACAAAAATAACATGTAATGTCTAATATTCCGAATTTATCACGATATAGCATATTGAAATTTATAATAGCTATGAATGCCCTGAATATGTCTCCGTCGAAGAACCGTTTTTTTTTGTTATTAACAGTTTACTGCTGTTACAAAAATTGTGCTTAGAGGTACCCCCGCTAAATTAGAAATACTATTAATAATGTGGTTTTCACCAGTTATACAATATTTTTTTAATTATTCTTTACATTATCATAATTTTGTTTTCCTTTTATGTATCATTTTAGATACGTTAGCAGTTGCTAACATATCTAATATACTCATTTATTTAATGTAACTATGTTTTATTTTGGTAAATTTGAACTCAGAGTCTCAAAACACAAGCCATGCTTAGTTTGAGGCTCAAAGAAATTGTGTACTATTGTTGTTACAAACTTGTGAATAAATGCTTTTTATTTTTTATTTTATTTTTATCATTCATAAATAATAACCATCGACACCGGCGATAATAATGGGCATGTTGCCCATTATTATATATGTCAAATAAGTAACTACTTTTTAATTTCTATCTATCTATCTATATTATGTTTGTTTTTTTTTTGCTTAACAGTATGTTTTAAACACATATGATAATGTAAAGAATTGCACTCCTATATTAACCTATAAAACAAACACACATCTATATAAACCCACATCTCACACACGTAATACAATACACACATCTCACACACGTAACATAACATACACACATCACACACCACCACACATAAAAAACTCAGACAAGTAAAAAAAAAGGATTCCTTATCGTAACTTTATTTAGTGTTATGTAACCTGTGAAGGAACACTGACTCCCAAAACACAGGTTGTTACCTAGTTTGGAAGGCAGAGGTTACCAAAATGTATGCCATTAATTACCAGTCTGTATTTAGCCACTAGGAATCTTTGTATTGTGATCCCTTATTACTGGTACTGAATGAATTATTATTATTATTATTATATCATCACGCCAGCTCCCTCGCGGGGCAGGCAGAGAGTACAGAGTTCCAACAGCTTCTTTCCTTACATACCTCTCTGGCTTCCTCCACTCTCATAGTTCGTCTCATACACACTCGCCGGTTACGGAGACTCTTGACTTGCCCTTCAGCTAAGACACGGTCTACTTGGTCATGGTAAGATAGTCTAGGTCTTTCCCGGTACCTACATCCTTCCACTTTCGCATTGTATATCTGTTTTGTCATTCTTTCTTCTGGCATTCTTTCTATATGCCCGAACCAACGGAGCATTTCCCTTTCTCATCACCCTTTCTCATATTTACACCGATACTATCTTTCATACCTACTCGCTTTCTTACTACGCTGTTGCGAATACGGTCGGTCAGCGTGACTCCGCACATCTTCCGCAGAGATCGCATTTCGACCGCATTTATCCTGCTTTTGTTCTCCTTCTTACATACCCAACTCTCACGGCCATATAACAGCGTTGGAACAAGCACTCCGTTATGCATAGCCAGCTGCGCCTTTTGGCTTAAGTGCCGGCTCCCAAGTAGCCTTCCCATCGCACCATTCACTCTATTACCTGCATTGACTCTTCTCTCTATATCAGCGGTGTATTTCCCATCCTTACTGAAGGCGCATCCAAGATATACAAACTCATTCACTTGCTCCAGCACATCGTTACCAACCACAATCCTTGCATTCGTTCTGGTTTCTTCCCGTTCAAAAACCATAATTTTGGTTTTCTTCACATTTAAATGTAAGCCATTGTTCATGCAGTCGTCTCTCATAACTGTGACTAGTGTTTGCAGATCAGTGGCTGTTGGCACTATCAAAACCGCGTCATCTGCATACAATAGGTGGTTTATCACTAGATCACCCATTCTTACCCCTTCAGTCATCGCATTCAGTCTTTGAAGACTTTTATCTAGATACACTATAAATAGTCTAGCGGACAACACGCAACCCTGCTTGACGCCGATTTTAACGTCAAACCAAGGTGACATGTTACCACCCACCCGTACGCATGCCTTGCTGTCCACGTAGGTGGACTAGACGGCTCGCAACAGGGTGCCGTTTATACCATATTCTGGCAAAATGTCCCAAAGTCTCTTTCGCACGACTCTATCAAACGCCTTCTCCAGCTCCACAAATCCGCAGAAAACCTTCCGGCCTACTACCAGATGCTTTTCTACGATGTTGCGGAGGGTGAAAACTTGATCCGAACATCCTCTTCCAGACCTGAAACCTCCCTGTGCCTCTCACAAAACACTCCATCGGACTTCTCGCGCATTCTCCGTTCAATAATTTTACCATACACCTTAGCTGCCAAGCTGATCAAACTGATTGCCCTGTAATTGGCGCAGTCATATTGTGAGCCCTTGCCTTTATACAAAGGTACTATGACTGCGCGGCGCCAATCTGTAGGGACTCTACCGGTCTTCCAGCAAAGATTTGCGAGGACCCAAAAAGCGTCCCGGACGCAAGTTTCACCATATTTAATCATCTCGGCAGATATCATGTCTTTTCCCGCAGCTTTACCATTTTTCATACTTCGTATCGCCCATTCAACTTCTTCCATAGTGATGTCCTCTGTGGATTCTGGTGCCGCAAACTCGCCTCTGGGCTCGTCTGTGGCACCAGCTTCCGGGGCATTCTCATACATTTCTCTAAAGTATTCACTCCACCGGCTTAGCACAGCTTGTGTGTCTGCAAGAATGTCACCATCCTTAGATTTTATCTTTTCCATTCTGGAGCCTGACGAATCACCTCGAGCCTTTCTCACTTTGCTCCAAAAGAGTTTGGTGTTGTTCTCGAAGTTCTTCGCCAGCCTCTCCTCCTCAATCATACTGGTTCTTTCACGCTTTTCTTTCACTAAAGTTTTAGTGGCATTCTTGCATTGCCGGTATATTTCTTTCCTCATCTCTGTCATACTGGCATTCAGGTTCAAAGAAGATTCATAGTCCTGCCACGCTTTCTTCTTACTTTCTACGGAGCTTTTTAACTCTGTGTCCCACCACGCATCCCCTTTTGCTGTGCTATGCTTCTTTGAGCAGCCACATACTTCTTTCGCTGATTCTACCAAACTCTCTTTCAGACAATTCCAGCATTCATCTGTTTGAGTCCGAAGAACCAACTATCAAAAGCATGTCCCGGACTCTGTCTTTATACGTTCTCCTCACCCTCTCATCTTGCAACCTTGATTCTTTCAAGGCCTCCGAAGGGGATACGCTCTCGCCAGTGCCTCCACTTCCTGACCAAACCACTAAACCGTGCAATTACGAGATAGTGGTCCGATTCAAGAGTGGGGCCTCTATACGCACGGGTATCTTGAAGTTTACTTCGGAGACGGTTATCTACCAGGATCAAATCTATCATGCTTTTCTGTTCATTTCTTCTCCACGTATACATATGAATATCCTTGTGTTGGAATATTGTATTAGACACAAGGAGACCTCTTTCCAAACACACATCTACAATAAGCTTACCTGCATCATTCACTCTCTTATCACCATAAGGACCCAGAGCAGCGTCGCAAGTTTGCCGCCTGGTTCCCACCCATCCGTTTAGGTTGCCACACAAAATCACCTTTTCATTCGCATCAGCCAGATCCAGAACTTCCCTGACATTATCCCAAAAGTTCTCAAGGCCCGGGGGTGTCAACGAGCTTACAGAAGCGTAGGCTCCAACCAAAAACACTCTTGTGACACCCAGTTTCAAGCGGACCCAGAGAAGTCTCGCATCATGCAGGCCATAATCTCTCACTCCAGAGGCCAGGCGACGGGACAACAAGATACCCACCCCCATACTGGCACGATCGCTCTGTGGCACTCCAGACCACAGAGCCATCATGCCGTCAGGGAGATCACAGGCTTCACTGCCCCTTCGCTTAGTCTCTGTTACACACAGAGCATCCAGGCGTCTCTCTTTCATTACATCTATCACCTCATGCATCTTATCTTCCATACCACCTCTTACATTCCAGGTGCCTATTCGGCACTCTGCACCCCAGGACTCGCCAGTTCGAGCCTGGCGTGATGGGTGGCGGCCCCCATCGCCGCTTCTGCCTATGTTCGTACCGACGGGGGCGGGCCGGTACGCGTCGCCTCGGGGGGACGCCCTAGCCCGCACTGCGGTACTTGCTCGGTCCAAGATTGCAGCCGTAGCGGCTGGCAGGGGTCGCGACGAGCACGCTCTTGGACAAACCCCCAGATTTTTTAATTTCATTCAATAAAACATTATTACCCTTTTAATTTCGCCGAATTTGGTTAGACATCTGGACATCACTAGTATGTCAAGTCGAATACGATACAGTGATTGGCACATCACTGAGTATAATGATTGGCAGTGCCATCAGGTCAATCGATTATCTATCTATATTTATCATCACGCGAGATCCCTAGAGCTCCAACATGTTCTTTCCTTACAAACCTCTCTGGCTTCCTTCACTCTCATAGTTCGTCTTAAACGCGCTCGCTGGACGAGCGAGCGTAACCATGCAGACTCTTAAATTGTCCCTCCGATAAGAAACAGTTTATTTTAACGGTTTTATCGGGTAATATAGTCTAGGTCTTCCCCGGTACCCACATACTTCCACTTTCGCATTGTATGCATATTTATTTCTTACAAGAAGAAAAAAATCGTCGGACGATTTGGCGCAGTGGCTAAGAGCTTAAGCCGCTCCACCCACTGGGTCGAATAGCCGCGGGTTCGATGCCCGCACGCGACAAATCTTTGTGTGACCCACGATTATTTGATTCGGTCTAGGTATTCGCGTATGTGAATTTTCATGTTTGTGAACGCATCTACGACATAGGAATTAATCCTAGTGTAGGTCTACGTTTTTATAAGAAAATAAATCTTTCTTCTTTATAGAGGATCATTCCACGAAATTATCGTAACGCACCGTGTCGGGATTTAGCGAAGAAGGCACCTGGCAAGCTATTTGGGTTAAAAAACCTGTAATTATAGTTGTTTCAGTCAGAACATCAATTCGGCCTAACGCAGTCAGTAGCTGGATTTTAATTAGGTCGATTTAGTTTACTTAATAATAATTAGTGTTTTAATTAGTTTCTGTTTAATTTTAAATATTCTCTATAGGTTAATTTTAAGATTGCTTTATTCGTCGAGTGGGGCTTCATGCGGCTTATGATTTTGAAGTCTTTGTATCGAATCCTATATCTGATAAAGTATTTTACAAAACAAGTACCAATTTGAAAGTCACCTTAAGGTTTCCAACTTGGTTTAATGACCACCACACTAAGTCGTAGCCGGGAACAACGGCTTAGCGTGCCTTCCGAAGCACGGAGACGCTCGAATATGAAAATGCCATACACGGTCACCCACTTCAGGCCGACCGAGTCGAACGCTGCTTAACCTTGGTAATCGGTAAGAACACCACGGTCGCACAGCGCTACGAGCGCCTGATGACCGACGATGATGGAGCATTATTACAATTACACTAAGTTACATTATTTCTATTATAGCAACAAATTCGTTACACTACCTAACTAGCTAGCTAAGTCCCTACCTAAAACCGACTTGAATATGAGTGTACATAGTACGCCTCTTGGTAGTTCTTCCCGTGGGAGCTTTTTATGTTCTTTGTGAATACCACCTTCATAAGTTACAGGACTTAAAACAAAAAATTAAAGACCGCAAATCGCAAACCGCCGTTACCGGAAAGTTTTCCTTCAAAGATAATTCCATCGGCCCTATTGTCGGCGGGATCTTTATATTAATTATAGAAATAAAAATGATTAATGACAGAAATCTGGAAACAATGCGCGGAGACTGCGCAGACGACCGACATATGACGGTCGACTATTTTGTTGGTAAGTCTTAACAATATGGACTATAGAGTTCATCAATTCAGATAAAGATTTCTTTTTTAAATAAAGTACCACACATGGAATTATTTCCTGTCTCATGGGTGCGTTTACAAACATGAAACTTGTATACATACACAAACACCCAGACCGGAACAAATATTTGTGAGCCACACAAAGATTTGTCCCGTGCAGGAATCAAACTCGCGACTACTCGATCTAGTGGACTAAATCGTCCGTCAAAGGTAGGTATAACTATGTTAAGTATCTTCTTGATTTCCGACTGGAACATAGTTGCACGCTCGCGTTCTTTTCCGGTGGAGCTGTAAAGACCCCTCGGCCAACAGTAGATCATTCACACACTCAAAAATCTTCTTGATCATAGCTCAGAAAGAGAGTTAACAGGCTCACAGATAAGTGCACTAATAAATATCGCCAAAGTAATTTGACTGATTAGTATTTCTTGAGTATTACTTTGCTGAGTCCGCGACGACAACTGTTAATGAGAATAATTTACTAAAACGTATTAAGTAAATAAATAAGTATGTAGTATATGTTTGTTTCGACACATTTAGTAAAGTGGTTACCTTTTTACAAGCTTTTATATAACTTGGAATGTTCGTATGTCTGTCCTACCGGTTCATATCTTTTGATCCATTTTTCAAGGACTTGCATTTTTGGGTATCTGATCGAGCTAAACTTTGGCACACGTGTGTAAATTCTTTGACAATTCAATTATATTGTTTGATGATGGAGTCGGAAGGTGACTATAGGAAAATGTGAAATATGCAGCGTCACCCCATCGTTATTGTACTTGTTGAATTGCTATTGAAAAGTACTATACAACCAGATAGTGTTCAGGGTGTGATGATTAAACCAAAAAGTGACCAATGGAACCACCCAACTACTCAATATAACCCCGCAGTTTTTTTGGTTCGTTGGATTTGTCTTAACGAGTACTTTGACCGGGAGACACGGATGTCCAGTCCATCCATTAGCCAACAAATTTTCGTCGCTTTTTGTTATAAAAGCTTTCATTTTAAAAATGTAAGCCAGAGGGGTATAGGTAAATAGGAAAGAACCTGTTGGAACTTTGTACTCTCTGCCTACCCCGCAAGCGATCTGGCGTGATGATATAGATAGATTTTAAAAAGGTATTTTTAAATAATGATTTTTTACCTGAGGTGTCTTAGCACGACTACCGATTAAAACCTAGCAGGAAGCTGCAGCGACAACGGAAAGGACTCCCATCGGAAGGATCTTCGTAAAAACACGCCCATGCTCCTCTATGCCGTGCTTCGAAGAGCTCATCTTCGGGGACGAAGAATAGACTCTCTTCCCACTTTCACTGTCAGAGTACGAGATGAATTGGTGTTACTTTATTTCTATATATTAGAAAATTGCAAACAATATTTTATAAAAATTCATTTTCCATTCGTGTTTGGGACTAATCGCGCACTCATCTAATTTACGCTTGCAAAAAAGTCTACGGCCTGCGTCGGACCTTAGGGCGGTGTATTTATCGGACACCCTCCAGATATTTGTCATCCAGACAAATTATTGCCCAATGTTTGTTTCTCTGATTTTTAATATTTCCTCCCGTTTATCTTTATTGTGAAGTTATTATTTGTATCTGTTACAAAATAGATTTCGGAGTCGTTTGTATACTGAGACACTTTATAATGCACTCTAATAACTATTTACTACAGCTATTTTTTGAAAACCTACTTAAGTTTAAAGCTAATAAGTGAAGAAGCCTGTAAATTTTAAGGTATTTTTACTCTAAAGAAAATTTAAGATTACTGAAAAGACTTGGAGAGGGAACTACATATTTTTTCAAAAAGCTTTTCTTCGGAAAGCAAGTTAAGTTTCATTACATTAGATGATTATATTTTAATCCTAATGCTTATCATAAATATAGTATTTTTCATGAAGGTGGAACATTATACTTTATTCAAGGCAATAAGAGGCACGATCTGTTTCTGTACTTATTGTATTAGGCCTTAATACTATTGAATTAAATATTAATTTCATAGGCACTTAGAACTGTCACTACCCATCTTATGTGAAAAATATTATAATAGTGATTCCAGAATCACTACACCATTTCAGATTAAAAAAGCACTGTTACGCCTGTGTTTCCGAAGCGGGAGTAGGAGAGGTGTACTTAGTACACCCACTTTTCGCCGACGATGGTCACATGTAATAGGGTGCGAGCTTATTGCTTATATACCGGGCACATTTCCAGACTGGGACCCATACTGGGATTATTTCGTTAGAAAAACTACATTTGGCCGACCTAGGATTTCGTGATCACAAAGCCTTGCGCTTTGCCACTAGTAGTCTAGTGGCAAAGCGCAAGGCAGTTCAGACTTTTTTTTTTTTTTTTTTTTTAGTAGCAGTTATAGCCTAGTGGTTAGACCGTTGGACTGCAAAGTCCAACGGTCTAACCTTCTAACACGCACCTCTGTCTTTTCGAAAGCATGTGCGTATTAAAAAATAACTACCACTTGCTTTAATGGTGAAGGTAAACATCATAAGGAAACCTGCATGCCTAAGAGTTTCTCGAAAGTGTGTGAAGTTCGCCAACTCACACTGGGCCAGGAGGAGATTGCGGAGGAGGCCCGTGCCCAGCGGTGGGACAGTTTCTTAACAGGGCTAATATTATATTTAAGTATCCCATTGCGATTATGTTATAAGACGTATTATTTCTAAACCTTCTTCTTTCTATACTCCGGGGCTTACGAAGTTCATTTTGATACATTTTCGGTGTCGAACAAAAACAGCAGCAAACTTTACTAAACTATTTCTTTGTTTTGCACTAAATTTAATTCTTTTTTCGATGACGTAATATTCCAACAAACGTTTGAACTCCCTCCTAATACCTTAAACGTCCAACATTTACCGTCACGTGAGGGTAGAAGGAAGTCGATACACTCGAAAAGGTCAAAATAAATTGTTCAAGTCGGTCGTTACATGTTTTTCAGGTGAAGCAAATCTATAATTCAAGGATGGGGAGTTGCCAGCCTGAGGATTACTTCCTTTTATTTTCTGGTGTTAATATTTTTTGCAAGTTTTTTTATAGAGCCTTCAGTTTTCCGGCGAAGGTGCTAAGTTGAAGAGTGTTATATTTAAGTTGAAATGACATAATTATTTCACCATTATACTTTGCACTTGTTACAAGTTGGGATCAAAATTACTTGGTGAAATTTGAGTGCACTATGTACGCTTTTTCGTAACTCGTCTACTGGTTTTATTTAACAGTTTATCATAAAACATTTAAACCGCAGCGTCTACCAGAATCCGTTTGAGTGCGAACATGGCTTAAGACGATCACTTCTCTCCTTGGCAATTAGACAAGAGATATTTCTGAGGAAATTTATCCGAATATATTATGAAGCTATATCCGTCACGGAGTAGGCAGAAGAAACAGTATTCCAAGAAGTACTTTCTCTACAAATATTTCTCGCTAACTTTTTTTTTATTCCAAAAAAAACGCAGCCCAACACTAAGAGTTATTCCTGTGTAGTGGCTGCGTTTACAAACATGAAATTCTAATACACAAACCCCTATACTAAAACAAATATTTTTAGGACACACAAACATTTGTCCCATGCAGGGATTGGCCTTGCGACTACTTGATCTAGTAGGCGGAGCGGCTCAAGCCTTAACCAATGCACCGAGCCGTTCGCCTTTACTCTTATCTTTTTCTTTGTCGGTTCGTGATCACGTCTCTCGCTCGTGGTCTCTGATGACGTCTGTCCATCTGGTTGGCGATATTCCTCTACTACTCTTCTAATCTTTCCTTCCTTGTGGCCAACTACTATTAGCTTTTCCAAGTTTAAAAGTATTGAAAGAGTCTCTGCATGCAGACTGTAGAAAGCTGAGTCTTGATCTTTACTTCCGACAGAACAGATGCATTTGTTCGGCATGCAGTCCATGGTATGCTCTTATACTCATCTCATATACCCTTAGCGATTCTTCGCCTATCCATCAGAAAGGACATGACCATTCTGTTCATTGTAATAAAGAGTCTACCATTGTCTCTCCATGTACTACATCCTTCCACTTTTGCATAATTGAGCATTCTTTTTCTTCGTCTTAAGAACATTTCTCGACGCTAAAGTAAAAATGTTTATTCTAATGTCTAGTAAAAACTGTCTTTCAAGGAATTTGCGGCGTTCCCTCAACGACATCGCCATAATCTAGTTATAATACCGTTGAAACATAAAAGGTACAGAGTTCAAAGGACTGCGGGCCTTTCTCTATGTTTATACCTTTATAAAAGATACTATAAAAAGAGATTTTCTCAAACATCAAAATCAAAGATTTTCTTTTTATATGTAGCCCAAAAAACTACTTAATATAACACAAATAAATATTTCTTCTTCGTTCTCTTTAAAAGGATCAATGTACAGTAGATGTCTGTACAAAATGTAGTGTCTGTGGTGTTGACCTTTGAGGAATCCCTTCCTCTGGAGCCAATCTCGGGTGTTGCTATTTAGGTCGTGCTGACCATTAAAATGCATTTCTTTGAACCTGATCCAATATGTCTACTTTCAACTCCGTAGAATATGAGTAAGTGGTTCCAATTCAGCTCGAAAGATTGGACCTGACCAAACAAACATTGTAAGTTAAAGAAAGCTTATAACATTACTTATATTACTTACAGCCCCAAAACCTTACAACTTAGCTTAACGACTAGCACAAGATGTGGGTACCAGGATTAATGACTAAATTAACGTGCCTTCCCAAGCGTATATACGTTTCAATATGGAAATGCCACGAACGGATCATTTTTTTTTCGAGAGGAAATGCTTACAGAGATGCGGAGATAATGTGGGGCTCTCACCCACTAAAACCCCTGGCGTAGTCACCTGCCCAAGTGCCCTGCCGCAAGGATTATCGAAGGGATTTCATCTACGGTGCGGGTGGGCCTAGCCCGCTCTGCACAGACTGCTCAGACCAACGAAAGCCGCAGTACCTCAACTTTATAAGCGCTTCACGTATTTTTTAATATTTAATATTATTTATACTTAACAATGGCTTACATTTGAATATACAGAAAACCAAAATTATGGTTTTTAAACAGGAAGAAACCAGAACGAATGCAAGGATTAAGGTTGGTAACGATGTGCTGTAGCAAGCGAATAAGTTTGTATGTCTTGCGTCTGCGCCTTTAGTAAAGATGGGAAATACACCGCTGATATAGAGAGAATAAAGAATGCAGAGAATAGAGTGAATGGTGCAATGGGAAAGCTACTTGGGAGCCGGCGCTTAAGCCAAAAGGCGCAGCTGGCCATGCATAACGGAGTGCTTATCCCAACGCTGTTATATTTTATTTATTTTTATTTTATTATATTTAGGAACAGCAAACAGTTATACACTAGGTTTTACTATATTCCATAATACTATATAACAAAATAATATATTAAATAAGTGTGTAACCCACTAACTACGCTATCCACAGATTACTAATTAATACAGTAGCTTGTTGCTTAAAATTAAGAGATTAATAAAAGGTCATGTATTTATGTTACAATCATATTACTATTATGCTAACATTGTATAAACGCGGTCTATATGTTACCACATAAGAGAATTGCGATAGAATCTAAAACTTGTTTTTTAAATGCTAAGGAACTCAAACCAAATATGTCGATATCTTCACAATAAGTGTTATAATGTTGTACCAGCTGCCGGAGCGGAGATCGCAAGCCAGCGTTAGTGTGACAAGTCACCGCATCGAATAAACTATACTTGCGAGCTCCGTGTCGGTTTACAGTTCTAGGGACCACATATATCAGTTCCTTGATAAGCGCCATACAGTCTACCATGTTGTGACATAAGCTATATAAGAATGTTGCTCCAAGTAACATACATCGACTTTTTAAAGGAATAAGGCTGTACCTTTTAAGTAAATCATCATAAGATGGATACCTATGAAAAAACCTATAATGTATAACACGCAAAAACTTACGCTGGACACTTTCAATTGACGCTATATATTTTATATGGCAGTGAGAATTGGGTATGTAAGGAGGAGAATGAAAGGAGGATAAATGTGGTCGAAAAGCGAGCTCTGTGGAAGATGTGCGGAGTAAAGCTGACCGACCGTATTCGCAACACCGTAGTAAGAAAGCGTGAAGGCATGGAGGATAGTATTGGTGTAAAGATTAGAAAGGGTATGCTCCGTTGTTGAAAGCATATAGAAAGAATGTCGAAAGAAAGAATGACAAAATGGAAGGATGTAGGTACCGGGGAAAACCTAGACTATCTTACCATGACCAAATAGACCGTGTCTTATCTGAAGGGCGTCTCCGTAAACGGCGAGCGTGTATGAGACGAACTATGAGAGTGGAGGAAGCCAGAGAGGTATGTAAGGAAAGAACCTGTTGGAGCTCTGTACTCTCTGCCTACCCCGCAAGGGAACTGGCGTGATAATATAGATAGATAGACTTATAATTAACTACTATTATACTATTATAATACGCTACAGGCTTGCCTAGTGTGGAAACCATGAACAGATTTTCAATTGTAATTCCTTCAATGTGCAAATAATATTATTATTTTGTGATTTCATTAGGTTAGAAAATTACTTTTATGTGCAATACATCTATTTTTATTTATAAATTTATGTATTATCAAAGTTTTCAAACCCCAAGTACAATTAAGCTACCCAAAATACGTTATCTCAACAAAAACCGGTAACGATTACAGATTACTGCCCTGGAAATTTTAATTGGGAAAAAATGGTAGGTAGTCCATAAAAACTGGAAGAATTATGGGTCGTTAAAATGGTAATGGAATCAAAGATATCATTTATTAGCACATCCCGTTTGAAGCAGAGTTTAGCGGAGTTATTGCTTATAATTAACGAATTCAAGAAATAAAATAAAACCGCACTTCTCTTGAGCATTGGTTCAGTAAAACACTTGAAACATGAGGAACTTCAAATAAGAAATAATAATAATAATTTTTTTTTGTATTCTCGGGCTTTACCCGGACCTTTGAAAGGCTTGCATGGGGGCCAACACGTAGAGGCCCTTTGCGAGAAGTTAATGTTATGTAAGCCACCTGCTGAGATCACTTGCTGAAAATGAAGAAACATAACCAACGACCTGACCACGACAGGTGCAAGGACTATTGTAAATTATAGATAGAAAACAAGGCCTACGTAAATGAAGTTTGATTGACAAAAACTGGACTATTTCAAAGGGGACGGACACCGGCCATAATTAATGATACCTAATTACCCGTGACCGGCGGTGACACGCCGCTTACTAGATGGGCCCTCAAACGGTTGTCCTAGGACAACTGAGGGCAACACCGGTGTGAGCGGCTCAGGGGTGTAGAGAGGTGTGCTGCGCTTTCTCCGAAGTTACTCGCGGCGTTATGCCCTTTAACACTTCCACACCTGAAGTACATCGACGTAGGAACGCTTTATCTTCCTACGTCGATATAGCTCTCACGGCTCCTCCCTGGACGGCCAATTAAGGCTAGCCAGAGCCGAAAATCCTGCGGGCACCCTTCGGTTTCCACTCGACCGACGAAGACACGCTGAGTTGGGGGCTCTGACTGACTCTCTGAAGCACTCGGGTCCGTGGTGTCGTTACTCCCAACAGCTCGCCACAAGCTGCCCTGCGGGCTTATTATTATTATTATTACGAGCCATTTGTGTCCCACTGCTGGGCAAAGGCCTCCCTCCACTTTTTCCACTCCTCTCTGTTCGTTGCCATGTCAGGCCAGTCTTTCGAAAAGTTGTCCAGTTCGTCCCGCCATCTCCGCCTGGGTCTTCCGCGTTGCCTTTTTGTATTTCGTGAGGACCAGTCAATAGAAATAATAAATAAAATAAACACCGTCACGCCTATATTCCCCAAACGGGGGTGGTAGAGGTGTACAGAGTACAACCAAGTTGTCCAGTTCGTCCCGCCATCTCCGCCTGGGTCTTCCGCGTTGCCTTTTTGTATTTCGTGAGGACCAGTCAATAGAAATAATAAATAAAATAAACACCGTTACGCCTATATTCCCCAAATGGGGGTGGCAGAGGTGTACCGAGTACAACCACTTTTTGCCGACGATGTTAGGTCTCATGTAATAGGGGGCGAACAATTACATCGACTCCAGAATCATACTGGGAAGTGTTCGTTAGAAATACTACATTTCCCCGACCTAGGACTTAAACCCAGGACCTCGTGATCACAAAGTGATGCGCTTTGCCACTAGACCAACGAAGCAATTAAAACTAGATTATAATAAAATCCGTAAAAATACATCCGTAAAAATATCAATGATAAAATAAGGTGGAATTGAGGTCTTATTCTTCTCATATTCTTTATTATTTATTAAAAGGTGATAAAGTGTCAGTGATACTATTTTTTACTTCATGACTATCTTTTTTGGTCTACATGAGCAAAGCCATTGAGTTATTCTCGTGGATGTTTGCATGTAAATTTAACCCACGTTTAACTCTATCGAAAGTTAATTATCACTTGCTTTAACGGCGAAGGAAAACATCGTGAGGTAACCTGCATGCCTAAGAGTTTCTCGAAGGTGTGTGAAGTTCGCCAACCAGCACTGGGCCAGCGTGGTGGACTATGGCCTAAACCCTTTCAGTTTGAGAGGAGGCCCAAAATTCCCAGTATCAGTCTGCATTCTAGAATTGTACCCGGTATAGGGGGCGGGCCTATTGCCCGCCCCCTATTATATGGGACCTAACATCGTTCGGCGAAAAGAAGGTATACACAATAAACATCTGTCATCCCCTTATACAAGGTGTGACATAATAAACGCAAGACCTCAGACACCCCAATTAAAGAATTGCTTCATGAATGCAAAACGAAAACCAAATTTCCAAATTCAAAGGTTTTTACCCCTTTTTCAAGCACTTTTATACCCTAATTAACAATGAGACTTGTACGTGTATGTGTGCATTTTAAGAAATACGGGTTAGGAATGCATTTGTAATCTCCTTATTGCTATGAATCAAGAATAAATTTAGCTTTTTATAGCGCACTGAAGGAATAAAAATATTTTTTGCAAAATTAAAAAAAAATTAAGATACATTAAAAATAGTTAGAATCAATTCAGTTATCGATTTAGAACAAACTACTTTCAGGTCTTGCGTTTGTTACAAAATTTAAAAGCCGTAATACAGATACAATCTTGTTTAACTGGACAAAAATAGCCATATTTATATTCTAATAGATATTAAAAGCACTATTCATTTTTATTAGCAATTTAAATTCCTACATATTTTCACACCAACTCATAACACCCACACACAAATGCTCACTTTAGTGAGCACATATCCAAAGTCACGTCGAAAGAACTTTAAAAGAAACACAAAAAGTAAGCACCTTCGAACATGACCTTATGGCGTGGTCGTTTGAATTTTTTACAACTTGCGACCGAATATTTATCAGTTGCTCGCCTCGACATGAGTAACGGAAACTTTGTAAGCCACAAAATAAAGGTGATCTAACGTAAATTCTTGGCTTGTGAAAATTTTGAAAAGAAAAATTAAATTAATAGACCGTGTCTTAGCTGAAGGGCAAGTCAAGAGTCTACGTAACCGGCGAGTGTGTATGAGACGAACTATGAGAGTGGAGGAAGCCAGAGAGGTATGTAAGGAAAGAACCTGTTGGAACTCTGTACTATCTGCCTACCCCGCGAGGGAGCTGGCGTGATGAAATAGATAGATAGATAGAAAAATTTAATTAGACTCATCTACGTAGCTTATTTCCCAAAAAAAATTGAAATCGATCAGTGATTTCACAATAACAATAGTATGTTTTTACTGATAAAATTATTCCGGTATCGTAGGTTCGTTGACAAACACAAGGTAGACATCATCAAATGTGAAAATGGTTCTTGATAAAATTTAAATTACAGCACGGCAGCACGGCGGGTTATTTTTCACGCGCAGGACAAACTTTTGTCGGCCGGTGATTCGAGTCTTGTGCGGAAGTCTAAATATTCTTGTATATACATCAATACAATCCAAATCTTGTGACGAGTTTCCACGTAAAATAAAACACTTATCACACCAAAACCATGACATTTCTTGTCACGCAGCCTGTGCTGCCTTGCAGTTTATAAGACCTTTGTTCCCTAAGAAAAATCTTTGCGGTTTTACTCACAAAGTAGCGGGTTTTACCTCAAAAGATTATCTTCCGTAGTTTTCATGGTTACTAAATTAATCGATATCAATATAAGCCTTTATTGCTTTTACATGAAAAACAAGGTTGAGTATTAGATAATAAAAAAAGAAAGGACTACGGTTTCTTGAGTTAATTTGGCGGTTGGTCGCTTAGAATAAATCTTTGCGAGGTTTAATTTTGTTTTTCTTCTTTTATACAGTCGGTTATGTAAAGAGTTTTTGTGGGCTTGTGTAAAATAATGTTGTGAGGAAAGAAGCAATTGTATTTTGTTGTTTTTAATTTATTGAAGGTCACGTCGGGTATTGGATTTATTGGAGATCTTTAAACTGTACAAGTATCGAGTATTTACAGTCTAATTCTAATTACAGTTGGACTTATTTACCAATAGCTGTCTTCTTGAACTTCATTTCGCCTATATATTTTGTTTAGAGGTAAGTGTGTAGGTAACTAATACACTGAGCGTACGACTAATTAAAAAAAATGTTTTTGTGACTTAACTATAATAATTAGACTTATAGCTCCCCGGACATTTTGATGAGTGATGACGGAGGCAGCTAATTTACAGGTCATTATAGTACAAAAGAACATCTGCATAAAATAAACCTGTACAGCGAAATGGTATGCAGGAACTGTGGTACAGAAACTGAATCCATGAAGCATGTCCTTTGGAACTGCGACGCGTTGGTGGCGCGCCGAAAGAAGCTACTGGGGGTGACTTATCCAAACCCAGAGGAATATCGAATCTTCCCCCCTGCCGGAATCTACAATCTGGTACAGGGAGTATTTGGATCTCCAGGTAACTAACAGCATTAGGGCAAAGGACAGCACAAAAAATCCCATCCGGTCGAAGTGCGCCTGAGATCTTCTCAGTCCATAGTAGCCAACATTAAAATAATAATGGGTAATGGTGAGTACTATAAACATGTAGTACATTATTTATGTATCATCAATAGTTTTCGCAGCGCACGCCAAATAATGACTTTTATAGGCAATTTTAAACCATGGTCTACATTATTGCATATTAGGTAGGGATATTTAATTTTAAAGAACATGTAGCCTATGTTACTTGCTGGTAATCGGTGATATCGGTGAAAGAATTTTTAAAATGGGCTTAGTAGACTTTGAGTTTATTCGTTTCAAACAAACATACAAAAAAATACTTTCTTATTTATAATTTTAGTTTAGATGAACCCAACGTCAAGTTTATAAGGCAAGAGAAGAAGAAATATTAGAAAAGCCACAGAGACTTACGTCACGCTGAGCGGGGGTGGCGGAGGTGTACTGTGTACACCTACTTTTATGCCGATGATGAGGTCTCATGTAATAGGGGAGAGCCCCTTGCCATACACCGGGCACAATTCCATACTCCGGCCCAATACTTGGAGTTTTTTGATAGAAAAACTACATTTGTCCGACCTAGGATTTAAACCCAAGACCTCGTGATCGCAAAGCCACTAGACCAACGAGGTAGTCCACCACTTCTACTACTACTGATATTTATGAATGCAAAGATCCGACCATTACTTGACACAGAATTTTGAGCTAGATCCTTGCAAATGTCAGACACATTATATACCATTATATCAAGAAAGGTAAATCATAAAAATTGAATAAACGCTAGCTTTAAAATCAGTTTAAGAACCTGTTGGAACTCTGCACCCACTGCCCATCTGACAAGAGATTTGGCGTAATGATATAGATAGACAGACGGAAAAATATAGTCTGCGATTCGCTAACCCAAAAGCTCACACTCCATCCATCTTATTTTTTAACCTTTATACCAGTAATAAAAATAAATCAAATCTAATACTCAGTTTTACCCCAGCTTATGCCCTAAAAGACCCCAAAACGCCGTTCAGAGCTCCAATAATCACCACACGGAATAAATGTATGAACATTATTTAAGATACCCCGTACAATAGAGCGCAAAATCTTATTCTGGATTTCCTTAGCCCATTTTCATTGAGGCAGTCATTTAGCACATTGTGGAGTTCTACAGTCTATGGAAATAAAGGCTTATTTTCTCGCAGCATTTGTTCCCTTCCAGAAGATGTATTTCGGATGCGAGACAGTTTATCTCTGGAGTTAGTAGCTTTTGAGACACACGGGTGATGTGGTTGGAGGTCGAATTGTAGTGGATTGTATTATTATTTATAATTTTATTTAAATTTACCATCTACTTACTGTCAAAATCTTGTATTAATAGACTGAGGGCAAACTTTAATTTGTGTAATCGTATGTGCTCTGACTGAAGAGACCACGTATTGACAAGCGCAGCATGGGACGACCACCTGCCAGATGGACCGACGATCTTGTAAAAATTGCAAGAAGTCATTGGATGCCAATAGCTCGGACCGGTTGCGCTGGAAAGATATTGGGGAGGCCTATGTTGAGCAGTGTACAATTATAGGCTAAGATGATGATAATAATGTTGATATAATATCATCACAATGTCATCATCCGTCATAGTCTATATATTTCAGTTATACCTGTGTTTGTTTTTAGGCGGTCATGTTTTATAAATGTAACTAGTTCGCTTTAAACCACATATATATTTGTGTGTGTGTGTGTGTGTGTGTGGGTGTGAGTGATGTACGCTGTTGGCAGCGAGGCCTTTACAGCTTCACCGGACTTAAGGGTGAGCGTGCAACCACTACGCTCCAGCTAGAAGGGCAAGGGGCGACATACTCGAGGGCGCCTTTAAGAGGCGCCCTCGGTTGGGACAGTCGCTGTGGGGGGATGGGGTGAACTACTAAGTGCACCGGTCAACCGCCGGCTATGAGATCTACGACTACGTCGTCGTCGCCCGTATTCTGAACGGAAAGAATGGATGACAAAGCATCGGGCGGATCGGTGAGAACATGTCGCGGCCGGGATCGTAGTCGGCGGCGGCTACGATTAACGGATTCGAACACATATGTATTTATGTCTCACCTTCGCTGTACAATCCAATTGAGTGTGGGTGGTCAGCAGCCTGAATTTTACTCAGATCTAGCTATCAGGGTTTTTGGGGTATTGCAGGTTAGGCAGAGAGTACATAGTTACAACAGGTTATTTCCTAACATTGAAACAAATCTTGATAAAATAACGAACTTATTCCCGTCTTATTGGTCTAGTGGCGATCACTACGTGTTGGGCTCGAATCCTTGGTCGGACAAATAAGGTTTTCTATCGAGTAAGTAGTAGTAAGGGTACTTCTTCTATTATATTTAGTTATAAATCTAGGTCGTAAGACTTTAGTTTTAATGGCAAGTACACTAGGTACATTGCGAAATCAATGTTGTCCAGCCGCCCTGTTCGTGTGTATACTCGTTATGTATTATCTATAGGGCTGGTACAAACTTGAGGATAGTGCGACGTATAAACAGATAATATTCCAAGTATAGTGTCGTAAAAATCAATGTATCTATACAAATATGCGACTCTTTGTAAAATAAACTATTAGGCGCTTCAAACACTTTCAAACAACATTGAGGTATGAAACTGAGTTAACTTATCTTTCTTTAGAGGAACTGCCAAACGTGGCAGGAATACATAGTTCGGTAATCGTTTACCTACTTTATCTCTATTGTTTCTTTTTATAAAACCTAGCCCACAAAAGGAATTATTCCTGTGTCGTAGGTGCATTTATAAATATAAGACTTACATATACAAACACTTACACCGAAACAGATATCGTATAGTACTACTAAAACTTACTAATTTCATAGTTACTTTCCAATGACTTTCCATAGTAATCATCATTATCACAAGCCGAAAGACATAGGGTGGGGTAGGACAAAGGCCTCCCCCAAAGACCGCCACAACGACCGGCTACGTGCGGTACGCATCCAGCTCTTACCTGCGACCTGCCCCAGGTCATCGGTCCACCCTGTAGGCGGTCTGCCCCCTCGACGTCTTCCGGTACGAGGTCGCCACTCGATATAACTGCCCCTAAGGCCGCCAGTAATTATTATAAGAAAAATCAATACGTGCGATTCAAAATAAATCAACACAATTGAATAGACTGGAATATGCTTTGACCACGCTTGAAGCACTTGAAACTTCGGGAATTTGAAAATCAAAAATAAACCCAACTAAATCCGTAAAATAGATTTATTTCATAATTTAATACATTAGACCGTCTCTTATTTCAAGGGTACGTCAAGAGTCTCCGTAACAAGCAAGCGTGTATGCGACGAACTATGAGAGTGGAGGAAGCCAGAGAAGAAAGAACCTAGAACTCTGTATCCTCTGCTTACCTTGGAAGGTGTATGGCGTGATAATATATGATTGAATATAATTTATTTTACTAGTCGTCAAATTTGTGCTGACCCTAAGGTATAAGGGTAATCCGTTTTTATTGTCCCACCACTAATGCCCTCATTTTTACCCCGCGCCTTTACCATAAAGACCATAACTATAAAATTTATAATAAACGTCACAATTCGTAATTCTAATGTACAACGCAGTCGGTGTTGCCTTGTGCGTTGCTAGGTTTAATTTTGTATTTTATTACGCATTATTGTATTAAATTGTTACGAATAGTGTTGTAAATAATTCTAACGACGTTGAAGTAAAGGCGATATTTCTTATTTATGATTGTTTTTTTTTAGATATAGCTTCACATTTGGAATTATTCTCGTGTCGTGAGCGCGTTTACAAACATGAGATTCAAATATACACGCTCAGATCGAAACAAATGTTTTGCACCTTCAAAACGGTATAGTCTTAACTCAAAAATCAAAGAAAACGAGGTGCGGCCATAGGGGCTATTAAAAGGTTCACTGTATCTGGTGAATATAAAACAGCGGCGTTTTATGGTAGCATTAAGATATACGATACTTCGGTCTCTTTCACTTTCCTTCCCGCCGCTCGGTTCTGAAGGGACGCGATTAGATTCCCAAAAACTTAATTTTTTGAGATAAGTCATTACTGTTCTGAAGGTGCGATTTATGGGTGACAAAGATTTGTCCTGTACGGGAATCAAATCACACCGACGTGCGTCTTAGGGAGATTTTTGAGAAATAAAATATATTTGTGTAAATATTATAAAATTTTAGTGCATGATGCGCCTGTTTATGTGATAAAATAGTAATTTTTAACAGAAGAATGAAACTATTGTGTCGGGTCGCTGTGTGTCGATAAATTAATGTCATTACATTAGCCTAAAATATTATTAAAGAATGGAATTCGCTTCCACGGTCTGTGTTTCCGGAGAGGTATAACTTGGATATCTTTAAACTCTAGAATGAATTAATACTGTATAAGCTAGCGATATGTTCAGCCTCATCATTACTTTTCATAAGGTGAGGGTCAACGTAGTCAGCTTATTAAAAAAAAATCTTTTAAAAGAAAAAAAATATCGACTTCAAAAAGCAAAAAATAAACATTTACAATTTTAAGTGACAAGTGAATTATTTACTAATATTTATATACCTATATTATTTTGCCGTGTTATACAGCAAGGTACCTACAGGATTGATATAATAACGAAATTTATAAATTCGTGCTGTTCGCCGTTAAGGAGCCCCTGATGTATCTTCAAATTACAAAAGTTCAATACCTATTTCATAAAAATGGGACCACCTCGAAACTATATTAAACACAACGCAAAAAGAATCATCAAAATCAGTTCATATAGTATAAAGACGTTATAAAAAAACAGCCGAATTTTCAACCTCCTCCTTTTTTGAAGTCCATTAATTTTCAGATTAGTTCTATGGCAGGGTACCTATAGGATTGAAGTAATATCCATAATATCTTAATCTACGCATTCGTATTGTTTGTCGTTAAGGAGTTCCGTGGTGTATCTTCTAAGTCCAAGGTCCAATACCATTAAAATGGGAACACCTTGGAGCTATACTCAACCCAATGCAAGAAGAATCATAAAAATCGATTCATAATTGGCGAAATGATTGCGTATAATAGTAATAATAGTAGCCCTGTTAAGAAGATGTCCCACCGTTGGGCACGGGCCTCCTCTCAAACTGCGAGGGTTTAGACCATAGTCCACCACGCTGGCCCAGTGCGGGTTGGCGACCTTCACACACCTTCGAGAAACTCTTAGGCATGCAGGTTTCCTCACGATGTTTTCCTTTACCGTTAAAGCAAGTGATAATTAATTTTTATTACGCACATGCTTTCGAAAAGACAGAGGTGCGTGCCTGGGTTTGAAACCGAGACCTCTGACTTTGCAATCCAACGGTCTAACCACTAGGCTATCACTGCTTTTTAGGCTATCACTGCTAACATACATACAAAAAAAAACCATTCAGTCGAATTGAGAACCTCCTCCTTTTTAAAAGTCGGTTAAAAAACTGTAAATAGCAGAAATCACCTAGTATACAAGCTGTAACATAATAAACGCAAGACCTGAAAGTAGTTTGTTCTAAATCGATAACTGAATTGATTCCAACTATTTTTAATGTACCTTACATTTTTTTTTTAATTTACAAATAATGCTTTTACTCCTTCAGTGCGCTATAAAAAACTAAATTCATTCTTGATTCATAGCAATAAGGAGATTACAAATGCATTCCTAACCCCTATTTCTCACAATGCACGTACAAGTTTCATTGTTAATTGGGGTATAAAAATCCTTAAAAGTAAAAACCTTTAAGTTTGGAAATTTGCTTTTCCTTTTGAATTTATGAAGCAATTTTCTAATTGGGGTGTCTGAGGTCTTGCGTTTATTATGTTACACCTTGTATAATATTCCGGTGTGTGTTCATATTTCTCCTCCTCGCCTTGCCTTGACCAATGCCTTGACCGATTTTAATGAAATATTTTTTGTCTATGGGCTCACCTGAATGGTAATTAATTTTTGGACTTGGTAGGTGACACTGTTGATAACCGGGTGCGAAACCTGGGGACGCTGCTAGTATCCTACTAATATTATTAATATGAAAGTTTGTATGTTCGTTACTCAACCACGAAAATATGGCTTATTACCTGGATTAACATATAGTATGGATCAGAGACGTGGTCTCTTACTATAGGTCTCATAAAAAAGCTCAGAGTTGCTCAGCGAGCTATGGAGAGAGCTATGCTCGGCGTTTCTCTACGTGATCGAATCAGGAATGAGGATATTCGTAGAAGAATCAACGTCACCGATATAGCCCTTAAGATTAGCAAGCTGAACTGGCAATGAGCGGGCCACATAGCGCGAAGATCGGACGGGCGTTGGGGCAGAAAGCTTCTAGAGTGGAGACGACGTATTGGCAAGCGCAGCGTGGGACGACCACCTGCCAGATGGACCGACGATCTTGTGAAAATCGCAGGAAGGCGTTGGATGCAGGTGGCATCGGACCGGTTACGCTAGAAAGCGATTGGTGAGGCCTGTGTTCAGCAGGAGACAAATATAGGCTGAGATGATGATGATGAACATATAGTATACTTTTATCCCAGAAAAATGTTAGGTTCATGTTTAAAGACAACGCGGACGAAGTCGCGGGCGAAACCTAGTAAATATATAATTCTCCAATTTAACGATATTATAAAAAACACTCGTAGCGCTGTGCGACCGCGGTGTTCTTACCGATTACCAAGGTTAAGCAGCGTTCGACTCGGTTGGCCCGAGATGGGTGACCGTTTGTGGCATTTTCAAATTCGAGCGTCTCCGTGCTTTGGAAGGCACGTTAAGCCGTAGGTCCCGGCTACCACTTAATGTGGTAGTCGTTAAGCTGAGTTGGAAGCCTTAAAGGCGGCTTGATAAGTTCCAACAGCAGGTGGCCACAAACCTGCCTCCACCAATCCGCACTGGGTCCGCGTGGTGGAGTATGACCTAATCTCTCTCACCTCGACTAGTGAGAGAAGGCCTTTGTCCAGCAGTGGGCAGTACAGGCTGATATTATTATTATAAAAAACACAGTCACGCCTATATTCCCCAAGCGGGGGTGGCAGTGGTGTACTGAGTACACCCACGTTTTGCCGACGATATTAGGTCCCATGTAATAAGGGCGAGCCTATTGCCATATACCGGCACAATTCCAGACTCCGGACTCGTACTGGGAAGTTAGAGAAACTACACTTGTCCGACCTAGGATTTGAACCCAGGACCTCGTGATCACAAAGCGATACGCTTTGTCACTAGACTGACGAGGCGGTCGACGACATTAATATCTTAACGATTATTATAGTTACGATATTATTTTATAAATAATTATAATTTTAAAGACCCAGCAAGCCGTCCCGCTTGAAAACCCGCGTTGAAAGCAAAATCAAAGTTATTAACGACTACACCCAACTAAGTAAATAAAATAAAATAAGTATATAAAGCTGTTCAAACGAAACACCGATGGCGCTTTGATTTCACTAAACATGTTTACAAGAACACAATATTTACGTGAAAAAAATTTCATTAAATTTAATTGGGAATGGGGTGAAAGTTATGAGTAACTAGCGGCCGCCCGCGACTTTGTCTGCGAATGTATTTTTATAAATAACTAGTTTCTGCCCGCAACTTGGTCCATGTTAAGTTTAGACAGGGACCTAACATGTCCGGTATCAAAAGTATCCTATGTGTTAATACTGATGACTGCCTAGTTGGTCTAGTGGCAAAGCGCATCGCTTTGTGATAACGAGGTCTTGGGTTCAAATCCCAGGTCGGACAAGTGTAGTTTTTCTAACGACAACTTCCCAGTACGAGTCCGGAGTCTGGAATTATGCCCGGTATATGGCAATAGGCTCGCCCCGTATTACATGGAGGAGGAGGAGGACGAAAGTCACTGACATAGCACTCAGAATTGCTAAACTTAAGTGGCACTGGGCGGGGCACATCGCTCGTAGAACTGACGGCCGTTAGGGCAGAAAGGTTCTCGAATGGCGACCACGTACCGGAAGACGTGGAGTGGGTAGGCCCCCTACAAGATGGACCGATGACCTGGTGAAGGTCGCGGGTAGAAGTTGGATGCGTACAGCACAAAGCCGGTCGTTGTGGCGGTCTTTAGGGGAGGCCTTTGTCCTGCAGTGGACGTCTTTCGGCTGAAGAAGAAGAAGTATTACATGGGACCTAACATCGTCGGCGAAACGAACACCTCCGCCACCCTCGCTTGGGGAATATAGGCGTAACGGTGTGCTTTTTCTATGCGTTAATCCAGGAAATAGACTGTGTGCCAAATGTCATCCACATCCGTTGAGCCGTTTTTGCGTAATTGAGTAACAAACATACAAACATCTAATCATACAAACCTTCACAATTATAATATTAGTACGACTAGTAGTTTGCCGCGGCTTCGCACCCTGTTGTCAACAGCGCCACCTATCGGCTCTTTGTTATTTTTAATTTTAAATGAAGTACTTTGCATGAAGCATGAATACCTCTTTTATCTAGATTTGAATAATGTAGCGATCACGAGCTCCCAGATTACTATCCCAGGTCGGACGAAGTGTAACTTTCCGATATAAAAATTTCTAGGATCAGTCCGGAGTCTGGCTTTGTGCCCAGTAAAATGACAATAGGCTCGCCCCCCCCTCACATTAGGACCTAGCATTGTTATCGAAAAGTAGGAGTAAACAGTACACCTCTGCCACCCCCGCATGGGGAATAGGCGTGGCGGTGTTTAAATAAAAATCTTCTAATTTTCTACTGAATTCTCTTCGGAGTAGTCCGCAGTCTCGAATTGTGCTTTGTATAATGCCAATATGTACACCCCGTTCCTGATTTGGATCTAACATCGTCGGCGATATATATTATACTGTCACCCTCACTTGGAGAACTTAGGCATATCCTTTTTTTTATTAAACCGTAACCCCCGTAGGATTTATTTCTGTGTCGTGGGTACGTTTACAAACATGAAAATTCACATACGAAAATACCCAGACCGAAACAAATAATTGTGCGCCACACAAAGATTTGTCCCGTTCGGGAATCGAACCCGCGACTATTAGATACAGTGGGTGGAGCGGCTTAAGCTCTTAACCACTGCGCTAATAAAGTTACCAACCAAAGATGAGTAACCAGTTTCATTTCGATTTTCTCTACTCACTACCTCACTCGAATGAGGATGGTAGTAAACCAAAGGTCACAAGCATCAAAACAACCATACCTCATTCATCGAGCTGTACAGCTGACGCTCACATATACCAGGATCACATAAATCACTAAAAGGTCAGCAATAAAACAACGGCAGTTTCAATGTACGGAAGGAGGAAATACTTATTAAATACAACATCAAAGCTTTTACCACCAAATACACAATATCCAATACTATACTTGAATATAGCATTAAGTCACACTTAAATCTTTTACGTTATTCGAAACGAACTATTATATTTAGTTCTTAGACTTACGCGAATATTCATCATCATCATCATCATCATCTCAGCCTATACTTGTCCACTGCTGAACATAGGCCTCCCCAATCGCTTTCCAGCGTAACCGGTCCGATGCATCCACCTGCATCCAACGACTTCCTGCCATTTTCACAAGATCGTCGGTCCATCTGGCAGGCGGTCGTCCCACGCTGCGCTTGCCAATACGTGGTCTCCACTCTAGAATCTTTCTGCCCCAACGCCCGTCCGATCTTCGCGCTATGTGGCCCGCCCATTGCCACTTCAGCTTGCTAATCTTAAGAGCTATGTCGGTGACCTTGGTTCTTCTACGAATCTCCTCATTCCTGATTCGATCACGTAGAGAACGAATAGCGAATATTACACATGACATAAAACTATATGTCAGCTTTTATCACGGTCCATTTTTGATTTCCCGACGACTTTTCAAGCGCTTTGCAGCACACATGGTCACGGGAAGGACTGAGGTGTTTGACGTCCGATTGGCATAGTTATTTCGGGCTAACATTCGCAGCTGCGCATGCGCTTACATTGTAATTTATTTTGTAATACTTTTATAATTATAGCCAATGTGTTATGCTGATGTGTAAGCTGTATTAGACCGGGGAAGACTAAGACTATCTTACCATGACCAAATAGACCGTGTCTTATCTGAAGGCAAGTCAACGAGTCTTCGTAACCGGCGAGCATGTATGAGACGAACTATGAGAGTGAAGGAAGGGATCTGGCGTGACATATTGATGTGAAGTTATGAAAGAATGACAAACATACGTCCATTCTTATAAACTTTCACGTTTATAATATAAGTGGGATTCAATAGGACATTTCACAACACGTTTTACGGGTTCGGAGCCCGCTCAGTCACTTGCAGCGTCAGCGGTGTACCTACTAGTAGAACCCCGTGAACCGCGGTCATCCGCAAGTTTGGCCGCCGTCATCTGGATTGATCGAAAATAGCCGACCGACTTGCGATCATCTCTCGCCAAGTTTGTGGGCCTTTCCACAATCGCAGCGACTGCGGAACCTCACAAACTCGCAGTGTGGCGACTTTTGAAATAAACCAGCTGTCACAAAACCGCGATGGGCGCGGATGAGAACAACTCCGTAAGTTCTTAGCCTTAGTTCGTTTGTTCTTATTGGAGAATTATTATAAGTAGTCCAGTCTGGAATTGTGCCCGGTGTAAGGGCAATAGACTCGTTCCATATTAAATTAGGACCTAATATCGTCGGCGAAATAATTATGAGTGTACACAGTACACCTCTGACAAACCCGCTTATAAACCCTAAGTAAGAGTCGCTTAGGGTTTATAAACGTGTTAACTTTTTATTCTAAGGATGATTTGGTGCAGTGGTTAAGAGCTTAAGCCGCTCCGCCCCTTGGACGGAATAGTCGTGGGTTCTATTCCCGCACGGGACAGATCTTTGTGTGGCCCACAAATATTTGTTTCGGTCTGGGTATTTGTGTATGTAAATGTTCAGGTTTGTAAACGCACCTACGACACAGCATTAAATCCTAATGTTGAAAGCTCCGTTTAAAAAAAAACACTTATACTAAGTTACTTTCAATACAGAAATAACTTTCTACCTTGTTTCCTTTTATGTTTTGTATGTGGTGATCAATAAAAAAAAATAAACGATTTATAACCTTCGCGACTATAATATGAAAGAACAAAATTTGTCTTTTATGATGTTAACAAAATTTGACGTAGATGATCTATTTCCTAAAATAATCGGCTATTTCATAGAAAAATTCCACTGACACTCGGAATGATGTGTTCCATACATACAGTTATTATTTTTTTCGCTAAAATAAATAAAACCTCGAAGCTAATAACTTTGCAGGACGTGAGATGATTTGCGTTTTAATAGTAACTCTATACCTTTTTTTACTCTATACCTTTTACTCTATAACTCTATACAAGACTTTTTCTAATAAGTTGTGTTTAACTATCACCACTATTAATGTGGAAATATGCCGTAGGATAAATAAATAACAACACAAATGTATTTGTCATAAAAACCATCGATATATTTACAATCGCCAAATATGTACATATTTACAGAATCAGTATCTATGACAATAATAATTGAACCGTATTTACATAGTACAGACTAGATCAGAAGAACAACAGCTTGAAAACAAACATTGTGGATATGTTGTTACTAATATAAATTAAGTTACGAAACACACACACACACTAATTATAATAATAATAACATTTAACAGTAATAATAGACTTCTGATTTACAGTAGCTAGTTTTGGTAGCGTAGTCAAGAAATCGTGCTATCATATTCTTCTTTATTATTTAAACACAACAGCGCCACCTACCGGGTCTATGTAGTGTATATAGCTGTAGTAATTCTGGATAAGGTAGCTTTCTAATGGTGAAAGAATCATTAAAATCGAATCAGTAGTACCGGAGATTACACCGAACATTTAAACTCACAAACTTTACCTCTTTACAATATTAGTATAGATAAATTTGTAGTATTACGAAAATGGCACATGAACTCAATAGTGTTACGTTAAAGTACATCTGTTTGTAAGCCCATAGATATAGAATTAAAAAGCTAAATAGTTAATGTTTTTATCGGGACGGTACTAACAGGTGACAACTATTTCTAGGCCCCTATTATCCTGTTACATACTGGTCCATTTAAGATCAAACAATAATTACACTGCATTTAAGTATTTCGATATTTAATTTTTAATTGTAACAGAGGAGGTTCTGTGAAGGCTAAAAGAGAATTTCTCAGCACAAAAGCGCGTAAGTACTAAAAATTTTTCAAAGTTCTCTGATTTTTGTGATTTTGGATACCACAAGAATTGTAATTATATCGTTTTAAATAACATACACCTTAAATTACCAAAAAGAGAATGTTACTATTTACATGAATTGCATATTGAAACCTCTACATATCAGTCTGCAGTGTAATATTACTCTAATCATATTGACTTTAAAGTGCATTTTTCTATGTTGGTTCTTCGAGTTCACTTTTGGTTTCTATTTGATCGTTGTTGACGGTTTTCAGAGTAGTCGATGACGTCAAAGCTATCAAATCTTCGTCGATGGTGGTCAGCTGTGAATATTCGGTTCTTGGGTACATAATTCGATGTTTGCGTCTTCTTGATGTGAGCTGACAAAACAGTATCATATTTTAGTTCTGTCCTTTGATCAAAACAAATAAGATACAAATAAGATTATGTCTTTGCATCAAGTAACAACGATTTCAACAAAGGAAAATATAACAAGATAATATTTAGGTACTCTACTATTTTTCGGGTTTTATCGCGGATCATTTTTAATTTTTTGTTCCCGACTTTTCGAGTGCTTTCCAGCAGCAATGGTCACGAGAATCACCCGAAATGCCGAGAACTTAAAAATAAAAAAAACGCGAGAAATCCGAAAAATGATTTTTTTTCATGTGTAATATTCTATCTATCTATCTATATCGTCAAGCCGGATCCCTTGCGGGGTAGGTACAGAGAGTACAGAAAAAATAAATACATAAATATTCTTTAAAAAATTATCAAATCTCTGTTATAAGGGATCACACTGGAGGTAAATTGTAAACTTCACTTTATAAGTTAAGATTGTATCTCTAAACAGCATGATTTAAAAATCAAGCCCGCCGAGTTTCGCAAAGCCCGCTTTGAAGCCCGTGAAACTGCTCCCTAAGATATGACTACGACCCTCAGTAATGAGGAACCCGACGCGAGAAGGAGGAAAAAAAATTGACAATTTTTAAGTGTTTGTACAAATTAAATGATACGAGTCTGAATTTAACGTGAACGGTGACTTGTTCTAGTAATAAGATCGTACCTTTATTATATGAAAAACATAGGTGGGTCATTATTTGAATATGAATTAAGACTTCGAATACATCAACCTATCGTCGTCTTACGGCCGGTTTCAATATTTAACCCAAGGATAGATGTGTCCACTACGGATAGAAATTTGACATATTTTGTACGGAAAATCTGTCATAATTCTCTTCTTTGTTTTGAATATTAAAACCGGCTATTAGAGTAAGAACCAAGGGAATCAAATACTAATCATATTTATTTCATAACATGTTTGGGGAGAAAATCGCGCATCACTAATCAAATTTCTCTCTTACGCATAAACGCATCCAAATTACGCATTGCAGAATAAATACGTAATTAAATAACCTGTGATAATAGAATTTTATAAGCAACTGAGCGTAAGTATATTCTGCTTCCAGCAAAGATTCCTCTTACACATAAGAGATTTACGTCGCTATGTGATTGTGCTCTACTTACCTTCACAATAACCACAAGTGCTATAGTAACCACAACGATTCCACCCACGCTGCATAACACCAAAGTATTGCGGTCAATCGTACTAGCAGAGCCTTTAGAATCTTCTATGAAGAAAGACGCGGTTATGTGCGTTCGGAGGTTTTCAGCTATCCGGCGCTTGCCAGCCGATGAACCGTTTAAACAGCCCCCTAGGAAGATAGACACATATATAATAACCATTGTCATGCCTATATTCCCTAAGCAATATAGCAAAGATGTACTATGTTCCCTCATTTTGCCGACAATATCGAATCTATTGAATCGAATTTCATGATCGCCAGCAACTCCATTTGATAATAGACCTATGACGCAGTCTATATTATAAACTTCATTTCAAAAGTTAAAGTCTAGTAACACAGTAAAGATATGTAAACAGAAGAGCATATTAGTACTAGTGGTCCGAATAACAACCACGCAAACAGATGTCGCTTCTCAGCAGGATTCACGTGGTACGTACCAACAACTACTACTTTCTTACTCTGTGGAGCGGGTCACTCTTTTCCCTCTAATATGGTCGAGGAGAGTGATGGCTGCTTCTCAAGTCATACTTGTGAACGGGTGCTGCTGTGGGGACTGGTCCGTCCTCTATCCTTTGACTGATTAAATATGTACCGTAGTACTGTTAAATTTTGTCTCGTTCGGCTTCACACTGGAGCTATAACCAATTATTTTGTACGCACTCTTTACATATTTTATAATAACCCTTTTTTTCTCTTACTATATATGTATCTCGCTGAGATTCACGGGCTTTACCCGGACCTTTGAAAGGCTTGCATGGGGGCATGGGTCCAACACGTAGAGGCCCTTTGCGATAAGTTAATGTTATGTAAGCTACCTGCTGAGATCACTTGTTGAAATGAAGAAACGTAACCAATGAACTGACCCAGGTGCAAGAACTATTGTAAATTATGGAAAGAAAACAAGGGCTATTTAAATGAGGTTTGATGGACAAAAACCGCTCTATTTCTCTTACTATTATTATTATACTTATTATATACCTTTACAAAATCTCTATTTTGTAAATGAGAGAACTATGTAGACACTGACCGATACCATGAATCTAAGTACACTTATAATTAATCTATACTTAGGCACATCTATTTAGCTCGTTCTGCATTTTTCTCCCATACTCCATGAATCCAATGTATACAAAAAGAATTGTAAAACTCTCATTTTTAAAAAGAGTAACCATGGAGTTTCTCGCCCATCTTATCCACAGGAATGACTTTCCGAACGGATTTTTGACTATTCATAAGTGCCTTTTGGTCAACATGAATAAAAAAAAATGATTTTGATTTGAATTTAAGTAGGTGACCAGAGATCGATTAGCCCAACTCTAGTTTTTTTATTTCTACGCAAGAAAGCATGGGTCCATTTCCTTGTGAGACAAATATAACCACGGGGTCCCCGTGGACTCCATGGTTGTATTTGTCTTATAATCTCCGTGGAATACCTGTGTATTTCCTTGTTTTGGGTTTTTAAGTCATATTTTTTGAGATCGAACCACAGCCTAGGAGATTTATTTTATATCACCTTTCCAGGTATATCGAAACTTATATATTCAAATCTTCAAAAACCTATTCAAAATTAATATTTCATGTAACCAAATAAGGATGGACTTGCTAAAACATCGCGTCTCTAATAATAATGTATAATGTCAGCCTATTCTGCCCACTGCTGGACAAAGGCCTTCCCTCACAAATCGAGGTGAGAGAGATTAGGTCATACTCCACCAGGCGGACCCACTGCGGATTGGTAGAGGCAGGTTTGTGGCCACCTGCTGTTGGAACTTATCAAGCCGCCTTTTAAGGCTTCCAACTCGGCTTAACGACTACCCCATTAAGAGGTAGCCTTGACCACCGGCTTAACGTGCCTTCCGAAGCACGGAGACGCTCGAATATGAAAATGCCACAAACGTTCACCCATCTCGGGCCGACCGAGTCGAACGCTGCTTAACCTTGGTAATCGGTAAGAATACCGTGGTCGCACAGCGCTACGAGCGCCTCTAATGTGAAGCATTAATTTAAACCAATATACTCTCGTTGAAAACAGAATCTGTATTTTTAACGAAATGCAGTGAAACTAGTTTGACAAATAAAATTAAAAAAGAGACCATTGCCTCATAGTATTTTTTGAAAAAATTATTATATTTTGTAGAATAATTTAGAACTCATTTTTAACTCTAAGAATTTTTGAAAGAAAACAATGCCCAATAAATTTCTAGAAATCGCTAGAATTGTATCGTTTGTAGTTCTATTTTTTCTCAGCAGTTGGACAGTTATTCAACATGTACTGTCTTTGGTCATACATATCCAGTTGAGAACATAAATATAGTTGTTGGCCTGTTTCACAACCCTCGAGTAAAGTGCTGGTTAGTTACTACTCTAAAAGCGTTACTCGGCAATTAAAACTATCTAGTTTAACCTTCAGATAGGGGTACTCTGAGATGGTAAAATTCGTATAAAGACTTACTTGCAACTTCAATTGTCGATTAGACTACTTCCCAACGGTGGGGAAAGAGGCCCAAAGTATAACAATAATAATAATAGTAGCCCTGTTAAGAAACAGTCCCACCGTTAGGCACGGGCCTCCTCTCAAACTGAGAGGGTTTAGGCCATAGTCCACCATACTGACCCAGTGCAGGTTGGCGAACTTCACACACCTTCAAAAAACTCTTAGGCATGTAGGTTTTCTCACGATGTTTTCCTTTACCGTCAAAGCAAGTGATAATTATTTTTATTACGCACATGCTTTCGAAAAGACAGATGCGTGCCTGGGTTTGAACCCAAGACCTCTGACTTTGTAGTCCAACGGTCTAACCTAATTATTTATTATTACCTACCTAAAATTATTATACTTAGGCAGTAGCAGTGATAGCCTACTCTATCACTGCTACTGCCTAAGTATAATAATTTATTATAAACAAAACTTACCAATATCTTTGACACAATGACAGCAGTCTGTAGTCTGGTTGTTATTTATGAATAATGTTACCATGGTCTCCGTACAACATGGCAGACATTTGTGGTTCACTCTGAAAATAAATAATCTATAAAACTTATGCGCGGTTAATGGCGGCATAAAAATATAGTGCGGCAAGGATGTGTTCGCCCGTAAACGACATTGTCAAGGCGTTGGTGTCAAATTAGAGTAATCATTTAATTATTTCTTTCTACTTCCAGAAAAATATTTCACCAGGTGAGTCCGCACGGGTACTAATTAAAAAAAGAACTTGGGTAAATTTCATAGCTAACGGCAACACTGCGACTGTTATGAGGTTACATTTCACTCTATTAGTTCCGGTTTTGGACGCGGGTCACAAGATCCTAGTATGACTGTAGATTTTGTCAATCCCCAAAAAAAGTTTTGTTTAGTTAATATTTTGTAATGTGTGATATTATGTATTCGTGTGTGCGCTTGATTTTCACTACGATGCTGTTGTAAATGATATGTAAAGTATCCATTTCTTAACTGTTTGGGGCCACTTTAAGTTAAGAGATAGGAAGGGAGTACCCCTAGGTATCTTACCCTTATCATCATTTTCAGAAAGAGTCTGTATTAACTCGATAATTGCAAAAAGGGGTTCGATTAAATTAGTAGTAATTACAACTATTTAAAATCTAGAAATACGATTTAGTAATATAAAACTCCCGATAAAAATAAAATTAAATAACACACACACACAATTTACCTCTGATTGCCTCGTTGGTCTAGTGGCAAATCGCTCCGCTTTGTGATCCTGGGTACAAATCCTAGGTCAGACAAATGTAGGTTTTCTAATGAAAACTACTCAGTATGTGTCCGGAGTCTGGAATCATGCCCGGTAATAGGCTCGCGTCCTATTACATGGGACCTAACATCGTCGGCGAAAAGTGGATGGACTCAGTACACCCCTGCCACCACCGCTTGGGGAATATAGGCGTGGCGGTGTGTTGTATGTTGAATAATTAGAACTATAATCTATTGGACATAGTTTTATAGTTCAAAATCTGAATTTAGTCAATTACCCTTATTCCTAACAACGTATGTCAATACCACAAGATTTGCTTTAACAAAACTTTAATGCTTGATTTTAATTTTAATTCTACTAATTAAATAAGTTATAAATATTGATTATCGGTTTTATTTTTTAATATCGGAACAAATTTTTAAAGTAAGCTATACTTTTAGCATCAACTAATCTTTGCTGTATGCTCGAAAATGTTTGTATTGTATTCATAAGTGTATATCGAAGTCCAATATAATGTAGTAGCACGGAGAAACCAACGATATAACAACTTAATCAAAGTCACTTTTGTAAAATGGACGTGCCTCCAAAATTTGGCATCCAACAAGTATTTTCTTTTTTTTTGAAAAACGTGTGGGGCTACTTGGATTAATTCGTTTGTCGTGGGTGCGTTTACGAACATCAAATACACGCAAATACGCAGACCGAAACAAATAATTGCGGGTCACACAAAGATTTGTCCCGTGCGGGAATCGGACCCGCGACTATTCGACTCAGTGGGCGGAGCGGCTTAAGCTCTTAATCACTACGCTTAATCATTCGTCAAGTTATAAAGTGCAGTAATTAATTAAATCCAGATTTAATAATAAAGTCACCGTCACGCTTATATTTCTCATGCGAGGGTGGCAGAGATGTACTGTGTACACCTACTTTTTCCTAACAATATTAGGTCTCATATAATAGGGGGCGAGCCCATTGATAGAAATCGGGCACAATCCCAAACTCTAGACTGATACCGGGGCTATTTTTAAGAAAAACTATTTTTTTTCCGACAGGATTTGAACCCAGTGCCTTAAAATCGGTTCGCGCCTTATTCGCCAGTGGGACCAACGAGGCAGTCTCAATAATAAAGGAACTTAAATAAACTGGGTATATACGATACTATAATCAAAAATTGATAGTAATTAAATTTTGACACACCTGTCTAATCGAAGTGGATGGGCACAAGTTACACAACTAGTCGGACCTGGTCCTGAACAAGATCTGCAGGAATCATGGCACGGACGGCAAGTCCTCGTCCTAGGTTCGTAATACTGAGAACTAAGGCACTCCACGCATAATCCGCCTTCTAGAGAAAAATGGGACGGGCAGGATGTACAGCGCTGCGGGCCAGCCCCATGGCAGTCTTGGCAATAATGATGACAACGGCGGCAACTGCCCCCCCAAGGAAAGAAGTTCTGAGGACACTCTGGCCTACATTCCCCTGCTGCCAGTCTCCAATCGGGAGGACAGGACGCACACTGATCTCTTCTAGGCCCTGTACAGGTTTCACAAGACAGGTAACACTTTGAGCAAATCCCTTCATCTGGGTAATAACCAGGAGCGCAAGTTGCTCTACAAGTTCCAGATTGCAAACGTAAGACCCCAGCACACGTCGTGCAGTTCAATCTTGAAACACACGTCGTACAAGTGTGGGGGCACGGGGAACATCTCCCCGCCGTCTGATAATATCCCTGCCCACACTCAGCCACGCACCTGAAAATAAATATTTCATGTTACCGGAATACTTTAAGGTGCAAAAAGAACGTCCAGATATATCAATGGCCATTACCTTGATCCTTGTAATAACAGTGGACTTGAACAAGACAAACAGTCCCACTCGTTCGGTCCACTACATTTTTCGCAAGTCGAATGGCAATTCTTACACCTCCCGTTCTCGAAATACTCATCTGCGAAAAAAACACGATTAGTCTACAAAGAACAAATGGAACGGAATCACTGTTTACAAGAAATTACTCACTGGTATCGCATTTGTCATTGCCATCCGGGAGACAAGTCCCGCTTTTAGTGAGAATCCATTTCTCTTGGCAAACGGAACAAATGGCACACGTGCAAATCGAACAACCAATTGGACACCTAAAACAACAAGGCATTTTGTTCTTTAAAAGGGACTAGAAACGAAAAGAAAACAATTAAAATGTTGAAACAATCTACAAAGTACGTAATGAATATTTGAAATTCCAAGCGTTTGCAAGATTGACGACGTCTGTTTCATCACGGAATTGAATGCAAAGATAAATTATTATAGCAATAATACTTACGACAGGCATTCTCTTCTCTGGGTGTCGGCGTAATATCCTGAGGGGCATTTAGGAACGCAGCGGTTCTTGAATGCGTAATCACCGATGCGGCAAGAAACACAGGCATTTTCGGTCGGGCCGTGGCAGGATTCGCACGTCTCGTGACATGGCATGCAGCCGAAATCATCTTTTTGGTACGTTCCTAGTGGACAGGCAGCTAAACACGAACCGTTATATATTACATAGTTATGTGCACACGAGGAGCACATATCAGCCTTTTCTGAACATGTATCACAGTGTTCCGCACATGGAAAGCAAGCGTTCGCGTCGGGGTCTTCGTAATAGCCATCTGGACATTGTTGAAGGCAAACTGCCAAATCGACTACTAAAAGGTGAGCGGGAGCACAAGTTAAGCAAGAATCTTGGCCAGCGCCTGCACATGTTTCACACGACTCGTGGCACGGCCAACAAACTCCACCTTGATTCACAAAACTTCTCGGCGGACATCTTGATACACATGAATTATCCAAACGATAATGTTTGCAAGCGACGCATTGAGTTGGCCCTTTCCCATAACAACCTTGGGAATCACATTCTGGGTCGCACAGTCTTTGCACTTGTTTATCGTTAGCATCTGCCAAAACATTTTTCCTTTGCGCGGATGGAATATTTTTGAGGTAATTACGCCGATCTGAAATACCGAGTTCGATTTCATTGAGGAATTGGGAATATTCCGAGGCGTCATAAACATCGTTGATATGATAAGTTTTCTCCTCCTGATAAACGTTGTAGGAATTAAAATGACCTTTATTTCGAAGCCGAATCGGATTTGTGGCCGTACCGTAGAATATTAATTGCCACTTTTTCAATATGCCAGGTTGAGTGACGTGAATATTGCCGGCATTTATTATCTGGAGGGTCCAACGGCCCTCGGCGCTCTCGCCCCAAAAATGGACGCTTAAAAACGGCCAATCGTCAAAGTTAGAACTGGTTGCGTCATGCGTTCTCTCGAATAAAAGGGTAGAAGTCGTCCCCATCGGCGACGTAAGCAATATCCGTAAATTTCCTCTAGGAAAAAAGCTCAGTGAAATTTTACATTGAACGTGTTCCAAAAATCTGACCTCGTTCATCGTTCCGCTGCACCCATTCACATCCATGTGTACTGATATCGTATAACCGAAAGATGTTTCAATGGACTTGTCCTCGTTTATTTCTTGTGATTTACAGATGTGCTGGGGAGGTACGCTCGTCCATTGTTCGGCTAATGTCACCATTTGAGCGGCGTCCATTAGTCCGTAGCCAAACTTATGACTTACTTTTCTTTTAACACCATTTACTATCCAACCTTCTTCTTTTTCTAATGGTTGCGATCGTGAGGTCATTATGATTAAATGTTGCATGTCTCGCCATGACAGTAAAGAATTCGCTTCTAAAGCTAATGCGCAAATTCCGGCAGCTAACGGTGCAGAAGCTGAAGTTCCCGTATGATCCACCGTACAGATGTGATCGGGTCTCAATTGTACATCCATATCTACAGTGGCAACACTTTTATCCCTTCCCGGAGTCCCAGAACTGTACGTAGAGGCCAAAGTCGACGAGCACTCCTCTAAATACCACGGCTTATATCCTCCCTGTGTTGCACTAGATATAGAAATAGTAAATATGCTATTCGCGTAACCATCGCAGTTGCAGGAATCCGTATGCCTCCCGCCGTTGCCCGACGCCCATATAAAAATAGAACCTTTCCCCCCTCTTCCGTTCGTCACCCCATTTATAAACGCCCTGAAACAAAGCATTTTTTAATGAGCTCGCCCGTAACCATCTCTAAATCGTATACAATTAGACAATACCTTCTAGCCAACGGGCCGGGGCCGTCGACTGTTTTTCCGTCGTCCTCGGGGCCCCACGAGGCGCTATAGATGTCTATGTGATGTGTGTTAAATCCGAGTGCCTGAGCTTCCACTGCGTCGTTAACAAGGCCGTCTAGCATCCTAATACCTCCGATGCTGGCGTTGTATGCTATGCCGACGCCGCAGTATCTATTGTAGGCGACCGCAGCGACCTCGCCGGCGCACCGGGTGCCGTGTTTATTGTCGCCATTGTCCTGCGGTGTCGGGTCCGTGTCGTTCCCGTTTATGTCCGTCGATGCGGCAGGATCCTACAATATCGGGTTTCCCGTTCAATACATTTCACGTACGTAATACACGAGCGTTAAAAAGAAATCGTTTATTTGGAATTGGGCTGCCATTTGACAGCTTTTAGCTGCGTAGATTAATGTGTTTCAATATACATTTTAGGACGTGAAAAATATATTTACGTAATTTTGGGAAAGGTCCGGGTGGTTTGGTTGGATGCCGTCGTCCAGTATTGTGATTACTACGCCTTTTCCCGTATATCCTTTTCGCCAGGCGTAGCCTACGTTCATATCTAGGCCATCAGCGGCTCCCCCGTTCTGTAACAAAATATGATGTTAACCTAAAACGCTCTTTAATGAAGGTCGAAATTCGTTTGCTTGAATCTTCTGAGGAAATTATATAATGAAAATAATTGCTTCCTATTACTTACAGCCGGTGATATTCATTACTATAGTGTTTTTCATGTAAGGTGGGTACTGTGACAGATATAAGTGTCAAAGAAAATTATACTTTATTCAATTGCAATAAGAGGCATGACCCGTTTCTATACTTCTGGTTTTATGCCTTAGCACCATTGAATTAAATATTAATTTCGTTCGACAATTAGAATTGTCACTACCATCCTATGTGAAAAATATTATTAACAAGATCACAACAGGCATATTTTCCAAAAAAGTAAGCTAAGTTACAATGAACATCAATTATTAAATTAAGAACACTCGGCATCCGAAGAAGGAAACAAAGCGAATGTAGGATAGCCAGTAAATTATCTTAATCTTATTTTCGTTTTTTTAATCTTAAGGCCTGGATATAAATAATGATTTATAACCTATCCTTCCCCATATCCCCAACCCACTATCTATCTATATCATCACGCCAGTTCCCTTGCGGGATAGGCAGAAAGTACAGAGATCCAACAGGTTCTTTCCTTACAGACCTCTCTGGCTTCCTCCACTCTCATAGTTCGTGCCATACACGCTCGCCGATTACGGATATTCTTGACTTGCCTTTGACCGGGGAAAACCTAGACTATCTTACCAAGACCAAATAGTCTTGTTCTATTGGCGGTTAAACCTCCTCAATTTCCATAGTTAATTCTTAGATGAATTACTTATCTAGATGGAACATCGTGCGGGTG
The DNA here is from genome assembly GCA_905147815.2 of Phalera bucephala. Lineage (NCBI taxonomy): Eukaryota > Metazoa > Arthropoda > Insecta > Lepidoptera > Notodontidae > Phalera > Phalera bucephala. The sequence goes on from LR990609.1 coordinate 53,768,652, forward strand.
AAAACGCATAAAAAAATGTTGCCGTTGTTGCTGCTTTTAGGCGCCACTATTGCTAGAAATGCTCCGGCTTAACAAGTCTTAGTATACGTTTGCATCCCAACGAGTACGACAACTTAAGTACACAAAAAAAAGATTGAATTTAAGAGACAATAACACAATTGTGTTTGTTTGAGCAAAAAAATACTCCAGAGAAAAAAGTGTTCGGGCAATAACAATTAATAACTCTGAGTAACGTTTCTTCCGTCTGTATTTATTGCGATACTGTTTTGCCTCGTGAGAGTTCCGAGTGACACGATGTTTTGGAGCCAAGTAATATATACAAATGGTCAAAGGTCAATCGATGTGTGAGAAACACCGTCACGTGGGAATTTAATAGTGGGAATTTTTCGTTAGAAAAGCTACATTTGTCCGACATAGGATTTGAACCCAGGACCTCGTTATCACACAGCGATGCGCTTTGCCACCGGACCAACGAGGCAGTCTGAGAAACATTGAAATGGTATGAAATACATTTTATGAAATAAGTTTACTGCTGAAGCGAACTCGTTAACATAAAATAGTTAAGATGTTATAATAGCTAAGATATTATAATTAGTAATAGAAGTCTATATTGAGATGTACAAGGCAATATTATGTACGCTAAGCGACGTCTTTCAAATAAACTACAAAAAGATGAAACAACTACCTACACAAATTTTATCACGACTGCTTTTTCAAATTTCTGATAGTAATACTCGTAGAATCATGTTACCTTCTTTATCATATTTGTGAACCATAACCAACCATACCAATAACATTTGATAGCCTATAAAGTATACAATGGCCTATAAAAATTTGCAGTATAAAACAAACTTTCTTAAGAAATATCTACCAATATCATCACGCCAGATCCCTTGCGGGGTAGGCAGAGAGTACAGAGTTCCAACAGATTCTTTCCTTACATAACTCTCTGGCTTCCTCTACTCTCATAGTACGTCTCATACACGCTCGCGGGTTACGACCTTTAGCTAAGACTCAGTCTATTTATTTAAGACAATCTAGGTCTTCCCCGGTACCTACATCCTTCCACTTTCGCATTGTATAACTGTTTTGTCATTCTTTCTTGTGACATTCTTTCTACATGCCCGAACCAACGGAGCATACCCTTTCTCATTTTTACACCGATACTCTCTTTCAAACCTAATCGCTTTCTTACTACGCTGTTGCGAATACGGTCTGTCAGCTTCACTCCGCACATCTTCCGCAGAGCTCGCATACCGTATTTATCCTACTTAAATTCTCCTTCTTACATACCCAGCTCTCACTGCCATATAACAGCGTTGGGACACACACACACACTTAAGAAATATATTGTACTGTAGTATATAAATCACCCTATATTATCATATTGCTAAGTAAAAGACCTTCTCTCACAAATCTAGGAGAGAACAAGTTGTACCCAATGCGAACCACCTGCTGTTGGAACTTATCAAACTACCTTTAAAGCTTCCAACTAAACACATGAAGTGGTGTCCGCGGCATGTTCTCACCAACCCTCCCGATGCCCTTACATCCCTTCTTTCAGATACAGATACCGCACGCAGGATAAGACACCGACCTCGCCGGCGAAGTCGAAGAATCCCTGCCGGCCGGTGCAGAGCACCACGGCGAGACATCTAGTATATGCCCTCCCCCATAGCGACTGCCCAAGCTGAGGCCGTTCCTCCTTGAGGCGCTCATGAAATAGTTGCCTTCTTGCCCTTCTGGCATGAGCGTAGTGGTTGCACACTCGCCCTCTTGTCCGGTAAAGCTGTAAAGGCCCCACGGCCAACGGCGTAGATCATTCACACACGCACATGAAGTGGTAACTAGGACCAACGACTTAGCGTGCCGTCCGAAATACGGAAACGCTTTAAAATGTAAATACTACAAACGGTCACCCATATTAGACTGATCCAGCCGTACGCTGCTTGACCTTGGAGAACGCTTTAATCACCTTAGTAGCACAGCGTTACAAACGTCTGCCGTAGTATCAAAACTGAAAACCTCTCTGTGCCTCCCGAATTGTTCCTAGACTGGTATTTGTTATTCCCTAACTGCTCTCCAGTCTTCAATAGCTACCTCTTCAGAAACTGTACCGTCTGGTGCTAAAAATATAACTCAATCCAAGATATTTCAATTTGAATAATTTATCATTACTTCCTTCCAATGTCACTCGCAATTTTCAATCACAGAAGAAAAAGAATTATTAAGCAGTCACTCTCAGAATTCTAAAGCATTTTTTTGTAAAATCTAATACCATTCATCTTAGGGTATGCTCATACTATGAGTAGTAGCGCTACGAGTATTCGAGCATTAAATGGATACGTTAAACCGCGAATAACGCTCGCACGCTCGCACATGTCCGTAGTATGTCCTCACCAACACCTGATAATATCTTAAGGATGTTTAAACGACCACTGCTCGTATTTTTTTTAATCCTTTCATGTATACTGTCTCACTACTGGGCGAAGGCTTTCCCTCACAAAACGAGGTCAAAAAATAATATAAATGGTAATATTGATTTAAAATTTTAAAAATATCTATACTAGCGGCTATTAAACCCACGTAATCCGATAAATCAAGTCGATGGCTCTAACTACGCAGCTACCTAAGCAGGGCGTTAAAGTGGTAATATTTTCTATGTCATCGTAAGAGCCTGACATGGTGCCTGCATTCATCCTTCAAAGGAGCAATTTACTAATTTAAGATAAACATGACCTGACCATAAACATTTGGATTTATTTTATCTTTCTTTCTATTTAGAATCACTATTATATACTGTTTGTCACTATAAACATAAATCGCTCGCAAATGAATTTTCTTAAGTCTCAGTTGAACTTTCACAGTGGACGCTTGTTTTCAGGTAGGCAGATCGCTCAGATAGAGAAGGTCTGACCGAATGGCGGCCACGAGAGCGATATCTCGAACGGAGAAGACCAGTACAAAGATGAGTTGATGATGTGGTCAAGTGCGTAGGTAAAACCTAGTCCGAGTTGGCTCAAGATGTGGCGTAAGAGAGAAAAGACTTATACTCTGCAATAGGTGGAATTAGCCGGAGGTGACGTTATGATGACGTTCGTTTTCGTATGCTCGCGAACGGGTTACCTACCGGTATGGACGCACCTTATAAAGTAATTCAGGTCAGAGCCTAGTAGTGCTTAAGGGCGATCTTTATATCTTTATCTCATCCTACTGAATTAGTTATTTTACCAGTATGCTTTGTGCTCGACGAATTTCACTTAAGAGTCACCTTTCATCTTTACAGTTTGTTTGTTCAGTTATTTTGGATTGTTTCTACTTAAAGTAGCTATTGTTATATTTAGCTTTGTTTCGCTAAACTTAAAGTATATTTTATCGTTCTGTTCGGTAAGTAAAAAAATTTGGTAGTAGTGAGGTGGATATTGTCTAAATTTGTTTATGTATAAGGAGCATTATGTAGTAAAAGTATTTTATATTGATATACCCAGTATTTCAGAAGAGAAAATGAATATATGTCTATTTTATTTTAAGCCCGTAAATTGTTTCGTTATATATAATAAACAATTATCATCCCTTTATAAAAATATAAAAACGTTTATATTACATTTTGTAGTATTATGTTTTTAGCATTATTATTAAAATATTAGCTTTTTTTCATAAATTAGCTATGTTTTAAGTAGTAGTAACGGTCATATATTATACAAGATTAATTAAGTAGTCATCAAAAAGTTAATTTATTTAACAATGATGAAGGTACGATTCGTAATGTCTTAACGAATGATGAAAAGGTTCTATGGTTTATTTAAATAAAATTTTAAAACTGGGTTGAAGTTTGAAAACTGAACAATATGAGAGAAACTTCTTACCAAATACCACTGCTCCTTGAACAGTGGGTCTGGGAATAAAGGTGTGCTGGTCTGCCGCATGACGTGGCGCGGCCGTCCCTGGTAATCCCTCTTCGTTCTCCTTAACTCCCTCTGCTGCATCACCCATCTCACCTGTCAAACAGTACCAGATTAAATTGCATTCAGAGAGTTAAGCAGAACCATTTGACGTTAAAGCAGCATTATCGAGAATTTACGACACGAATGCTTCGGCAGTATAATGATTTGGACAAGACTAATCCTAACCATGATATTTTTTTAAATCAAATCTGCAAATATATTAGACTAGCATTTTCCCGCAACTTCGTACCCGGTCGACGACAGCGCCATCTACCGGGTCTATGTTATATAGCCTATGTAACTTCTGGATAAGGTAGCTTACTAATGGTGAAATAATTTTTTAACACGGCCCTGTAGTTTTTGAGTGTATTCGTTACAAACATACAAAAATAAAAATCTTTCCTCTTTATAATATTAGTATAGAAAAGTAAAAAATATCCTCCATCAAACACATAGCTAGTATTATATGTGATAATATTTTCTCTTCTTAAAATTTAACCCACCGTCACGCCAACCGTATCGTCACGTTCACCTTTATTTAATAAATAAGTAATGTGAAAAAGATAGCAAATTATCTCAATATCAGTACGCTAACGTCAGTCTGTTTGTACCAATCCCTCACATTTGTTTTTCTAATATACTGTCTTTTTCCGTTAACGGTCAAATTTTAGTTTATAAACACCGTCACACCTATATTTCCAAAGCGGGGGTGGCAGAGGTAAACTGTGTACACCCACTTTTTGCCGACGACGACAGACTACTTATTCCTTTTATTCCCAAGGAAAATGATGGAGGAGGTCCACTTATATTACACACACACATATGAGATGCGAGTGCTTCTAAACCTTAGACCTCATGATTTTCGGTAAAATCTTTGTGTGACCTGTGGGATACACCACATTTGCAAATGATAGCTTTGGCCTGGGTGTTTGTGTATGTAAATTTCATATCTGTAAACGCACCCAGAAAATAGGAATAATTCCTAATGTGAGGCTACGTTTTTTAAGGAAATAATATCTGAGCCGAAGGGATCATCCTAAAGCGTCAAAAGATAGAACTAGAAATACTTAAATCTACAGGTAAAGCAAACCAATTCGGCAAATTTTCCAAGAGCATTCATCAAGATAACTTTACGCTCCGATACCCTCCATTCAAATTCCCCAAGATTAACTAACTGACCAATCCCTTCAACACAAAACCCAACATCAATACGGTGAATCAATTATTCAAAGCGAGAGCGTCTTGATACCCAATCCGCTAAGTCTTGAGGATTATCCCAGTGAATAATTTGATTGGGCGATGTCAATCAAATTAGTGTGTGGTTTGATAGGCGATGACATCCTTACGCTTAAACGGGGGGTGTCTGTATATATTTGTAGTATGTGGTAACCATAATTTTCAACATTATCTGGTATCAGTCCACTGGTGGACATAGGCCTCTCCCAAGACAGCACTTTTTCTTAGCGTTTCAGAATGCGACCACATTGACTACATTGTCGGAGGCAGCCATCACATCCTGCTGCGTACAGATGTTAGGGCACGTAGAGCAAGATATAAGGTAGGACCTCATTTGGGCTGCACTGCACTAACACCCTTAATCAGGAATGTCAAACATGCGCCCAATGAGCATTTTCCTGTGGCCCGAATCAATTTGGAAAACAGCTACATGATGCGGCCCGCGAGTGTGTTAAAATAGTTATGGTAATTTAATAATATTTTTCGTTAAGATTTTCAGTAGTTTGTCTTCTTTAAGATAAGGTTTTGCGGCCAACCTAGTCTGCGGTCTTCATACTTTTGGCCCACCAGTGACTATGACTTTGACATGGCTACCCTAAATACTAAAGCCGGTCTTCCGCTCTTTACTACCGACCATTACCACCCACCTTGCTTATATTGTCGCTCCATTTAGGTACCGGCTTGCTGTGTGCCACACATTAATAACTGCCTCGTATAAAGTGCGCTTACCATCGTGGGCTAGAATTATAGGCCGGATAAACTATAATTTTTCTATCAAAAAGAAAATCCTGTATCAGTCCGGAGTCTGGAATTGTGTCCGGTATAATATTAATAATTTATTTAATCCAGACAATTTGAGTCTAGTTGGTACAATAGGCTCGGAAGAGTATCACTTTGACCTTGTTAAAGCAACGTGCAACGTGTTAGGGCTATCATGTTTGCGCTCACGGACAGCGCCCTACGCTCGCGCTCAATATCCTCATCATCATGCAGATCGTCAGTCACTACATGTCCAAGATATTTTAGTCTAAAACCTGCCTTAAAGCCACACCAGCTAACCGGGTGGTACATTCATCGGACTCTTGGTCCCAGCTTTAAATACAATAAGTTCGCTTTTATTTGCATTATATTTCAGCCCGTGGACCTGTGCGTATCCTTCACAAGTATTTTTAATCGCTCCCTGAGACCTCCGGCCGATGCGATCAGCAGTAACATGTCATCTAACTAATGTTATTAAAGCAGATACCGTTCACATGACAACCAACATGGCGTGTGCTAAGCGCGACGATAAGATCATTTATGTACAGGTTGAGTGTCGGGAATGTCAACCCTCCCTGCCTCACTCCACACTTCAACCTGTATGAGTCCGAAAGAGCTCGCGTCCATCGCACGTTAATGAATATAGGCTCGCCCCCATCGTTACATTGGGACTTAGCATCACTAGCATAAATTGAACACCTTTTCCACCCCCGCTTGGTGATAAATAACCAATTCTTTTTCTTATTGCACGCATCAATACCTCGCTATATCTAAGTTTTCAAAACCACTTAAACATTGACACTTCCGAATGTATTACATTTAAATATTCAAAATAGGTATATTTTTTCGGATTTTAACTGACATAATTTACCGATCTAATATATAGTTCCCGAAAGGGTAATTATAAATGCGCAACTATATCTTATCTACATAATAATACAAAATCGGTAGCTCCCCTAATATAATAAAATAAAATATATCGCCCTACGACCGGCATTGTGCTTATTCCATGAAAATTTTCCATTAATTAATATTATAATTACATTCTCTAACTAAAGTTAAAAATATTAATTAACACTGCGAAAATAACAAAACACTTATCCAAATTATGACGTAATTGCTTGAATATTAATTAATCACTTGATTTATCTTTAATCTCCTTTAATCTTTACCGTTTTTAATTAAAGGAGATTTTAATAAGCCCGAGTGCGTGTTGATTGGTAGATAAAGCTTGTTAAGCCTTGTTTTGTGTTAATTTACTTATATTACCCGTGGGCTCACTCTCTAAGTTTTTCAATTTTCCAGTACTAGCTCGGACAAATGTAGTTTTTCAATCGAAAAAACCCCAGTATCAGTACAGTCTGGAATTGTAGCAAGAGGGTCGCCGTATTGTATGGGGCCTAACGTCGTCGGTGAAAAGTAGGTGTGCACAGTACACTTCTGCTTGCCCCGCTCGGAGAATATAGGCATATAATATACCATATAATCATGTTACCCTGTACTGCCCACTGCTGGCCAAAGGCCTTCTCTTACGAATCAGAGTGGCAGAGAGTACAGAGTTCCAAGAGGTTCTTTTCTTTACTGACCTCTCTGGCTTCCTCCACTCTCATAGTTCGTCTCATACACGCTCGCTGGTGACGGAGACTCTTGACTTGCCCTTCAGACAAGACACGGTCTATTTGGTAATCATGGTAAGACAGTCTAGGTCTCCTACATCCTTCCACTTTCGCATTGTGTATCTGTTTCGTCATTCTTTCTTCTGACATTCTTTCTATATGCCCGAACCAACGAAGCATAACCCATCGCATCTTTACACCGATACTATCTTTCATACCTACACGCTTTCTTACTACGCTGTTAGAAATACGGTCAGTCAGCTTGACTCCGCACATCTTATAAGACTAGTTACTTAATATTAACGACAAAACGGAGATCGCAGCTAGTATATAATAATATCAATAATGCTCACGGCTAAGCCAGTGGTTAAGAGTTTCAGATGCCCCGCCCACTGTACTGAGTATTTGTGGGTTTGACCCCCGCACGCAGAGTGTTTTGTTTCATTCTTGTATCCGAGTTCTCAAGCTTGGGTGCATAGCTTAGGGTGAAAAATAGCGAGGCCCTAAAACTCTGAAGAGGGCCGCTTGGTAGTGCAGCGGAAAAAGGACATCCAAAACCAGATCAACAAAACCGTCACGCCTGTATTCCCCAAGCGGGGAATACAGGCGTGTCACCGACGATGTTAGGTCCCATGTAATAGAGGGTGAGCCTATTACCATACATCAGGCACAATTGTAGACTCCGGACTCATACTTGGAAGGTTTCGTTAGAAAAAGGACCTAAGGACCAAAACCAGATTGAGGAACAAATGGGTCTTTTGGCAGATGCAGTTCAACTTCAGGCACTACAAACGATCGAAATACGGCAAGAATAGCGTTCTCTGATCGATATCGTAAAAATAAGCCCAAATTTTGAACGTTGAAAAATTGTCTTTTAGATGATTTATACATTGTTTCAACAATCCTGTCCAGGAATTTGTCCATAGATTCAGAAAAGGTGCAGCATTTTGCAAAAATCTAGCTTACAAGTACAGTGAATATGTATGAATAGTATCCAATGACAATAACCCTTACATAAAGTTCTCGTTACACCAATTGAAATGCTATCTGAATAAGCAGTTGGATCGTGAAATAAGTACTGGCGCTCTGATGGACACCACTCAAGAAAAATCAGTTGTGAGGCCACAATGTTCAACCTATTTTACAGAGGATTAGTTTTATTCGACCCAGTCATTTAAAGAAATAAAAATGGATCCTATTACCACCACAAGTGTATGTGCTAAAACCTGTTGGTGAACATAGATTTGAATTTTATGATTATACGTCAGATAAAGACAGTGATGAATGTTTGGTCCTTCAGAATCAAGAAGATACTTAAACCCAAATTTTATATTTTATGTCATTATTAAAAAAAAATCAACTCAGAAAAAGTATCTATTTTACCTTATACGGATATGCAGTAAGAACCCTGTCGGAAATAGGAATTAATAACTTTTAATAACTTCGGAATAACGCAGAACTATATTGTGTGTTTTAATATCATCGATACAACCTTGTTTCAGTAATCGTTTAATATAGAATTCTCCATCTAACATGCCGTTATTGTGGAGAAAAAAAATAAAAAAAACAAATAAAAATAAAATACATTTCGCTATGCACTTACAGTAAAAACCTTAAGAAGATCGCAGGGTGGGACTGGATGCGGAAGGCGGAGGACCGTATATTGTGGCGCGAATCGGGAGAGGCCTATCTACAGCAGTGGACTGCAATAGGCTGATTTGATTATGGTAAAAACACAAACACTTATCTGATGATGTGTCATTATGTATGGAACTATAGGATATAGATAAAACTCTAGTACTCTCTAATACGTAGTCGTGATTTTTTTAATATATATTTTTGTTATTTTTGTGACCCGGATATATGCTATATTTGGCATTTTAAAAAAAACCAACTAGTGACTCTATCGATGCGGTAGTTTCAGTTTAATTTAAAAACTATAACTGTTATAAAAACGAAATTAAACAAAATCAGGGTTCATAATACACTGTGCGACTGTCATAAAGTGAATAATCGCGACCGTCTAACTACCTGCTTTGCATGTAGTAATTGTAGCTGCAATTTGATGTGCTCTCGCGGCTTCTGGATTATATTTAATCTATTTATTCTTCTGGATTATATTAATTCTACAAATTTACTATATGAATATATACGTCACAAAACGTTTTCCCAACAGCGCTACTAAAACGTCAAATGGTTGGTGCTTAGACATTTGAGGACTTATGCATAGGAATGAAGAGGTTGACATTGGCGTGATGTTATTGAGATGATGTGCCCTCCTCTGAACACTACATACTTACTAAATAAAGATGAACGTGACAACTAAATAAGCATGAAGGTCCTTAATTCATTGTGATTCCAAGGTACCTTCAAACTCCTCGCTTCCCATAAATCTAAGAATTTAAATACTAAAAATACCAAATCCCAAACCTACTCTCACAATTCGTTTTTCACACTTGCGGGTATCATAAAAACTATATTATATAGGTGCCTAGTGCCTTGAAATAAAACTTTGATTTATTACTTGCCTGTGGATCATTTTTCAGTCTGTTCACGTGGTCTAAGCTGGCATTTAATGATCTTTTACTGATGTGTGGATGAGACAGCAGATAGAAATGTTGCAAGCTCCCGATCTGCAAAGAAAACGACGTGTTAGTATAGGTGAAAAAGTACTTACGTAAACAAGAAATTGAGAAAAAAAGAGTATTCCTTTATATTTGTATATATACAAAATCCATAGCTCTTCAATATATATTACAGTCTCAACTTATGTATTGCTAATCCATTTGTTAAGTTAAACCAAACTTTCAAAATTAAATATATGCCTTTTATTTTGGATCGATTCTTGCTATATATATGCATGTACTTATAAAAATACAATAAAACGTTTCCTTATAGCTGTAATTACAAAAGTGTGAACCGATCTTTATACCGCAATTACAGATCAGCCTACTTAATGCTACATGCTACGGTGCTACGGCGTAGCCGAGTTTCGTAGCAGCTACGTGGATCGATACTGGCGTAGTATTATGAGCTGTTACATAATTTTTCAGTATTTCCTTTGAAAATACGCCTATACTATGCATTAATGGACTTAAACATACCCATTAAATTTACATAACTAATTATTCCTTTACTAGGCCGGAATATATAAAAGTCTGTTAAGAGGTAGGTGTGTTAGATATTATTATAATAACTTGTATTTGTACATTACCTTGTAAATAAATATATGAAAGTTGTTACAAAACCAGAGTAAAATAGGACAAAAGAACATTTACTATTACAGAAGCGCTGTTTTATGTAACCGTAAAATATATTTTTATTTTAATATAACTTATTGAGTTCTTAGATTTACGCGAATATTGCACATGAAATAAAACTATTTTACGGATTTTATCTAGTTTTATTTTAGATCGGACCAACAACGACAAAAATAATTAAGAAGTTTGCGGGTAAAAAAGTTTTATTTCATTAATATTACTTACTAACACTATACACTTACAGATACCCATAACGCACATTATGATGAAATTGTGAACAATCATCAAATACGAAGGTTTTAGTGAGCTAAAATAATGTTCCTTCATAGCATCGATGGATACGACGACGGAGTTTTTTGCATAGTTTTATTCTATACTATCCGCGATTTATATAAGCTATTTGTTTTTGAGACAAAAGATAATAGACATGGATACGTCCTTGCCCAGAGTGTAATATATCTCTTTGCCAAATTTAACTAAAATCTGTTCAACAGTTTAGCCGTATAAAGGTTACAGAGCTACTTTCAAATTAACTTATAGAGGTTTGTGTTTGATGATGTGGGGTATAAAAGGTATTAACTTTGGTAAAGATATCATTGTTCTCGATCACGCACTAGTTGGATCATACACAAAAATCTGTGTATCCATATCATCCGCTGGATCCCTTTCAAGAATATCGCCAATTTAAAAAACGCACACAAATTAAATCAAACTTCTAATTCTACGTTTCACTTTATTTATAATTTAAAATAAAACGCTTGAAAAGCTAAATAAAAAAGTCTAGAAAGGCTTTGAGTAGTGAGCCAATAAAACAATAATTCAATAATAATAAATAAGGTTAACGTAACGCGTATAATTTTGTCACAGGTAATGGACAGTCTTTTAGGTTACCTGCTAAAGCCTTTTAAAATACTAATTTCTATACGTAAAATATGTTGCGTATATTAATTCTTCTTTTTTTACGTCCAATATAGAATCAGAGCGATCTCAGCGAGTTATGGAAAGAGCTATCCAAGGTCACCGACATATACCATAGGATTAGTAAGCTTAAGTGGCAATGGGCGGGCCAGCGTGAAGATCGGACAGGCGTTAGGGCAGAAAGATTTTAGACCAAGTATTGGCAAAAGCAGCGTAGGACAGCCGCCTGCCAGATAAACAGAAGATCTAGGGAAGATCGCAAGAAGTCGTAAGATGCAGGTGGCATCAGACTGGCTGCGCTGGAGGGCGATTGGGGAGGCCTATGTTCAGCAGTGGACATGTTTAGGCTAAGATGATGATGATGACGGGATCGGAACTTAGGATTCCGTAATTGCCAGCCTCAATAAACCAACTAGGAAGGCATGTGCAGATTATAAAATATAATTGGAAGTCATTTCATTTGCTAAAACTTTATTATTTAAGCAATATTTAACGATTACGGATGATGGAATGTCAGGCAGTTATTATCATTTTAGTAACTTTTAATCGTGTTTATAGACAAACTCTATGTCTTTAATAATTGCCTGAGTATGTTTAGTTGTGATGCGATGAAAGATGTCAGATGACAACCGACCGATAACAGATAGTCGATGTGAGACGGTGGACAGCTCTACTGTGTGATTCTATTGGCAACGGGGCGAGCGGTCAGACGTATCGCGGAGCAGCTAACCTCACTGCATTCCATCAATCCTCAATTATTGTGAGCATCTTCTGATATTTTGCTACCAAAGTCTGGATGTCAAGGAAGATCAGTGTAGTGGACAAGAACCTAGTGTTATTTTAAGATTTCTATGTTCGGCCACCATGCGGACGACTATGAGAACGAAGAAAGCACAGGCGCCGATATATATATTTTAATGAACGACTTGGTCCAGGGCTACGTTTTATTCAGAAAGTTAAGTGTCTTAATAACTTACTAAGCTTCTGGTATACAGGTCAATAACCCAACATCCCCACTTCATACAAAATAGCCATCAATTGAAAACTTACACAACGTTTCGCCAGTAAACTGTTTGACCTAGATACATGACGGAGTATAATACAGAATCGATGTGCCTTCATAAACCATTTTATTTATTATCCTCTACTATAAAATGAGGTTATTGACTGTAGAAGAAATGAAAGTGGTCTTGGTCTTGGTCTACTCAACAGTTTTCCAGATCTGAAGGACACAAACATTTATCTCCGAAATTCTCAACCAAAGTTTGGTCAATCTGACTTGTTTTTATGAAAAATGTAGCCCCACACTAGGATATATTCCTGTGTCGTGGGTGCGTTTACTAGAGTGAACTTTCCCATACACAAATACATAGACCGTAACAAATAATTGTGGGTCACACAAAGATTTGTCCCGTGCGGGGATCGAACCCGCGATTATTCGATACAGTGGGCAGAGCGGCTTAAGCTCTTAACCACTGCGCTAAATCGTCCGTCATAGTATGACGGAGTCTTTACCATCACGTCAACTCCCTTGTAGGGTATGTAGAGTGTGCAGAGTTCCAAACGAGTTTGTGGTATTTCTGCGTTGCAGTGTCTCAAAGATGACCGGTATTAGTTCTTTTTTCAGACGAGCATTATTTCGATAGACTATGTAAATGGAAGAAGCGAGAGAGGTCTATAAGGAAAGATCCTGTTGGAATTCTGTACTTTCTGCTACCCTACTTGGGGAATGTAAAGTGACGATGTTTTTACTTCTCCTCATATATATTTTTATAGTTATAATAGTCGTCCAGACCATCATAAGCAGACCAATGACTCGGTGGGAAGATAGTACTTGTATATCGAGAGTTGGACGAAGAATTCGGGGTAGATTGGCACCGGACCACGGAGAATGGATCAAGAGGGAGGAGGCTTATGCCCTGCAGTAGGTTGTAGAAACCTAATTATGAGTCCTTTACCTTATGATAAATTGTGAAATGATTTTTGAATGGTACTTCAGTGGGATAAATAATTACACGGTAATTCTAAGAAGTAATCAGAACGCGCCGGGTGTTGTCATAAAAAATTAGGGCCCCGCTGCTTACTTGTTAAAATATTTCTAAATAAATATAAGGCAGTACTATTCTATAAATAGGACAGGCTTTCTCTGAAAATGAAAATGGGTTCACGAAAGAAAATTACAATATTTATTTACAATATAAATCCCACGCCAACCTACGCTATAACAATCAAACTCAAATAATTTATTTTGTAACCCTGCCTATAATTGTATATTGCGCTGTGGGACCGCGGTGTTCTTACCGATTACCAAGGTTAAGCAGCGTTCGACTCGGTCGGCCCGAGATGGGTGACCGTTTGTGGCATTTTCATATTCAAGCGTCTGCTTCGAAATGCACGTTAAGCCGTTGGTCCTGGCTACCACTGAATGTGGTAGTCGTTAAGCCGAGTTAATAGCCCTAAAGACGGCTTGATAAGTTCCAACAGCAGGTGGCCACAAACCTGACTCCATCAATCCGCACTGAGTCCGCGAGGTGGAGTATGACCTAATCTCTCTCACCCCGATTTGTGAGAGAAGGCCTTTGTCCAGCAGTGGGCAGTATAGGCTGATATTATATTATTATTATAATTGTTTAATCATTTTGTTTTGTTTAATATCACTACTAATTTATCAACGGCTCGGAACGTAGCCTCCACTGAGAAGATCCGGCCAGAAACTCAGCTGGCTTGTCTTTTTTATTAATGTTCTCACTCTTTTTTAAATTAAGTTTTATCATATGGTGTGAGTACAATATGGTTGTTACAATTAAACAGTTAAGTCTAGCTCCAGTGTAATGCCTTACGATCAAGACTTGAGACTAATGATGTTATTTTTAAAGAGTAAGTATTATATTATTCCGGATGAACCCACAAGCAGTACCCGTTCACGAGTATGACTACTGGAGCAGTCATCACTCCCTTCGACTATATTGGAGGAAAGCAAGTGACCCGCACCAGACCGCCACTGCAAGCAAAATATTATAGTGGGCATGACCAAACCAGAACCCCAAAGACGGTGGTCAGAATGTGTCTTCAAAGCAGCAACACCCCGACTCCTTATGCATAACATGCTACGTTTTAACATTGTTTCTTATATACCTCTACAACATCTCTATTTTGTAAATGAGAGGACTATGTAGACACTGACCGATACCATGAATCTAAGTGCACTTATAATTGATCTACACTTAAGCACATCCATTTGGCTCGATCTGCATTGTTCTCCCATACTCCATGAATGCAATGTATACAAAAGGAGTTATAAAACTCTCATTTATGAAAACAGTAACCGTAGACTTTCTTGCGCTTCTTCTCCACAGGAATGACTTTCCGAACGGGTGGTAGAGTCTTGAGTAATCAATAATTTTCTCTTTATGACTATTCATAGGTGCCTTTTGGTCTACATGAATAAAAAAACTTTTGATTTTATTTTTGATTTTGTTATATTTATGAGAATCTCGATCCCAATGCATCGAGATGTAAGACAAGGAGATGTTATTTCCCGCAAATTGTTCACAAATGCATTGGAGGATATGTTTAAGACGCTGGACTGAGAAGGTCATGGCATAAACATAAACGGCAGTCATATCTCACACTTGAGATTTGCAGACGACATCGTCATTATGGCCAAAACGTTGCAGGATTTACAACAGCTTACCAGCCTAGCCAATTCTTCCGACCGCATAGGTCTCCGCATGAACTTCGATAAGACAAAGGTAATATTTAACAGACATGTATTACCGGAGCCTGTTGCAATACACGGCGCTATTCTCGAGATTGTTCAAGAATATTTTTAGCTAGGACAAACTACGCAATTGGGGAAAAACAACTTCGAGAAAGAGGTCAACAGAAGAATACGGCTAGGCTGGGAGGCATTTGGGAAATTACGTCGAGTATTGACGTCGCCTATTCCACAAAGCCTAAAGACAAAAGTCTTCAATTAGTGCGTACTGACCGTTATGACTTATGGGGCCGAAACGTAGACACTCACGTTTGAACTGGTCCACAAATTAAAGTCACTCATCGAATTATGAAAAGGGCTATGCTCGGAGTTTCTCTGAATTTAGAATCCGGAACGAAGTCACTCGACAGAGAACCAAAGTTATCGACATAGCCCACCGTATTAGTAAGCTGAAGTCCGAACAACCGATGATGGCTGGGACAAACGAGTTTTTGAGTCGAGACCACGAACTGGCAAACGTAATGCAGGACGCCCTCAGGCTAGGTGGAGCGATGACCTTCGTAGGGCGGCTGGCAGAAACTGGATGCGAGTAGCCGAAGATCGTACCCAGGGGCGGGCACTTGGAGAAGCCTATGTCCAGCAGTGCTATACGCTGATGATGATGATGATATTTCTGAGAGCAATATTTAGTACCCAATATAAAAAGCATGCCACTTCAAACCCACGCGGTCTTATCTTCTAGGTAATCCGAGATGTAGTGATAGGCTTTCTGACATAATTTAGCCTTAATTATGGTTTTAAATCTTAATTATGGGTTTAATAATTACACCGTCGCGCCTACAATTCCCACGCGGAAGTGGCTGAGGAGTAATATGTACGCCTACGTTCACTAACTTCTTGGGTTCTCGGTTTCATTAATCCCATTGTACTAAGAGCAATCCAGACACTGGACCATAGATCTTCAGCCATAAACGAGCACTGAAGGACTAAATCTTCCCCAAAGATCGAAAGAAATCGAAAGTCTTTGTACTGTACGCACCCACTTCTAAACACCTGACTGCTACGTAGAATTTTCTGTTAGCAGAGAGTACAGAGTTCCAACAGGTTCTTTCCCTTCAGACCTCCCTGGCTTCATCCAATCTCAATTTTTTTTGTATGAAGGTTACGTTGTCCTTCACTAGAACTTAATCCTGTATCCTAGCACAGCTCCTGTGTACGTTCACACAAATGAAATTTACATCCAAATGACACACTTCACACACAATGAAACACACTTTGACAGAAGCAAACATTTGTTACTCAAAGATTGGTTCCGTGCGGGAATCGAATTCGCGACAACTGCAAGGACAATGACAACGCACAGGGCGGAGTACCTTAAGCTCTTAACCCCTAGACGAAGACGTTTGTCAATTTTTAGAAATTAAAATACAATACCCCATAATCGTTATCTGTACCATGCGCCACTACCCTTTATCAAATATTAAACCATGGACAATTACGATCATTTTTTTCTCTTTTGTACATGTTTTTTCATCCAATTACTCCACAATAAGTTCCAGCCGTACGAAATTGCCATAGAAATATAAAGCCATTTATATTCCAAAGGAAATGATCACACGGAATATCAATTAAACCATAAAGGAACCATCCAGGGTACGGAAGGGTACGGTACTCCAAACATAGAAGATATTAATTAAAATTTGCCACAATTCAAAGAAAAATATTCATTTAAAGCGTTTTCCTGATGACAATGGATACGTAGAGGGACCGAACAATGCCTGAGGTAATTGAAATCTCGCTTCAACCACGACAGACTTAATTAACTCGATGCATGTTCTTTATAGGCTTATCGTAACCTGGTAATCTAGGACGGGTAAGTGGGTCTAGTGACTGCATATAAATACAAATGCTTGAGAGTGACGAGTAGCTGAAAACAAAATCCTTTTTACTTAAAAAAAACGTAGTCCCACACTAGGAATTATTTGTACATCGTGGGTGCGTTTACTATCATAAAATTCACATACACAATCCAAGACCGATACAAAATATTTGTGAGTCACGCAAAGATTTATCGCGTACGGTGGGTATGGCGACTTATGGTCTTAACCACTGAACCAAGCCATCCGTCAAATATATTAATTGAAAACGCTTTCCTGAAGACAATGGATACGTAGTGGGGCGCGAACAATGCCTAAGGTAATTGAAATCTCGCTTCGACCCACGACAGACTTAATTAACTCGATGCATGTTCTTTACAGGCTTATCATAACCTGGTAATCTAGGACAGGTAAGTGGGTCGTATCATTACTGACTGCATACAAGCAGAATAATTCGCCCAGTGAAACAAAAAATTCAAGCAAAATTCCCTAGTAGAATCAAATAGGAACCTAGTGGACGGAGGAAGTTTGAACTGACTTCATAGCGAGATAAAGTGAAATACTTAATGATATGTTCGTTATAAATGGAGATAAGTGTCATTTATTGAAACGCTATTATAATTTATTTTATTATATTTAAATTAATAAAAATAATAACTTTATTAACGGTGAAGAAAAACATCGTGAGGAAACCTGCATGCCTAAGAGTTTCTCAAAGGTGTGTGAAGTTCGCCAACCCGCACTGGGCCAGCGTGGTGGACTATGGCCTAAACTCTCTCAGTTTGAGAGGAAGCCCGTGCCCAACAGTGGGGCAATTTCACGGCTAATATTATTATTATAATTGGTATTTAACATTGGGTTACCCAAATTGGATTGATTTTTACTGTAGAATGGATGAACGATCGATTTCTTGCACCACAGCAGCAAGATAATTGGTAAGTGAGCACTCGAGTATTGTATGTGAACATTTTTTTAACTTATTACGTCCCACTGCAGGGCAAAGGTCTCTCCCATGACCCTACACTTAGCACGATCTTTGGCAATTCCGGTCCATTCCTTTTATAGTCTATAAAACCGCCAAGCTCAAGTTGGTATGGGCAGGAACAGCTCCAATAGGTGGGCAAAATTTACCACCGCATAAAGACCAGAGTGACACCGACGTCGGGGCAGACCGCCAAAAAGATGGTGCGATGACCTGGAAAACTTACCTCCAAATAATTTAAAAAACATATTTTTAGCCATCATGTTCTTTAGTGACAAATGGTGGTGTAATTTTATTGCCAGATTTGACAAAGTTCTAAGAAAATTAAAAACCTCAGTTGGAATCCGAAGTCTGGAATCGTGCACGATATAATAGCAATATATATACTCACCGCGTATTTCATTAAGACCTAACATCGCCTTGGTGAAATGTGAAAGTACACATTACACGCCCTCTAGGGGAATATAGTCATGACGACGATATTTTATTACTTTATGAGCTAGGCTACATCACAGAGTGTAAAAATACTTCATCAATTTCACGCCCTAATTAAAAAGTACTTAGATATCGATACAAATAAATATTTATTCAACCTACCATTCAAATTAGAAACACTCAAGTATGTCACCTGTAATTATCCATTAGACTATGAATTATTCTATTTAGCAATCCTAATTTATAATTCAGTTCGATTGTACACAATACTAAGTATATCGACAATTCCAACCAAGTATTGTGTTTAGTTTATCGATTTCTTTATCTATATATTAATACGTGAAGCAAAAACTTTGTACACATTTTTACGAAAATTGCGCGGTCGGAGGAGTATGAAATTTCCCACACTTATAGTTTATATAGAGAAGGAGTGCAGAAGGCTAATATTTTTTTTAAATTATGAAATTATGCATAGAACATACATTAAATCAATGAAAAAACATTACACACACTACCATGTATTTGACACTACACGTCAAATTGATGTTTGTCTTTAATATTATTTGTCTATAGTCTTACTGAATGTCAAACATAACCAGCAAACGATTAAAGAGTAGGTCGAACATCGACCTATGGGCGACCACTAGTTTTAATAAATCCATAAACAAGAGTTACGAGTCTCGCCTATCATCTGGTGATCTTAAAGAAGTCCCAGTGGTATACACGTTGTAACTTTTAAACGATACATGTCACATGTGTTAACGCTGATCTTAAGACTCCTGGTTGCCATTGACAGGGGAGCGTTGGTGTGAAAATGTTACCATTTAGCAAAATTTTTCTACTTCCAAGAAGATATTTTAACAGGAGGGTCTGCATGGTTACTAATACAAAAAGAACGAGGACAAATTTCATTGCAAATTTCAACTCTGCGACTGTCATGAAATGACATTTCACTTCTCGACAGCGTAAGTTCCGATTTTGGCCTCGAGCCAAATGATCCTTTTTTTAGAACCTCAAATCTTATTTTTATTTATTCGGACAAACAAACGATTGTATACAACTTATTGTAAATTAAATTAGAGTTATATAAAAATTGGTACATACACTACCAGCATCGTGATTCACTGAGGTTTTAGCACGAAAAGATTAACGTTAGCGTAACGCTATGATTGAGATACCATCCTTGTCATGCTACAAATTTACTAAACAAACATGAATGTGACAGAACGCTTATTTAAGTTAATAATAATAATATTAGACCTGTTAAGAAAATGTCCCACCGTTGGGCACGGGCGGCCTCTCAAACTGAGAGGGTTTAGGCCATAGTCCACCACACTGACCCAGTGCGGGTTGGCGAACTTCACCCACCTTGGAGAAACTCTTAGACATGCGGCTTTCCTCACGATGTTTTCCTTCACCGTTAAAGCAAGTGATAGTTAATTTTTAATGCGCACATGCTTTCGAAAAGACAGAGGTGCGTGCCTGAATTTAAACCCAAGACCCCTGACTTTGCAGTCCAACGGTCTAACCACTAGGCTATCACTACAAGTTACTATACAGTTAAATAAACTGAACATTACACACACACACACCGTCACGCCTATATTCCCTAAGCGGGGGTGGCAGAGGCGTACTGAGTACACCCACTTCTTGCCGACGATGTTAGGGCCCGTGTAATAGGGGGCGAGCCTATTTCCATATACCGGGCACAATTCCAGACTTCCAGAAAAACCACATTTGTCCGACCTAGGATATAGAATATATAGCACTCAACATTTATACCCAAATTTTATTATGTAAAAACGAGTATTTCATTTTAATTATCACGATTTTTACTCAAAGAATATCGGAATAGACGTCGAAGATTATTTTAGGAGACTGATTAATCCTCTATTAAATTTCGCTTTTCCCTTAGGACTTCTTATTCTTAAGCTTAATGTACTTCTTTCTTGTAATCTTTTATTTCGAAAAAAGTATAGACTGAACTGACGAAAGTATAACTTAAATCTTAGATAAAAATTAAAAAGAAAAAGGGAACCTATCACCTAAAAGTGGGACTGATAGGTAGATAAATGGAAATAAATTTATAATAAACAGTAGCATCAGGCATATTGAATAAAAACGTTTTTAGAAGCAAAAAAGAAATTACCAGAGATATATTTGAATGTATTATAGCGCCGTTTACTTTATTCTTTTCTCAGCCTCCTATCTCACCAATCTATCTCTGTTTATTGATATAATCACGATAGGTCCATTGCGGGAAGGGCAAAGAGTAACTATGTTTAAAATTGTAAGCAAAGAAAGCATCATTTTCTTTCTCATAGTAACGCTATACTTTTTTCCGAAATGTGGCGATTGCCGACTGTACCCCATAAAGTCGAATAATGCTTACCTTAAAGAGAAACATAATGAGAAGCTAAACACATAAATAACGCACACAAAATCACTTAACGCCCGATAAATAACAGCAAAAGTTACTCGCATACAAAAATACAAACAAAATTCTTCAATAAAGTGAAACTCGCAACTTCCAACGCCATCTGTTGGAACACCACCATAACTACAGTTCAATGTGGAAAACTCCCGAACATTTCTAGGTCGCGTATAATATTTTCCCTAGTGATTTGCATTATATTCACATTTGGGCCAAATGAGCGGACCTTGTAATGAATTTAGGAAGTGGCAGTGCTTGGCGTTATGACAAATTGCTGTTAAAAATATAGATAGGACGGAATATTTTATTTCGGGGAATGTATACGGGATACTCAGTTGGTATTTTTTAAAACTGTTTTGCTCGTAAAAAAATGAGTTTGTATAGATTTTGGTTAGGTATCAAATGTATGAAGATAATGCGCTTTTATTTATGGTACGTTGTCTCTTTCTGGTGTACGTAAAATACTGTTATTTGGGTTGTTCCTACTTATTTATTAATATGGCCGAACAAAGGATACTACGTGCATTTCCTCTATAACATATTACATAGTAACACGTCATTATAATTAAATAATGTTAAGACCAAGGCAGAAGGTGATCAACATATTACACTGTTCTTGTTATTCAAATCCTGTATTAAACGTACGCTCTGCAAGCGAGCTTACTATACTCTTGATGATTATTTAAAAGATAAAAATGCTTGGATAGGTGATGTTCCAGCTCCACCAGAATGTGGATAACATGTTCAGCTATTATTATTTATTATTCCCTCTCTTCCTTCTAGTAGTTAAATAAAATTTATCATTTTTCTTCCTCATTTCTTTATCTGTAAATGAGAGAACCATGTAGCCATTCACATGAATAGTTTAACTTGGTTAATTTAATTTAGACTCACCTGATACTACATTGTTCTCCCATACCCCATAACAAAATGTAGATGGAAAAATATTATTTTAAAAGAGTAACCGTGGAGTTTCTTGCCCAGGACAGTTTCTTGACAGGAATGACATTCCGAAGTGGTGGTAGAGTCTTTGTTACTATTTTGACGATTCATAAATACTGTAAGGGTTTACATGAATAAAAAATATTCTGATTCTGATTCTGATACACGGTGTAATTTAAGCCGTCCCAATGCCTACTGTTCACTGCTACTGGCATCTGACAATATTGCTGAAAAAAAAATAGTTAGTAATAAACCTATCGCACACATCGCTGTTGGCCGCGGGGCCTTTACAGCTTCACCAGACAAGATATTCGGTGAGTTGAACAACAAAACAAACACTATTTCCTTTAAATAACATAGGAAAAGAAAACAATAAATCATCACAAATCGTCACGTAATATATATACAAGGGAAATGTCCACGTATCGATACCTCGTTTGGCTGGCGACCCAACGAATTATTGACACAACTAAAAAGCAAGAACTCGGAAATTAAGTTTTATAGTTTTGTACTAGAGTGCAAATTCAAATAATTATATTTGTGAGTAACGCTATTATTACGATACGATATCTTAAGGGACATGCCAAACAAAGGATAAATAAATGATCGTCGCGACTTCTCCGGGCCGCGACCGGGGGATATAACAATCGATCAATTAAACGCCCATCAAACGTCGAACGGGACTTTTTATACGAGTTGTTTGGGTTCTCGAGAGAAAATACGCGAGAATTTTGAAAGCAAAAAACTCCAAGATATAGTAACGATAACACTCTGAAATAGTGAAAGACTTCTCATTTGTTCTGTGGGCTTACCATGAACGAATTGATGTTAGCGTGATGTTAGGCAGTTGCTAACCTTATTATACCGCGAATCTACTAATTAAAAATGAACGTTTCTCGACAACTTTACGATAACGGAATATGATGTGTGCTTAGGCCGTGGATCAAAAAAATCATTAAGTTAATTTTCAATTTTGTATGTCTAGTGACGTGGCTAAGGAGATCGTACAAATTCTAAATCGGACGAAATAATTTTGCGTTTATCTATCGCAAAAAAATCTCTAAAAATGCGGAGTCTAGAATGTGCCTAAACATCGACATAATAACTGAAGTTGCTCAGCTTTTCAAATCGCTAGCAAACCTTTTCTCTACATTAAATCCATTATTTATCTAGATATAAGTATTTTTAATAATAATTATATCGTTGATATTTGGTTTAGACAGTGTTTACTAACGTGTTTGTTAAATTGGGACCAAGCCCGCTACATTTTATCACCGCTGTAAACCAGAATCCACGATAACACGAAGGTTTGAACGTCCGGCTATCCCAAGAAGCACTTTAACTGTTTTGGAACCCGCAACGAAATTAAACGCCGTCACGCCTATATTTCTCAAGTGGCAGACATTGCGTACACCCACTTTTCGATTACGATGTTAAGTCCCATGTAATAGGGGGCGAGGCTATTGCTATATACCGGGCACATATTCAGACTGATATGGACGCAACTAATTTCATTGGAAAGAAGAGAAAAAAGCAGGAGTAGACCTTCAACCCCCTGTTAAATAAATAAAAAATAAAGAGTAGTTAATATTCAGGGACTTATGTCACTGAGTATACATACGAGTACTCACATTTCCTATTTCCCTCCCGTACATAGCCGCCGCAATTTTCAAGTTCCAACTTTGACCTCCAAAAACTATCTCTTGAACACTTTCTACAGCTAACTACCACATCAATAGTTGGCCAAATAACTGTCGCCAGCGAAACTTTTCGGGGAAAGTGCTCAGACACTTACAGAGTTACTGTCGACTTCACAACTTGTTCCGTTCGGATTCCGGACCGTTTCCCTTGATTGATCTAATCTGTATATACCTATTTTCCTTTTCGGAAAGAATAAGTAAGCGTTATTGTAATTATTAGTTAGATGAAATGGCACAGTTAAAGAGTTGGATAACAAGGTGTGTTAGTGAAGAAAAAAGCAAATACTTGGTGAATTTTTGTCGTCTTGGAGCGAAAGCCCAGCTATAGTATAGGCTATTATTCACTGCTAATAAAAAGAACACTTCCATAAGTAACATCTAACTACTGACCTATCCGAATATGATAACCTGGGTGTAAACACCGAATAGTGAAGGTATCTACAGGCCAGCTGACAATTTGAGTGTCTGTGTGTGTGTGTGAATTATCTACGCTGTTGGCCGCGGGGTCTTTACAGCTTTACTGGACAAGAGGGCGAGTGAACAACCACCATGCTCGAGCCAGAAGGGCAAGGGGGCTACTAGCTCAAGGGCACCTCAAGGAGGAACGGCCTCGGTTGGGCAGTCACTATGGGTGAGGGCATATACTAGGTGTCTCGCCGTGGTGCTCTGCACCAGCCGGCGGGCAAGGGATTCTTCGACCTCGCCGGCAAGGTCGGTGTCTGATCCTGTGTGCGGTATCCGTATCCGAAAGAAGGGATGTAAAGGCGGGAGGGTACCATTTGCTGAGACGCTTTCGCTTGGTAAAGGTGTTTTTATTGCACTAAAGTAATAATATCATGGAGATGTCACTTATTAAAGTCTTCTTTTTCATTTTTTTTTATTACCAGCAAACTGTAGCCATTGGATTAATCACCTGGGCTTTCGCTCCAATGTTCTTTAATGTTCATATATTTAGCTATGCGGTAGGTGTCGTAAATTTATAGAAATGTCCCCATTTAGGCTAATTCTATTTATGGGTCTCCTAAAATTAGCACTAAATTTAAATTACACATATTATACAATGAGCGCGTTATTTAAAAACCGAAAAGTCTAAGAAGGCGAGCTACCTTAAAAGTATCATAGCTAACAAGCACGATGTTTAAAATTGATTATTACTATTAATCAGGATGGCCATAATACATCATGACTAATAAGCAACATACCAGCATGTATACAAAATACACATATTATTAATTTCAGAATGATAATAAATAGGATAATTGTCGGGAATCTGTTACTTACTCTTACAATTGTTTTTTTTATTCTTGTAAAGAAGTCGCTTCATTTTTATTTATAATTTTTTTCAAAACATAGCTCCACACTACAATTTATTCCTGTGTCGTGGGTGCGTTTACAAACATGAAAATTCATATACACGAACACCCAGACCGAAAACAAATATTTGTGGGTCAAATAAAGATATTTCCCGTGCAGGAATCGAACCCGTAGTAGTAAGAAAGCGAGTAGGTATGAAAGATAGTATCGGTGTAAAGATGAGAAAGGGCATGCTCCGTTGGTTCGGGCATATAGAAAGAATGCCAGAGGAAAGAATGACAAAACAGATATACAATGTGAAAGTGGAAGGATGCAAGTACCGGGGAAGCCCTAGACTATCTTACCACGACTAAATAAACCGAGTCTTATCTGAAGGCAAAGTCAAGAGTCTCCGTAACCGGCGAGCGTGTATGAGACGAACTATGAGAGTCGAGGAAGCTAGAGAGGTATGTAAGGAAAGAACCTGTTGGAACTCTGTACTCCCTGCCTAACCCGCATGGGATCTGGCGTGATGTTATAGATAGATAGATAGAATCAAACCCGCGACTCTTTGATCCAGTGGGCGGAGCGGCGTTAACTCTTAACCACTGCAGCAAATCGTCCGTCAAATATATATAAAATTTACACGTGTCCCATAATATTTTAGGTCCCGCCTCAGTTAGGAGATGTAAATACGCTTTAAGGGTTGTTCAACCTCCGAGTGGTCGAATTTAGGGTAAACGAGTATACGCAAATAAACGACCGACAATCAATCAGCCTATCGTTGTCCACTGCTGGACATAGGCCTCTCCTAACACGCGCCATTGCACACGGTCCTCCGTCTTCCGCATCCAGTCTGTCCCAGCGACCTTTTTGAGGTCGTCGGTCCATCTAGCTGGGGGCCGTCCTACCTTACGCTTACCAAGTCGCGGTCTCCACTCTAGGACACGCTTGCTCCATCGCCCGTCGGTCCTTCTGCAGATGTGACCAGCCCATTGCCACTTTAGCTTACTGAGTCTGCGAGCTATGTCGGTAACTTTGGTTCTTTTTCGGATTTTGTTACGAATTTTATCCTTTAAAAAGACGTCGAGCATAGCTAGGGCCGACATGTATGTTTGTTTCTCGCGTAATATAGGATTTTAATTTCGCTTGGTTTTAACCCAGTTTGTTTTTTTATGTACGTATTTATGTTTTTGGTGGAGCTTATGTATAAAGCTGAAGGTTAAGCATGATAAAATTGCATCATGATTTTGTTTAAACGCGATTAAGTAATATTCAATCGCGTACAAATCATCCATCATAATCCACGACGTTTCTGCGTAATAGAAATACGGAACGCTAAAATGATACAAATGTTTAACAATCAGATGGACGACTAAGTCCGGTGGTCAAGAGTTTTAAGCCGCTTATTCAATTGAATTGTGTAGTCGTAGCTTCGATCGCCGCACGATACAAATCTTTGTGTGTCCCAAAATTATTTGTTTCAGTGTGGATGTTCGTATACGTGAAGCCAAGCCATGATACAGGAATTTGGACGATTTAGCGCAGTGGTTAAGAGCTTAAGCCGCTCCGCCCACTGCGTCTAATAGTCGCGGGTTCGATTCCCGCACGGGACAAATCTTTGTGTGATCCACAGTTATTTGTTCCGGTCTGGGTATTTGTGTATGTGAATTTTCATGTTTGTAAACGCACCCACGACACAGGAATAAATCCTAGTGTGGGGCTACGTTCTTAAAAAAAAAAATGCCTTGAGTGGTCTACTCCTATTTTTTTATATCTTTTGGTTTTCCTGCAAATCAATCAAAAAGTATTGAGTTAACGCGTCTTCGATTATTATTGGGCATTCCCTTTGTTTTCTTGAAGCCCATAATAAAAACTTAATATTAAAATTTTAGCCCCGACCTTGCCAAAATAAATTTTATTATCTTCACTTGTAGAAAATAATTTCCTTTTTCTTACCACGTATTTTTATTCTTTGTAAGTCAATATATAATCTGGTGGATGAGTAACTAAGAAATTTATACCACAATTTCGATGTTATTTTCCTTCTAAGATTATTCAGCTGCATTTTTGGTGGCTTTTGTCTTAAAATAGTGTTAAATTTTTAAGGAACAGAGATGTGACCCTCCTGGGCAGATAATAATATGATCCATAAATAAGTTAAGATAATCCATAAAAAATCAAATCTATTTAAAATCAAATCATCTTACCCCCGATTCTAAAATAGCTTTTACTTAATATTCTTTCTAAAATTACGTTGATGATTATTTCTATCTATTTTATTTAATCATGACGACTCTCGAATAATCGACGTTTTTTTTAAATAAAACGAGCTTAAGCCGCTCTGCCCACTGTGTCTAATAGTCGCGGGTTCGATTCCCGCACGGGACAAACCTTTGTGTGATCCACAATTATTTATTTAGGTCTGGTTATTGTGTATGTGAATTTTCATGTTTGTAAATGCACCCACGACACAGGAATACACCCTAGTGGGGTCTACGTTTAAAAAAAAAAGGATCAATCGAGACCAACGGTTTCACGTGCCCTACAAATCAAAAATACGCTCAACCATGACATTTAACATAAACGGTAACCCATCACAGACTGGTCGAGTCGAACCCTGCTTGAGTTTGGTGACAGCACTGTAGGCTCTCAACGCTACGAGCGCCTAAATGATATTTCAAGGGCCAAAGCAGACTTGTTAAAAGGACTTTTAACATCAGCTTTAGCGACGCTTCCATCCATTACATACAAACTCCGGTCGCGGTGATCATATCGTTTTTTGGAACGCTATGCTACGCTGATTTTTAAACCGCGATTAAATACAGCAATCGAACGCAATTACTAGTCAAAATGTTATACATCATCTATTCGGTCGCAAAATCACCAATTGCCGATGCTATAAATATTGTATTACCCTATATAAAATAAATGTGAACCCAGCTTAACGCAGACTGAGTTACTTACATTGTCTTACCAACAATGCTTTCTACAAACTTTAGCAATACCTCTGAGAGTACTGAGGTAAGAATATACTACTTTCCTCGCTTAAACTACAGGTAGCAAAATATAATTGTTCTTTTACCCGATTTTCAACTCTACACTAAATGTTCAAAGTTGATATTCCCTCGGTAGTGCGGAAAGTAGGGATTATATGAAATGGTAATAGCGGTGATTATAACGTTTTCGTAATTAAAAAAAAAACTTTTAGACGTTATAAAAGTTTATAGGTACCTTGAAATGGTGGTTTCGGTACATAAATATCTTTATGGGTCCAGAATAAAATTGACCTACCTGACTGCCTCTTTGTTCTAGTGGCGTATAATGCACTTAGCTATCACGAGGTACTGGGTTCGAGTCCCACTGTTGGACGAAGGCCTTTTTACACAAATCGAAGTGAGAAAGATTAGGCCATAATCCATCACGCAATCGACGACACTAGATTTGTGGCCACGCTATTGGAAAATTGCAATGACGTGGCCCCAAACCTGCTCCATAAGTATCAAGTCGCCCAAAAACGACGAAAGGACTATTTGGCGCAGTGGTTAAGAGCTTAAGCCGCTCCGCCCACTGGGTCGAATAGTCGCGGGTTCGATTCCCGCTCGTGACAAATCTTTGTGTGCCCCACAAATATTTGTTTCGGTCTGGGTATGTATGTACGTGAATTTTCATGTTTGTAAACGCACCCACAACACAGAAATAAATCCTAAAGAGGAGATCCCGTTTTTTATATAAAAATTAAAAGAATCCAACTTGGCTAAACGACTACTACATGAAGTGGTTACCAGAACCAATAGCTAGATATGCCTTCCGAAGTACGAGGGTGTTAAAAAATGGAAATGCCACCCATGTTAGGCTGACCGAGCCGAATGCTGCTTAACCCGGGTTATCGCTACGAACACCGTAGTACCCAAACGCTACGAGAGTATTTGACATTATTATGATTTGGCATTATTGTCATGTCAAGTAAATCGTATGTACTTCGCCATAAAATAATTAACAATAATAATACTTTACACTGTCCCAGTGCTGGGCAAAGGTCTTCACTCACAAATCGAGGTCATTAGGTCGTACTCCACCACCCGGACCAGTCCGGACCAGTTCAGACACCGTCGCTCAAAGAAGTCTGCAGTCTGTGAACATGTCTTTGACCGCACCCGCCATAACATCAGATTTGATAGACCACAGATCCTCGTGAAAGAACACCGATTCCTACCAAGGATGGTTCGCGGGGCTATTGAAATTAAAAAACATCCTAATTTCAATAGAGAAGATGGCTGGGTGCTTCCATCGTCTTGGGATCCGGTAATTAATATAATCAAATCCAAAACCAAGCATAACACTGCAAGACCTGAAGACACCGTGAGCTCATTCTGCGTAGCTCGGACCAACAACAACAAAAATAATTAAGAAGTTTGAGGGTACCCCGGAACAACTATGCCTTTTGGACGTCTAACACCTCAGTCCCTCCCGTGACCATGGGTGCTGCAAAGCACTCGAAACGTCGGGAACTAAAAATAAAAAAATAAACCGCGATAAAATCCGTAAAATAGTTTTATTTCACTTATAAAGCTGTCTATAAGGTGTAACCTAATTAATGCAAGACCTGAAAGTAGTTTTTCTAAATCGGTAACCGAATTGATACCAACAATTTCTAACGTATCTTACATTTTTATTAAATTTGGAAAAAAATGCTGTTACTTGTTCAGTGCGCTGTAACAAAATATATTTATTTTAAATTAATAGTAATACAGAGATTTCAAATGCATTTCTGAAACGTATTTCTTAATACGCACACATACACGTGCTGGTTTGGACTGTTAATTGGGGTATAAACGTGCTTAAAAATAGGGTAAAAAACTTTAAATTTAAAACTTTTCTATCTATCTATATCATCACGCCAACACCCTCGCGGGGTAGACAGAGAGTACAGAGTTCCAACAGTTCTTTCTTTACATACCTTTCTAGCTTCCTCCACTCTCATAGTTCGTCTCATACACAGTCGTCGTCGTACGAAGACTCTTGACTTGCCCTTCAGATAAGACACGGTATATTTGGTCATGGTAAGATAGTCTAGGTCTTCCCCGGTACCTACATCCTTCCACTTTCGCATTGTATATCTGTTTTGTCATTATTTCTTGGAACTTTTGGTCGTCGTATTGCATTTGTAATGCAATTATCTAATCGAGGGGTCGGGGGTCATGCGTTATTTCCGATACATCTTGTATAAGCCTTTCGACGTAGGTTAATACTACATTAATTCGTAACTATGACCAACGACTTAACGTGACTTCCAAAGTACGAAGACGGTCGAAGATAAAAATACTACGAATAATAAATCCAACAATTTTCCATCCCCAAAAAAATCAATTACCACAAGATAGATCGCTGGATTAATCGGAGGATTAATCCAACAATTTATTTTTGAGGTCACAATATTTTTCAGCCAACGAAACCCTTGGCGGCGGGAATTTGAAGTCACCGGAAATTAATATTTCCGAGACTCTCAGCTTAATATTAAACTTTTTAAAGGGATTAGATTTTTCGAGGCCACAGAAATTTTATAGTCGGGCTTGGGAAAATTAAATTATTAAGTACAAAATGATTAACATTTAATAACAATCCACCTAAATTGATGACCAGAATCTTGCTCACCGGCAACATATTTAATTTAGTTTTCTTTAACGTAGGCAACATGGAATTATTTGTGTGTCGTGGGTGCGTTTACAAACACGAAATTCACATGTACAAATACCCAGACCGAAATAAATATTTGCAGGTAACACAAAGATTTGTCCCGTGCGGGAGTCGAACCTGCGACTACTCAATCCAGTGGGCGGAGCAACTCAAGCTCTTAACCAATAGATCAAGGCGCCCGCCGACTTACTACTACTGTATCATAACGCTGGACCTCTTACGAGCTAAAGAGAGAGCAATTTATTAATTAACACACCGTCACGCCTATATTTCCCTAGCGGGGGTGGCAGAGGTGTACTGAGTACACCTACTCTTTTCACCGAGGATGTTAGGTCCCATGTAATAGGGGGCGGGCCTATAAAATGAAAGCCTGCAAATTATATAACAACATAGAAATAGAGCTAATATCAGAGACACAATTGGCAGATAGTGGGAAATATTTTTAAACTAACAATGCAGGAACTGAAGTTGGCAAAGCTGAAGTGGAATTGGACTTCTAGGTAGGTTCCAGAGGTTATCTATTTCTACCACCTGAACACTTTCGAGTATCTGCGAAGGGCGCAGGTGCGTCTAACATCCGTATCTATAGACAAGTAAATACTTAGTTTGGTGAATTTACTTAACCTAGTAAATTCATGTGCTTAGAATTCTATCCGTCGAAATACTATTGTATAATCAAGTAAGAGCCCATTCCTTATATGTACAAAAGGAAATATGACTACATTACGTTATGTTTATTAAAGAAGCAACTACAAAATTATGCAAATTGCTTAAATAAAGAAAACGGTGACAGTTTCTCAACTAATAATAAGATAAAAAAAATGCATTAAGTAAATACTTGAGTAAAAGTATTTACATAGACTAGATGTTTATATAACGACGTTAGTCGAGCCACTATTGCTTAGATGCATAACTGTTCACATACTGTGGCTAAACTATGCACTGTTGAGTCTTTTCCGTGAGCTTCTATAATTTTTCTTTTCCTGTATGAAATTTAATTTCATAACATTGTGCTTTCTTCTAAATATATCAATCCCTTCTCCTATTAAAACTACCCGGTTTTTTACTTCCTTTGTTCTCCTGAGACGGTTTCACAGTCGCATAATCCGCCTATAAAGGCAGGTCGGACTCGTTTTCTGGGGAATAATCTCAATTCATATCCAGTATAATCAGACGCTTACAGAACTGCTGGCGCGGCTCAACAGCCGGACAAGACTTACATTTTTAAGCTTTTTATGGCTTAATTCTTATTACGAAGTGCTTTGCTAAAGATGTCTCTTTTGTTTAGTGACCGACCTCGATAATTTTTAAAACTGACAATTTTATTTAACTCACTAGTCAGTAAATGACGTAATTGTAACAATATATTCGTTTTTGGTTGCCGTAAAAAAGGAAACCTAAAATCACGTTGTTGTCGTTTGTTTAAACATATCAATGTGTTTTTGTTTTGTTTAAGAAAAACCTCTTACAAACACGAAATTCACATACACGAACACCCAGACCAAACCAAACATTTGTGGGTCACAAAAAAAATGTTCCGTACGAGGGAACCCGCGACAAATCGATTCAGTTAGTGGATCAGGTTAAGTTCTTAACCAAGCTGTCGTCGCTGTCGATTCCATATCACATACAAGCAAGGCAAGCATGTAAAACATTGCACATATTGTCTGTAGACTACTTACTGGGTTTCATGAACTTTACCACTCTCCATCACTAGTAACATTTTTCTATGTTCAACCAAACTACAGCAGTTTGCAGCAAATCCACGGAAACATTATAACAAATTATAGCACTCAGATCTAATCTAACCACTTCGAACGGCCATAAAAATTAGTTCCACTCAAATATAAAAACATAAATTCAGAAGAATACAATGAAAAAGGCTCTGGCAGATATTATCAGGTCCTCGAAGGCCAACTACTGAAAATAATGGTTCGGCGAAATTATCTGAAAAGACTTTTTAGAGAAAGGTAATATCTATTCATATTTTTCTAATATCAGAAATGTGTAAATAAATAATTAGAAAAAAAGCTAGAAGCCAGAGAGGTCTACATGGAAAGAGCCTGTTGAAACTCTGTACTCTCTGCCTACGCCGCAAGGGATCTGATTTGATGATTCTGCAGCATTTTTCTACGTTCAACCAAAGCACAGCAGTAAACTTAGCAAATCCACGGAAACATTATAATAAATTATAGCACTCAGATCTAATCCAACCACTTCGAACAACCATAAAAATTAGTTTCACTCAAATAAAGAAATATAAATTCAGAAGAATACAATGAATGGAGGCTCTGGCAGATATTATCAGGTCCTCAAAGCCCAACTACCGGAAAAAATGGTTCGGCGAAATTATCTGAAAAAACATTTCAGTGAAAGGTAAGGGCCATTAACCTCACTTCGAAGTTTTTGAGGATAAAGATGTATATTGACTGCCTCGTTGGTCTAGTGACGAATAATGCGCGTCGCAATCACGGGTTCAAATCGTAGGTCGGACAATTTTTTCTAGCGAAAATTTCCAATATCAGTTCGGTGAATGGGATTGTGTCCGGTATATGGCAATAGGCATGAAACCTTGCTAGTTGGCGAAAAGTGAGTGTAAACAGTACCCCTCAGCCACCCCTGCTTAAGAAACATAGGCGTGACGGAGTGTGCTTCGGGCCCAACTGCTGGAAAAATTGTGAAAACATTTCAGTGAAAGATAAGGGTAAATACAATTAAAACCCCTCATAAAAAAAAAACTGATACAATGCCTGGGTACTTTCTTTTTGAGAAGGATTACCAGTTTATCTATTTATTATACAATTATTTACAATATGGTCGATTTAAACCTTTTCTAACTAACCTGCCAAAGATCGTAATCAGGCACAAAAATATTTAAAAAATGTACATTACGAGCTAAGTATGTAACAGTTTTGTCAGTACATGTCGTGTCTACTACAAGAATTAATAATTTTCATGATTAAAATCATGTTAAAGATCTTAAATGAATGAATATATAAAGTCCAGGCCATTCATCATTAAAGAGTTCTCTCCAGAAAAGACAATCCTGAATGCATCATCGGTTAATGCACGCATCATGTTGGAGTGTTTAAATCAAACATGTATGCACAATATCAGGCGAATACCTTTAACCACCGAAGAGTTTCTCATGAGGAAACGAACCTGAGTCCAATATAAGTTCATGGAATTCATGTGTAGGTAAAATCACACATTTTAACGTAATATTGCAGCTAAAAACTAACAATAATGAAAATAATAAAATTTTATGGTTTATCCCGCGGCCATCCCGGATTAGTTCTTGTTCCGGGATAAAAAGTATTTATTATGTTAAACTAGGGTATAAGTACAACCCAAACGAAATTAAACTGAAATCCGTTTGGTGGTTTTTGCGTGATTGAAACACAAAGAGACAGAAACACAGAAAAATTGACCACCAGACAGTAGTTCAAAAAAAAAGTTGTTTCGGCCTATCTATAAGGACATGAATGAAATGAATCGTAATTAATTTTTTTTTTTAAATAATTAATGGGCCGATTTAGCACGGTTACAGTTTTATTATAGGTATAGATTTATGATTACCAGCTGTTCTGTTCGCCATCAACCTAGTTTATACGATTATCTTGACCCCAATCATTCAAACGTTAAAATATAGTCATCAATATGATAAAAAGTCCACAACTAACTCCGGGAACCTCAAGATATCAGTACAGTAATAACTTCACGCCTCCGGCCCAGCTAACCGAAATAGTTACCAGTCAGTGAAATTTATTTCCCCAACCCGCTAAGTTATTAGGCTGTTAAATAAATGGTTTTACTTACATTGACCCACGTGTGTTTGAGCTAAAACTTGGGATAATACTCTTGGTTTTTTGTAATAAAAAAAACCTTCACCGTATAGGTATAATACGAATATATATTTTTTTTTTTTCTTTAAAAAAAACGTAGCCCCACACTAGGATTTATTCCTGTGTCGTGGGTGCGTTTACAAACATGAAAATTCACATACACAAATACCCAGACCGGAACAAATAATTGTGGATCACACAAAGATTTGTCCCGTGCGGGACTTGAACCCACGACTATGAGACGCAGTGGGCAGAGCGGCTTAAGCTCTTAACCACTGCGCTAAATCGTCCGTCATAATGCTATTTAGCGGCTAGTCCAACAACTCGGTCCACAACAAACTCGTCCTATTGAGACCAGTTATTGAAATTTTAAAAAATGCTTATTATATAAAACAATTTTTCGGTTTTTCGAGTGCTTTGGTCACGGGAGGGACTGGGGTGTTAGACGTCAAAAATTAAAAAAAATAGACTGCTATAAAATTCGAAAACAATATTATTTTTTTGTGTAATATTCGCGTAAATCTAAGAACTCAGTAAGACATGTTTACTTTATTCAATAACTCGTCCTATAACGCTTTTCATTAAAAAAATGTGATTTAGTATAGTTAAAAACAAAGCTTTTAATAAAGAATAGAAAAATCAAAACGAAATTAGGTAGATTATAAATGTAGTACTTAATGTTAAGGATTTACAAATATTTATATTGTACCCGCGATTTCGTTCGCGTGATTTTCAGGTATGTTTTGGTTATTTTGCAGATGACATCAATTTTCATGCAAGAAATAATGAAAGCAGAATAAATGCAGTTGAAATGGAAATTCGTCTCTGAACCGTGTTCGTAACAGCGTAGTAAGAAAGCATGTAAGTATGAAAGATAGTATCGGTGTAAAGATTAAAATGAGTTGGTATGCCCGTGATTCGGACATATTTCAATAATGCCGGAAGAAAGAGTGACAAAACAGATACCCGTTATAAGGTTCTTAGCACGAAAATATTGACGTTAGGGTGACGCTAGCCATTATATGCCATCCTTGACACACTATACATTTACTAAATAAACATTAACGTGACAGCACGATAACTCTCTAGCGTCACGTTAACGTCAAATTTTCCTGCCATGCCCTCTGGTTTCAAATCCTTAGTTTCATTAAGGTTTTTGTGTAAAAATGTTTTAGTAGCAGTCAGATATAATAAAGAATTAACGTCTTCAATGAAATATACACGGCTAATACAGTACACCTCTGCTTTCACTATCCAAAGCTTTTCGTAGGCTTGACGTTAATAAAATATCTCTACAATGTACATTGTAGAGATTTGTCACGCCATATTTTATGATATGGGCCCCACATGAAACAAAATATGTGTGTATGCTTGAACGAATACAACATAAATTTACCAGATATTTATACTTAAGGTTATATGGGGTCTATCCTTTTTATCCTTTAAACAGTTGGGTTCTCCAACTGTTTAGGCCGTTTTTTGCGCGCTAGAACTTGCAAACGCGCCATCTATGGCATCATGTGCTAACCGTGATGTTGTATTGGCTCCACGGGGGGCGCTAGCTCGCCTATTGACCCGAGCGCTGAATCAAGTTCGAGAACGAAACGAAGGCAGTCGCAATATGGCCGTGTCGCAATAAGGCAGAGTCGCATACGGGCTGTCGCAAATGGCAGTCGCATAAAGCTGTCGCAATAGGGCAGTCGCAAAAGGGTGTCGCAAAGGGGCTGCCGCAAGATCTACTACCGACCGAGCGCGTCGGTTCGGTACAACGGTCATCGCATATTCAATTTATCCACGTCTACTCGTAAGACCCTCCTATCCCGTTTAAACGCTTATGCTGTGAGTGAGTGCTTCGTTGTTCGTACTGCCGCCACCGCCTGCTTGCACTGCGTGGAGCCGGGGACTTGACTGACCGGTAAGTGCATATGCTTTGATTGCCATTATTTGGTATGTGTGTGTGTACAACCCCCCTGTCTGGCATCTTCCATTGTAAGAACCTTTTTATTTCCTTTCGCATCACATACTCTTCATCCACTTCTAGGCTACTCGCATCCCTGCACGCCGCATCCCAATACAGTCCACCCGCATCGCATCATATTCTCCAACCGCTGTCGCCATAGGTTCTGGTCTCATTCGAGCCGGACTTACAAGCGACTTTCACACCCTCCCCACCAAGCTTAGGTCTCTCAACCCGCATCACAAAAAGTTCTGGCCATTCGAGCCGGACACACCAAAAGTTAGGTCCTTCGAGCCGGATTCAATCAAGGCTGGTCATTGGAGCCGGACTCAACAAAAGTTTGGTTCATTGGAGCCGGACCTCAATCAATCAATCAGCCTATCGCAGTCCACTGCTGGACATAGGCCTCTCCTAACACGCGCCATTGCCATTGTCGGTAACTTTGGTTCTTTGTCGGATTACCTCGTTACGAATTTTATCCTTCAAAGAGACGCCGAGCATAGCTCGCTCCATAGCCCGCTGTGCGACTTTAAATTTGTGGACCAGTCCCACTGTGAGTGTCCACGTCTCGGCCCCGTAGGTCATAACAGGTAGGACGCATTGGTTGTACACTTTAGTCTTCAGGCATTGCGGTATAGGCGAAGAGAAAACGTGACGTAGTTTGCCAAATGCTGCCCAACCCAATTGGATCCTGCGGTTGATTTCTTTCTCGAAGTTGTTTCTACCAAATTGGACAACTTGTCCAAGGTAGACATACTCCCGAACAACTTCGAGCATCGAACCATCGACGTAGATGGGTCCCGGCGTGACATGTTCATTAAACATGATCTTGGTTTTATCCAAGTTCATGCCGAGACCGACACCTCGAGAGGCTCCATTTAGGCTATGCAGCATTTCGCGTTACTGTTCCAGTGACTCTGCCACGATGACGATATCATCGGCAAACCGAAGGTGTGAGATGTATTCGCCGTTGATGTTAATGCCCCGCCCAGTCCAGTCCAGCGTCTTGAAGACGTCTTCGAGTGCATTGGTGAAGAGCTTGGGGGATATTACATCACCCTGTCTTAAACCTCGACGCAGCTCGATCGGGTTGGTCTTTTGGTCCTGGAGCTGGACGGTCATTGTGGCGGTATCATACAGACATCTCAACACCTTGATATAGCGCCAATCGATGCCACATCGCTGCAGAGCATCCAGAACCGCCCAGGTTTCGATGGAGTCGAAGGTATTCTCGTAGTCCACGAAAGCCATACACAGCGGCTGATTGTACTCTTCGGTCTTCTATACAATCTGCCGAACAGTATGGATGTGGTCCATGGTGCTGTAGCCTTTTCGAAACCCGGCTTGTTCCGGTGGCTGGAACTCGTCAAGTCTTCTGGCGAGGCGGTTTGTGAGTATTCTCGAGAACAACTTGTAGACGTGGCTCCGGAGTGAGATGGGTCTGTAGTTCTTCAGCAAGGTTTTGTCACCTTTTTTGAAGAACAGTACCACCGCACTCCCGCTCCACGCTTGAGGTGTTAAGCCCTGGTGGATGACGGAATTAAAGAGGCTCGCTAACTTTTTCAGGATTGGAGTCCCGCCTGTTTTTAGGAGCTCAGTCGTGATTCCGTCATCGCCTGGCGACTTGTTGTTTTTGAGCTGCTCGAGAGCTACTCTGACCTCGTCCTGGTTGACATCAGGGATGTCTTCCGTGTAGTGGCGTGCGAGTGGGACTCTGTGGTCGTCAGCGCTGGGTCTCGTGGGTTTAGGCATCCGTGATGCGTACAGGTCTTTGTAGAAACTCTCAATCTCCTCGAGTATCTCGAACTTGGAGGTTACAGTTTTGCCATCTGCAGTATTAAGTTTCGTCAGATGGGATTTACCTAGCTGGCGAGCGAAGACTTTGGTGCCTCTGTTCTGTTCAATCGCAGCCGCGATGGCGCGGGTGTTGGAACATCAGAGGTCACGTCGCACCAGCTTCCGGATCTTCCGGTTGAGGTTCTTCCCATCCGGTGAAGACGCCTGCGTGGATTCCATTTCTCGTCTCTGCCTCATAAGTTCGAGAGTCTCGAGCGAGAGTTTAGACTCTCTGTTACCGCTTTTGCCGGGAAAAACTCTTCGAGACACCTCCTGTAGCGTTTTGACCACTGTGTCGGTTTTTCGTCAACATTGCCTTCGGTTTTCAGCAGGTCGAAACGATTTTGAAGCTCCAGTTGGAACTTTTCGAACCCTAAATATTGAGGCGCAGTAGGCAGCTATTTGAGGCGCAGTAGGTCTGAGAGTAGACCTCATCACGCGACGCCTTTCGGCCCTGAAGTTTTTATTTAGAGCGCCTTGGACAAGTCGGTGATCGCTGCCGGTATTAAACCTGTAGATCACGGAGACGTCTCTAAATATAGACTTCCTGTCAGTCATGATTAAGTCTATCTCGTTCCTCGTCACAGTGTCGGGGCTTCGCCATGTCCACTTTCTATGAGGCTTCTTCTTAAAGAACGAATTCATCAAGAAGAGCCCCTACGACTCCAGAAAGTTGACCAGCATCTGCCGCCTGTGGTTTCAGCGCCCCACGCCGTGGGGTCCGATTATTGTTTCGCCGCGTTCTTGTACTCCCACTTTGGCATTGAAGTCCCCCATAACAACGCTGTAGTGAGCCTTGGTGGTGCCATGTAATGCCTTGGCTATGTCTTCATACATGGCTTCGACTATATCGTCGCAGTATGTCGAGGTCGGCGCATATACCTGTACCACCTTCATGGTGCACCTGTTGGTGATTTTAATTATGAGGTACGCTACCCGTGTCGACACACTGCTGACTTCTACAACGTTGTTAGTGAGAGCTTTGTTGACCAGGAAACCGACACCGCCCTGAGAGGGCCGATCACCTTCCCGAAAGTAGAACAGGTGGCCTGACTCAAGGGTTATCGTGTCCTCGCCCTGTCTTCGGACTTCAGATAACCCCAATATGTGCCAGTATATGCGACCTAGTTCTACCTCGAGTTCAGTGAGGTGTTGGTCCAGCCGTAGAGAGCGTCCATTGTACGTAGCCAGGGTCAGGTGTTTTTGGTAGCCTTGTGTCGTAGCCCGGAGATTCTTCGCACCCCCTGCCCCGCTGTTACCGCGACCGCTACCGTGGCAGCGGACAGCGGGACTACCG
Source organism: Phalera bucephala (assembly GCA_905147815.2). Taxonomy (NCBI): domain Eukaryota; kingdom Metazoa; phylum Arthropoda; class Insecta; order Lepidoptera; family Notodontidae; genus Phalera; species Phalera bucephala. Next base: position 53,808,398 of record LR990609.1, read on the forward strand.
GGAACTGGGGGCCTTTGTTTTAGGTGCCTTACCATGTTAAGAGGTTTTTGGCCTACTATACCACGCTGGCCAGACGGGTTGGTATAGGGTTTGTTTCAAATTTTCCTTTTCTGGTCGTTGATCGAATGACGTTACTACCTTTGGTGGACTCTTACCACCAGCCTAGCAAAAGTAAGGCTACTGGGGCATTCTAAGTTTTTCTTTCGCTTCCAGCCCAGTAAGGAAGTACCGAACCTACCAGCGAATTTTAACAACTTTTACCTTTTCCTTCCATATATATATATATATATATATATATATATATATATATATATTTATTTATTCATATTATTGCATATATATATTACACCTATATTAATGACATATTTATTCACCCTAAACTAATTGTAAAATTACGTAATTTTTTTTACGCACGCTATTACCATATAAGGTAATTTCCGTCCGCCCTTAGTCTCGAAGCGGCGCTCAACAAAATGGCGTTCGAAGCAAAAATTAAAGTAGTTGCCGCAAAAAAAGAAGCAATCTTTTCACATTTACAACATTATATAAGTCCGCGAAACGAATAATCCCATCCAGTCCAGATACGAGAAGTAAATACGAACTTTTAGCCGCTTCTTCCAATATAACTAAAATATGTGAAGAGTTTAACGAATTATGTGATCTGCATAATACGTTGTTGCTTGAAGAAGATCTTAAAAACCTAATCAACTATAATAACTGGACCGCATTTCAAAACTTATTTTCGTACATTCAACATACGCGCACGGAATTGTTAGAATCCAGTACACTTTCGCAAGTAGATAAGCCTAGTACCTCATTCACTTGTCGTCTTCCACCTTTAGACCTCGCAGGGTTTTCTGGCCAACCAGAAACCTGGCCCCTTTTCTACCATGATTTTAAGACTAACGTTCATGATAACAAACAGTTAACGGATGCTCAACGCGTACAATATTTAGTAGGTAAATTGAGTGGAAATGCCCTTAACGTATTCGCGCGAATTATACCCAACGAAAATAATTATCATACAATATGGATCTCTTTAGTATCTAAATACCAAGATAAAAGGTTACTTGGTTCTATGTACCTAAATAACATTCTCGATATTAAACCTACCTTTGATTCACCCACGCAATTAAATAATTTCATCGAACGAATTAACTCATCAATTGCCGCATTAAAACAATTAGATATTGAAGATCTAAGCGATTTTATCCTTACGAATCTCGCATTTAAAAAAATAGATTCGCGATTAGTACAAACCTTTGAGTTATCTATTAAAGATAACAACCTACCCACTTGCAACAATTTGGTGATCTTCATACGACATCGCGTTAAAGTCTTTGAACGAACAGGTAGTATTCAACAAAGTACAACATATTCTAAACGAAATTGTGATTCTTAAAAGGTTTGATATCCGCCAAAATTATCGTTGTTTGTTTTGTAAACGTAATCATCACATCCACTTATACGAATGCGCGATGTTTAGATATTTGCCGAGTAAAGAACGCTTCAATTTTATTAAAGATAATAAATTATGTATTAATTGTTTTAGTTCGAAACATATGTGGCAGGAACGTTGTGGCAGGATTTGTCAAAGGGAAAGATCTTCCAGCCAGACGGGTGATATGTCTGGCGGGGCCTGCCACTCTCCCCCAGAGTTGTTGTCGGGGGCTTGTATATATGCTACACGTCGTGCGCACTCTAATATCGCGTTCTCGACATGTATGGCGAATCGTCAGCACCATCTATTGGTATGTAGTCGCAACTATGTAGCGATGTATAGGGGTCGCTATATGGCTCCCCTCCGAGACCGGAGGTCGTGATTCTTATTTTTTTTTTTTGAAGTCGCTGCGTCTTGCTCGTAGTGATGAGCTTGCAAGTGCCGAATTGCGCGTAGTCTGCGGTGAGTCGAGACTGTGTGTGCAGATGCTCGAAGTCTTCAGTGAGTCGAGACTGAGCTTTTGAGTGTCGACTGTTGGTGGCGAAGTCCATGTGATGACTGTAGTCCACTGAGTCGGTTGAGTGTCGAGAGTCGCCGAACCATGTCGCCTGTGAGTAAGCTGCCAATGGTCCGTTGAGAATGATGAGTGGCTTGCTGTGTGACTGCTGCTGGTGAACGACCTGTTGTGGAGGGATGTACGATGACGATGACGATGACTCTGCAGAAGGCTTGCTCGATGTCCATGTCGGTGGTCACCAATGTGGCAGGAACGTTGTGGCAGGATTTGTCAAAGGGAAGATCTTCCAGCCAGATGGGTGATATGTCTGGCGGGGCGTGCCACTCTCCCCCAGAGTTGTTGTCGGGGGCTTGTATATATGTTACACGTCGTGCGCACTCTAATATCGCGTTCTAGACATGTATGGCGAATCGTCAGCACCATCTATTGGTATGTAGTCGAAACTATGTAGCGATGTATAGGGGCCGCTACACATACTACATTTAATTGTGGTTGTAAAAATACTTGTAGACAGTGCCATTAAAAAACATCATTCCCTATTACATTTTGAAAATCGTCCGCTAGTTACACAGCAGTGTGGCGAAAGGTTTACGAGTAGTTCACCCCCGCGCTCCGCTAACGCGATAGCCGCGCGCGCTGCGCCGGAGCACCCGAGCGCAAGCGCCGCGCGCTCGCAGTCGGTGTGTATGCACGCAGCTACAGCTGATGTGGGCGTGGATTACGCTCCGCGCGTTTCGAACGCTGCCGCCGCTGTACTCGATTAATGCACTAATAATAACAGTTCGGTGACTTTGCATTCGTATAATGCATCGCGTAAACATTTTGTTAACACGATTATTTTACCTACCGCGCAAGTTTACGTTCCTTATAATGGACAACGCTTTGTTATCAGAAGTTTAGTAGATAGTGCTTCGCCAAATAATATTTAAATATTCAGCCGCTTATTAATTCTTCTTTAAAGATAGTAGGTTCTATTTCCGCACCTTTTAAAGGTTACGTTTCGCTCACGATTCAATCGCGCGTTTCTGACGCTCAATATAATTTAACGCTTTTAGTAGTTGATCATATCACTGATTAAATACCGACTCGCACGGTCCACCCTTCTGTGATGGATCATTTCGTAAACTTACCACTTAATATTGGAATAAACCCGGAGATATCGACGCAATTCTAAGTACGCAAATATTCGCATTTATTTTTCTAGGAGGTAAAGTAATTCCGCCGCCGCTCACTCAATCAGCTGATTCTTCGGACAGCGCTCGCACTGCGCCTCACGCTCTCGAGACCACGCTTGGCTACGTCGTTATTGGAGAGATACCGCCTTTAAACCCTGATGCGTTAGTCTGGTCCTTCGGTCGTTTAGTAAATAAACAAAATAAAAATAAAATAAAAAGCCTTATCATCATCATCATCTCAGCCTATACTTGTCCACTGCTGAACATAGGCCTCCCCAATCGCTTTCCAGCGTAACCGGTCCGATGCCACCTGCATCCAACGACTTCCTGCGATTTTCACAAGATCGTCGGTCCATCTGGCAGGCGGTCGTCCCACGCTGCGCTTGCCAATACGTGGTCTCCACTCTAAAATCTTTCTGCCCCAACGCCCGTCCGATCTACGCGCTATTTGGCCCGCCCATTGCCACTTCAGCTTGCTAATCTTAACGGCTATATCGGTGACCTTGGTTCTTCTACGAATCTCCTCATTCCTGATTCGATCGCGTAGAGAAACGCCGAGCATAGCTCTCTCCATAGCTCGCTGAGCAACTCTGAGCTTTTTTATGAGACCTATTGTAAGAGACCACGTCTCTGATCCATATATCATCACTGGTAACACACATTGACTAAAAACTATAGTCTTTAGGCACTGAGGTATTTTGGAAGAGAAGATGTTGCGCAGTTTCCCTTAAAAGCCTTATATTTCTCGCAAATTATAAAGAGACAAACATAACACTATAAAAAGTAATAGTGTTTAAGCAAGAACCCCTCAACAGGTGAAGGCCTCCTCCAGAGATAGCCATACGTCTCGGTCTTGAGCTACTTGTAACCAGTTATGCCCCGCCACCATTCTAGTATCGTCTTCCCAGCGTGTGTACGGTCTTCCTACGCACCTCTTGCCCTGTGGTCCTTTCCATGATGTTACCCTTAAAGTCCATCTCTGATCTTTATGTCGTGATAGGCCACCTATTTCCATCTTTGTTTTTGCGCGTACTGGACTGCATCTGTTACATTGGTTATCTGTCTTATTTTTAAGTGCCTTATCTTTTGGATTTTCTTTCTACTTAGCCTGCTACGCTCCATTTCTCTTTGACAAGTACTTATCGGTCGTTGAGTAAACGAATTCAATAAAAATATTGTTAAATTTTTGGAACTCCAGAAGGTAAACTCATTAGACATTATTAGTCCGGAAAGTCATGACTGTGAACAATTTTACAAATCTACGGTCTCAAGAATGTCTTGTGGGCGTTATGTTGTTTCGCTGCGTTTGAAAGGCAATCCTAAGTCTTCAGGTAATTCTTACACTATCGCTCAGCGACGATTAACCGCGTTCGAACGCAAATTTAACTCGCTTCCGGTACTTAGTCAATCATATAATGACGTCATCACGGAATATTTAGAGTAACGTTATTTATCTGAAGTACCTTACTCTCCTACCGCAATAGCCGAAGGTTATTTTATCCCGCATCATGCCGTTGTACGCCCAGACAAAGTAACAACAAAAACGCGCATCGTTTTGGATGCGAGTGCTAAAATGGATACTGCAATATCGCTTAACGACTTACTACATATAGGACCTAACTTACAGGCAGATTTGTTCATGCTTCTTTTAAGGTTCCGTTATTTTAAAATTGCTTTATCGGCGGACATACAACAAATGTATTTGAGGATACGTATGTTGGAAAATGATCGCAAATATCAAAAAATATTATATCGCTTTAGTGAATCATAATCACCGCGCGTTTTTCAATTTAATTTGGTCGCTTTCGGTCTACGCTCTAGTCCGCTTTCAGCCATGCGGACTGTTCGTCAGTTGGCAAATGATGAGCGAAAATGCTTTCTGCTCGCAGCAGAGGTCGCCACTAGCGAATTGTATATGGACGATCTTATAACCTCCGTAGAGTCAAGGACGGAATTCATTTAACGGACGAGTTGATCACATTATTCAAGGCCGGAGGTTTTAATCTTGTAAAATGGGCAAGTAACTCGCCTGAACTGCTTGCACAATTCCCAGAGTCACACTGCGCTTCAATTGAATTCACTGATGATACTTTAAAAGTGTTAGGCTTAAAATGGATACCTTATACAGATACATTCACCTTCACAACATGCGCTACGTCTGCAGGTAACACTAAAAGGGTTATCCTTTTGACAATCGCCCGCTTATTTGACGTATTAGGTTTAGCCGCACCTGCCATTCTGTACGCGAAATTTTTATTACAAGAGTTTTGGCTCGCTAAAGTAGACTGGGATCAGGAACCACCTGAACCTATTTCTGGACGCTTTATTAAATTTAAAACCGAATTGCCGTTATTATCTAAATTATAAATTCCGCCTCATTTAGGCATTGCTGCAGGTTTTGTTGTACATCTTCTAGCTTTCGGAGCGCTAGCATGAAAGCTTACGGCTGCGTCCTATATCTTCATGTTACACATCCTAACCGCGACATATCCACTCATTTAGTATGTTCGAAGTCTAAAGTGGCCCCGCTAAAGACTGTCACTCTAGCCAGGATCCAATTGTGTACTGCGCTACTTCTTGCTAAACTTATCAAGCAAGTTCATGCCGCATTAAATTATCGCTATCCTATGAAGGATATATTCACATTTTCTGAGTCCACAATCGCTCTTTCTTGCATTAATACTTCTCCGCACTGTTGAAAAGTGTTTGTTGCTAATCACGTTAGTAAAATACAGGAATTACTACCACCTGACCACTTCTTTCATGTAGATGGAACACAAAACCATAGTGTTGTGTATCTAGGGGCTTATTACCCTCACAATTAATTAATCATCCTCTTTGGTGGCACGGTCGACTTTGGTGACGGTAACTTACCGACACCTTCTTTAAGAAAACTTGATCCGTTTTTAGAGACAATGGATTGCTTCGTTTTGGTGGGTGATTAACGAACGCCAACTTACCTTATGAAAATCGTCATCCTTTACTACTTCCCCACCGCCATCATTTGGTTGATTTAATAATTGACGATTGCCACCGATCCAATTGTCATACTGGCTCGCATCTTCTCATGTCTTTACTAAATTCTTCATCGGCGCGAAGCGTCAACTAGATGATTTATACAAGTTCTTATCTAACAAGACCACTTGCACCGCCATCGAAACTGAATTAGTTAATAGAAAAATCACGTGGCTTTCACCATATATTCCACCGCGTGCCCCGCATTTAAAAAAATCTCATTTATTTCGGTGTATCGGTACTCAAATTCTCTCGTATGAAGAATTGCTAACTGTATTAGTCCAAATTGAATATGTACTGAATTCTCGACCGTTTTGTTGTCTGTCTGATCAGCCACATACTATTTTAACACCCCCGCATTTTTTTCGCTCCAGTCTTTACCGTTCACTGAGATTTCACCCGCAAGTGTCCATCATAGAAAGAACCTTCTTAATCAATTAGTCCAGAGTTATTGGAAAAAATGGCATTTAGATTATTTACATACGCTTTAATCGAGACAGAAGTGGAACACTCCTGGTGTTCCAATTCAACCAGGCACTCTGGTTCTTATTAATCAAGATGATACACCACCGCTCCGTTGGCCTACAGGCATTATTGAACAGATATATCCAGGAAACGATGGAATTTTCCGCGTCGCGCTTGTACGTACTCCCACTGGTACCTTTAAAAGACCAGCTGTAAAATTATGTCCTCTTTCATCGTAATAATTATACATTTATTATAAACCTAAATTTTAATTAACCTTAGCTCGTAACTTCATAATTACACTCGCATCTATATTTATTATATCTCATGATTCACAATTTATGTTTACAGCTTATATATCCGCTTTATCCTCTCTACCGCATCCGCATTTTTCAATTTCATTTGGAAATCCTCCGTATTTCCAAGCCTGGGAGGATATTTAGGCCGTTTTTTGCACGCTAGAATTTGCAAACGCGCCATCTATGGCATCATGTGCGAACCGTGATGTTGTATTGGCTCCCCGGAGGGCGCTAGCTCGCTTATTGACCCGATCGCTGAAACAAGTTCGAGAACGAAACGAAGGCAGTCGCAATATGGCTGTGTCGCAATAAGGTAGAGTCGCATACGGGCTGTCGCAATAAGGCAGAGTAGCATACGGGCTGTCGCAAATGGCAGTCGCATAAAGGTGTCGCAATAGGGCAGTCGCAAAAGGGTGTCGCAAAGGGGCTATCGCAAGATCTAGGTATCGTAGGTTCGGTACAACGGTCACCTCATATTCAATTTATCCACGTCTCCTCGTGAGACCCTCCTATCCCGTTTAAACGCTTATGCTGTGAGTGAGTGCTTTGTTCTTCGCGCTGCCGCTACCACCCGCTTGCACTGCGTGGATCCGGGGACTTGACTGACCCGTAAGTTCATATGCTTTCATTACCGTTTGTTGGTTTATGTGTGTGTACAACCCTCCTCTCTGGCATCTTCCATTGTAAGAACCTTTTTATTTCCTTTCGCATCGCATACTCTTTAGCCACTTTTAGGCTACTCGCATCCCCGCACGCCGTATCCCAATACAGTCCACCTGCATCGCATCATATTCTCCAACCGCTGTCTTTCATACCCTCCACGCCAAGTTTAGGTCCCTCAACCCGCATCACTAAAAGTTCTGGCCATTCGCGCCGGCCACACCACTAATTTTAAATTATTAAGAGCAACGATATCTAACTCGAGGGTACTGAGGGAAATCAGTATCTATATCCCGGACAAATACATATGGCATAGGCGAAGACTGCACTTGTTTAAGGTGCCGGCCGGCAAGAGCGATTTGCATGGGAAAGCTCCAATAATCCGCGCCTAACGTACACTTAATGAAGTTGCTAATAAAATTGATTTATTCTCTTGCTACTTGGTTGAATTCGAAAGAGTTACATTGTATACTATATGTTATACTGCATGAAATCTAATAACCACACTGTCGCATTGAATGTTTCTGTTATGATAGTGCTGATGTTGTTAGAATAAATAAATAAATATTCTCCAAGCGCGGGTGGCAGAGGTATACCGAGTGCATCCACTTTTCGCCAACAATGTTAGGTACCATATAATAGGTGGCGAGCCTATTTATATATAATTCCGGCACAATTCCAATCTCCGGACTCATACTGGGAAGATTTCGTTAGAAAAACTTTATTTGCCCGACCTAGGATTTGAACCTAGGACGTCGTGATCACTAAGCGATGTGCTTTACTACTAGACCAACGAGGCAGTCAATAACTACAATAACTTTACAATACATTTTTTTTGTATAAACGTATTTAACCTTCAAATGCTTATATAAATAAATTTCACTTTGAAAGTTGAGAACATTAAATACTTTGTAAGCTGTGTCTATAAATTGCACGAACTTAAAACTGAGCACTAATTTATATAGGTATTTGGGGAACACGGCCAAAATGGTAAGTATAATTGGTTCTGATAAGGTTAAAGGTGAAATGCTTTGCTTTTGATGTTAGTTAAAACCTTTTACAATTTTACATTCATTGCGTAATTACGAGTGTAAGTTTATCGTCTGTCACGTAATATTTGGAATTTTGTATAAAGTCAGACACACGGCTGGATACGTTATAGAATGATTCATATTTCTCGGACCATATTCCAAGAAATATCTTTACATAAACATGTGTAATTCATTTGCCATGTTACATTATAAGCTATCTTAAATTTAAAAATCAAAGTCCTATAAAATTAGGAATAAGACAGTCAGACAATGAGGTAGACTCAGGTGGAGATGACGAGTTATGGAGACTTTTTTGAAAGACAGGCCTGACATGGCCAGCAGTGTCACAGAAATGACTCATACAAAATAATATTATAAAATTGCTTAGGTCCTCTTTCAACAATTTGTCTTCGGAATTTATTCGATTCGATCGACTGATCCGTGTTTTAAATTGTATATATTAAAGAATCATAAATTTAAACGTAGTTAATTAACGATATAATAATAAACCAGACGACGAATCGTTCACAAACAATTACTTCGAGATTCACTGGCGTATAATATCCGCCTATACTGCCCACTGCTGGACAAAGGCCTTCTCTCACAAATCGGGGTGAGAGAGATTAGGTCATACTTCACCACGCGGACCCAGTGCGGATTGATGGAGGCAGGTTTGTGGCCTCCTGCTGTTGGAACTTATCAAGCCGCCTTTTACGGCCACATTAAGTTGTAGCCGGGACCAACGGCTTAACGTGCCTTCGGAAGCACGGAGACGCTCGAATATGAAAATGCGACAAACGGTCACCCATCTCGGGCCGACTAAGTCGAACGCTGCTTAACCTTGGAAATCGTTAAGAACACCGCGGTCGCACAGCGCTACGAGCGCCTCACTGGCGTAAAAAGCTAAAATTTTTCGTAAAGTAAAAATTATATGGGCGCAGGATTACCTGTGTTGGTAAATGTATAGGCTATTTCAAAGTTAATTTTTTAATTATTTCCATGAAAATATCAAATCGGTTTACTAATTAATTTTATACAAATCGGGCTCCATTCCTGCCCAAGACATATCTTTGTGTGTCTCAGAAGCGTTTGTTTCGGTCTAAGTATTTATGTATGATATTAATGTTTGTAAACGCACAAACAATACAGGAATAATACTTTGTTAAAAAATATCTAATAATATGTTATATATCTTTTTATACAAATTTATTAACACAGTAAGAGATATTCGACCCATTTCAGCCTGTCAGGAATAAGGTATTTCACTAACGTTACTTCGGCGAGTGTAAACAAACTCATTCCCATAAATCGCCTGAGAATGCTCGCCTACTATAATTACATACAATTTCCACGCCTCCAAAGATCAAATTTAATTTAAAGTTAGGTAAGATACTCCTGAATTCAAAAATATCATTCTTAAATGAATACAGTTGAATCCAATCCTTGAAATATTTAGTATATTAAATTGTATTTGATTTCTTCATAATTATAATTTTAAATCGAATGCTAAGTTTGATGAGGTTAAAATGGTATTGCTTATTAGTGCCCAAATGATAATAATTTATATTTACTAAACACTAACATTAATTTTAAATATTCAAAAAAAAATAATTATAGAGGCCAATCCAGCTAATTTGGCCAAATTTGGGCTGATAAAATTGATTATTTTATTTTATTTTTATTTTTAAAATAAGAGACTAAAAACAGTTACATGTTCTGTGTTACTTAAAAAATAACGGGTAGATTGATATTGGATAAACATATAACCCACAGCTTTGTCCACGGAGTAAACTAAAATGCTGTTAAAAAGAATAATCATGTGCGCTGGCCGACCAGCATGTATTAGCATGAAAAAAAAAATCAACAACTAGAGATTGCCACTTCTAGACGAGCTAAGTTTATTATTGATCATCTTTTTAAATTGATACTCCGAGTGGGCAAAGATGTCAACATCAGGAAAGTGCGTGTTATATGTTTCCAAGAGCCGACGTAGCGGGACCCGCACACCAGCATTAGTTCTGCACCTAGGTGTATAAAACAAACAGGGTGCACGAACCCCACGTACCATCGCAGTTCTAGGTACAACATAACATATGTCATTCGTGAGGTCATTACAGTCGAACTTATTATTACATAAGCCAAAGAGCATCATGCTCATAAGCAAAATACGCCTAGACTCCAAGCTAAACAAATCATAACGCATTAATAGTTATACATATATAATGATGAGCATTTCAAAGGTAGGTACTAAATAACAAGACACAGGGGATCTAAAACACCGTCACGAGTATATTCCTCAAGCGGGGGTGGCAGACGTGTACTGAGTACACCCACTTTTCACCTACGATGTTAGGTCCCATGTAATAGGAGGCGAACCTATTGACCGGGCAGAACTCCGGATTAATACTGGGAAGTATTCGTTAGAAACATTGGACCTACGAGGGATCTGGCGTGAAGGCAAGTGGATATATAAGTATTTCATAAACACTATATATAACATTAAACTGGAAGCAGTCATAAAACAGACTGGAGCAAACAACCAAAAGAGCTTCTCTGAATTCTACATTCAGAAACCACAGACATAATAAACATTCTACGGAAATTATGTGACAGTTGCGAACACGCATTAGGTCAATGTAGCGGACTCTAGCCAAATCGCCTTGTTCTTTATAAGAACTGTGCCTAGTAATGGAGCATAAAGACTGCTAAACGACAATGTAGCTAAAGAAACTTTATTTACAGTTTCCATGTTCCATTTCATGTTCAGTTTCAGTTGATATTTTGCAGCATATCTACACAACAAGTCTTTTAAAACTTGTAACTGTACATATAAAGTATTACAATGAACCGGAAAGTATTTGACAGCAATAATGTGAGTCTGTGTCTTTTTTTTCAAACTGTATCTACTATATATATGTAACTTACTAACCGTGAGACAATTATATATTGTATTAGCCACTATAAAACTTCACAAGAAACTTCCGTTTGACCCCAACTTACTACTAAAGAGAACGGTAGGCAACGTCGTTACTAATTATCACACTAGAACTTCTTTTGCTAAAGGCAATTCTATGCAAAGTCTGCGATTCTATACAATAAACTAAATAAACTACATAATATACACAAACTGACCCACCATGAGCTTAAGAAAACTATTACAAACTGGATAAAAACTTAAAATGACGATGAGACGGAGGCACTTCTAAACATTCGTCATACAACTTAACACTTACAATATAAAGCTATGATCAAATTAGGCTAGTTATGCACAACACACATACATACATACACACACTCACATGCACAGACACACAGGCACGCAAGCGCTCCCACACACACACGCACACACACACACACACACACACACACACATAAACGCACGCTCGCACATACATTTTAGATTACTAGTTAATTAATTTACCTTATTTACTTACCTTTTTGATTTGTAATTAATTTCAAATATTTATATCTATGTTTGTTAGGGATATAGAAGAGCGGGGACTTCTGACACAAGTTTTTTATAAAACTTACTAGAAGAACCCATGTACTGGTAATATGATTGTAACACATTTATAGAAAAATAAAACAAACAAAGAAATAAACAATTTTTGATTTTGTTTTTTTTTGTATATTTATAGCACAGCGGCGACACTGATTCGAAATCGTGCATTATTCCACTTCTATAGGCACTATCATGCCTATATTCCCGCCGACAATCTTACGCCCCATGTAATTGCCGTACACCGGGCAAAATTCCAGACTCTGGACTGACACAGGGAATTTTTTCATAAAAAAAACCACATTTGCCCGAGCTAGGATTTGAATCCAGGACCATGTGATCTCAAAGCGCATTACTAGACGAACGAGGCAGTCAAATTTTACTTCTAAGGATTTTTTATTACGATTTCTGTCAACTAAACATTGCAGGTGGTGTCAAGACAAAATTTCTACCCTACACCATATCTGCTCTTACGCTCTACTCTGCCTATCCCGCAAGGGATCTAGCGTGATGATATAGATATATAGATAGACCATATCTGCTTTACTGTAACATCGTTTAGATTAGTATTTTTACATTCAATAATACATTATTACTTCGAGCAATAGTTCTAATACCTACAATTTTCCTAATGACTTAGCCTAGCTGTGTGTACAAATAGAACTTTAAAATAATGTATATCTCTATTTACATTTATTCGATAATATTCCTTTTTATTACGGATAGATTAATGTTATTTTAAAATCCTGCAATGGTTTCTAGGACCTGTCTTTGCACGTCCTCTGAGGATTTAAGAAGCGACTTATGTGTTAACAGCTGCATACATATTTAATGCCAACCAAGTTGTTTGTCTTACGGTAATAGTTTTATCCCTACTCTACTGAGATATGTGGAATACTTTTCCTATAATATCTCTGATAGTTCAATTAATTAACAAATAAATTGCCTATAGAACAAAACACTAAAGAAATTCCTTAATGCCTTCTTAATGTTCTCTGTTCTCCTTTGCATTTCAACAGATGGTCTTTGTGTGATTTGCCTTTCCGACTGAATTTTAAATGACTTTGATATTTGGTTTAAAAAATATATAAAATCGATTTTGACATTAAAATCGGAAAATAGTTTCGGCACGTTATAAAAGTCTAGGAGAACTCATAATGAAAGCTATAGAAGAAATAATGATATCGATACAAATTATCAATAGGTATTTTAAACATCTTCAGAGTTTTCAAACGATTTTAACTAGTACATCAAAATATTCAAGTACAAATATAATCATCCTTTAAAATTATAATTATATACTTATGAAGGGAATCCTTTCGAACAGACTTAATTAGATTGTCTTGTTTACACGTAAAAGCTTATAACGAAGGACGACCTAAAAAACCTTTCCCAAATTAATTAGGAATACCTAGAAGCAGGTAATTAGTTGTCCTTTTTCTTTATCTAAAGCTGTACTATATTAATTGAAATCCTCTAAAGAAAATAAGGCACCAAAACCATATCTATATAATCTGACCCAATACTCACCCGTCAGTGAAAGTTTAGAAGTGAAATTAAATCGTTTCTTGCAATTAAGATCTACCTTAATCCGTCTCAAATCAAACTAGCAAAACTCTTCCTACTTCAAATATTTTTTCCGCCACAAAAACTACTCGTCCCCTTCATCCGAGAAAAACAAGAGATCGCGAAGTCCGGACCATCCGTACTTACCTCCCCATGATTAATGAACCCATGTCTGTGAGCCAGTTCGTGAGCCTTCTCGACCCCACCGGGAACAAACACAGCGAATTGATGATGGTACAACGGTACACAAACGTCCAGCACTGAAAGAAGCACCAGTACGTATTCTAACATCGCGGTGATCACGCATCTCAGGTTCACTACCTAACTAAATATCGTAACCCGACCATGTTAACATTCGCGATGCTATTTTAACCTCGTTCGGGCGACGTCCGTCCACCACGGCGTCTCCACGAAGACTGACTCCTCGTGAGTGGAGGCCTTTTGGTCTGTTTTTGGGGGCGCATGCGCGATACTTGGCGCCCTTTCTTAGTCCACTCGGTGCCCGCGTATTGTGTGCAGCGTCAATTGTCTTGAATAACTAATTGGTCCATCGATGTTATGGTAGACGGTATTGGTTTATTGTTATGTAATTGGTGGATAAAGTACTTGTAGTATTAGGCCTATTGCCGTATTGCTGGGCTGTAGGAAGCCACTGTCTACTAAAGTATGGCTTATATTATGTATAAGAAAAATTAGAGCTTTGAAGTCCGTAAATTATAGTCACAGTTAGTTATCCGGCCTCAGTGCCATCCTAAAGATTTGTCTTATAATGTTGTACCAACTTTTTACTTACATTTAATAACTGTTGCTTGGTAATACTTAACTTAAACATTTGCACATTATTTTCGTTTATCGAACTCCAAGATACAGACTCTCCGTCTAGTTTGGAGCTCACTGATAAATGTATCTTAGTTATTAAGTTATTTGAACAATAAATTTATTCTATTCTATTTGAACAATAAATTTATTCTATTTTATTCAAACTCGTCTATAGGATAAGATGGCTAGGTTACGTGCTCGTGATGACGACAAATTTCCTTTGTTTAATTTATTACGATCCATTTTTGTCCCACACTATATATAAAGTGGTTGAACTGCTGTGCAGCGCATTAATTGTATTTAGTGATCATTTCATTCAAAAATAAAGAATATTGTAACCTATTATTTTAGTCAAGAGTCTCCGTAAACGGCGAGCGTGCATGAGACGAACTATGAGAGTGGAGGAAGCCAGAGAGGTAAGTAAAGAAAGAACCTGTTGGAACTCTGTACTCTCTGCCCTGATCCCCGCAAGGGATCTGGCGTGATAATATAGATAGATAGATAGATTATTTTAGAATACCAATTTAAATTGAATAAGGTCATCGATGCGTGTATCCATTTATTCCTTTCGATGTAGGATGTTTTCATCTACAAACGACATGACCATTTCAAGTGGGAGTCTATAAACTAGACTCGTCAGATTGGAAAGTGAAATTAAACTGTCTGAACTAGTATGTGACTAACAACAAAGCTATGTTATTTAATCAACAAACTAATGCAGGCAGTTAAAATTTAGACTCCACCTTGTAGAGCCTTTGTATCTTCGATTTCTTGAAGCTTTGCAACTACAAATAAGGAGTAATTATTAACTTAGAAAATATGCTATTCTTACTTTTTGCTCTTGAAAAACTTTCCCTCTTATGTCAGACTATTCGAGTTACCTACTGCCATAAGTATAACTTAAACCGTTTATTTTGCATAAACCCTGCGGCAAATTGTCATATTTACATTTTTTTTCAACTTACTAATCTACCACCGGATTGAAACGCGGCTTCTACTGAGAAGATCCGGCGAGAAACTCAGCAGGCTTGACTCTTTTTGGTCTCCATTCATTTTCTTTCATCATTTTCCGTACAGATACATACATTTTTTTATTATACAAAATCATTATGCGATCCAGCTCCAGTGTGATGCCTTACGACTGAGATATAAGATTAATAATAATATTTTTAATGTACTAAACTAATAATATATTTTGAGTTCTTAGAATTACACATGAAATAAAACTATTTTACGGATTTAAAGAACACATAGCTGACCTAAAACATCGTCGCTCAAAAAGTCTGCAGTCTGTGAACATGTCCTTGACCGCACCCGCCATAATATCAGATTTGATAGACCACAAATCCTCGTGAAAGAAAACCGATTCCTACCAAGGATGGTTCGCGAAGCTATTGAAATTAAAAATCATCCTAATTTCAATAGAGAAGATGGCTGGGCGCTTCCGTCGTCTTGGGATTTGGTAATCAATATAATCAAATCCAAAATCAAGCATAACACTGCAAGACCTCAAGACACTGTGAGCTCATTCTGCGTAGATCGGACCAACAACAACAAAAATAATTAAGAAGTTTGAGGGTACCCCAGAACAACTACGCCTTTTGGACGTCTAACACCTCAGTCACTCCCGTGACCATGGGTGCTGCAAAACACCCGAAAAGTCGGGAACTAAAAATCAAAAATAAACCACGTTAAAATCCGTAAAATAGTTTTATTTAATAATAATATGTCATAATGAAAAGCTAGAGGATTCTGGGTAGACCAGTGTCCATAAGCAGCACCCGTTCACGAGTACGACTATTTGCTATAGTTGGCTATATTCTATCTTGCCGCGAACTATATACCTTCAGTATTTTAATGTTTTTGGAGATTAATAAATACTATAACAGTTATCATTGGAATAACATGCTATTCTTATCTTTCTGTGTATAAAAATATTTTTCACCAGCCAAGTAAAATTTGCCAGATTCGACCATAATAATATATAATATTAGCCCTGTTAAGAAACTGTCCCACCGTTGGGCACGGGCCTCCTCTCTTAGGCATGCTCTCGATGATTTCCTTTACCGTTAAAGCAAGTGATATTTTTTTTATTACGAACATGCTTTCGAAGAGACAGAGGTGCATGTCTGGGTTTGAACCCGAGACCTCTAATGTTGCAGTCCAACGGTCTAACCACTAGGCTATCACTACTCTGATTCGACCATACAATGACAAAAACAGCCAACTTTTGTTAATATAGGTAATAGTCTGTCTTGGCGCCGGCTATACCAAATTCCTTTAACATACTTCTAGAAAAATTTTCTCCTAAATTAAGTTCGCAACGTTCTCACTAACATTCTTACAACATTTCAAAGCGATAGTGGAGTGCTTTATTACAGCTAACTGCGCGTGACTCTATTTTTGAAGCTCTTTTGTGAGCGAGTCACCAAGACGCTGTTGCCTTCACTGCCTCGGCTTTACAGACTTATTCGCGGAACATAATTTAAACTAAAATTTCCTAAACTAGTCTGTGACTTGATGGCTAACAAAAACATACCTATGCTCTAATCCTGACTAGAGTGTTAAGGTAATTTGAAATTCTGACTTAAACCTGTATTTTTCAAACTTTAGTATTTTAATTTTTTTCGAGATTTATCAATAGCCTAAATAACTCTAACATTTAACTATGCTAACCCTTTGCTATCTGAACACTATTCACTAGTCAAATACAAGTGTCTGACTATTGGACCAACCTTCAAGAAAAACACGGCACTCTCGCAATTTTAGCTCTTAGTAGGCCTTGGCGCCAACTATACCAAATACCACGACCTTTAGCATACTTCTAGAATATTTTTTCCCTAAATTAAGTTCCCAATGTTCTCTCTAACATTCTTACAACATTTTGAAGCGATAGTGGAGTGCTTTATTACAGCTAACTGCGCGTGACGCTATTTCTAAAGCTCTTTTATGAGCGAGCCATCAAGACGCTGATGCCTTCACTGCCTCGACTTCACAGACTTGTTCGCGGAATATAGAAAATAAATGCGGATTTACTGGAAGATTATATTATACTATGAGTCCAGAAACAGTTATGATATTTGGAACTGATACAAAAGGCGTTAGAAATGAAAACAATTTTGTTTGACGATCTATCTATATATTAATACGTGAAGCAAAAACTTTGTACACATTTTTACGAAAATTGCGTGGGCGGAGAAGTATGAAATTTCCCACACTTATAGTTTATTTAGAGAAGGACTGCAGAATGCTAATATTTTTTTTTACTTATGCATAAAACACATTAAATCAATGAAAAAAACATTACACACACTACCATGTATTTGACACAATACACGTCAAATTGATGTTTGTCTTTAATATTATTTGTCTGTAGTCTTACTGAATGTCAAACATAACCAGCAAACGATGAAAGAGTACGACCACTAGTCTATATTATTACGTCAGATCCTTTTAACCAGATCATGTCCAATAGTTAATAAAACTAAGGAATAGATTGCTGTGTTGGAACTAGATAAATGAAAAACGGAATTCATTTTCTGTATTAATGATACCTATTAAGATATGTAATATAATAATATCAGCCTATACTGCTCACTGTTGGGCAAAGGCCTTCTCTCACAAATCGAGGTGAGAGAGATTAGGTCATACTTCACCATGCGGACCCAGTGCGGATTGGTGGAGGCAGGTTTGTGGCCACCTTCTGTTGGGACTGAACAAGCCGCCTTTAAGGCTTCCAACTCGGCTTAACGACTACCACATTAAGTGGTAACCGAGACCAACGGCTTAACGTGCCTTCCGAAGCACGGAGACGCTCGAATATAAAAATGCCACAAACGGTCGCCCATCTCAGGCCGACCGAGTCGAACGCTACGTAACCTTGGTGATCGGTAAGAACACTGAGGTCTGCGGTAAAGAGGTACTTAATTAGAGTTATTTAGACAAGGTAGCAGACTAAGGCTGGCTGCGTACAGCTGTCGTGGTGATCTTCGGAAAGGTCTTATGCCGGCTTTGGGTCTCTTCTGATAATTATACAATTATTTATCTATAAATCTTTTCAGATACCTAATTAAATTATCTTGGTTAGATGAAAAGGCGGACAGTGCAGGACAAATTAAAAAATCTGTCCCAAATTAATTAGCATAACCACGGACAGTTAAGTAGTCTGTTTTATAGCCAGAGAATTAAGATAAGATGAAGAATGTTGGCACATAGTACGTGATAGTATATTGGCGTGATAGTATCCTGACTAAAGTGTGGAAATATAAGTTAACCTACCAACTACTAACGCCATCTATAAGTGAAACTAGTAAAAGTTAAGTACAAGTTTTCCAAGATTTGTTACTTTAAGGGTGAGTTTTCACTAAGAAAATGTAGACGTAATCTCACTTTTTCGTATATCATTGCGAGTTTATAATTATCATTGTGTCGTTTTTAATTCAATATCTAACAACAACATACTACTTTAAGGTGGCACATTTGCATTAATTACATAGGCGTATCGTCCTCTTCGTTAATGTAACCTAAAAATCAAACGTTGCAATAACCTATCTGTAAAGAGTCCTCATTATATAATTAAATAATAAAGACGTTTCAAAAACCATATTGGTGTCAAATATATAAGTAGGTATTAAAAATACTTTATTTAAAACTATTTTTTAAACTATTGATATATATCACACATATCACAGGATTTTCGCATTTGAAAAACATAAATCTGACTTATAAAATAAGCGATTATGTTTAATCTAAATCTGTTAGGTAGAGCAGTAATAAATCCTTATAGCGATACGTGACTAAATAATAATAGCCCAAATATTTAAGGTGCCTTTACGGTGTTACTTTGTTATTCAAAACACAACGCTCACAAATCGCCAGCCCTTAATTGCAAGCCGTAATTTAATATTTTTCGCCGGCCGCCATTACACGTCGTGACGCCCGCCATCTGTCGGCGCGCTGATGACTTATCTAATAAAGACACTTTTAGTAGGCAATTTATGTAGATTATTTTCTCTAAAACTTGAATGATTTTACGGAATTTCTAAATTAAGTGATTTATTACAGTGTTAGGTTAATTGATGTTTGATGTTATATTTTCTAAATTACTATTTTTTATTGATTTTTTTGAATGCGAATGCTTGTTTTCCGAATGATCTTAAGATACATAATACCAATATATTAAGCTTATCATATTTATATAGTTATATTGACTGGTTGACCTCGTTGGTCTGGTGGCAAAGCGCATCGCTTTGTGATCACGAGGTCCTGGGTTCAAATCCTAGGTCGGACAAATGTAGTTTTTGTATCGAAAAATTCCCAGTATGAGTCCGAAGTCTGGAATTGTGCCCGATATATGGCAATAGGCTCGCCCCCTATTACATGGGACCTAACATCGTCGGCGAAACGTGGGTGTACTTAGTACACCTCTGCCACCCCCTCTGGGGAATATAAGCGTGACGGTGTTTTTTTTTTATCACTGAGATTTAAGTATATAATTTTTCCATCGTCTTGACTGTCGTTATAAAGGATCCAAAGGAGACTAATTGTAGTATAATAGACAAGGTTTTGCTATGGGAAAGTGACGTAGATATATGAAGTTTGAATCTCCGCCGTTTTCTCACAGCAATGTAAGGTTACAGTAATACTGCTAAAGAAGTTCTGATTAGCACCCCATATTTCATTTATTTTTCTCATTTTAAAAAACGTAGCCCCACACTTGTAATTTAAGTTAGCAAACAAAGTTAACAAACAAAGCGACAAACAATTGTGGATCACACAAAGATTTGACCTGTGCGGGATCGAACCCGCGACTATTAGACACAGTGCGCGGAGCGACTTATGCTTAACCACTGCGATATTTAAGATAGTCTCATGAAAGAATCTCGTATATCAAATTTTTTCTTCTTCTTCTTTAAATTATGGCTTCACACTAATTTGTAGTATATTTTGCCAGTGTCCAGTGAGATATGTAATCGTGTTTGTTTAAATTAATTCGACCCCCCAATGAACTCGATGATAACGATGATGAATGAAATTAATGAAGTACTCCACCCTGGATAGTAAAGCGGTAGACACTTTACATACCAATTGCGACGGCCGTTTTGAGGGAACTACAAAAGACACGTTTTATCACTTTGTTACAACTACCTTCACTCATGCACATATAAGAACACATAATGGTTAATATTCCACCACGATTACACATTATTAGTCGAAATAATACAAGTTTTGGAAAATAAAACAAATTGACAACATCACTCTTCGAATTCACGCAAAAAAAACGATGTCCGATTTTATTAGGTTCACACACCGTCACGCCTATATTCCCCAGAGCGGGTGGCAGAGGTGTATTAAGTACACCCACGTTTCGCCGACGATGTTAGGTCCCATGTAATAGGGGGCGAGCCTATTGCCATATATCGGGTACAATTCCAGCCTCCGGTATCATACTGGGAATTTTTCGTTAGAAAAGCTACACTTTATTAGGTGTTTAAATTTAAAATAATAACCACTTTATTAACATTAAAACGCAGAAAATAAAACAACTATAGTATTTTTTTATGTAAGATGGGTACTGTGACAGTTGTAAGTGTCAAAGAAAATTATACTTTTTTAATAATAAGAGGCATGACCCGTTTCTATACTTATGGTTTTATGCCTTAAAACCATTGAATTAAATATAAATTTCGTTTGGCACGTAGAACTATCAGGATCAATCTTATGTGAAGAATATTAGTCAACTAACAAGTGTGTTTATCGAGCGAGCGCCATGAACAGAGGCACATAGGACCCCTAATTCTCTATGACCAAACGAGGCATGTTACGATAACTTCGTGAAATCTATATGTAACATCAGAACCCTTGCGGAGTAGGCAGAGTACAGGGTTTTTATTCTGACTAATGATAGTATAGATAGATAGATTACTCTTTATTGTACACCAAAACATTTACATAGAGAAAAAAAAAATAAACAAAGGAGTCACAATTGGCGGTCTTATCGCTAATAGCGATCTCTTCCAGACAACCAAAACTGAAAGAACAAGAAAAAAAGATATACAAAAAATAGAGGGCAGTAGGTGGCGTACATTTATTAATTAAGTTTTACTTTAATAGGTATAGGTTGATATGCTTATAAATTTATAAGAATACTTTTAATATAACTGATTAAATTATATAATATCAAAAACTAAAACTGGCTGCCCCAGTGACAAATAATGCGCTTTGCGATCAAGAGGGTTCAAATCCTGGGTCGGTTATTTTTATTTGATAGAACATATTCATAGATTCATAGAATAGACATTTGCAGTATTAGTCCGTATTCTGGTATGATGGCAATTGACTCGCCACCTACCTGGGACCAAACATCTTCAGCGAAAAGGAGCGACGGACGATTTAGCGCAGTGGTAAGTGGAGCTTAAACCGCTCCGCCCACTGTGTCTAATAATCGTGGGTTCGATTCCCGCACGAGACAAATCTTTGTGAGAACCACAATAATTTGTTTCAGTCTGGGTATTTGTTATGTAAATCTTCATGTTTGTAAACACACCCACGACACAGGAATAAATCCTAGTAGGGCTAGGCTTTTATTAAAAGTTTCGTGTTCTGTGTACCTCTCGCCCTATTAGGAAATACAAGCGTGTATACTTTTCTTATCGAAACACGCCGCGTTAAGTTTTATTAGCCGTAAAGAAGAAATGCCCAGTTCTTCCATAACTAACTCCACCCGCCGCGAGTTGCCAAGTTCCTTGTTAAACAAATAAGGCATTTGAATTTCAGCCCACTTTGAATTGAATACCCACTAGCTGCTCCGAACTCTACTCGGCGCAGTTTTAAAAGTCATGTTTTTAAAAGGATGCTAAAGTAAGCCCGGTTTTATTATTAGTTTTTCTTGGAAAAGTGATGTATTCATCAGTAGGTACAATTTGGTAGTTCTTATAATAATAATAATAGCCGTGTTAAGAAACTGTCTCACTGTTGGGCACGGGCCTCCTCTCAAACTGAGAGGGTTTAGGCCATAGTCAACCACGCTGGCCCAGTGCGGGTTGGCAAACTTCACACACCGAGAAACTCTTAGGCATGCAGGTTTCCTCACGATGTTGTCCTTCACCGTTAAAGCAAGTGATAGTTAATTTTTAATACGCACATGCTTTCAAAAAGTCAGAGGTGCGTACCTGGGTTTGAACGCGAGACCTCTGACTTTGCACTCCAATGGTCTAACCACTAGGCTATCACTGATTTTCACTCATGTCACTTGGTGGTACTTAATTTCTTGTAATGTTTTGCCGGTTCATGTATGAAGTCATCAGTCAGTCATCATCAATATCGTATGGAGTATAGTGTGCATTTAACAGGAATGAATTGAGAAATATATACATCAGCTGCACCGACAAGATAACCGATATCTTAAGTATCAAGCTTTAAATATACCACGATTACATCTCCAATATTATACTGATAAATAAAGGATTCATGTACAAGCCGCCGAAGAAGATCAGTCAGTTTTTACCATTTGTCAAATGTCACATTCGGCTGCAAGATGCAGGAGTATACAAGCTTGATTGTGAATGTGGTCTCTCTTATATAGGACGAACAAAAAGACCAGTAAAACTTGGGTTAAGGAACACATAGCTGACCTAAAACACCGTCGCTCGAAGAAGTCTGCAGTCTGTGAACATGTACTTGACCGCACCCGCCATAACACCAGATTTGAAAGACAATCCAATTTCTACGAAGGCTCGGGAAGCCATTAAAATTAAAAAAACAAAACATCCTAATTTCAATAGAGAAGATGATTGGGTGCTTCCTCCGACTTGGGATCCGGTAATTAATATAATCAAATCCAAACATATAACACTGCAAGACCTTAGGACCCTGTAAGCTCATTCTGCGTAGATCGGACCAACAATAATAATTAAGAAGTTTGAGGGTACCCCGGAACAACTGTACATTTTGGACGTCTAACACCTCAGTTCTTTCCGTGACCATGGGTGCTGCAAGCACTAGAAACGTCGGGAACTTAAAAATTAAAAATAAAAATATTTTACGTAAATATAAGTCAAGAGTCTCCGTAACCGGCGAGCGTGTATGAGACGAACTATGAGTCGAGGAAGCCAGAGAGGTATGTAAGGAAAGAACCTGTTGGAACTCTGTACTCTCTGCCTACCCGCAAGGGATCTGGCGTGAGGTTAGAGATAGATAGATAGATAGAAAAATATTTTTATTTATTTTATTTTATTTTTATTTCATTTATTTAGGACAACAAACAGTTACACAATAAGATGACTAAAATAGTAAGCTTAACAGAGGCAAATTAACTGTGTAGCCAACCACATTATCCACTGATTATACAAAAAAAAAGAATATTAATAGAAGAAGCCGTACATTGTAAACACGTGTAGGTAAGCATAAAAGGCAATTAATTGTGCTTTTATGGGCTATTACTTAAAGCTTGTCTTGTCACCAACAGCATTTATATGGGCATTTTTAAATTGACGTGCGGGGAGTGCGGATAGGTCAAGGTAATAAAAGTACTTATTATAGTTGGTGGTAAGACGTCGTAGAGGAGCACGCATACCAGCTTTAGTTTTAATGAAGAAACGGCAAATACATGTCGTATGCGCGCTTCTCGAACCAAACTTCTTGCAGGTACTAAATAGCATAATTTGTTGTAAATATCTAAGCAATCATACACATTATTGCATAAATCATTTAAAAAACAAATTTCCAGGACAATACGTCTAGATTTTAATGTTTGTACATTATATTTCTCAAGTAATTCAGCATATGAGTCGGAACTATAAATGGATGAACAACAGTATTTATTGCCTTTAAAAATGTTTGCTGAACTCTTTCCACCGCCGGCTGCGACATGTTCTCTCCGATCCCCCCAATGCTTTGTCATCCATTCTTTCCGCTCAAAATACAGGTGACGACGAAGTAGTCATAGATCCCCTCCCATAGCCGGCGGTTGACCGGTGCACTTAGTAGTGCACCCCGTCCCCCCACAGCGACTGTCCCAACCGAGGGCGCCTCTTCAAGGCGCCCTCGAGTATGTCGCCCCTTGCCCTTCTGGCTTGAGCGTAGTGGTTGCACGCTCGCCCTTAAGTCCGGTGAAGCTGTAAAGGCCTCGCGGCTAGCAGCGTACATCGCTCACACACACACACACACACTCTTTCTACTACTTTCTATTATAATAGGGATTCCACACCATCACTGCATATTCCAGTTGAGATCTAATTAAGGATTTTTATAAATATAAGTATGTATTCGGTTTCTTGAAATCCTTGGCTGCTCTCATAACAAAACCATACATGCGATAGGCATTGCTTACTATTTTATTAATATGGATATCTAAATGTAGCTTTTTATGAAGTAAAACCCCCAGGTCACGAGCTAGGCACACTCTGGATAAAGTTATAGTACTTAGAGAGTACAGATACCAAAAGACGTCATGATTCTTTGAACTCGTTAAATAAAGTGTTCTATCTATCTATCTTTATCATCACTCCAGATCCCTTACGGGGTAGGCAGAGAGTACAGAGTTCCAACAGGTTCTTTCCTTACATACCTCTCTGGCTTCCTCTACTCTCATAGTTCGTCTCATACACGCTCGCCGGTTACGGAGACTCCTGACTTGTCCTTCAGATAAGACCTGGTCTATTTGGTCATGGTAAGATAGTCTAGGTCTTCCCCGGTACCTACATCCTTCCACTTTCGCATTGTTTATCAGTTTTGTCATTCTTTCTTCTGACATTCTTTCTATATGCCCGAACCAACGGAGCATACACTTTCTTATCTTTACACCGATACTCGTACTCTCTTTCATACCTATTTGCTTTCTTACTACGCTGTTGCGAATACGGTCGGTCAGCCTCACTCCACACATAAAGTGTTAATAGAATTTTTCTATCAAAATCTTTCAGTGGCAGTTTTGGGTCCGAAACTGCGGCTATAGTAGTGATAAGACTCACTCTTGTTACATTGAGACCTAACATCACCGGCAAAATGTAGATGAACTCAGTATAGTACATCTGTCACCTCCTCTAAGCTAAACCCCCTGACAGCTAGCACAAACGATTTGACGTTATCGTAATCATATCGTAATGATGTCGAAAAAGTAATTTTAGTCGTCTTGCATCAAAATGGTGACGTATCCAATGCATTCACTGATACTAAAAAATATGAAAAAAAACAACACTTCAATAAGTAACATTTCCATAACAATACGAATTCATTAAAAGACATCAATACCAAGCACAAAATGATATCGAGGGTGTTCC
Organism: Phalera bucephala; assembly: GCA_905147815.2. Lineage (NCBI taxonomy): Eukaryota > Metazoa > Arthropoda > Insecta > Lepidoptera > Notodontidae > Phalera > Phalera bucephala. The sequence goes on from LR990609.1 coordinate 53,834,164, forward strand.
TGATTTTTCCCTAGCTATGTTATTATGATAGGTCAGTGTTACGTACTGAAGTGTACGCTTAATTCATTTTTTATGACCAGTGAACACCACTGTTGGATAGATCACCTGAGCTTTTGCTTCAAGATGACTAATATTACACCGGGTATATATAGTGTGAAAAATATGGTATGGTTCATGCTAAGCCGATAAGAAAATTCGACAGCACAAGTGTTCGCCTAGTTATATTCTCGATAGTAAATAACTAGAAACCATTAAGTTATCAAATCTTAATACTTACCACTTAACGTGGTAACCGGGACCATGGCTCAGAGCACGGAGACGTTTGAATGTGAAAATGCCACAAACGGTTACCCATCTCGGGCTCACCGAGACGAACGCTGCTTAACCTTGGTGATCACGAAGAGCGGTCGCACAGCGCTTCGAGCGCCTCAAAAACCACCGAAAAATGGATAAAGTATTAATCAAACACCGCTACCCACGAACAAGGACAAACAAAGGAATGAAGAACCGTAGACACTTCGTTTATAAGTGTAAACACATGAGCCACACCAATCGATATCTTCCACACAAGTACGATTCCAAAACACACAGTCGGAGGTAAATGAGAGTATAATAGCCCCACAACAATGGCGCCGACTCAATAGAATTATAATGAATTGTTATAGGGATGCGCTCAAGAAATCCTCTCGAATAAGGCGCCTACTCTGAATGGGAAGATTTTATGGATCTGGTTAGTATTGTCAGTTCTGAATGGCAGTCATTATCGAGAGATATTCCTACTTCTGAAGTTGGTTAAAATAAAATTTCACTTTCTTATTGTTGTGATAATAGGGCTTCATTGAAAGTCTTGGATATGTTAATTGGACTGTTTGTAAATGAAGTAGGATGCGGAGTTTATGGGTCCCGGTTGAGTTAAATGACGGCCTTAATAGCTGAAAGCGATTGCAGAAGTAAAAATAAGTTTCAATGTTGATTCTACTTCAAAGCGTGACTTAAATTCTAGGAATGAGAAAGACATGTCGTTTCGATCACATCCTAGAAAGAGGTGTCAGACATTCTGCATCATTCCTATCATCTTCATCACCCTATAATCGTCCACTGCTGGATATAGGCCTCTCCAAGTCACTCACCATAAGTATGCCGAGAGTTCTAATAACCGGTAAGTATCGGTTATTAGAAACTTCCACATATCCCCAAAATGATCTCGGCCAGCACATGCTGATAAATGATTACGGTAACATATTGTGACATTTTTAATCGCTATCATCATATTATATTCTTCTATCTATCTATCTATATCATCATGCCAGCTCCCTCGTGGGGTAGGCAGAGAGTACAGAGTTCCAACGGGTTCTTTCCTTACAAACCTCTCTGGCTTCCTCCACTCTCATAGCACGTCTCATACACACTCGCCGGTGTATGAGACGAACGAACCCATTATTACATTCTTAATCTTGATAAATAAAATCTGATTACATTTTGCCTATTCCTGGATGTAGGTATATCTATCTATCTATATCATCAGGTCAGAATTCTTAATATAGGTAATAATTTTAATTTTAAAAGACCTTTTTAAAACAAGCTTTTATAAGCAAATATACAATGTAAATATCTAGTGGTGGTGACGGTAAATGCTTGTTACAATTAGTTACCCAATTTTAAACACGTAAAAGTTATCCCATAAAACCCAAAAGACTCATCTTCTTCAAGTCCTCTCCATTACTGGGCTTTGCCGTCAGCTTTGCAAATTTGCCCCTGTCTGGAGCTAGACGGAACAACTGCTTTACGGTGGCGATTGCAATCTTCTGCCTAATGTTCCACAGTCATAATTTCTTCTGTCGTCTAACAGCTGATACCTATGTCGCAGCATGTGTCCAAGACATTCTACCTTTCACTGTCTCAAAATATGCATCAATATTTGCTGTAGAATTGTATCATTGCTCATATTCTTGGTCCAGTTTATACCAAAGGACATGTTGAAACAGAATAAAATATTTGATGAGTGTACACAGGACCAATAGTAGCTCAGAAAAAAGTGCCATATATTTTTTGACGACCTAAAATTGAGAGAGATTTGATATTGACAATCCGCATAACATTAGTTACATAGAAAATATCACAATCGTTTAGTAGCTTATACTCCTACGTAACTTTAGTTTACTAATTTGCATTTAGTGCTTGCAACAAAATAATTTACGTAATGTTTGAAGAGTTCAGAGGCACAGCAGGATGCTTATGCAAAAGTATTCTCGAGGAAACATTATTAACTCTTACTTGTTCAATAAATTAGGAGTAGCCTTAGATAAATATATTAAGGCTACAGTATGGAAATAAAGTTTGTAAAAACCAAAGTAATAAATGTCATTATTAGTATATTTTATAATCTTTTTTAATTAAAGATCAAACCATCAATTGGTTTACATTTTTAGAATTTACTTTGCAAATTATTACAACTGATTTAAATGTAAGCCCGTACGACTAAATTAATAATGTGATAGGTATATGATGTTTTTGTATGGATCTTAGCTGCCTAAATTATCAGATCTAACGAGTTCTGATAATTATGGATAATTGAATTCCAACTTAGGCGACATGCAATATGCAACGATATTTTGACGAACGATTTAGCGCAGTGGTTAAGAGCTTAAGCCGCTCCGCCCACTGTGTCTAATAATCGCGGGTTCGATTCCCGCACGGGACTAACTGTGTGATCCACGATTATTTGTTCCGGTCTGGGTATTTGCGTCTGTGGATTTTCAAGTTTGTAAACACACCCACGACACAGGAATTAATCCTAGTGTGGGGCTACGCTTGTATAAAAAAAAAGCTTTGAATAGATATTTCGATGTAAGCACATGAAAAAGGCTAACATGACCAACGAGTTCTAATTTAATAATGGTATTCTAAGGGACTGATGTAACCATTCCTTCAGAACGCCAGTGTCAAAATGAACTCCAGAAATGTACATAAACATTTGGACAACCAGATAATCAACCTTTTTGTCAAAATGGAAGACTGGTTAAACATAACTGTGTTACGGGAGAAGTCATTCATACCAGATGTCATTCTGATATCATGGGAACAAATGTTCGCTTCATTATTTTTAAACATAAAATATATATCTATAATATTAACACTATAGATATCACAAACGAATATGCGGAAAGCAATACCCCATATCATAAATCAGTAAGGAGAAAACCCCCTAATGTTCGTTACTCAGAATTTTATTGCGTCTATATGACGCACGCAGAAATACCGACGTTCGGTTAGCGACATATACGCTTTAGTTTTATGACCGCGTTTAAGGGTTAAGTGCGAAATGGAATGTAGATAGGACGTGGGAATACTTTAGAGATGTTTTGAGGGGGGCCGTGACGCCACAGTTAAGACATGTAAACAGTTGAATAACTTAGTACTAGCGGCATAGAGTAAGTTACAGAGAGAGAAAGAGAGAGAGAGATAGGTACATCACTACTAGCTCTGTCGCTCATATACTCAGTTCGCAGAAACTTCGTCCGGGCTTACGTCCGTGAAACTATCGGTGAATGCGCACATACACTTGTGCGCGCATATGTAGTGAAGAACTTACAGCGACCCGGTCTTAGAAGCTGTTGTTCTGAAGTATATATAATATATTCTGTGCTAGCGGTCCGAATAAAGGTCACGCACACAGATACGTGTGTGTGTGTAGGTTAGGATACTATCCTCTGATCACTTCTGAGAAGCCGCGTAGAGCGCGCATCTGTGTAGGTGATTCTGATTCGGACCGCTAGTACTAACATGTTCATCTGTTTACATATATTAAATGTGGTGCGTTTATGGGGCGTGGGGTCGTTGGCGCGTTGTTCACCTCGTGTCATTTGTTTTGCTAGATTGTGTCTATGCGACGATGTAATATATTTACCGACGGGTGGATGCAGAAATTAGATGGATTGTTGATTCAAATGAGAGTTCGTTGTTGAATTATGCATTGTAACATATCACCGATGACCATTTAATAAATCACCAAGTTCTTCTCGTTGTTCTTTCTGTTGTGGCAAAGCGCATCGCTTTGTGATCACGATGTCCTGGGTTCGAATCCTAGGTCGGACAAATGTAGATTTTCTAACGAAATATTCCCTGTATGTGTCCGGAGTCTGGAATAGTGCCCGGTATATGGCAATAGGCTCGCTCCTTATTATATGGGACCTAACATCGTCGGCGAAAAGTAGGCGTACTCCGTACACCTCTGCCACCCCCGCATGGGGAATATAAGTCAAGGATTTTATTGTGACTTTTAACATTAGATAGCCAAGGCAAGAATCTAAGAAATATTAAATAGGTAACTTTTTTGTTATATTTGTTTACGTCTGGAACTTAGTTTGTTCATTTAAAAATTTGTTAAACATTTTTACGTACTTTCTACCAATTTCTAGATATTGAGATTTATAAGTCGGAGACATAAAAATTTGTTCTGTTGTTAGCAAACCGATACGGTGATAATTTAGCAGCATGACTAAATTTTTTTTTATAATTTTTTTTAAACTGGGTGCGTTTACAAACTTGATAATTCACATACACAAATAACCCAGACCGAAACAAATAATTGTGGATTACACAAAGATTTGTTCCGTGCAGTAATCGAACCCGCGACTGTAAGACACAGTGGGCGGAGCGGCTTAACGACTGCGCTAAATCTTCCGTCAACTGATCTATGCTATAGTACTAGCTCAACATAATTCAATACGAATAAAAACATTCAACGAATTTTACCGCACCTGGGTCATTACATAAGTAAATTTAACCCCGCCACCGCCGGCCGCGACATGTTCTCACCGATCCCCCCGATGCTTTGTCATTCCTTCTTTCCGCTCCGAATACGGGCGACGACGACGACGAAGTCGTAGATCCCCTCCCCTAGCCGGCGGTTGACCGGTGCACTTAGTAGTGCACCCCCTCACCCCGCAGCGACTGTCCCAACCGAAGCCGCCTCTTCAAGGGGCCCTCGATATGACGCCTCTTGCCCTTCTGGCTCGAGCGTAGTGGTTGCACGCTCGTCCTTAAGTCCGGTGAAGCTGTAAAGGCCTCGCGGCCAATAACGTACATCACTTACACACACAAGTAAATTTAAATCTACTTCCTTCCTAATATTATAAATATAAAAGTTTGTATGTTTAGATGGTTTTTTACTCAGTCAGATAGTTTAATATCTGGATTAACACATAGAATACTTTTTCCGGGAAAAATGTAAGGTTCCTGTCTAAAGTCAAAGCGGACGCAGTCGCGGGCAGAAACTAGTACCTAATAAATCCGATTCCCTTTCACAAATGATGAAGCAACCCTTACCGGAATTTAGCAACATTTCACCGAAAAAACGTTAATCATCATCATCTCAGCCTATACTTGTCCACTGCTGAACATAGGCCTCCCCAATCGCTTTCCAGCGCAACCGGTCCGATGCCACCTGCATCCAACGACTTCCTGCGATTTTCACAAGATCGTCGGTCCATCTGGCAGGCGGTCGTCCCACGCTGCGCTTGCCAATACGTGGTCTCCACTCTAGAATCTTTCTGCCCCAACGCCCGTCCGATCTACGCGCTATGTGGCCCGCCCATTGCCACTTCAGCTTAATAATCTTAAGGGCTATGTCGGTGACCTTGGTTCTTCTACGAATCTCCTCATTCCTGATTCGATCGCGTAGAGAAACGCCGAGCATAGCTCTCTCCATAAAAAAACGTTACGCAAGTACTTTTCCTCCTTTTTTCATTCCCATGTGAGCATACATCATTGTTTAAGCAAAAGAACTGGCTCCCACAGTGGACATAGCGTTCTATTCAATTAGCAAGCGAATTCGGAAAACAAAAACAAATATTTGCGGATCTCAATCTTTTAACCACTGAACCAAGCCATCTGTCACATTGGGTCATAGCGATTAATTTAATCACCTATCAATATCACAAGCATTTATATTTTGTAAAATATTATTAAGTGTTCTATCCACGTCAATATGTACTCTCTGTCTACCCCGCAAGGGATATGGCGTGATGAAATATATAGATAGGTAAAATATACTCGTAAATTTATGTAGCCAATAAATCCGATTTCCTTTTACAAATGATGAAGCAACCCTTACCGAAATTTAGCAACATTTCACCGAAAAAACGTTACGCAAGTCCTTTTTCTCCTTTTTTCATTCCCATGTGAGCATACATCGTTGTTTAAGCAAAACAACTGGCTCCCACAGTGGATATAGCAGTCAGGTTTGCGATAGAGCCGAGAGTTATGCGGCTCTAGGGCTCTATTCAATTAGCAAGCGGATTCGGATTGTGCTATTTGTTCGCTTCAATCGTTATTGTACGATTTGAATGGTTATTGGAGATTGAAGTGGTAGCTTTTATACTAGGGCATTTGTTTACTATAACCAATTAATTAAGTAACGTAGGGCGTTACGATAAATTCGTGAAATCACTGTTTAATGATACTCCAGTAGCCATTTTTTTTTAAATACGTATCTTCTCATCAGCATTTATTCCTGTAGAGTGAGTGCGTTTACAAACATGAAAATTACATGTGCTATCACCCAGACCGAAAAAAATATTTATAGGTCACACTAATATTTATCCCGTGCGGAAATCGAACCCGTGACTACTCAATGCATTAATCGGAGTGACTCAAGCTTTTAACCACTGAACCAAGCCATCCGTCACATTTGGTCATAGCGATTAATTTAATCACCTGTCAATCTCACAAGCATTTATATTTTGTAAAATATTAGTGAGGGTAATATACACGTCCGTATATTCTCCTTGTCTACCCCTCAAGGAATATGGCGTGATGATATCGATGGATAGAATATACACGTAAATTTAAGTAGCCAATAAATCCGATTCCCTTTCACAAATGATGAAGCAACCCTTACCGGAATTTAGCAACATTTCACCGAAAAAACGTTACGCAAGTCCTTTTCCTCCTTTTTTTCATTCCCATGTGAGCATACATCGTTTTTTAAGCAAAACAACTGGCTCCCACAGTGGACATAGCAGTCAGGTTTGCGATAGAGCCGAGAGTTATGCGGCTCTAGGGCTCTATTCAATTAGCAAGCAGATTCGGACAATCCGAATCCGCTTTTGTTTCATCAGCGAACTATTTGTTCGCTTCAATCGTTATTGTACGTTTTGGATAGTGATTGGAAATTGAATTGGTAGCTTATATACAAGGGCTCTTATTTGCTGTACCAAAAAAATATGTAACGCGACGCGTTACGATAAATTCGTGAAATGGTCGATTATTGGTACTCCAGTAGCATGCAAAGTACGATCATGTCACAAAGTATTCGTAACGCGACGCGTTTGGTCATAGCGAATAAAGACCTAGGTATTTATAAAGGACGTTATACTGCGCCCACACATAAATTGCCCCAGAATCAACAGCAATGAAAAAATACTTGTATGATTTAAAATCACCCATAAGTTTTCTTAAGGTATTTATTATTAAACGGACAAGCGGGGGAATCGCTATATTACACAAAAAGTATTAGATTTTGAGGTTATAATTCAGTAGCACATATGAGTACAGTAATACATATGAGGTTATATTGTGTGTTGACATTTTAGATGTCGGCAACTTCGATATATATAATAAGTACGTATAATACTTTGAAATATTCATAACATTGGTTATCATGGCGAATTTTGAGGAGAGCATTTGTTTTTCAATAAAATTCTTTCGGCTGAAGAAAATATAAAAAGGATTTTGCAGGAAAAAATGACACAAATATACAATGCGAAAGTGGGCGGATGTGGGTGCTGAAAAATACCTCAACTATGTTAGCATGATTAATTAGATCGTGTCTTATCTGAGGAGCAAGTCAAGAGTTATCGTAACCGTTGACCATATGAGGTGGAGGAAGCGAGAGAGGTCTCTATGCAAAAGACCAGTTGAGACCTTATAGGAACACTCTTCTTCCTATTGCGATAGAGATCTGTCGTGATGGTTCAATATTCAGGAGACAATTCTCTATTTAAAACCTGCCCTTGGAACCCACGCTAAAACTTAAGAATTATAATAAAATATTTTTTTCGCAATAAGCGTATATCAGCAATAGAATTTCTTAATCAGTGAATTGGATTCGGACGTACCACACTGCATTTACGAATTATTTATAATTCGCGATTTGCGCGGCTATAGCCGCTGCACGGTTGTCGATATAAGTTCGGAAAAACTCATAGCCAACGAAACGTTAGTGTTTCTATAGCACGCCATCAAAACCATGGATGAAGTTAGATTTGCAAGTGTAATTTCAAAAATAAAGAAATATGCGTTCATCCCGAGCGATTAGTACAATCGCTCGGGATGAACGATCGCATGCCAACCCGCAGGAGTGACGCGAGGGAAAAGTGCGAGTCTTTAGTTTCCAGGACACCATCACCTTGCTGAAAGAGACAGATCCCGATGACGTACCCGATGTGACAACCACTTCGATGTCACCAGGTTGCTGATGGACATAAACACCCTGCCTGAGGTTCAATTCAGGTTGGAGGCTTCGGAAACCACCATCCGGGAACTACGGGCAGGGGTTGCGTTATTGCGTGGCGCTAGCACGAAAACTAGGTCGCACGAGGCCTCTAATGTAAACGTTCTTCGCGGGGCGCAAAATGCATTCGTCGGCAGTTTTGGGTCGACTAATGAGTCGCCGGCTGTTGCCGCAGTACACCGCGCCTCGCCGCCAGCTTCGCTGGTGACGTCAACGTAAACACGGCTTCTCTTCATCAAGGTGGATAAGAAGAAGAAGACGCCTCATCGAAGAATCCGGTGTGGGTCTGCACCGGTCGATGATAGCACACTCCTGTGTTCTGCAGTACCGGCAACGCTGATGTACGTGGCACGGCTACACTACACCACCAAAGCCGATAATATTGTGGAGTATGCTCGCAAGAAGTCCTTGTATACTCTGAGGGTCGAGAAGCTGAATTCGCAACACAATGCGGCGTTTAATTCCTTTGTTGTGCGAGTTCCCATTTCCAAGCTGAAGACTTTCATGAGCGATGACTTCTGGTCGAGGGGTGTCGTACTCACAATATTTTGAGGAAGACTGAGAGGCACCCCTGTACAGCACAACATGTCGCCGAAATGACATGTTATTTAGATTATAAGTTCAATATATAATTATATGTACGTAATTATATGTTATTCCGTGTGGTGCCAGCAGAGCAGAATAGCACCACCCCATATCTTCCCGTGGGTATAGTAAAAGGCGATTAAGGGAGTGTGAGAAAATACTGACTCCTTGTATCTTTCTCACCGTGATACTGCTCCGTCTGTCTGAGTCCTTCTCCGGTCGTAACGGTCTCCGTTCCACTGGGCCCAGAAGGATAAGGATGAGTATGTGCACCTGTGTCTCGCGCGTATACTTGTGCACCTTAATATTTCCTGCGCATCTGACCGCTTCCGTTACTGGACTCCGAGTACGCAAAAGTCCTGTGGCGATGTAAGTCTAGGGGTCAAAGTGGTCGCCAAGGCCGAAATCGGTCGGATCAATCATCATCATATGTATGTTAATCTGTAAGGTTATATTCTGTTGGCCAGTAAGTTGACAAAAATATTTTTGTCAATATCTGTTGATTCAATTAAATAAATTATTATTATTATTAAGTGAGCTTCATCAAAATAAAAGATCTGCCCAAAGAATGATAAAATATAGATGTAGGTACTACGAGCACCTCTGTTTGTTCCTTGGAAGAAAATCGGCAATAAAAAGTAAACGCTGAGGAAAGATTATTCCCAACTCCACTATAAAATAATAATTAATCAGCCAATTATCCTACTGTTAGGCAAAGGCCTTCCCTCACAAACCGAGTCGAGGGATATTAGATTAGATTAGAGTCGACCACGTCAACAGATTTGTGGCAACACGCTATTGGAACTCATCAAGCCACCACTACTGTTTCCAGTTTACGTTTATCACAGTAGCAACTGCGCCCAACGGCTTAACGTGCCTTTCGACGGGCACGCTCAAATATAAAAATGCCACAAACGATCTCTGATCTCAGACCGACCGAGCTGAACGCTACTTGATGATCGCTCATCATCATCATCGAATGGCGGTGTATTTCTCATAATGCGAACCACGATCAAAACTTAATGTCAGAGTGGAAGACCCATGGTTTAGCCTCTGGTGTCAGCTGGTGTAGCTCCTCGAATCCACCGCTGAATTTTTGTGTGGCACAGTCCTCCACGATGTTCTGAATAGTCTGCACTGAGTTTCCACATTCACAACAAGGAGACACAGCGATGGCCCACCTGTGAAGATGATAATTGCACCTTGTGCCTCCGGTTCTGATTCGTTTGATGGAGGACCACATGATGTTACCCTGTGAGGCGACCGAATTTTCCTATTGCTTTTTCCACTGTGACTGGATATTGGGTTGGTTCTGGATGTTGTTGTCGCTCCAGATCGGTTTCCAAGAAGGAAGTCTCTGAGGGGGAATGTTGTTGAGGGTCTTACGGATTGGCATCTCCTAGGGGCCGTCCGAAAAGACTTCCGCAACTCACTAGCTGCTCCCTGTTTTCTCCTGAGCTCCGGCAGCGCAATGTTTGCAAGTACCGGTAACCAAAAGGCGGGCGTGGGTCAGAGTGTACCGGTTTTTACTCGTATCACTCTGTTTAGCTGAACTTACTTGTGTGTGCACTTTGATACCACACCGAAGCACCGTATTCAGCAGTAGAGTAGGCCAATGCAAGTGCAGAAGTACGTAGGACGTCAGCTCCAATGCCCCAAGATATGCCCGCTAGGCGACCTATGAGATTGGCTCGGGTCTTCAATTTTTGGAAAGTAGCTTCCTGATAGTCGCGGAAAGTAAGAGAGCGGTCAAGAGTGACCCCCAGGTATTTAGGACAGAAGCTGTGGTTGACCTTTTTCCCGCAGAACGTTACATTGAGCGTCTTCTGAGCCAAGCTGTTTGAGAGATGAAAAGCGCTTACCTCAGTTATGGAATGGTAGATGATTGCTAAAAACACCACAATCGCACAGTGCAACAAGCGCCTCATAATATTTACAAAATGTACTTGACAGTATGTACAAATTATACTGAGCTAAGAAAGAACCTGTTATTACGTGCCTGCCATTTTCCTCGGCGCAACTTTATGAGCGACTCGGGAATCAACTTTTTTGCTCGTAAGTATTGCTTTTCTTTTATCATTCGGTATCATCGTTAAATTAAAAATAGCATTTACTTTTAAAATACACTACATTGAGACTAGAGTTACGAATTTGACGTTTTGGTAATCGAGAAAGCGTGTTATCACGTTTATCTTGATTGAGCAAATTTGGGGTGTTATAAGGATGGCATATCGACACGTTAACATTACGATAACGTCAATCTGTACGTGCTTAGCCCTCAGGATATCATTTGATTCATATTATGTCGTGATTATTGTGAGTATGATTCAGAGAGCATTCTTGAGAACAGATATTGTTTCTATTAGCGGTAAAATATTAGAGGAAATTAGATTTTTTCATTCAATTTCTTTCGTCACGTCTATATTCACCAAGCGGGGGTGGCAGAGGTGTACTGAGTCTACCTACGATTTGCCGACAATGTTAGGTCCCATGTAATAGGGGGTGAGCCGATTGCCATATACCGGGCACAATTTCAGACTACAGACTCATACTGGAAATTTTTAGTTTCAAAAACTACATTTGGCCGACCTACGATTTGAACCCAGGACCTAGTGATCACAAAGCGATGTGGTTTGCCACTAGACCAACGAGGCAGTTTAATACTATAAATTTACTTAATTAAAGGGAACGTGATAGCACGCTTTTTCGATAACGTCAGTCCATGGTGCTAACCTTTTGAACTTAGGGAAATCCAGTCTGCAGACTCCTCATTACAAATATAAAATCTACTCTTTAGTAAAATATCTAGGATTATTTTGAAGCAATATTCAAAAGATCTAGAATTCTGGACATAATATAATTATCTCTCGAAGAATAAAAATAGCCTTATCGTTATACGAGTATGTAATATGTATTACAAAAACCGTATCATTGGTAATTTTTCTCGTTTTATTAGAACTCCAGATTAACGACGTCGCCTCATTCTAAAGAAACTTTATTGGGACATAAAAACTGCCACATAAATTCCACCATTAAACCACCGGAGTTACTTTAAATTAACCAGAAAAGTAACTGACGCCATCATTCCAGTCAACATTGTTATACATTATTTATTATCCGATTTTTATACAAAAAAACTTTTAAATTCGCTCATATGTAACTAGGGTTCCAGCACATTAGGAATAGCTATTACAACGACCCGTTAAATAATCATACAAATCGTCATAATTGATAGATAGATGCGTCGTGAAATGCTAGTTGACGTCAACACGAAGCAAATTCGAAAAGGGGATGGTCTAAGCTCGCAAGCCTTTTCAATTCCTAAAAGCCTTGACGTCACGTGGGCGTGGCTTAGCTCAGCTAGTTATCGCACTCACTCCATTCACACGTGCACTTGAATTCGCATAGCAATTTAATCAACTTTACTCAAAATAAAAACCCTGAAATGAGGTAAATTATCTTAACACGCAAAAATTACTGGACTTGACATTCTGGTCACACATCATCATAGATACAAATCATATTAACTAACATCTAGACCGTAACAAATGATTGCATCATAAAGCACAACATCATAAAGCTTAATCCCTTGCGGGGGTCGAACCCGCAACTACGCGTAGAAATATAAATTACTAATTTCTGCCCGCGACTTCGACCGCGTTAACTTCAGACAGGAACCTTACATTCGGGATGTAAAAATTAACTTACATTTACTTAGTAACTTACATTAACTTCTCGCAAAGGGCCTCTACGTGTCGGACCCATGTCCCCATGCAAGCCTTTCAACGGTCCGGGCAAAATAATATTGGCCCTGCTAAGAAACTGTCCTACCGTTGGGCATAGATCTCCTCTCAAACTGAGAGGGTTTAGGCCATAGTCCACTACACTGGCCCAGTGCGGGTTGGCGAACTTCACACACCTTCGAGAAACTCTTAGGCATGCAGGTTTTCTCACGATGTTTTCCTTCACCATTAAAGCTAGTGATAATTAATGTTTAATACGCACATGCTTTCGAAAAGACAGAGGTGCGTGTCTGGGTCTGAACTCGAGACCTCTGACTTTGCAGTCCAATGGTCTAACCACTAGGCTATCATTGCCGACGAGCCGAGTAAAAGTCATATTTTATGTATCTAAACAATGAGAATTACTTGTAACGGTGTACAATTTTGTACTACCTGTGCACGTTTTCTACTTTCATTCAAACATTCAATATAAAACCCTAAGACGTAATAGATAAATTGTGTTAGTAATGCTATTTATAAATCAATGCATTTTTCCTATGATATTCCATTACTCTAACCGGGTGCGTTGCCAAAACAGAATATCCCCGTTCTGTCTCCCCATTGATAAATCCAGCCACTTTGGCTAACTTTGTTACCACGGACGGTGGGGGATCTTGCACTCGGCGAGGCCATTTTTCATTGTTACTTTACAACGAATTTGTTGGTGCACTTAAACAACGTGTTTTAAAAGCAAACAAAATTCTCGAATTGTGTCCCCTCACGATAGGTGAATGTAAATTAAAAACCCCGTAAATAGCTGTTGAACCTTTCTTGGAGACACACAGAAAATTTAATCAAACCAATTAGCCAATGGAGAAGTAAACATATATGAGAAGCACACACACACTCATTGGAATTTTATTTTTCCTACTCCTCCTGTTTTTCTTTCTAATTAAATTTGTTGCGGGTTCCAAGACAATTAAAGCGAATTCCCGGGACACCTCAAGGTTCAAACTTTGAAGTGTCCCGGGAAGCAGGACCTAAGGAGAGAATCTAAGGAGACCATTGTGGATCCTAGCTTACAGGAGTTACAATGGTGGGAATGTGTGGCGGGCTCAGTCCCAATAAAAAAACACACACACACTCAGTATCTCTAATACAAACGCTCAGTTGCAGAGACATTCTTATATTGATATTAAAAAGGACATTCATCGGAATTCCATCTTAATAATAAAGATGGCGATGGCCTTTTTAATTTCAATTTAATTAGAGATACTTGAGTACAATTAGAGATACAATACATTAAGCTTTATGATATGATACAAACATTTGTCGCGGTTTAAGTGTCAGTGAATGTGGAGAAAAATCATAGATGTATAACTATGATTTTTCTGCCTCTGACTGCCTCGTTGGTCTGGTGGCAAAGCGCATCGCTTTGTGATCACGAGGTCCTGGGTTCAAATCCTAGGTCGGACCAATGTAGTTTTTCTAACGAAATATTCCTAGTATGAGTCCGGAGTCTGGAATTGTGCCCGGTATATGGCAATAGGCTCGCCCCCTATTTCATGGGACCTAACATCGTCGGCGAAATGTGGATGCACTCATTACACCTCTGCCACCCCCTCTGGGGAATATAGGCATGACGGTATGATTTTTCCTTACAAATAAATAATGCATAGATTTCTAATTTTTAAAGTCATTTCGCCTTGATCATCAAGCAATTGACTAAGCAGTTGTCAATGAGCTAGGATCGCCCGAATTTTAGTTGGTAAAACACGAAACATATATTTTTGGGATCTATTTTTTTTTTTATTTAGAATTGTAGGTTTCCTCAATGTTTATTCACCGTTAGCTAATCACCATTTTTACAACAGTTATGAACTGCCACTGAATTTTGACAAGGTGATGTACGAACCAGTTTTCATCACAAATCATAAAATATAAAATCCTTGAATACTATTAGCTTCCTTGTTCATATATATATATATATATATATATATATATATATATATATATATATATATATATATATATATATATATATATATATATATATATATATATATATATATATATATATATATATATATAATAATATCAGCCTATACTGCCCACTGTCGGGCAAAGGCCTTCTCTCACAAATCGAGGTAAGAAAGATTAAGTCATATTCCACCACGTGGACCCTGTGCGGATTGGTGGAGGCAGGTGTGTGGCCATCTGCTGTTGGAAATTATCAAGCCGCCTATGAGGATTCCAACTCGGCTTAACGACTAACACATTACGTGGTAACCGGAACCAACGGCTTAACGTGCCTTTCGAAGCACGGAGAAGCTTGAATATGAAAATGCCACAATCGGTCACCCATCTCAGGCCGACCATGACGAACGCTGCTTAACCTTGGTGATTGATTAGAACACCGCGGTCGCACAGCGCTACGAGCGCCTCGTTCATTAATTAAAATTTAAAAATATAAACACCGTCACGCCTATATTCTCCAAGCAGGGGTGGCAGAGGAACACGGTGTATACCCACTTCGCCGACGATGTTAGGGCCCATGTAATAGGGAGCTAGCCTATTTCCATATACCGGTCACAATTCAAGACTCCGGACAAACACTGCCGGCCAACGAGGGAGCTAATAGTCTAGAAGAAATACAAGTACTTCTGCATGTATAATGTAAATGAAGCCAGCGTTATATTATGCACATAACTCTGTAAGAGATCCCAGGCAGGTAGATAATTTGTGGTGCAATAAAATCTACTAAACTCGTAAAAGGTTGACTGAACCATGCTCTTAACAACAGGATTACGGTAGTTAGCTAAGCGTTTGAATCAAATTGATTGTCATAACCCTCTTGCCTAATAAACACAGTGAATCAAACGTACGCGATTTTATATGGCATTATAATTTACGAACAATCCATAAAATAAATCTGGTTGCCACTAAATTGGACTTATTCTTATGTTCAGTTAGCGAATTTGCAAAGGTAACGTTACAGTTTTATGTTATATCATAAATTATTGATAGTTGTTCAAAAATGTTACATGAAATATGGTTTAATGTTATTTTGTTTTTACTTTCTAAATATGATTATTGTATTATTTTTTTAATGTCCAATTTGTTTTATTATTTATTATTAATCAATGTTATTACACTATCAAATTGGGAACTCCTGTTATGGAAGCTGTAACTATTATATGTGTGTGAAAAAATATAATAAATAAATAAATGTTTAAGAGTCTCCGTAACCGGCGAGCGTGTATGAGACGAACTATGAGAGTCGAGGAAGCCAGAGAGGTATGTAAGGAAAGAACCTGTTGGAACTCTGTACTCTCTGCCTACCCCGCAAGGGATCTGGCGTGAGGTTATAGATAGATAGATAGATAGAAATGTTTAAGAGCTTAGCAGGAACAAATTGCAGGTTGCGTAACGTTATCGAGAAAGTGTACTGACACGTTCTTCTTTATTTAATAACATTGCAATTTTAAAAAGGATAACAAAGTAACTGGTTAACGTCACGTCAACGTTATTCTGTGTGGGCTGATCCCTCTGTATCTTATTAATATTATAAACGCCAAAGTTTGCGAGATTTTTTTTTTAAAATTTAGCTTCGATTTATTCCTGTATCGTGGGTGCGTTCACAAACATGGAAATTCACATACACAAATTCCCCGACCGAAACAAATAATTGTGGATCGCACAAAGATTTGTCCCGTGCGGGAACCGAACCCGTGACTTTTAGACACAGTGGGCGGAGCGGCTTAAGCTCTAAACCACTACGCTAAATCGTCCGTTTGTTTGTTCTCTTTCACGCAAAAAGTGATGAACGGATTTTGATAAAACTTTACAGTAATATAGTTTACACATCAGAAGAACACATAGCCTATAATTTTATAAAAATACATACGCAGACGAAGTTACGGGCAGCCGCTAGTTATAATGAAATTAAAATAATATAGCAGAGCTTCCAAATTGACTTCATATTTATGCATTATTTTAAGTTCACCGTCACGCCTATATTCTCCAGGCGGGGGCGGCAAAGGTGTACTGTCTACACCCACTTTTCGCCGACGATGTTACGAGCCTATTGCCATATACCGGGCACAGTTCTAGACTCCCGGACTCACACTGGGAATTTTCCGTTGGAAAAACTAAATTTGTCAGTTGTTGATCACAAAGCGATGCGCTTTGCCACTAAACCAACGACGCAGTTTATGTTCACATGAAGTAAAATACTCTCAGAACGGAACATGCGTCTGAATATTTAGTTTCCAACTTTCACAATAAAAATATTGTTTATAAAAGAAGCAGGGCGTAAATAGATGTATAGATTTATCGGTGTTCTTACACGTCATCGTCATCAGCCATTATTTTCTCAGACTTGTTATAAAAGCAATTTCAAACTAAACAAAAAGTGAGCCAGTTGTCTCATTGAGATGCTGCTTGGCAGATTTATTAAGCTTTTATTTTCTAAGACATAATAATTATTTATTCTGCTGGATACGCAGACACTTCCCATGAAGTTGGTCTATCTATCTTTATCATCACGCCAGATCCCTTGCGGAGTAGGCAGAGAGTACAGAGTTCCAACAGGTTCTTTCCCCACAGACCTCCCTTGCTGCCTCCACTCTCATAGTTTGTCTTATAAGTCCTTATATAAGATAGCCATTCTTTCTTCCGAAATTCTTTCTCTCTGCCCGAACCAACGGAGCATACTCTTTGACATCTTTACACCGATACTATCTTTCATACATACATGCTCTCTTACTACGCTGTTGCGAATACGGTCGGTCAGCTTGATGATTTTGTTAACGATCGTTAACTCGGTGCAATCCACCTAGAACTTTACAACTAGATGAAACCCAGGATAACAGACGCATTGCACTATAAAAGAGAATAAATGGCTTACTGAGCTCATTATGTTTGTTTAATGAACTATTTTATTGTAATTCTTACTTAAATCTCACATGTTTGTACTTACTTATGAAGGTCTGGATGGTTCAGAAAAGAAAAAATTAATTACCATGCCCAGATAATCGTGTCTTATCTGAAAGGCAAGTCAAGTCTCCGATACCAGCGAGCATGAGACGAACTATGAGAGTTGAGAGTGCCGGAGAGTACTGTAAGAAAATAACCTATTGAATCTCTGTGCTTACTGCTAACCACGCGAGCGTTTTCGCGTGACAATATAGATAGATATATGTTACTTTTTTAAAAGTTTGTGCCTAATTTAGTTGGTCTGGATGATCCAGAAGAGTAATGATTCAACATCATTAAAAAGCGTGCTACTTAAACGACTATTTTAGCAACACTGCTGATAGATGTGCGAAGTATACCAAGCAGTTGACGCTAAATTATTAACATTGATACCTGTCACCTCAGATGTTCGGTGTGGAGTGTTTGAAATCCTTGCCAATAACATTAATGCTGAGGCCACGAGAGCTAGTAAAAAACGCTACTGAATAAATCAAATCAGAATCAGATCTAGCAAATATTTTAACGCTTCGTCTTATGTGGTAGATATTGATCCATTTACTAATAGTATCACTTAATTGCAAAAGACTGCGCAATGATTATTAACATTGACAATTTTTTTGATGTGTAACATCTTTCATCTCGGTTGCTGGATATTATTTGTGGAAGTGATTTTGGAGAAGGAACAGAAATGTGTTACAGGAAACCGGGGAAGCGCGCGCTATTTGATTTGACCAATAAGCGCGCGCTGGAGCCGGGGAAGCGCGCGCTATTTGATTTAACCAATGAGCGGGCGCTATTTGATATGACTAATGAGTCATCTCAATTTTATAGTAGGATAACATGTCAGATGTTACAAATAATATGCGTCTACTGTAAGGTTCGCTTGTTTTTTTTGATCACCTGAGTGGTCAAAGGCGCTAATTGCCCAATAACCAAGCAAAAACTTAATCAGGTGCTACGCAAGTGTTCTTAACTTTGCTTATTAAAACACCATCACGTCTATATTAAGCTACCTACCTACCTATCCTAAGCAGGGGTAGCAGAGTTGTACTGTATACACCCGTATTTCACCCACGATGTTAGGTCTATCTATCTATAACCTCACGCCAGATCCCTTGCGGGGTAGGCAGAGAGTACAGAGTTCCAACAGGTTCTTTCCTTACATACCTCTCTGGCTTCCTCGACTCTCATAGTTCGTCTCATACACGCTCGCCGGTTACGGAGACTCTTGACTTTTCCATCAGATAAGACTCGGTTGACGATAAGACGATGTTAGGTTCCATGTAATATATCAAATCAAATCAAATAGCATTTATTGTGGTCATAGGTTACAAAGATGGTATGTGTTGTATTATACATAATACAGTAGGTTTCACTATGTCCTACCCATAATCAGGCATACAATAATATCAAGATAACCTAATTGAATTAAACGTTACTCAAATTTCCAAAAAAGAATAATATGTAACCATTACATTTTAAAAAGACATGAAATTATATATTATTCCTCACAAAAAGAAAATTAGAAATTATAATTTATTGTATAGAAAAATAAAAAAAGGGGAAAATTCAAAATTAATATACATATATTACACGTGTTACAATGATGGAAATGCGTGGCGAGGCTAGTCCCATAAATACAAATATGTTATGATGTATTATTAAAAGGTGTCATTTATAAATTCCTGTAGAGTATAATAACATTTCTTCACCAGCAAATGATGTACCAATTTCTTGAATGCTTTCAGATCTTCAGTGTTTAAAATAAAGCTTGGTAATTTATTATAAATTTTAGATGCCATCCCTAGAATACTATTTGTAAATAAAGCTGTTTTATGTGATGATGAATTAATTTTATGTTTATTTCTTGTCGATTTCAAGGTTCCGAATAAATTCATATTTGTTTTAATAAATACCACCAGTTCATAAATGTACACAGATATTGATGTAAGTCTATTTAACTTACAAAAATAAGGCCGACAACTTTCTGGCACTTTAATTTTAGCAATTGCTCTAATGCATTTTTTTTGAGCTTTCAAGACTAGGTCCTTGTTAGGTGCATTACCCTAAAATATTATACCATATCTAATGTTTGATGATACATAAGCATGATATGCTGTTAATACAGTCGATTGGTTTACAATTTTCGATAACTTGTACAACGCATATGAGTACTGATTTAATTTAGAACACAAACAGTCAATATGAGACTTCCATGTCATTATCAATCCACAAAGCCAAAAATTTAACATGGTCTATTCTTTCAATTTGTTTCGTTTCATAATATATATTTAGATCTATAGATTTATAACTTTGAGGATATGTGACTATTTTACTCTTGTCAAGATTGATATTTAAGTTATTGTCTGTCAGCCAGTTAATGATATTACCTAAAGCAGTGTTTATGTACGATTCATGTGTGTTTAAATTTTTACCAGTAAAAATAGCTGTGCTGTCATCTGCAAACAAAATCATTGGAAAAGAAATAGCTTGAGGTAAATCATTTATGTATATCAGGAAAAGTAATGGTCCTAATACACTACCCTGAGGTACGCCATAGTGAATTTCCCTTGATTTTGAAAAATATTTTTGTTCCATCTTCGTTTTTGGGCATATTTTATTTATTTGCACTATTTGATATCGGTTGCTTAGGTAAGATTTAATTAATTGAAGTGGATTTCCTCTTATTCCGTAGTCTTGCAGTTTTTGTACAAGGATATCATGTTTTACATAGTCGAACGCCTTCGTCATGTCCATATATAACGTAGATATTGGGACTCGCTTATCAATATTTGTATAAATTAGTTGTAATAAATCAAAAATGGCCACATTTATAGACTGGTTTTTTCTAAAGCCTTTTTGTTGCCGTGCAAATAAATTATATTTCTCAAAAAAATTATAAATCGAGATATGCATGACTTATTCTATAATTTTAGAAAACACTGGTATAAGTATATAATATATAGGGCAAGCCTATTGCTATATACCGGGCACAGTTCCAGACTTTGGACGGATACTGCGAATTTCTTGTTAGAAAAACTACATTTGTCCGATCTAGAATTTGAACCCCGGACGTCACGATCGCAAACCTAATAATCACCACTCGCCACCAATCGCACATTATTGCCACCGAGTATGGTTATTTATATTTAGGTCAGAGGTTGTCTTACCGTGCACACTCTACACCGCAATGGAACATTTATATTTTCATCAATTTCATTGCAATAGCGTAGCATAGTAACTAAATACTAATACAATTATCTGTGTACAATGTAATACAATTTTTAACATAACACAAAATATTGCTTTACCGACTTTATACGAGGTACTTTTTAATACCATTTTTTGTATGTTACCCGCTGGATTCGGGGCTCCAACCGTCACTTACAGAAGTTGACATAGCTTCGAAGAGGACGACAAACAAATTTGTGTTTCGGGATATAATAATGGTAATGTCTAGTGTAATAACGCTAAAACGTTTGTGGTACGGCAAGGTAGGTAGGTATAGATAGTTCAACTTGACTTTCCCTTACTATCTTGTATGAATAACTCTAGGTTTAATAGTCGTAGCTGTCTGTTTTCATACTCATCTCAGCCTGATCGTTTGGAATTTTTCTTTGCACATAACGTTGATAGAGAATTATAGCCACAGGTTCCTGAGGCATTAAAGTACGTAATTGTAAAAAAAATGTGTCTCTCTGACTGAAATAACTATATGACGAATACACTCAGATTTAAGAGTATAGTGCTACAGTGGATGACATTGACAAGGGGCGTTGGTGTGAAATTAAGGTTATTATTCAGAAATTGTTTTTACTTTCAGGGAAATATTTCAACAGGTGGGTTACTAATTCAAATAACTCATGTGACATTTCTTTTGTTGACTTGTTAGTTCCAATTTTAGCCGCGGGCCCAATGATCCTTATATGACTGTATATAGAATTGAAAGTTCCTCCCATAAAAGTAGAAAACCTTGAATAATATTTACTTAGACAGTTTCGTAACGAAAATGATAGAAAATATCGAAAACATAAGTTAGTATAAGTTAGACTTGTGATAATCAACAAACCGACTTTAATTATGTGCCAAAAAATGTATCTAAAATTTGTACTTTAGTAAACCTTCACAGATTATCATTAGCATATACTCAATATCAATTTGTCTCACACATTAGATATGTATCAAATTGTACTAGAAGTGAAGACTTCTCATTGGATTCCCATTATCTATTCTAGCTGTGGAATATATATATTTTTATTTGCTGTAAGTTTTCCAAGCAACTGAAAAATAAATGAGTCATGAAGAAGCAAAACGAGCAACATCCATATCGATCGATATGAATGTTGCTGGCTTTGCTTCGGCAGGGCAAGTCCCAACAACGGCCAGACTTAGGCGATGGAGAGAAAAGAAACCCCCATCGTCTTTTTTGTCCCATTTCAGGAGTAACTACCGCCAGGACACCAACTACCATGGCCGATGTGGAAATCTTTAAATCGGCTTCGCACTCAGGCGGGTAGATGCAGGCAAAATCTGTGCACATGAGGCTTCAGAGATTCAATTGCCTGTGATTGTGGGGCAAGCTCACAGACTTAGTCGCACTTGCTGGTCTGCCTTTTGTGCCCCATCTCATGTACAAGGGAAAGGCTGAGCGCGGTCACGGACTGCGCGTTTGTGCTTGCCACTCACCTAACGGGACAGATATGAGCCATTGACATGAAAAGAAGAAGAAGGGCAAATTGCCCTTTTTGGATATGCTAGTCCCTTATAGTAATACCGTCACGCCTATAGTCCCCAAGCAGGGGTGACAGATGTGTAAAAAACCAGCAACATCCATATCGATTGATATGTATGGTGCTGGGTTTGTTTATTTATGACTCAAATTGATCTAATGAAAATATTCCATTCAGTTTTATCAAACGAGCATCATCTGGTTTTACAGTCAAACTATTGCACTAAATAGTCTTCAAACAGCAATCGTCTCTAG
This sequence comes from Phalera bucephala, assembly GCA_905147815.2. Classification (NCBI taxonomy): domain Eukaryota; kingdom Metazoa; phylum Arthropoda; class Insecta; order Lepidoptera; family Notodontidae; genus Phalera; species Phalera bucephala. The sequence continues at coordinate 53,856,947 of LR990609.1, forward strand.
AATTGCCAAGCCAGCACTCGAATTGCTACCATACTGCTGAATTTCTTCGCGGCATTTAACAAGTAATAAAAGTCAACTTAAGTCTGGGTGGAGTTCCGTATATATTTTAACTCTTTGCACCTTCACCAGTTCAAAAAGTCTGCGTTCTAGTTACCTGAATTGTAAAGCACATTCGTGTTTTAAGGAAAAGTTTTGGAATGATGGACTGTTGTGTAAAGAGGTAAATGATGTTGTCTAAAATGGTGGAAAAGCAATCTTATATTCTCAGTTTTGCTTGATTTTGTCCTATCATTATTATAAGCCGAAAGACGATCATTGCAAGACAAAAACCTTCCCCATCTTTATGCCTTCTGCCCAATATCATAGTCACCTAACATAATAATCAGCCAAAAAGTTTTCACTAAACGACAAAGAACTTCCTTATCTCCGTGCCATATACCCAAAATCATAGACACCTGTCATTATTAGTCAAGACGTTCACTGCAAGACAAAGACCTTCCCCATCTCCATGCCTTTTGCCCCATATCGTAGTCACCTGCTATCACCATCAGCCAAAAGAAGTTCACTGCAGGGCAAAGTTCTCCCCGCACTCACTCTGTTTCGTCTTGCATATTAGAAATCAAGGTTAATTCACGTAAGTAGTATAAATCTATTAGTAAATGAGATCAAACGTGACTTGAGACTAAAGCTTATCTAGGCGCACATTTAGAGATTTGCTGAAAGCTACATCAGTTACGCACTATGTGCGCGTGATGCCAGTGTTCGATTTCTTTTAAACTTGTTCTAAAGCTGTCAATGTGTACGTTCGCGTGTGCGTACTACAAAACCTACCTACCTACCTTTACCAATAAGGTAGAAAAAAGACCCATAGGGTAGATTATGCTGTTTTCTAAGTTCAAGATCAAGCTTCTTGATACATAATTCCGTCTAGTGGGTCCTTGAGGGACCTGGCCGATTCCCCTAATGGGGGTTGCGGAGGTGCACTGTGTACGCCCACATTTTGCCGAAGTTGTTAGGTCCTAATTAAAGGAAACGACCACATTGTCATACCAGGCACAATTACAGACTCCGCACTGCTAACGAGATTTTTTTGAAACGAAGCTCTTCACTACCATTTATTCCTGTGTTGTGGTCACAAACATGACACCTGCGACAACTCGATCCGGTGGGCGGAGCAGCTTAAGCTCTTAACCACTGCACCAAGCCGTCGTCTAAACTAACGTAACTTATGTAACTTAACTTTATGACAGACAAACTTCAACAACAATTTGTTTAACCTGCAACTCAAACCCAGAACATTGGAAAATAAAAAGAAAGAACGAGAATGCAAGAAATTTTATTTGTTACAGGCTCAATATTTAGCTAATATAACACATACATATCAACAATTCAACTATTCAATTACAGAACGTTAGAACGATTAATATCGTCTCAAAAAAAAAGCAACAAAAAAATACACAACCGGATACCGGATACACGGACTTGGGTATGTGTCTCACGGTTGAGTCAAAAAGAAATCCGGACAACACCAACGAAGAACAAAAATTAGTTAGATCCATACCTACCAACAGAAACTAAACTAAAATACTCCATCAAACTGAAGGGCCAATCGAATTCGTTGGGAATTAAAAAAAATGTTTACTAACAGTGTTGCAAGCGCGAAAAATACAATAATTGAATCGGAAAAGGGTCGCTCCGACCGCGTCGCGTCGCGCGTTGATTGGCCGATATTCAAATTTGGAACTAACGAGATATGGCACGGTGTGTGCGCCTGGGCTCTTATTCGCTATGAACACACGTGACGCGGCGCGATACGATAACTTCGTGGAATCATCGATATATTATTCGTATAGTGCCACAAGAATTTTTTGGCCGACACCGACTGGCCGTTTCTTATGAATTTTACGCAAGTTCAATTTTAAGTAGTAACCGTAAAAATAACGCACAGGGCGTTGGTATGAAATGAGGATTATCATAATCAGTAAAATGTTCCTTCTTCCTGGGAAATATTTCAACAGATGAGTCCGCACGGTTACTGATTAAAAAATGAACTTGAGTAAATTTTATAGCGAATGGCTTGCAAACGGCAACTTTGGAACTGTCATGACATTTCACTTGATGACAGCGTTCGTTCTGATTTTGACCGCGGGCCAAAAAACCCTTTTAAGACTATAATAGATTACGGTTTACGATAAATCGACAACCAAAGTGCAGCCGCGTTTGGACATATGTGTATATACTTACCTATACCTAGCCACTGTAGAAATCAGATTTAAATTATTAATGACCTCAAGCCAGAGAGGTATGTAAGGAAAGAACCTGTTGGAACTCTGTGCCTAACCTGCAAGGGATCTGGCATTCATCTGGTTTGATCGAACAAATTCGGAATAAGAACATACCCATACTTGAGATTTTATTATTACGCAGATTTTTGGACTGTCACCTTTAATCCATTTCACGAAGTTATCATAACGCGTCGCGTTTGATAATAGCGAATAAGAACCCTGATGACATTTCACGCTGTGGCTAATATATTTCTCATAGCCCTTAGGGGAAGTGTTAAGGGTAATGGACCACGGAATGGAGGGAGTGACTTAAAAATTCGCGGGAATATTTTGGTTGGCAGGCCGTTTAGGTATAAATCATGTTTACACGAAATGCTTTTTATGATATTAAACATAACATTTTATTTATGTAATACCCATTTGGGATTAAATAGTGGTATGTCTCGAGTAAGATAATGTTGCCAATATAAAAATACTAAATATTTTATTTGGAGATCTAATTCTTGCGATTTTATTTTTAATGTTCAGAATAGGTTAGTAGGAAATTTAAATTAAGTAATAGGTACGTAGAAAATTTAATTTGGCTGGCCATATTATGAAGCGATTTAAATTAAATAAATCTCATACTGAGTGCGTAAATTCATATGTTAGATCTCAATGTTATAGAGACTATTACATAGAGATTATTATTACTTACAATAATATCAGCCTATTCTGCCCACTGCTGGGCAAAGGCCTTCTCTCACAAATTGAGATTAGGTCATACTCCACCACGCGGACCCAGTGCGGATTGGTGGAGGCAGATTTGTGACCACCCGCTATTGGACGCTATTGTAAGGCTTCTAACTCGGCTTAACGACTACCACATTGAGTGGTAACCGGGACCAACGGCTTAACGTGCCGTACGAAGCACGGAGACGCTCGAATATGTAAATGCCACAAACGGTCACCCATCTCAGGCCGACCGAGTCGAACGCTGCTTAATCTTGGTGATCGATAAGAACACCGCGGTCGCACAGTGCTACGAGCGCCTCGATTTATGCGCATATTACACATTAAATAAATCTATTTTACGGATTTTATCGCAAACCAAATCAAATCCAAAACCAAGCATACCACTGCAAGGCCTCAAGAAACCGTGAGCTCATTCTACGTAGATCAGACCAACAAAAATACCCGCTACCCCGGAAAAACTATGCCTTTTAGACGTCTAACACCTCAGTCCTTCCCGCGACCATGGGTGCTGCACTCGAAACTTCGGAAACTTAAAAATCAAAAATAAACCGCAATAAAATCCGAAAATAGTTTTATTACATAAATTAATCTCTTTCATTGGGAATATCATCACGCCCCTCTTTTTTTGTCAGAGATCCAAAATTACAAAATGAAGAAATTTTCAATATAGCATACACCGTAACGCTTTGACTAAGACTTGTCTAAAAGGAGCATTGCTAACAATATTGGTACCTAAAAGCGGCCCCAGTTACGCATTATGTGTGCGTAATGCCAGTGTTCGATTTTTTAACCGACTTCAAAAAGGAGGAGGTTCTATGTTCATCTGTATATATCCTTTTTTTGTCTTTTTGTTTTTTATGTATGTTCAGCGATATTTCCGTCAGTTGTGGACCGTTTTTGATGTTTATTTTTGGATTGGGCTTAGTGTAGCTCCAAAGTGGTTCCATTTTAATTTCATTGGTATTGGACCTTGGACTTAGAAGATACACCAGGGAACTCCTTAACAACAAACAATAGGAATGTGTAAATTGAGATCATAATTCGTCTGTTTTTTTTTATAGCTCCTTTGCTTATAAACTGATTTTGATAATTCTTTTTGCATTGGGTTCAGTATAGCTCTGAGGTGGTCCTATTTTAATTTTATTGGTATTGGCCCTTGGACTTTGAATGTGGTTATTATATCAATCATGTAGGTAACTTACTGTACAACTCAGCAAAATAACATAATATCGGTATTTATATATATATATCATAAGAAGGCTCAAGGTCACCTAAAGGGCGATGGAGAGAGCTATGCTCGGAGTTACCCTGCGGGATCGAATCAGAACGAGGAGATCCGCAGGAGGACGAAAGTCACTCACATAGCACTCAGAATTGCTAAACTTAAGTGGCAGCGGGCGGGGCACATCGCTCGTAGAACTGATGGCCGTTGGGACAGAAAGGTTCTCGAATGGCGACCACATATCGGAAGACGTGGAGTGGGTGGGGGGGATCTTGTAGGGGGCCTCCCCTACAAGATGGACCGATGACCTGGTGAAGGTCGCGGGTAGAAGATGGATGCATACAGCACAAAGCCGGTCGTTGTGGCGGTCTTTAGGGGAGGCCTTTGTCCTGCAGTGGACGTCTTTCGGCTGAAAAAGGAAGAAGATATAAATATTAGTAAATAATTCACTCGTCACTTCATTATCATCATCATCATCTCAGCCTATACTTGTCCACTGCTGAACACAGGCCTCCCCAATCACTTTCCAGCGTAACCGGTCCGATGCCACCTGCATCCAACGACTTCCTGCGATTTTCACAAGATCTTCGGTCCATCTGGCAGGTGTTCGTCCCACGCTGCGCTTGCCAATACGTGGTCTCCACTCTCCACACCCGTCCGTTCTTCGCGCTGTGTGGCACGCCAATTGCCACTTCAGCTTGCTAATCTTAAGGGCTATGTCGGTGACCTTGGTTCTTCTACGAATCTCCTCATTCCTGATACGATCACGTGAGAAACGCCGAGCATAGCTCTCTCCATAGCTCGCTGAGCAACTCTGAGCTTTGTTATGAAACCTATAGTAAGAGACCACGTCTCTGATCCATATATCATCACTGGTAACACACATTGACTAAAAACTGTAGTCTTTAGGCACTGAGGTATTATGGATGAGAAGATATTGCGCAGTTTCCCGAACGCTGCCCAGCCGAGTTGGATTCTTCGATTGACCTCTCTCTCAAAGTTGGATCTACCTAACCGGACTACCTGTCCCAGGTAGATGTATTCGTCGACAACTTCAAGAGTAGAGTTCCCAACGGTGAGTGTGGTGGGTACGACATGGACGTTAAACATTATTTTCATTTTGTCCATGTTCATTTTAAGACCCACTTGTTGAGATACTCTGTTGAGGTCACCGAGCATTCGTCCTAGATCTTCCAGCAACTCCGCCATGACCACACTCGTCACCTGCACTCGTCACTTAAAATTGTAAAATAAAATCCTTTTAAATAAGATAAGCCGACTTCAAAAAGCAAAAAATAAATATTTGACGTCGGTGCAAAGTAATCAACTGCACTAACCGGCACCGACTTCAAATATTTATTTTTGCTTTTTTTTCGGTTTACCTTTTTTAAAAAGATTTGTATTTGTCAGAGATTCGACATTACAAAATAAAGAAATTTTGAAAATAGATTTCGCCGTCGTGCTTTGACTAGGACTTGTCTAAAAGAAGCATTGCTAACAATAATGGCGCCTAAAATCGGACCCCAGTTACGCACTATGTGTGCGTGATGGCAGTGTTCGATTTTTTGGAAATTTATTCAAAGGTTGTCAATGTGTGCGTGCTGGGGACGTGCACGGGACAACTCTTTGTGTGATCCATTACTATTTGTTTCGGTCTGGGTATTTTTGTATGCAAATTTTCATGTTTGTAAACGCACCCACGATACATGAATAAATGTCAGTACAGGAATACGTTTAAAAAAAAAAACAGATAAAAAAAAAAGAAAAAGGGAGATCACTTTTTAGGTTTTTTTAAACGTAGCCTCACACTTGGAATCATTCCTGTGCCTCAGTGCCTCCTGTGTATCTAAGCCGTCACGCTTACATTCCTTGAGTGAGAACAGAAAAATGGCTGAAATGAAGAGAGACATTTTTGTTTTAAAAAAGAATAAAAAATAACGTACCCTACTCCACCATGCAGAACTAGTGTGGATTGGTGGAGGCAGGTTTGTGGCCACCTACTGTTGGAACATGGAACTACCAACATGGCTTACCACATTGTGGTAACTGCTGCACGAAAACGCTCGAATATGAAAATGGAACAAACGGTTACCCATCCTAGACCGACCGAGTCGAACGCTGCTTAACCTTAGTGATCAGTACGAGCACCGCAGTCACACAGCGCCGCGAGCGCTTTTTCTTATTGATTATCCGTAAAACCATTTAGCGAACGCTAGTCCATTTTATCTCCAATAAACCGTCGTTTTCATGATGTCATAAAATATAAGTAAGAATAACTATAAGATGTCTCCCTAAAATTACATGTCGTATGTTTCAAATTGTCGGATTAGGATTATGTTCTTTACCCATCATAAATTTATCATTATATTCTATTCTATTGAGTTCTTAGACTTACGTGAATTACTTATGAAATAAAACTATTTTACATGAAATAAAACTATTTTTCGGATTTTATCGCGGTTTATTTTTGTGCAACACCCATGTTCACGGGAAGGACTGCGGTGTTAGACGTCCAAAAGGCATAGTTGTTCCGGGGTACCCTTAAACTTCTTAATTATTTTTGTTGGTCCGATCTACGCAGAATGAGCCCACGGTGTCTTGAGGTCTTGCAGTGTTATGCTTGGTTTTAGATTTGATTATATTTATTACCGGATCCCAAGTCGATGGAAGAACCCAGCCGTCTTCCTCATTAAAATTATGTATTTATTTTATTGAGATATCCAACAGCGTTTAATAATAGAAAACTTAGAGTATAACTTAAACAATTTAAGCCGGGACTTCCGTGTATAGTAAAAAATAATAACTAAAATTAATACTGTCAGTCTGTGTGAGCGTGTGTGTTCGTGTGTGTGCATCCATGTGTGAATGTGTGTAAGTGCAGGTGTGTGCGTGTGCGTGTGCATGCGTGCGAGTGTGTGTATATAGTGAATAATATACTCATTCTGATAACCTCTGTAAAATGAGTGATTTGAATTGGTGTTTCGTAGTAGAAAATGTATCAGTATCGCTAAATGCTTATTAAATATGTTGATCGCCCGCGATATAAATTCATTACTGCAGTATTTGGTTCTGGTTGATGGAGCGCGAAAAACATTATGTATGAGATGTCTAGGCCTACGTTGGTGTATAACTAGTGAGACTAGAGAAGTTAAGTTAGGGCAATCAAGATTTGCATTTACTCTGTCACGTAGAAAGGCTAGATCAAGCATAGTTTTTCTGTTTTTCAGTGTGTCAATTCCATAATGCTTACAAGCCTCTTCGTAGTTTGATAATTTCAGTTGATTTCTGAAATTTAGATGTTTAATGTAAATTTTCTGTATAGGTACGTTCGATTTTGTCGATTGTAACGTTATGTTGGGGACTCCATACGATGCTTCCAGATTCTAAAACACTACGCATGTAGGCATAATAAACCATTTTTAAGCATACGATATCCTTGAAAGGTTTGCAGGAACGTAAGGCAAAGCCAAGATTTTTATAAGCCTTGTCTGCAATAATGTCTACATGTCTGTTTAGTGCCATTTTTTCGTCTAGATGAATTCCAAGGTCGCGGATTTCAGTTACTAATTGAAGTTGTCCATTATTAATTTTATAATTAAACCTAATCGGTTTTTGTTTACGAGAAAAGGTAATTTGGATGCATTTGTCTAAGTTACCATTGATTCTGTTGTCTGTATAGTACACTGATAGACGGTCAAGGTCGGATTGAACTTTGTTGGAGTTGTTGGAACATAACAAAGATTTTTTTGGCATCTGCATATAATAGATGATTAGAATACTCAAAACAGTAGTTATTATCGTGTATGTAGACATTATAGAGCAAGGATCCTGGTTAGATTCTTGTGTGACTCCGGAGGGTATAGGTATGTAATTAGATTTATATCCACCTAATACCACAGCCTGTTTTCTATTCGTTATGTACGATTTAACCCATCGATAAAGATCTCCATGAATCCCAAGGGCGTACAACTTTGCTAAAAGTATGAAGTGGTCAACACGATCGAAAGCTTTTACGAAGTCTGTGTAGATCACGTCCACTTATGCATGCTGGTCCATGCAATGGAATACATAGTGTGAGAACTCGCACAGGTTAGTATTCACAGACCTACGTCGCAAAAATCCGTTTTGGGTTTCGCTGATGTTTAAGATTATAGTTGGTAAATTGTATCGTAGACCATTTTCTCAAAGAGTTTAGGAATTGCATTGAGTATAGATATAGGCCTGTAATTTTGAATAGTAGCCTTGGATCCCTTTTTGTGGATAGGGACGATGCGTGCCGCCTTCCAAATATCTGGAAATACGCCTTCTTTGATAGAACGATTAAATATAATGGATAATGGTAAAGATATACTTTTAGCGCATTTATTTAGAAATACAGGTGGTACACTATCGCTACCCGCACTTTTATTGATATCTATCCTTAGTAGGTTTTTGTGAACTATTTCGCGCGTAACGGGAATACCGACAGCCTCGGCCTCTGAGTAACTAGACTCAGGCGGAGTAAACATACTCTCAAAGAAGTTACTGAAGCCCTTACAAATTTCGCAACCGCTTGCAAAAGTCTCATGCCCATTAGTCATTTCATGTGGATAACCAGAATGACCGCGGCCGCCACGCATTGTATGTATAAAGTTCCATATTAAATTCGGGTTTCGTTTAATATTGTTTTGTGATAGCTGGATGTAATTATCGTAACATGACTTTAGCATAATTTTCTGACGAGAACGTAATAGAGAAAATTGGTCATAATCACGGAGGATTCCGAACTTCTTCCAGGTTGAGTGAGCTTTTGCTTTTTGTTTTATTAATTTTATAAGAGGTTTCGTGTACCATACGGGATAATTATGTGTATCGTTAACATATGCTATTGGCACATGTAGTGTTAATATTTTATTTCATAAAAGTTGGAAACTGAATCATCAACTGTCCCAGCCGATAAAATATCAAATCATGGTTTGCAAAGATTAGATCTAAAACATTATGGTGAGGATTAGCATTAAAATTAAATTGTGTTAGCGAAAACATATTAAAATCGTTAAGAAGTTTAGTAGCAGCCGATTGTGTTTCCTTGTGGCCCACAATATCAACAATACCGTAAGAATGTGTCCAAGTGACACATGGTAGATTAAAATCTCCGGCTACTAGTATATGGTCGTTGGGAAAGGTTGAGACGACGCTAGTTACGGATTCTATGACATTATGGATGAGTTCGACCTGACTGGTATTACCTTCAACAATGTGCGTGATACAGATATAAAGGTCATATGATGTATTAGCCAAAGCATTTCGGGGAACCGTGATCCATAGATATTCAGATGATTGTTGTGACCGTTCGGGGCGTGGTTTGGCTGACAGAGACTTTTTAGCGCATATCATTATTCCTCCACCCTTTGTTAAAGTAACTCGATCGCGTCGGAAAACCTCGTACCTACTGTCGCACAATTCAGTGTTTAAGATACCCAAGTGTAACCACGTTTTTATAATTAAGATTATGTCAAAGTCAAAATTGAGTATATTTTGATAAAACTCTAGGATTTTTGTCGTAAGTCTCCATACATTTTGATAAAAAATGGAACTTGGAATTAGCCATTTTTTAAAGGACAACACTTTATTTATGGACTCTTGTATCGTGACTGACTAGGGGTCATCAGTAGCTGTACTTTAAAAATTAATCTTAGGGATTTGTTTACAGGGGCCTCTATAATTGCTAGTATAGTTCGCAATGTGTGCGCTGTGTATCTTAAATAGTGCCAGACGAAATATTTTAAACTGAGATCGCTGTGTTTACGTGATAGTGGATAGGATTTAGTTTTTAAGGGAACTACCTTACTTAAGAGGAGTCACAGACAAGATTGGCTACATCTTGAAGCGTGCTTCAATTAAAACACTTTATAAGCCGCCGCAGAAGATCAGTCAGTTTTTACGATCTGTCAAGTGTCACATCCCTCTACAAGATGCAGGAATATACAAGCTTGATTGTGAATATGGTCTCTCTTATATAGGAAAAACGAAAAGACCAGTAAAACTTGTGTTAAAGAACACAAAGCTGACCTAAAACACCGTCGCTCAAAGAAGTCTGCAGTCTGTGAACATGTCCTTGAATGCGCCCGCCTGTTATGGCAGGTGCAGTCAAGGACATGTTCACAGACCACATTTGAAAGACACCCCAATTTCTACCAAGGAAGGCTCGAGAAATCATTGAGATTTAAAAAAATCCCAATTTCAATAGAGAAGATGATTGGGTGCTTACTCCGACTTGAGATCCGGTAATTAATATAATCAAATCATCATATAATCAAACAGAGTAACAGAAAACAAGCTATCATGTTATAATATCATTTGCAAAATGTTAATAACGCAACTAGCAAACTCAAAAGTAAAACCCAAATATATTTTTTATAAGCCCTGCGGGGCTCGTACACTTACAAATAGTCGAGCTGACAAATAGTCAATATACATTTTTTTTTAATCTTCTTTAAAATTCACTACTACTACTACCGGCGAAGAAAAACAGCGGGCTTGTCATTTTTTATTTTATAATTTGTATGGATACAATATTCAGGTAATAATTAAATAGTTTACGATCTAGCTCCAGTGTGATGCCGTACGACCGAGATATGAGACTAATGATGCTACTTATTAAAAGTGTCTAAAGGATTCTAGACGGACCAGTCCCCACAAATAGCACCCGAGAAAAGACGCTTGAGCAAATTATAAATTCTAAAACATATTTTTTTTGTCCCAAACGTATCGTACATGATAACAAATAACATAATACACTTATCTATACATTTAAGGTAAAGGTATCCCGAACATCACCTCAAGCTCTAACACGTTCACAAATCGTCGCCCCAACTGATTGGCCATTATGCAAATGGCGTACTAACAACGCCCCCCGGCTCTCCTTGCATATTTCACCGGATTTTGCCAGCTAACGCCAATAAGTGATGCCAACCAAACCGTTAGCTGTCTGGCTTATTGTCATGCGACGGGATCGTTGGATCTGAGGGCTTAGCATGAATAGAGTAACGTAAACGTGACGCTATCGAATTGCGATTTTATCCCTTCTACACTATAAATTTACTAGATAAAGATAAATGAGACAGCACGTTTTGTGGACAAAGTTGCGCTAACGTCAATATTTGCGTGTTCAAACAGTCAATTCACTAAATAAATATGAACGTGACAGAAATATTTCTCGACAAAGGTACTTGTGGTTATATACTAACGTCTATCCGTGCGTATGCCCTCAGAAGGCTTCAGTAACGTTTGTCAAGAAACCATGCTGTCACGGTCATCTTTATCCAGTTAATGAGTAGTGTGAAAAGGATGGCATATCAACTCGATAGCGTGACACAAACGTAAATCTGTACGTGCTACGCCCTTTAATATTGAGTTATGGGTTTTAAATCTCAAATGACGTTTTTTGAATTTTAAATTTATGTCCCCGGTGCGGTTGAGGGGTTGTTAGAATTGGTGCTTTTATGTGTGATTTTATTCATCTTTTTAGACATTTCAGCGTAGCCACCCAGCTCACTGGAGCGTGTGGAACAAATATTTGTATGACCGTGAAGTGTATGTGAATGTACCCTTAGCATAGTTTCAAATATCGCTTAGTTTATAAGTTGCTTTATATTAAGTACATTTTTGAGAGACCAGTATACGACATCGAAGCAGAAAGTTCTGTTATTTACGGTCCCCGCAACACCCCACAGCTCATGGCGACCCTGCCATGTCTGACGAAGGCATCCTTTTCGGGAGTCGGTACAAGTAACAAGAGCCATGTGCCGCTCTACGGTAGAGAAAGAAGTTACTTATATAAACCAAAATGCAGCTGGTGACAACTACAAAAATATACATGAAAAGCTATGTGGACCATCTGAACATTGGTGTATGGCTGATTGGTTGCTGGAATCGCAATCGCACTTTTCCTCTATGTTGCTGTCCGGATGTATGAGAGATGCCGTCAAAAATTTTTTTTTGACATTAAGCATTTTATTTTATCATGTAATGGAAATACAAAATAAGTATCTTTTTCGATAACTATACAACAATAATAACAATTTATTCTACTATTGGCTTGTTGATACTGGTGCTACATTATCAGTTATAAAAAATTAGTGCTGTACCACACGGTATCCCTGTGAAAAGAGATAGTACTTGAATAAATAGTATAAGTTGCCAGAGACGTTCACATACATACATACGCTTCTGGTAAAGCTTTTGGAGAAGTCGTGTGCAATAAAGACTTGCGACCAGTCGCTTATGCCAGTAGACCTTTGAATAAAGCTGAAAGGAACTACCCAACTATACATAAGGAACTTCTAGCGATAGTTTGGTCAATTCAACATTTCAGGCCTTACGAATTGGTAGAAATTTCACAATCACGACGGACCATAAACCATTAGTCTATTTATTTATTTATGCATTTTACGTGGGATTAAGAGAATCAATGACGATAATGAAAAAACACTAATCATGAATGACTTCCACTTATTGCCCTCCAGTGGCCATGCTGGAGTGCGCAGAATGGTTAATACAATTAAAGACGTCGATCAATCAATCGGAGATCTAGAAAATACTGATGATTATGCATTACAGTTAAATATCGTTTACAGTTAGCCAATTTAGAAACAAAAAGAAATTTACTTTGTACCAAACGAAAACGTAAACACGCATATGATAAGTCGGTTAAATCAATAAAATGTATGAAGGATGATTTACTTCTTTTGCAAGATGAAACAGCTCGAAAATTAGACCCTTTGTATCATGGACCTTATGTAGTATGAGAAGATTTAGATTGTTATGTAAAAATAAGTAATAATAATAAAATAGAAGTCGTTCATAAGAATAGAACGCGGCGCGTAATACCAATAAATTTTGCTTTATTGTATTTTTTTATAATTATAAATTTTTAATTAAATTTTGTGTATATGCCAATAAGTACGTAGGTACCGCTAACGTATTTGTAAGTTTGTGAGTCAATTATTAACTAGGTATATTATTTACTTGTTGTCCATGTCCATGGCTAAGTAACAATTGTATGTTTTAATTTGTAATTTCAATGTATTTTATTCCCAAAATAAAAATCTGTACTTGGTTTAATTTTTTTTTCATTCACCCCAGGAGGTGAAGTGTATGTGAACGTACCCTTAGCATAGTTTAAAATATCGCTTAGTTTATAATATACTTTATATTAAGTACATTTGTGAGAGACCAGTATATGACAGCGAAGCAGAAGGTTGTGCCATTTACGGTCCCTGCAACACCCAACAGCTCAACCGACAAATCTTTGTTTCAGTCGGGGAGGTTTATTTATGTAAATTTTAGTAGTTGTTTGTAGTTTGTAAACGCACCAACGGTACAAAAATCATTTCTGGGCATACGTTTCAAAAATAACCTAGGAAAGTATTTTCCCACCCTCTAAAGAAACACCCAAACCGCCACAAAAAATTGTGAATCTGCGTCCGATCTGCCCAGTAAACCGAGCGACTGATGCTTTAATCGGTGAGCGTGTACGAGACCAACTAGATAAGAGGAAGTGGTTAAGAGCCTAAGCTGCTCCGCCTACTCTCTCTAATAGTCGCGGGTTCGATTCCCGCACGGGACAAACCTTTGTGTAACCTACAAGTATTTGTTTCGGTCTGAGTATTTGTGTATGTAAATTTTCATGTTTGCACGGCACCCACGGCACTGGAGTTATGTTTAAAAACAAAAAAAAATAGAGCCTGGTAAAACTGTGTTCTCACTGCCTACCCCACAAAGGATCTCAGCTTGTAGCCAAGTAGACTTTCTACAGTCGGTAACGATGATAGTAAATGCAAAAATGTACGAGAATTATGTTTTACAATGAAAAGTCACGTGGTCATGACAACGCGCGATTTACTGCGGCAAGAGGACAAAAACAGAAGGCTAATTCTTTTAATTAAAAATGCTCAAAATACAGTTTCGATGTAATCTAAATGTCACAAACGGTATTTTAGAAAAATATAAAATCCATCGACCGATTCGAGATCGCACCGAAACCTTAACAAAATGTAGACGGTATACTGATAAAAAATATTGAACTGCCATAAATGTAAAATACAAAGCGAAAGTCGAAGCGAAGATTTCAGATAGTTTTTTTTCATATTGAGACTGTGGTAGTTGAGATTGACGTGCGATCAACAATAATATTTTAAATTGAACGACTTGACATTATATCGAGGTTAGACTAAGATGATACTGAAATCGGATCGATATTTCAGTGGAGTACAATACCAAATATGAGTAAGTTCATCATTTAATCTCAATTTAGTCAACATTCAGTCTCAATGTAAATTAAATGCGAGCATTGGCCTTTAGAACGAAGGCCTTCGAGAAGAAGAAGAAGATGTCAATTGATCTCATAAAACATAAACACCGTCACTCCTATATTCCCCAAGTTGGAGTAGCAGAGATGTACTGAGTACACCCACTTTTAGCCGATGTTATGCCCCATGTAATAGGGGGCTAGCCTATTGCCATATACCGGGCACAATTCCAGACTCCGGACTCATACTCTACATTTGTCCGACCTAGGACTTTGCCTGATCTCGTGCTCACAAACCGATGCGCTTTGCCTCTAGACCAACAAGGCAGTCCTTTTACATCATGTGCTACTAGAATCCAAATAGTTACGGGACAGTAAAACGAAGTTGTAGAGTTGTTAAACCCAAACTGTTGGACAAAAATCGACAAAATTTGGTATCATTGGTGCTGTCTACTTAATACACTGAGTTTTAAAGGGTGTTAATCATACTAATATAATAAATGTTAAAGTTTCTGTTTAAATGTTTGGATATTTGTCTCTCAACCATGCAAAAACGGCTTAACGGATTTGGATAAAAGTTGGCACACAGATAGTTTATTACCTGGATTAATACTTTTCATCCCGGAAAAATGTAAGGTTCCAATCCTAAACGAACGCGGACGAAGTCGCGGGCGGACACTAGTATTGAATATATTGTTTCAGTTATAGTCTTCGGTAGCTTAGTGTAGAGAGCGTGGGTTTTATTCCTACTTATAGCGAGTGAGCAACACGTATTTTTCACATAATTATATGCATAACAAACACCGTCACGCCCACATTCCTCAAGCGGGGGTGGCAGAATTGTATTGAGTACACCCACGTGTACGCATAATATAGTTTAAAAATTTATAGATGAAATGACTTACATGATGGAATAAAACTCTTTTTCGGATTTTATCGCGGTTTATTTTTAATTTTTAAGTTCCCGACGTTCAAAAAGAAACCGCGATAAAATCCGAAAAAATAGTTTTATTTCATGTATAACATGACATACACTCTCGTAGAAGCCATCACAGGTGTTACCAACATGAGTGCTAAAGTCATAGGTCTTAGTACCTAACTATGAGCCGGTGTCTTGAGCTTGATTTCAAATGTCATGCCAAGTATTTTCTTTTTAAAGCTATTTGAGCTATTTTCACCCGAACAACTTGCACGGAACTTTGAAGCCCACCATCCAAATAGGCAAAACTGAACTCCGAATACCTCAGACTACGATTTTTAAAAACACAAACAAAATAAAAACAACCACACTAAGTTTCCGGTACAGTAATGATCTGGGCCACATAAATATCCCGTTATGCTGCGAAGCGAAAGTTTCTTAAGTTCGGCTTGTTAAACAAAATACAGCTGATCCCTAGCACACGGTTCAGCGGGCAAAAGAATCGGTTCAATATAGGTACGGCCTTATTGTATGGCCAATAAAACTATGATAAAATACTACATAAAAACAAAATAAAGAAAGAAGATGTGCAGAGTTCCATTCCGATCTCGGTCTTGAACCTATTTGCGCCTTTATTTTCACCGATCCTCCCGATGCCCTTACTTCTCTTCTTTCGAATACATATACCGCTAACCGGATGAGACACTGACCTCGTCGGCGAGGTCGAAGAATCCCTTGCTCGCTGACTGGTGCAAAGCACCATGGCCGGACAACTAATTTACGCCCTTCCACATAGCGACTGCCCAAGCCTAGGCCGTTCCTTCTTAAGGCGCCCTTGAGCTAGTTGCCCTCTTACTCTTCTGGCTTGAGCTTAGTATTTCCCTCATGTTCAGTGAAGCTGTGAAGGCCCCGTGGCTAACATCGTAGATCACTCACACGATGTGCGGAGTTAAGCAGACCGACCGTATTCGCAACAGTGTAGTAAGAAAGCGTGTAGGTATGAAAGATAGATTCGGGCATATAGAAATAATGTCGGAAGAAAGAATGACAAAACAGATATAAAATACAAAAGTGGAAGGATGAAGATACCGGGGAAGACCAAATAGGCCTTGTCTTATCTGAAGGGCAAGTCAAGAGTATCCGTAACCGGTGAGCGTGTATGAGACGAACTACGAGAGTGGAGGAAGCCAGAGAGTTCTGTAAGGAAAGAACCTGTTGGAAATCTGCACTCTCTGCCTACCCCGCTAGGGATCTGGCGTGATAATATAGATAGATGGAAAAAATAAATACCGTCATGTTCATATTTCCTTAATATTCTGATTCTTATATTTTTTGGCCGCTTAACGAATATCATTAATTTTTGTCAATTTTTAACTTGCAAAGCATTTCGGGAATTTACAACCTTTAAGAATAAAACGTAGAGAGTAGAAGCGTAGAATGTATTTTTATTGTCATCTTTCTCACCTCGATTTATAATAAAGGCTTTAGCCAGCAGTGGGATGGTCTAGGCTGATATTATTAAGTGTTTATTTTAACGTAATTTATTTATTGATGTATTTCACTCGCCTGTTTCGTACCCCGATACCTCTCGATTACAAGGAACTTGATTTATCTGGAGCAGCCATGGCTGAAACAATTTGCAACATCCGCTTTGGATTACCGCAATTATTTATCAACGCTCCCTTGCCCACTAGAACCAAGAATTTGTTATTATCTTATTTATGAGGGAAGGTAAGAATATAACGTATTGTTGCTTTTAGAGTGATTCCTGATATAGGAAAAAGAAATAATGAATGAAAATAATTCGACTTAAATATGGATGAAAATATCTATCTTCCAGTTCTGGACTGATAATTTTACTTTATGACAAGTTTTAAATTACTTTTTCATCTGTTTTAGCCTCTGTATAATTAAAACATTTTTTTTTAAAAGTCTGTGTTTGACAATGTTCTAGAAAACATTTACGCGTCGCCCTCAGCAATGCGTATCGTGTGAAATTTTGATGTTCTTTGGTAAATATTTTTTTTACAAAGTACCTACTTTTAATATCTGACTTAGAGATATTAGCTAAAACGTTTTATTATACAACATCACTTTTAATCACTCACTATATAAAAACATACAATTGTAAATTTTATGTCAGTTATAAAGACGATAGGTAGATACAGAATAAATAAAATCACACTTCCGATGGCCATGCATTTGGGTGATCCTGATCATGTCTATAACTGATGCGAAATTGATCTTTATATCAAGAACTACTTAACTATCTTACTCATCTATCACATCGACGGATTCCTGATGGGGTCAGCAAAAATACAAAGTTTCAACAGGTTCTTTTCTAACAGACATCTCTCTTCCATCCTCCGCTCTTATACCTCATCTCATGCTCGTTTGCCTATGGAAACTAAAATAAATACGCGTTAAACGAACTTAGCTACGACGTTCCACTGTTCGATTTTTGGCTACTCAGCCGCTCTACAAAGATCATCGCTCCACCTGCCTGAAGGCCTCCTGCACTACATTTGCCGATCCGTGGTCTCCACCCAAGAACTCGTTGACCCTTGTTATTTACTGCAGTACTTTGACAAGCTAAGCTTGCAACAAAACCGTTTATTATCAAAGCCACAAAGAGTCCTATCAAATGACACCAAACTTTTTTCCAAGTTAACAAGAGCAAAAGTTGTAACAAGCCGGCGACAAAGGGCGCTAAGTCAAAGGCATCGTTATCTTTTTAGTTGTATAACCAGAGCTTGGTAACTTTAGCTTTTTAATGCTTTGCGTGTTTGTTTGTCTGGTGCTGCAAGTGTAGAGAGTATTTTTACGACGCTTTATGTACTGTGTAATATAAGGATTAGGACATATTTAGACATTTCATCATAGCAGACATAAACTAGGATATCGATTCGAAAATCCTGTAGGAAAAATTTAATCTGACTTAAAATAATATTGGATGATAATTTAATTTTTGCCTTTGTCGTAGAGTAAACGTCTTTCGGTCTGGTGGTGATGCTAAAATTATTATAATTTGATAAACACTGTTTTATATCTAGGTTTAAGATTTTATTATGTGTGTGCGTGTATGTTTGTGTAAGTACATGCAAGCAAGCATGCACGCACGTGCGCGCCCGCGTGTGTGCATTCGCGTATGCGTGCGGGTGTGTGTATATATGAGCACGCGTTTTTTGGAATGTATGTTCAGTTCATGCGCACGTATGCATGAACTTAACATACATTCCAATTTATACTTTTTACTATTTCTTATCATTTAATATTCGTAATCAATATTCAAACACCGTCCATTTCACGCCTAATTATTGCGATTAAACTTATTAATCGCGCAATTATTGAAACACGCACGTAACACAAGGTAATTATGAAGTTGGATGTTATATATACCACATCTCTCTTTATGCTGTACTCAAAGATTTGATGTATTGTTTTGTTTCGGATTCAGCTCAGAAAAAACAGTCTTACGAAGAAATTAAGAATATTGCAACGCTTCCTCGAATATTTTGCAACCAAATCCGTATGATTGAAATTTAAAATATCAGTGATTCTAGAATATTACAGATACATCACATCCTAAGAAAAAAAAACAGAAATATATAAAAATAAATAAAAACTATTGAATCAAGATAGAAGAAAGAGTCACAGATCCAAAGACATTCATCTGATCTTTAAAGAAAACTCACAAACAGCTTACTCCCTTCGCGTATTACAAGCTTCCCTGAAAGGAAAATGAAGACTTTCACAATTTTTCTAGCAGTCCTAATGGCAAGTACAGTTGCAGCATTTACATCTTGCATGTGTCCAGTGTATCACGCCCCCGTGTGTGGATCAGATGGTGTTACGTATGGGAATATAGAGTGCATGAAATGCAAGGATCCGATGCCAAAGATTATCAGCTTAGGACAATGTACGAACTATGCCGCAGGAGCAGGCAATGAAAGTTACATTGCATAAAAAGTGAAAAAAATGTGACTTAAAAGAATATGGCGCCATTCATTTATTGGAACGAAACATTAAAATTAAATACGTTTGATTTATTTTATATTTGTGTATTATTTATTTGCTATGTAGACAGCTATGTTCTTAGCGAGCATCAAGGTTAAGCAGTGTTCGGCGCGGTCTGTTTGAGATTGGTGACGGTTTGTTTCATTTTCATATTCTAGCGTATCCGTACTTAGGAAGACACGCTTAGCCGTTGGTTTCGGTAATCACTCAATGTGGTAGTCCTTTAGCTAAGTTGGATGCCTTATAGACGGCTTGACAAGTTCCAGCCAGATGGCCACAAACCTGCCTTCAACAAATATAACGAGGTAGTCATGTAAACTGCCTCCATGGCCTAGTGGTGAATAGTACACGTAGCGGTCCGGTCCTGGGTTCAAGTCCTAGGTCAGACAAAATGTTCCAGTATCAGTCCTGAGGCTGGCTTAAGACTCGGTATAATGGCCATAGACTCGCCTTCTATTACATGGGACTTAACATCGTTGGCGAAGGGTATGTGGTACACCTCTGCCACCCCCGCTTGGGGAACATAGGCGTGACGGTGTATACAGTGTGTTAAAAACTGGCCGCCACTGGTCACCAGTGGCGGTCGAGTGGGACCTCTTTACAGCAGCCCTAAGACATGCTATATCGATCGATCATTGTAATCGAATGCAAAAATTTTCAGAAACACGAACTCATACAATTTATTTTGTATAAACCCTACAGGGACGCTAACAAACAGTCAATTTACAACAACAACAACACATCATCACGCCAGTTCCCTTGCGGGGTAGGCAGAGTAGAGAGTACAGTGTTCTAACAGGTTCTTTCCTTACATACCTCTCTGGCTTTCTCCACTCTCATAGTTCGTCTCATACGCGCTCGCCTATTACGGAGACTCTTGACTTGTCCTTCAGATAAGACTCGGTCAGTCAATTTACATTTATTTTAATCTAATTTAACTACTAATATACCACCGGATCGAAATGCGGGCTCCACTAAGAAGGTCCGGCGAAGGAACTCAGCAGGCTTGCTTTTGTATTTTATTCTCTCTCTCTTTTCAATACCGGAGCTATCGCGATGCAGTAAAAATATCGCTAATTCCAAATGCTTAAAATATTATTTGTATGTTTCAACCCAAAATGAACATTATTATTTTACTCTATCTTGTTAATAATGAATTCCAAAAAGTGAACATTATTTTTCACAGACCTAGACCTTTTAAGACGGTATGTCTTTCTGACTAGTACAAATTTAATTCTTCAAGAATCTTTTCTTATGTTTGTGTTACATTCAATTAAGTAACATTTCAGTTTCAGTGAGAGTAAAATTGAGACCGACAGATATATTTAATAGACTGCTTCGTTGGACCAGTGGCGAATGAGGGACGGACAAAAATGTAATTTTTCGATAGAATAATTTCCAGTATTCGTGCGGAAATTGGCTTTGAGCTCAGTATGATGGCAATAGGCTCGCCCCCTATTAAATAGAACCTAGAATCGTTGGCGAAAAGTAGGTGTACACAGTACATCTCTGCCACCCTCGCTTGAGGAATTTAGGCGTGACGGTGTATTGTTTTCATTTAATCTAGTTGTTTACTGCGAATATATCTTGATAGGTTTGTCTCCTGAATTTTCGCATATAATCAAAAGCAAATACAAAGATTATTAAGCAATTATATTCTATTTTATCAGACTTCATTTTAAGGCTTCGATATCGATGGTAAATTCGTTCTCAGTACATATCTCTTACGATTCGTAATCAACAATTATTATTTCTGAAGAGAAAATCCTTTATGGTTTCCCTTCCCCCCGTGTTCGGGGTACACGGGCAAATTATGCCGGAGTCCTTGATCCAACGACACTCAGAGTAATAACTCCGGCTGTCGATGAACCAAATGTAACTCATTGTCGCAAGTGTCGGGGTTACGACCTAATCTAAACAATTGGCTAGCGTTTTGTTTCTGCAGTACGACAAGGATCTTTCGGCCCGTAATTGACGTTGACAGGGGGCGTTAATGTGAAATGTAACCATTTAATATTTCCTTTCTAATTCTATATTCTCACTAAATAAAAAAGAACTTAGGTAAATTTCATAGCAAACTGCAATTATGTGACGTGAAGTGACATTTAACTTGATGACAGCGTTAGTTCCGATTTTGGCCACGGGCTAAAAGATCCTTGTGGGACTGTATTATCTTGCCACAATCGATAGCGCATTGTCCAGTGAAGTGACTATGTATTTATTTCCGTACTTTTATAGATCCGGTGGGGTATTAGTAGTTAAATTAGATTAAAATAAATGTAAATTGACTGACTGAGTCTTATCTGAAGGACAAGTCAAGAGTCGCCGTAACCGGCGAGCGTGTATGAGACGAACTATGAGAGTGGAGGAAGCCAGAAGGGTATGTAAGGAAAGAACCTGTTATTTTTATTAATTTTTATTAAATAGGTACACAAGGGAAAACTAGGGAATGGGCAGCAGCGTTCCCTTAACACTTCGACGACCAATAACTGCGCTCGCCAACCCGCCTGCCAAGCGTGGCGAGTATGGCAAACACCCCCAATTATGGAAGAAAGTAGAAAAACCAGGCCCCTAGTCCCCGGCGGTCCTGTTCGTCCTGGCCACGGTAGCAGCCATGGTAACGACAGGACAAGGGGTGCTAAGAATCTCCGGCAGAGATTCGGCTACCACCAAAACCGAAAATTGGCCCTGGTGACATACAACGCACGCACATTGAGGACAGATGAGAAGCTAGTTGAGCTGGAAGAAGAGTTAAACAAGTTGCGGTGGAGTATTGTTGGTTTATCGGAGGTCCGAAGAGAGGGCGAGGACACGATAACCTTAAAATCCGGCAACTTGATTTACTACCGGGAGGGCGAACAGCAGTCCCAAGGTGGTGTCGGATTTATCGTCCACAAGTCACTCATAAACAACGTTGTGTCCATCACTAGTGTGTCGAGCAGGGTAGCGTACCTTATACTCAGAATATCCAAAAGATATTCGCTGAAGGTCATACAGGTCTACGCACCGACCTCGGCATACTCAGATGATGACGTCGAAGTTATGTATGAGGACATTAGTAGAGCCATACATACTTCCAAAACACACTTTACAGTGGTTATGGGTGACTTCAATGCGCGGCTGGGCAAACGGGGCGATGATGAGTTGAGAGTGGGGCAATTTGGATATGGGCAGCGCAACCCCAGGGGTCAGAGGCTGGCCGAATTTCTGGAGAAAGAGGGACTCTTTATGATGAACTCTTTCTTCCAGAAGCCGCCTCATAGGAAATGGACCTGGATGAGCCCTGACGGTTCCACAAAAAATGAGATAGACTTCATCATGAGCACCAAGCGACAAATATTTAATGATGTCTCCGTGATTCATAGGGTAAAAACCGGCAGTGATCACCGAATGGTCAGAGGCACATTAAATATTAATGTCAAAATGGAAAGATCGCGTCTGATGAAGTCTACGCTCCGACCTACTCATGCATATATCCAAAACCCCGAGAACTTTCAACTCGAATTGTCAAACCGCTTCGAATTGCTAGACAGCAGCGCATCAGTGGACGAAATCAACAACATGCTGGTAGAGACTGTTCATACAGTCGGGTCCAAGTATTTTAAGACCCACCGTAAAAATAGGCCTCAAAAACTATCTGACTACACCCGAAACCTCATGGCTGAGCGACGTTCCATGACGCTCCAAACCTCCGATGATGCTAAGTCCTATAGGCAGCTTAATGGACAGATATTGAAGTCCTTGCGACACGACTTACGGTCCTTCAATGCAAGGCGTATTGAGGAGACCATAGAGCAGAACAAGGGCTCTAAAGTGTTCGCAAGAGACGCGTCTATTGGGCAGAGCCAGTTGACGAAGCTGAAGACGGAGGACGGAAACGTAACGTCAAATAGGTCAGAGGTGCTCAGGGAGATAGAGAGGTTCTATGGACAGTTATATAACTCAGTAGCTAAACCTGTTGTTGACTTGGTAAAAGACCCAAGAGCCAAGCTAACCCGACACTGCACTGAAGATATCCCGGACATCAGCCTGTGCGAAATTAGGATGGCTCTTAAACAACTAAAAAACAACAAAGCGCCGGGTGAAGACGGAATTACTGCAGAACTTCTGAAGGCGGGCGGATCGCCGGTACTTAAAGTCCTTCAGAGGCTATTTAAGTCCGTCTTGCTTGAAGGGAAAACGCCGGAAGCATGGAACAGGGGTGTGGTGGTGCTGTTTTTCAAGAAAGGCGATAACACCTTATTGAAGAACTATAGGCCCATCACACTGCTGAGCCATGTTTATAAGTTGTTTTCGAGAGTCATTACGAATCGTCTCGAACGAAGGCTTGATGACTTCCAGCCTCCCGAACAAGCCGGTTTCCGGAAAGGTTTTAGTACCATAGACCACATACATACGCTGCGGCAGGTTATACAGAAGACTGAGGAGTATAATCGGCCACTATGCTTGGCGTTTGTGGACTATGAGAAAGCCTTTGATTCGATCGAGACTTGGGCGGTTCTTAGATCTCTCCAGCGATGCCGCATTGACTATAGGTACATCGAAGTGTTGAAGTGCTTGTATAATAACGCCACCATGTCAGTCCGAGTACAGGGGCAGTGCACGAAGGTGATCCCCATAAAAAGAGGAGTAAGACAGGGAGACGTCATTTCTCCGAAACTGTTTACGGCCACCTTAGAGGACGCCTTCAAGCTCTTGGAATGGCAAGGACTTGGCATCAACATCAATGGCGAATACATCACTCACCTTCGATTTGCCGACGACATTGTGGTCATGGCGGAGTCGCTGGAAGATCTAGGACGAATGCTCGGTGACCTCAATAGAGTATCCCAACAAGTGGGTCTTAAAATGAATATGGACAAAACAAAAATAATGTTTAATGTCCATGTCGTACCCACCGCACTCACCGTTGGGAACTCTACTCTTGAAGTTGTCGACGAATACATTTACCTGGGACAGGCAGTCCGGTTAGGTAGGTCCAACTTTGAGAGAGAGGTCAATCGACGAATCCAACTCGGCTGGGCAGCGTTCGGGAAACTGCGCAACATCTTCTCATCCAAAATACCTCAGTGCCTAAAGACTAAAGTTTTTAGTCAATGTGTGTTACCAGTGATGACATATGGATCAGAGACGTGGTCTCTTACAATAGGTCTCATAAAAAAGCACAAAGTTGCTCAGCGAGCTATGGAAAGAGCTATGCTCGGCGTTTCTCTACGTGATCGAATCAGGAATGAGGAGATTCGTAGAAGAACCAAGGTCACCGACATAGCCCTCAGGATTAGCATGCTGAAGTGGCAATGGGCTGGCCACATAGCGCGAAGATCGGACGGGCGTTGGGGCAGAAAGATTCTAGAGTGGAGACCACGTATTGGCAAGCGCAGCGTAGGACGACCGCCTGCCAGATGGACCGACGATCTTGTGAAAATCGCAGGAAATCGTTGGATGCAGGTGGCATCGGACCGGTTACGCTGGAAAGCGATTGGGGAGGCCTATGTTCAGCAGTGGACAAGTATAGGCTGAAACGACGACGAGGTACATAAACAGATTACAACCAATAATAATAAATAAAACATAAGTATCTTAATTTAGTTCTGGGAAGTAACCCTTAATAATGTACACAAAAAGAAAAACATACCATCATTAACTTAAAGTAATCTAGACTAATATTACAAAGAGGAATGTTTAACTTTATACAATACAATTGATATAAGATATACAATATTTTAGAAAGAAACCTTAATTCAACTAAACACCTAAAAGTAAAAAATGTAAATATAAACATGAGAACCAAGACAAGGAGGGTGAGTTTCAATTAATTGTCCTTATTTAAAATGCGATTTAACGCTACGCATGAAACTAATGTAAGTTGATCCAAAGATGTCGAGATCGATTTTGCGTTTGGCGGTGACTTCATTGTAAGACCGACACATACGTACAATAGGGGTGTAGTAAGAGTGTTGTTCCTGTAAACTTGGAGCGAAAATGTATGTGGGTTGCATGAGATGTAACGAGTATTTAAATGGAGCAATGAGAGTAAATGAGGGGAATTGATTTCTGAATGCAGGATTTTATGCAAGTATAGGAGATCACTATGCTGTCGCCGAAGTAAGAGACTCGATAGATAAAATTTATTAAGTAAGGAGTTGTATGGCAGCTGTCAGGCTTTAAGGCACTTGCGCTGTATTCCTTCAATTCTGTCGTTGTGAACTGTGTAAAATGGAGACCAAATAATTGCGGCATATTCGAGGATGCTACGTATTAAACTGCAAAAGAGAGTGATTAAAGTCTGGGGTTGCTTAAAATGTTTCGATGATCTGAAAGCAAAACCCAACAGCTGGTTACCCCGACTCACAAGATAGTCGTAATGATTTCTAAATGTCAGCCTGTCATCGAACCGAACTCCAAGATCCTTCACCACGCACTGCCTGTCGAGTACGGTTGATTCAATGCTGTAATTATATAGGAAGCGATTTTGTTTGCGAGAGAAGGTAATAACATAGCATTTACTGACATTTAGTGACATCAGGTTGCATACACACCAACGGTTTATATTGTCTGTCTGTATGTGTCGTGTTTTGTAGTGAAAGGCAATCGTCAGAGGTTCTAATAGTTGAGAATACTTTCAGGTCATCAGCATAAAGCAGGCAGGGGTTAATAAGGGAATTGGTGAGATCGTTAATAAAAATGACAAAGAACAGAGGACCCAAATGCGAGCCCTGGGGCACGCCAGATGTAACAGGGATTGGTGATGACATGTAACCCTTCAACGCAACCAGCTGACTTCTATTCGATAAATAGGATTTCACCCAGCGAAATAATCTACCGCTAATTCCGAATGCTAAGATGTTAGAACACTGCACTCTCTACTCTGCCTACCCCGCAAGGGATCTGGCGTGATGATGTGTTGTTCTTGTTGTTGTAAATTGACTGTTTGTTAGCGTCCCTGCAGGGTTTATAGAAAATAAATTGTATGAGTTTGTGTTTTTGGGAATTTCTGCATTTGATTACAATGATCGATCGATATAGCATGTCTTAGGGCTGCTGTAAAGAGGTCCCACTCGACCGCCACTGACCAGTGGCGGCCAGTTTTTAACACATTGTATACACCGTCACGCCTATGTTCCCCAAGCGGGGGTGGCAGGGGTGTACCACATACCCTTCGCCGACGATGTGAAGTCCCATGTAATAGAAGGCGAGTCTATGGCCATTATACCGAGTCTAAAGCCAGTCTCCGGACTGATACTGGAACATTTTGTCTGACCTAAGACTTGAACCCAGGACCACTACGTGTACTATTCACCACTAGGCCAATGAGGTAGTCTACGTGACTACCTCGTTATATTTGTTGAAGGCAGGTTTGTGGCCATCTGGCTGGAACTTGTCAAGCCGGCTATAAGGCATCCAACTTAGCTAAAGGACTACCATATTGAGTGATTACCGAAACCAACGGCTAAGCGTGTCTTCCTAAGTACGAATACGCTAGAATATGAAAATGCAACAAACCGTCACCAATCTCAAACTGACCGCGCCGAACACTGCTTAACCTTGATGCTCACTAAGAACATAGCTGTCTACATAACAAATAAATAATACACAAATATAAAATAAATCAAACGTATTGAATTTTAATGTTTCGTTCCAATAAATGAATGGCGCCACATTCTTTTAAGTTACATTTTTTGCACTTTTTATGCAATGTAATTTTCATTGCCTGCTCCTGCGGCATAGTTCGTACATTGTCCTAAACTGATGATCTTTGGCATCGGATCCTTGCATTTCATGCACTCTATATTTCCGTACGTAACACCATCTGATCCACACACGGGGGCGTGATACACTGGACATATGCAAGATGTAAATGCGGCAACTGTACTTGCCATTAGGATTGCTAGAAAAATTGTAAAAGTCTTCATTCTTCTTCCAAGGAAGCTTGTAATACGCAAAGGGAGTAAGCTGTTTGTGAGATTTCTTTAGATTAGATAAATGTCTTTGAATCTGTAACTCTTTCTTCAATCTTGATTCAATAGTTGTTATTTATTTTTATATTACTGTTTTTTTTTCTTACATTGTGATGTATCTGTAATATTCTAGAATCACTGATATTTTAAATTTCAATCATATGGATTTGGTTGCAAAATATTCGAGGAAGCGTTGCAAAATTCTTAATTTCTTCATAAGACTGTCTTTTCTGAGCTAAATCCGAAAACGAAACAATACATCAAACCTTTGAGTACAGCACACAGCGAGATGTGGTATTTATAATATCCAACTTCATAATTACCTTGTGTTACGTGCATGTTTACAAACTATCTGACTACACCCGAAACCTCATGGCTGAGCGACGTTCCATGACGCTCCAAACCTCCGATGATGCTAAGTCCTATAGGCAGCTTAATGGACAGATATTGAAGTCCTTGCGACACGACTTACGGTCCTTCAATGCAAGGCGTATTGAGGAGACCATAGAGCAGAACAAGGGCTCTAAAGTGTTCGCAAGAGACGCGTCTATTGGGCAGAGCCAGTTGACGAAGCTGAAGACGGAGGACGGAAACGTAACGTCAAATAGGTCAGAGGTGCTCAGGGAGATAGAGAGGTTCTATGGACAGTTATATACCTCAGTAGCTAAACCTGTTGTTGACTTGGTAAAAGACCCAAGAGCCAAGCTAACCCGACACTACACTGAAGATATCCCGGACATCAGCCTGTGCGAGATTAGGATGGCTCTTAAACAACTAAAAAACAACAAAGCGCCGGGTGAAGACGGAATTACTGCAGAACTTCTGAAGGCGGGCGGATCGCCGGTACTTAAAGTCCTTCAGAGGCTATTTAAGTCCGTCTTGCTTGAAGGGAAAACGCCGGAAGCATGGAACAGGGGTGTGGTGGTGCTGTTTTTCAAGAAAGGCGATAACACCTTATTGAAGAACTATAGGCCCATCACACTGCTGAGCCATGTTTATAAGTTGTTTTCGAGAGTCATTACGAATCGTCTCGAACGAAGGCTTGATGTCTTCCAGCCTCCCGAACAAGCCGGTTTCCGGAAAGGTTTTAGTACCATAGACCACATACATACGCTGCGGCAGGTTATACAGAAGACTGAGGAGTATAATCGGCCACTATGCTTGGCGTTTGTGGACTATGAGAAAGCCTTTGATTCGATCGAGACTTGGGCGGTTCTTAGATCTCTCCAGCGATGCCGCATTGACTATAGGTACATCGAAGTGTTGAAGTGCTTGTATAATAACGCCACCATGTCAGTCCGAGTACAGGGGCAGTGCACGAAGGTGATCCCCATAAAAAGAGGAGTAAGACAGGGAGACGTCATTTCTCCGAAACTGTTTACGGCCACCTTAGAGGACGCCTTCAAGCTCTTGGAATGGCAAGGACTTGGCATCAACATCAATGGCGAATACATCACTCACCTTCGATTTGCCGACGACATTGTGGTCATGGCGGAGTCGCTGGAAGATCTAGGACGAATGCTCGGTGACCTCAATAGAGTATCCCAACAAGTGGGTCTTAAAATGAATATGGACAAAACAAAAATAATGTCTAACGTCCATGTCGTACCCACCGCACTCACCGTTGGGAACTCTACTCTTGAAGTTGTCGACGAATACATTTACCTGGGACAGGCAGTCCGGTTAGGTAGGTCCAACTTTGAGAGAGAGGTCAATCGACGAATCCAACTCGGCTGGGCAGCGTTCGGGAAACTGCGCAACATCTTCTCATCCAAAATACCTCAGTGCCTAAAGACTAAAGTGTTTAGTCAATGTGTGTTACCAGTGATGACATATGGATCAGAGACGTGGTCTCTTACAATAGGTCTCATAAAAAAGCTCAAGGTTGCTCAGCGAGCTATGGAAAGAGCTATGCTCGGCGTTTCTCTACGTGATCGAATCAGGAATGAGGAGATTCGTAGAAGAACCAAGGTCACCGACATAGCCCTCAGGATTAGCATGCTGAAGTGGCAATGGGCTGGCCACATAGCGCGAAGATCGGACGGGCGTTGGGGCAGAAAGATTCTAGAGTGGAGACCACGTATTGGCAAGCGCAGCGTAGGACGACCGCCTGCCAGATGGACCGACGATCTTGTGAAAATCGCAGGAAATCGTTGGATGCAGGTGGCATCGGACCGGTTACGCTGGAAAGCGATTGGGGAGGCCTATGTTCAGCAGTGGACAAGTATAGGCTGAAATGATGACGTGCATGTTTCAATAATTGCGCGATTAATAAGTTTAATCGCAATAATTAGGCGTGAAATGGACGGACTTTGAATATTGATTACGATTATTAGATGATAAGAAATAGTAAAAAGTATAAATTGGAAAACCTCACTAGCTACGGTAATTTCTGATTCAATTCTAATGTTAATAGGATTTGGTACACAACACATACACACACCTGCATACAAATGCACACACATGCATACGTGCGCATGAACTGAACATACATACTAAAAACGCGTGCTCATATATACACACCCGTACGCATGCGCGAATGCACGCACGCACGCATGCACGAATGCACGCACGCGGGCACGGACGCATG
This sequence comes from Phalera bucephala, assembly GCA_905147815.2. Classification (NCBI taxonomy): domain Eukaryota; kingdom Metazoa; phylum Arthropoda; class Insecta; order Lepidoptera; family Notodontidae; genus Phalera; species Phalera bucephala. The sequence goes on from LR990609.1 coordinate 53,886,964, forward strand.
CAGGCGTGCACGTGCGTGCATGCCTGCTTGCGTGTACTTACACAAACACACAAGCACATACATAATCAAATCTTAAAACTAGATAAAAAACAGAGTTTATTAAATTGTAATAATTTTATCATCATCGCCAGACCGAAAGACGTTCACTCTACGACAAAGGCAAAAATCATCCAAAATTGAAATAATTTCAAGTAAGATCTAATTTTTCGAACAGGATTTTCGAATCGATATCCTAGTTTATGTCTGCTATGATGAAATGTCTAAATATGTCCTAATCCTTATACTACACAGTACATAAAGCGTCGTAAAAATACGCTACACTTGCAGCACCAGACAAACAAACTCGCAAAGCATTAAAAAGCTAAAGTTACCAAGCTCTGGTTATACAACTAAAAAGATAACGATGCCTTTGACTTAGCGCACTTTGTCGCCGGCTTGTTACAACTTTTGCTCTTGTTAACTTGGAAAAAAGTTTGGTGTCATTTGATAGAACTCTAAGATTTTGTGGATCTCGTAGTTGATCAGCTTGACTCCGCACTTCTTCCGCAAAGCTCGCACTTCGACCGCATATATCCTGCTTTCATTCTCTTTCTTACATACCCAGCTCTCACTGCCATATAACAGCGGGGCACAAGCACTCCGTTATATATGTCCAGCTGCGCCTTTTGACATAAGTGCCGGCTCCCAAGCAGTCTAAAGTTCAAGTCAGTGAGTTTTTATCTATACTGTAGTATAGATAAAAACTCACTTACTTGAACTTTATACAGCAATTCGTAAAAATAAGTTATTATGGTTTCTTAAACATCTAACGATATCTCCAGCATACCGCCATAAAATTATAAACAGCTATGATGGTTTGCGATTTGCAAATCAAAATCCCAAGTCATAAAGTTTCGTATTCGCACATACTCATCTATCGCAGCACGTATTTTATCCCTCCAGGGTTACACAAACTTTGATGTAACACTTCGCAACTTACGGCGTGATTGCCGTCTGAACACCCGCATGTAAATTAAAAGCTAACAATCTTATATACATTTGGAAATTGTGTTACTAACTCCCCACGGTTGAGTATTCAAATTGATTTATCTTGGAAAATTACCAATTTTCCGCCCCAATAGTTGTCAGTTTTACAAGCGATGTACCTCGCCCATTTTCATTGTCATTGAGACTACCTTTTCCCTGCAAATCTCTTCGTTTCTTATAATTTATCACGTGGACTTAATGTCGATTGGTAAATATCATAAGCGCTTCTGATATGTTGTTAAAGTCGTATAAATGTCTAACGATATCTCCCTGTATTATTTATATATAACGCAAAGATTTACAACTTGAAATTCCAAGTCGTAAAGATTCGTATTCGCACATACTTATCTATCGCAGCACGTATTTTATCCCTCCAGCGTTACACAAACTTAGACATGACACTGAGCAACTTACGGCATGATCGCCGTCTGAACACCCGTATGTAAATTCACAGCTAACAATCACATACACACTTGGAAATTGTGTTACTAATTTCCCACGGTTGATTATTTAATTTGATTTATCTTGGAAAATTACCCAGCCCGCTTCATTGTACACTTTTGGCGCGCGTGGTCATCATTTAAGAGTTTTTCTATCCTACTAGTGTTAGTTTTACAAGCGATGTGCCTCGCCCACTGCCATTGTCATTAAAACTAATCTTTCCCCTGCAAATCTCTTCGATTTCTATACTTCATCACACGGAGTTGTTGTGGATTGGTAAAGATCATAATCGCTTCTGACATGTAGGTAGTCGTATAAATCTCTAACGATATCTCCAAGTACTAAATTATGTATAACGCCAAAGATTTACGCTTCAAAATTCGAAGTCGTAAAGGTTCGTATTCGCACCCACTTATCTGTCGTAGAACGTGATTCATCCCTCCAGGGTTACACAAACTTTGACACGTGACACTTCACAACTTACGGCATGATTGCCGTCTGAACACCCGTATGTAAATTCACAGCTAACAATCACATATACACTTGGAAATTGTGTTACTAACTCCCCACGGGTGAGTATTCAATTTGATTTAACTTGGAAAATTACCAAGCTCGCTTATTTGTACACTTTTGGCGTAATTATGATAATGATGTGTGATGATGGAGTTCAAATCTCTCAGTATGGTTGTTTTAATAACAATTTCAAAATATCTAGTGAATTAACTTGGTAACTTCTTCATAATAACATGTTCTTTATCAAAGTATAATAACGGCAAAAGGATAAGTAACTCATATTTGTTCTATACACAATAAACTTTCGTATGGTAGAATGGAAGATAATATCTCCTTAAACCAGTGGAATATTTAAACCGTAATTTTACTGTAAAATGAAAATCTCTTCTTAATATCTAGCAGCTTATGGAATCGATGTCGCTTTCAAATTTTAGTTTATTAAACATCAGTTGAGATATATAAAATAACTACGTCTTTTCCTTGTAGAACAAGCCGCCATTAAAGAATAGTTGATGACGTCATCTCCACTTAACTTCCATAACATACAGTCCTTACCTTTTTGGTTTATCTTATTGGCTTTATTTGCAGATACTATCACCTCTTTCAAGAGATTTAATTATTCTTACAAGAAATATTACCGTCCCGCCTACGTTCAGGAAAGTGTATGTGCGTACACCCTAGTTTACCGATAGTGTTAGATCTCAAACTAATACGAAGCATGGGTATTGCCACTATACCGGGCCCAAACACAAACCATTTTTTTAATATAAAATAAACCCTGCATATTATTTTGGAGAAACTTACAAATTGTCATATTTACATCTTTTTTTAACTACCACCGGATTGTAACGCGATCTTCACTGAAAAGATCCGGCGAGAACCTCAGCGGGCTTATCTTTTCAGTCTAATGTACTATTCATTTTTTTCATCATATTCTGTATAGATATATTTTTATAGTATAAAAAATTAAGTATGCAATACAGCTCCATTGTGATGCCTTACGACTGAGATATGAACTTATAATAGTATTTTTAAAGAATGACAAACTAAAGGATTCTAACTGGACCAATCTCCACAAGCAGCACCCGTTCACGAGTATGACAACTTGAGCAGCCATCACCTCTCTCGGCCATATTAAAAGAAAGTTAGTGACCCGCACCAAAAAGCCACTGCAATCAATCCCAGACCCCAGACAGTAGTCAGAAAAAGTCAGCAAAAAAAAAGCAATACATCTGGCTCGTTTGGTACAACACGTAACGCTTCGACACAATTCCAAATGCCGGACCACTACTGAGAATTATTTGATAAAAATACGCCAAAACACGTTGAGCAACCAAGGATTAATATCTCCACATAATTAGTTATTTAAAAAACGTAGCCCCACTGTATCGTGGGTGCGTTTACAAACATGAAATTTACATACCCAAATACCCAGACCGTAACAAATATTTGTGGATCACGTAAAGATTTGTCCAGGGCGTGAATTGAATTTGTCAGCGCGCGCAAACTGTCTATCAACTTAGTCTCAAACAATTTCGCTATCAGCAATTAATATTATTGCAATTAATATCTGAAGGACAAGTCAAGAGTCTCCGTAGCCGGCGAGCGTGTATGAGCCGAACTATAAAAGTGGAGGAAGCAAAAGAGGTTTGTAAGGAAAGAACCTGTTGGAACTCTGTACTCTCTGCCTACCCCGCAAGGGATATGGCGTGATGATATAGATAGACAGAGATAGAAATTAATATACTAAGTACATGTAAGTGTAAGATGATTAAAACTAAACTGTGTAACGTACGAGATGCGTTAGCTAACGCCGCCTAGCGTTTAAGATAAAACTTTTAGAAAGCAGTATGACAATAAATCGTCAAGTTCCTCTTCTTGTTGGCAAGTCTTGGAAAACTGATGTACCGTCTCTGGAAGAGACAAGGGATCTGTTATATGATATGAGGAATAATAAAAGAGAGGAAAACAAGGATGCTTACACCCTATTCTCAGATTGTAATAAATAAACGCTATTTTGACACCTAAGTCAGAATCGTATTTATTGAAGTAAGCAAGCTATACATCGACTCTGCTGCCTTGTCCCACCTTATGACTTAGCAACGGCTTCGGTTCCTGACACTTAATCTGCGGCTTTTGTTTTGCAGGTTTTTATGGTTTTTGGCCAGTATTTTTTTGAGACTGCATCGTTGGTCTAGTGGCGCGTAATGTCACGAGGTCTTTGGTTCATTTCAAATCCTAGTGTCACGATTTCCGGTTACAAATTATTTATTTTGAAGTTTAAGAGTATTGTATCTGACTTTGAATTGTTAAAGAAAATAAATAGTACTTAATTTGATTTGTTGATTTAACGTAACCGCTGATTTTAATCGGTTTTTGATTTGACTAAACTAAAAGTATACATTGATGAGGGTGGCCATTTTTAAGTCAGTTCAATTCGAGGGCTCGAACAGAGCAGACGTAGAAATGAAGTGACCAGGATTTGTTAAAAAAGGAGTTTATGGTTGAGATTAAAGATATTTGATAACGATATATTAAAGGTGTTTTTTTTTGTTTCTTCACACTAGGATGGACCAAAAGTAATATTTCGATACAAAAAAATCCAGTACCATGGAAGAGTCTGGCTGGCATTCTTCCCGGTTTGATGGGAATGGGCTTGCCCCTTATATGGGTCCTAACATCGTCGGCGAAAAGAGTGCACATCCGACACCTCCGCTTGAAGAATACAGGTTTGCTGTGTGCTTATATTATTATAACTACTTAGACTCATCGAGATATATTGCCTTAAAAATACTAGTAGGCGCTCCCATGTATGACTTTTGAAGCGCCTGGCAGAAGTAAGGACCCACGAACACGACGGAACGATGTAGGTATTAAAAATACTGGCACCTTATATAGACTTTAACCCAATGTCAAGGTATATTATACTTGCACTCTTGTCATTTTGCCTTTTACATGGAATATACAAATCTTTATTAAAACAGTTTTTTTTAGTATATCGCTTTATCTAACACAGCTCTATTCAAACAAGCACTGCAAGTTAAATGGAAGTTTGTAAAAATATTTTTATTTTGATTCTAGTCAAATCCAGCAAGTAATACATCCTTTTCGCTGCCTTGTCCTACCTTATGACTTAGCAACGGCATAAATTAAGCTCGTGGACGTAATGGGGCAATATTAAAGACAAGCTTGCTTTATTACCATACTTCGGCTGCGAGTTTTGTACGTGTGTCGCCGCTGGTATATGAGCCGTGCGGTGTAGGTTTTGAAATAGTTGGCTTCGGCTACTGATACTTAATGTATGGGTTTTGTTTTGCGGTTTTTTATGGTATTCTGTCCAATTATTTTTTGTGACAGCCTCGTTGGTGTAGTGGCGCGTAATGATCACGAGGTCTTTGGTTCAAATGGTCCGACTAAATATATTATTTTGATAGATTTTCCAGTATCAGTCCGGAGTCTTGCATTATGTTCAGTTTAAAGACAGGCTTGCTTCTTAATAACTAATATCGTCGGCGGAAAGTAGGCGTATACACTACAGTCAAATGGAGAATGAAGGCTTGACAGTTTTTTTGTGTCGTGTTCATAGAGAGATGAAATCAATTAGTGGTACTATAAGATCCCAAGCCGGCTATGCCTACGACATTTTATGTAATAAGTCTAGAATTTTATTAACAAATACTCGCTAGCTCCAAACCGGTGATATTTTTAAGGTAGCAGGCACAGAAGGTGCATAAGAATGCTGCCAACCTACATTGCATTAAAGCTGGCTTTTATAAAAATTACAGACAATATTAGTAAAAATAGTTTCTGCCCGCGACCTCATTCGCGTTGACTTTAGACAGGAACCTTACATTTTTCCGAGATAAAAGGTATTCTACGTGTTAATCTGGATAATAAACAATCTGTGCGCCAAATTTCATCCAAACCCGTTTAGCCATTTTTGCGTGAGTTACAAACATCCAGACATCTAGACATAAAACCTTTACATATATAATACTTGTTTCTGTCATTTCGACCAATGGGCGACCACTAGTTATTTATTATGAATATTTATTAAAAAGAATGCAATGATAGCCTAGTGGTTAGACCGTTGGACTGCAAAGTCAAAGGTCTCGGGTTCAAACCCAGGCACGCACCTCTGTCTTTTCGAAAGCATGTGCGTATTAAAAATTAATTATCACTTGCTTTAACGGTGAAGGAAAATATCGTGGGGAAACCTGCATGCCTAAGAGTTTCTCGAAGGTGTGTGAAGTTCGCCAACCCGCACTGGGCCAGCGTGGTGGACTATGGCCTGAGCCCTCGCAGTTTGAGAGGAGGCCCGTGCCCAACAGTGGGACAGTTTCTTAACAGGGCTAATATTATTAAAAAGAACCCCGTTGAACTCACTTCACCACCCAATTATAATATTCAAAATAATACCTACGTCTGAGTTATACGATAGGCATTAACAAATTACTTGTAACATTAAGTGCTAATTGCAATGGGCGCAGTTGGTTCGGCTCCCAGAGGTTCGCTTAAATGAATTGCAATAACAATTCTGTGTGGGCCTATTAATTTGATTGAAGACCGGGAGTTATTTAATATCTTCGTATTAATAATGGCAGATATATTCAAATTTGAAATATCTAACTCGTAAGTCCATTAATCGATTTTGTTTGAAAAAAGTAAGCGTAGGGATTTGTTAGCCTTCTTTCCCACAGGAATGACATCCGAGGTGGTGGTATGTATTTGTTTGTATGTGAATTTCATGTTTCCAAACGCAACCATGTCCCAGGATTAATGCCTAGGGTAGGGCTACGTTTTTAAAACGGACAAATGGTTTAAATCATTAAAAATTATTTTGATTGTGAGTTTGAGGTCCTGGTTTCGAATCATACATTTTATTATTGGACAATTCAATAGCGGTTCAGTCTCTGGAATTGTACCCGGTATAGGTAGCTCGTAGCGCTATGTGACTGCGGTGTTTTAGCGAGCATCAAGGTTAAGCAGCGTTCGACACAGTTGGTCTGAGATGGGTGACCGTTTGTGATATTTCTATATTCAAGCGCCTCCATGCTTCAGAAAGCACGTTAAGCTCGCGTTACCACTTAATGTGGTATTCATTAAGCCATATTAGAAGCCTTATAGGAGGCTTGATAAGTTCCAACAACGGGACTGACGATTAAGCGCAGTGGTTAAGAGCTTAACCCGCTCCGCCCACTGTGTCTAATAGTCGCGAGTTCGATTCCCGCACGGGACAAATCTTTGTGTGATCCACAATTATTTGTTCCGGTCTGGGTATTAGTGTATGTGAATTTTCATGTTTGTAAACGCACCCACGTCACAGGAATTAATCCTAGTGTGGGGCTACGTTCAATAAAAAAAGGAAGGAACGAGTGGCCAAAAACCTGCCTTCACCAATCCGTATTGGGTCCGCGTCCTCGATTTGTGCGAGATGGCCTTTGCCTAGCAGTGGGACACTATAGGCTGATATTATTGTAGGCAATAATAATCTCTATGCAATAGTCTCTAACGCGACTTGATAAGCGTAAGGTAGGACGGCCCCCAGCTAGATGGACCGACGACCTCAAAAAGGTCGCTGGGACAGACTGGATGCGGAAGGCGGAGGACCGTGTGCAATGGCGCGTGTTAGGAGAGGCCTATGTCCAGCAGTGGATTGCGATAGGCTGATTGATTGATTGAATAGTCTCTAAAACATTGAGATCTAACATATGAATTTACGCAGTACACCTGTGCCAGTCCGGCTTGAGAAATACAGGTATGATGGTGCTTATTTTCTTTTAGTAAGTCCCACAATATAATCCGAATAAATAGTTTAACTTAATAATTTAATACAAAATTCACAAACACCCAGACCGAAACAATTTGACCGGATCAAACCCGCTACTACTCGATCCAGTAGGAAGACCTGCTTAAGCTCTTAACCACTGGACCAAGCCGTCCATCAAGTTTATTTCGGGTATTCAATTTAGAGTTTCATTTACATTATTAATATGATATGAGAAAAGATATTACCTTATACCTTTATTCCTTGAAGCTTACGTTTGTTGGTAATGTTTGAACAACTGGTTATAACATTGCCAAAAAAATATTTATATAAATTTATCAAACCAAAGACACAGTAAAAAATAAAATAAATATCTCTATTTCAGACTTATTAAGTCCATAAAAGTTGTTAGTGGTAAGTTAGTAATAGCTTTGCTAATAAGCTACGTTAGGAATGAGGAGATTCGTAGTCTTCTACCAAGGTCACCGACATAACCCTCAGGATTAGCAAGCTGAAGTGGCAATGGGCGGGCCATATAGCGCGAAGATCGGACGGGCGTTGGGGCAGAAAGATTCTAGAGTGGAGACCACGTATTGGCAAGCGTAGGACGACCGCCTGCCGGATGGAACGACGATCTTGTGAAAATCGCAGGAAGTCGTTGGATGCAGGTGGCATCGGACCGGTTACGCTGCAAAGCGATTGGGGAGGCCTGTGTTCAGCAGTGGACAAGTATAGGCTGAGATGATGATGACACCCTACGTTAGTATTGTTCTTCGTCAGTGACTACGTTAAAACAAGACTGACAAGTTTTTGGAGCACCATAAGTTCCCTTCTGGGAAGACAGGCATGGCGTTAGATGTTTATTTACACGCACTCATAACTAGCTCCACCCAATGTTTTTGGATGGGATGACATGTTCTGTCTGTCAACAATCATTTTCAGTATGCTGTTCCGAGTGTCACGTAAGCGCTGCAATAAGGAAGCTGCTTTTTTACGTATTATGGCGTGAAAACCATCCGTGGGAGCTTCGGCAACACATCGACAATAGAGGGAATAATATCAATATAAAAGGAAAAACAATCAGTGTATGTTAATTAAATATTTCATTTAAAAGAACAGTTTTCACCCTTAAGAAATAACCGATTCCGAAAATATCCCAATCAAATTCTACACAATACAATGACTTCGTACAGCAAATCCTTTTCAAAAAGGGCTTCCACTGAAACCCCTTGTCCGACACGCTATCAGCATTATACTGGAAACAATAGACTCACGTTCAAGTTTAATTAAAAGCAATCTTCGGGGATCCTCAGTCTATAAGCACCTGAAAATAAATTTACCCAACTGCCAACAATTCTTCTTTAATAGGCCCACGCGAGCTGGGAACGTTATCGCGAAAATTTAATAACAGTAAAACAAGTAGCCTGTTGCACACACGGGTGAAAATATACAGAAGCATAGCGCCGAGCAATTTCGCGCATTTTGCCTGTTAGGTGTATGCGAGAAGAATTATAACCTTGGATAACAATTTTATTACTTAGCTTATATATTCTTTGGTGAGATTGTTGTTAGGGTTCAAAGTTGTTTAGCATTTTTTTATTTACCTTTCCTTTTAAAAAACGTAGCCCCACACTAGGATTTATTCCTGTATCGTGGGTGCGTTTACAAACATGAAAATTCACAAACAAATACTTGTACCGGAACAAATAATTGTGGATTACACAAAGATTTGTCCCGTGCGGGAATCGAACCCGCGACTATTAGACACAGTGGGCGGAGCGGCTTAAGCTCTTAACCACTGCGCTAAATTTGCCGTCCAAATTGCAGTTACGTAAGGTATATTTTTGATAGACATTATTATTGTAGACTCATATAGCGTGTTCGGTGACGTTAATGAGAATACGTACTGAACAGTATTAGTAGGTGATAGAGGAAATATAGACCACTTAAATGTACCTCATTTAAAAGTTTTTTCATATAGCCGACGGAGCGCGACGGGAGCGCGACGCAAGCGCTTGTCTACGTTCGATCGTGATATTTGCCGTCGCGCCGAGCGGTGCAGCGCTGTGTGGCGTCTTTAGTACATTACAACTCTCCAATCCGCGCCACCGTCGCGCTCCCGTCGCGCTATAGTTACAGTTTTTATAGCTTCATCTAGAAGCCACATGGAAAATGGTAACCGTTGCTTAGGAACTATGAAATTTAAGTGACCTGTAAAAGTGCCTTGGAAGAACATCATCTTTAAGTACCAAGGAACAACTGAACGGATCATTAGAATAGTCTTTAGAAGACCCCATTTTTTAATACCGAGGAACAACTTAACGGATCTATAGAATCGCCTTTTGAAGAGCCCCTTTTAGTGCCGAGGAACATCTTCAGGAGGAAGATCATTCTACAGCTTACACGTGTGTTGAAGGAATGCTCGCAATGTAGTTACGTTAGTGGAATACCTTGCATTCAAATGGTGTTGATAAAATCCTTTCGCTTCGAAGGGTGCGATAGCAGAAAAGTATACCACCAAGTTATTTCGTAACAAAATCGCATTAGCAAATATAAGAATTTAGACTAGTACTATTGCTATACTTGCTATAGCCTTACAAATCTTATGAGTTTTTTTATATTTATCATATAAACTATATAAAAAATATAGTTTTATTATAGACGCCAAGAAAAACAAGCCACCCGACAATCGTCCGCCATTTTGTCAACAGTTTTTATAATGTACAATATTCTTTTTCATTATCCTTAATGTGAGTTAAGGGACATCCAACGCACATAAAATAATTCCAAAATGTGTTTGCTAGAAATACAGATGGGAAGATTAAAATATTTAATATCTAGCAATTTCGTACAATTTACTGCAGAAAATATACGTTTTATTGTTTCAGTATGTAACTTTTGTTAGACTCGTATATTTGTAATATTATATCATAAATATAAGTTATACTTGTGTGTGTATGTGTTTGTATGTGTGTGTGTGTGTGTGTGTCTAAATGATCTACGCTGTTGGCTGCGGGGCCTTTACAGCTTCACAAGAGGGCAAGCGTTCAACCACTACGCTCGAGCCAGAAGGTGTGGTCTCTCGTGTAACGATAATAATAGCTTGACCCCATTATTATGAGTTTTAAGTTTCTCTAGTAGATAATTCCTACCGAAAGATCCTTACGTAAGTATGTTGTAAATTTAAAAATAATCAGTATATTAATTTTGTATCTTGTATGACACTCAATTGACCCCACAAGCAAACTGTTTTTCTGAATGAATAAATGTTAGGCAGTGTTGAGCTCGGTCAGTCTGAAATGGGTGACAGTTTTTAACATTGCCATATTCGAGCATCTTCGTGCTTCAGAAAGTATGCTAAGCCATTGGTCCCAGTTCCCACGGGCCTTAAGGGCGCCTTTATAAGTTCCACTTCCAATTGCAGGTGGCCACAAACCTGCCACAACCAACCCGCACCAGGTCCATAGGTTCTTAACATGTAACGATAACTAACGACAGATGTCGTTTTGAATAAATAAGAAATAATTACGAAGAAAAATAGGAAAGATTGGACGAGAGACTAGGCCGTTCAGGGATCGGACGTGTCGCTCGGTGTTCTGCTTGAACTGTGTTGAGTTTCTTATTATTTTCGCAAAATTAATTTGTTGTGATGGAATGTCAAAAGTGTAAGAAAGTTCTTTCCAAAAAAGGATCACATTTTTCATGTCAAGGACCATGCCAAGGTATCTTTCATAGATCCTGCGTAAAAGGACTCGCGGCGGACATGAAATCGGGAAAGAATCGGATTTACTGTAATAACTGTGAAGACGAGGGTTCTGATGAGGATGAACCTTACGAGGGAGTACAAGACGTGCAAAAAATCTTAAAGGATATTCATACAAAGGTTAGCGTAATCCCCGTATTAAAAAAGCATTTAGATTCAATTCAACAAAGTATCAGTGTGCTCTCAGATAAATACGATACACTATTGGTAGAACATGAGCTAGCGAAGGATAAAATATCGAAGTTAGAGAAGAATGTGTGTAATATCAACAATAAGTGTATCTATTTAGAGAAGTGCAACCTTGCTCTTGAAGAAAAAGTTTTTAACCAGGAGCAGGCGTCACGACAGCATAATCTGGAGGTAGTTGGAGTTGAATGTTTACCCGCAGAAAACATAAAGGAGGTAGTGGCAAAAATTGCCAATTGCATCGGTGCAAGCACTAACAATATTGAATGGGTACGGCGCAATAGATCACTAAAGCAAGAAATGAAACCGCCTTCCATAGTCGTAGCCTTTAAGACATCGGGTATGGAATGCAGAGATAGCTGGCTCGCCAAACGTCATAAGCTGAACGAAATCACAAGTAACACAATCACCGGCGGATCAAAGAACCACAAAATTTATATAAATGAGGATCTTACAAAGACTACAAAAGCTATATTGTGGAATGCTAAAAAACAACTTCGCGGTGTTTATAAATACGTATGGATATCAAATGGAAAAGTTCTGGTGAAGAAAGATGAAGGAGACAAAGTCATATGGTTACGATCTGAAAGCGAAATAACTAATTTATTAAAAATAAAGTAGTTTCATTTCGTTCACATACTGTAACTACTTCAATTTTCTTTATGTTTTTAAAAGACTTTATTTCTATTTGTTTATTCTATTTTTTAGTTAATGATACTTTTTAAAATTCGCGGACGCTACTTTTGATTTTATAATTGATAATGATGTTAACTTTACCAGTTTTAATAACATGAATGACTGGTTGGATACATTTGGAAACATAGAAGCTTTGAGCATTTTGCATGTAAACATTCGTAGTTTAAAAAAACATTTTAGTGAATTACTTGTAATATTAAATGATAGTATAAAGCATTTAGACATTATTGTTATAACAGAACCTAATATAGATTACTCATTATTATCAATGTTTAAAATAAATGGCTATGATGTTAACAACTATACACGAGCGGGCCGTTCCGGTGGGGGGGTCTTAGTGTACACGCGTGAGGCGTTAGGAGCATGTGTGTGCGATTTGTTGCCGGTCACTGGAATGCGCTCGGCAGAGTGCGTTTCCACTATAATTAATTATAATGGTGAAAAAATTTATGTTATATCTATGTATAGACCGCCAAGAATAAATAATCTAAATAAAGTAAGCCAGTTTTTACTTGAATTTCGATGCCTCTTGGAAAATCTACCACAAAATTCCAAAGTGTTCTTCTGTGGTGATATAAATATTAATTTATTAAACTACGAAGACAATCACGTCACTACTTATGAAAATTTATTATCTGAATACGGATTCCAAAAGTGCATTGAAGATGTTACGCGAAGAGAAATTTTATTAGGAAATGTAGTACAATCTTGTTTAGACCACATTTACGTTAGAGCAAGTAACACACGTATTCACTCAGCGGTAATAAAGCATAAATTATCTGACCATTATTTCGTCTCGGCTGTAGTAGAATGGAAACGAACTCCGTCGAAACAGCTGTCCCACTCCGATGCGACCCGACTTGTGCGTTCATCTGCGCCACAATTCGCTATTACGAAGCGAGTTCTAGACAATAGAATGGTCAGAGACAAATTATTAAATACAGACTTTGAGAGGTTCTTATCGATTAATTGCCCAACTGAATTATATAACTCCTTTACACAATTATTTAATGATATTTATAATGATTGTTATACAAATAAAACTGTCAATATTAGTAATAGAAATAACAAAGGATGGATAAACAATAGTTTGAAGAATATGGTAAGAGAAAAAGACAGACTTTTTGAATTATGGAGTAACGACCCAAAAAATATGATAAAGCGTCTTACTTACACTAAATACAGAAATAAGTGCCAGAAAGCTATTAATAAAAGTAAAAATGTTTATGATCAGAATAGCATATTAGAATGTCATAAGAATATTAAACAGGTATGGGAAAAAATTAACGAACTATTAGGAAATAACAAACAGACCATAGACGCACTTATTCTGTCAAATATGAAAACGCAAGGAAACGCCAGAGATATAACTAATAATTTTGCTACAACTTTTTCAGATGAAGTTAATAATATAATACATAAGTGTAAAGAAAATTGGTTACCTAGAGCAACTTATGTAAAACCTGTTGACGTAAGCATGAGATGGCAACCAGTGACGAGTTTAGATATTAAGAATACAATTAAAAACATGGATATTAACAAGTCACCGGGTAGCGATCTAGTGCGTATGTCCGATTTAAAACTTGTTTGTGATAAGATTAGCTCAGTCCTGGCTAGACTTGTAAATTTATCTGTGAAAAATTATGAGTTCCCTATGAAGTTAAAAGAGGCAATAGTTCGTCCAGTTCATAAAAAAGGTGACCCGAAAAATATATCCAACTACAGACCTATATCTATATTGTCAAGCATAGATAAAATATTTGAGCATTGTGTAGTTAAGCAGTTAGGGGACTATCTAAAGGCTAATAATGTATTAAACAAGTGTCAATACGGTTTTCAAAAGGGCAAAAGTACAAACACTTTATTGGCAAATTTCACAGATGAAATTAATAATTATTTAGGTGATAAAAAGTTTGTAGTAGCAACATTTTTTGATTATAAAAAAGCGTTTGACACTTTACAAACGGAAACCCTACTTAGTGCATTGGCTGAGTGCGGAGTGAGAGAGCCGCTTAATCATTGGTTCCGTGACTATCTCACAGCACGCTCTTATCGTGTGAAAGTGGGCGAGGCGTACAGTGACAGTAAGACAGTGCAGTGCGGCGTACCACAGGGATCGGGGTGTGGGCCTGTCTGCTACCTCATACACGTGAATAGCTTGTGCGGTGTACTAAGGCACTGCTCGGCATTCATGTACGCAGATGATCTTTGCGTGCTGCGCGCGGGCACTGACATCAATGACAGTTGCAGATTAGTGCAACAAGATATAGATGCAGTAGTAAAATGGTCGCATGACAATGGTATCGTGTTAAACGCAGACAAAACAAAATTAATGATTATACACTCACCTTATTTACACTTATCCTTAGAACCCCCCCTTTTATTCACTCACGACTATTCATGTATGCATAACAATCTAACCAATTGTAATTGTAAACCTATCGAACAGGTTAAATGTATTACTTATTTAGGTATGAAAATTGATGAAAACTTCTCTTGGTCTCAGCACGTAGACTATGTTTGCAATAAATTAAGAATATTACTAGGTAAATTTTACCATCTTAGTTACAGAGTTCCTATTAATACTCTAAGATGTTTATATATGTCTTTAGTTGATTCGATATTTAGTTACGCTCTCGATAGTTACGGTCTTACATTTAAAACAAACCTGGATAAATTAGAAACGCTTCAAATTAGATTTCTAAAACTACTTGTCAATAGAAAGATTAATAATAGCTGTAAGGATAACTATAGAAAGTTATTTCAAATTTGTAAAATTCTTCCAATCAGTTTAAAACACAAATTTCTTTTAATTGTAAACAATCGTGACCGTCGAGAGTTTTTAACTCCAGCAAGCAATGTGTACAGTACGCGCTTGGTGACCGACGGCAGATACAATGTACCAAGGGTAACCAACTACTTCGGTGACAGGGCGCTAAAAAAACGCATCCCATACATTTTGAATAGTCTGCCGGCGGCCATAAGGGGCGAGACAAATATAAAAAAATTTAAAAGGAATCTGAAAAAACATTACCTAAGTTTGTGTTAAGTTAGTGTTACCATTATATTAAGTTTGTAGATTCAACTGACCCCACAGTCAAACTGGTTGCACAGTTTTGTGGGGCGATGTTTTTTATGTTGTGCATTATGTTGTGATCGTAAATAAATAAATAAATAAATAATAATAATGTACTTCGTGGTTCCTAACCTGTACCTAATCTCTCTCTCTCCTCGATTTATGAGATAAGGCGTTTGTCCAGCAATTGGTCAGTATAGGCTGATTTATCCTACTAATACTATAAATGGGCCCGGATTATTATCATATAGATACTTTTTACTTCTGCCTCGTTGGTCTGGTGGCAAAGCGCATCACTTTGTGATCACGAGGTCCTGGGTTCAAATCCTAGGTCGGGCAAATGTAGTTTTTCTAACGAAAAATTCCCAGTATGAGTCCGGAGTCTGGAATTGTGCCCGATATATGGCAATAGGCTCGCCCCCCGTTACATGGGACCTAACATCGTCGGCGAAATGTGGGTGTACTCAGTACACCTCTGCCACCCCCTCTGGGGAATATAGGTGTGACAGTGTTACTTTTTACCCGGCAAAATGTTAAGTTCCTGTCTGAATTCAACGCGGATTAAATCGCGGGCAAAAACTAGTTAATAATATTTATTTATTTATTCAAATCTGTACGAAAATCCTATGCCGTTCATATGAAATCAAATATAAAAAAGTATTTTGTAGTCAGTTTTCGACTATTGAAAAAGGTAACGTTTGCTTTTTCCATTTCCATCGTCCATCCATTTCGTAGAAAAATCTGTTGGCTGCGGTTTTTTTATTTGATGGTCTATGTATATAATTAAACATTTGAAAACGTCGCTGGTACGCGATATTTTGACTAGTCGGTGAAAAGCGGTGAATGGTACACTAACAACTGCAATCGGTGAGACAAATCCTTTTCTGACTAGTTACACCAACCCTTAACAATTGATTCATCATCATCATTTTAGCCTATACTTGTCCACTGCTGAACATAGGCCTCCCCAATCGCTTTCCAGCGTAACCGGTCCGATGATTTTCACAAGATCGTCGGTCCATCTGGCAGGCGGTCGTCCTACGCTGCGCTTGCCAATACGTGGTCTCCACTCTAGAATCTTTCTGCCCCAACGCCCGTCCGATCTTCGCGCTATGTGGCCAGCTCATTGCCACTTCAGCATGCTAATCCTGAGGGCTATGTCGGTGACCTTGGTTCTTCTACGAATCTCCTCATTCCTGATTCGATCACGTAGAGAAACGCCGAGCATAGCTCTTTCCATAGCTCGCTGAGCAACTTTGAGCTTTTTTATGAGACCTATTGTAAGAGACCACAATAGGTTTTTTCAACAATTGATTAATCACTAATTATTGAAAAGGGAAAACTTAAGATCTCACTTATTCTTCCTGTAGACGTACAGACATACAGTATAAGTTGCCAAACATATTTATTTTTTTCAAATCAGCGTTACTGTTTATTAAATAAACTTTGTGAATATTAAAAACTAAATATAGTTAGATAAAAAAATAACACAAAAACACTGTCACGCTTACATTCCCCAAGCGGGGGTGGAAGAGGAGGTGTACTGAGTACACCCACTATTTGCTGACGAAGTTAGGCCCCCTATTACAATAGGAGCCTATTGCCATATACCGGGCACAATTCCAGACTTCTCTTTTTATTTCCTTAGTTTACCACTATTTGATAGATTGCTTGGTCCAGTGGTTAAGAGTTTAAGCTGCTCCGCCCACTAGATTGAGTAATCACAGGTTGGTTTCCGTACTTAACAAGTCTCTGTGTGACCCACAAATATTTGTTTTGATTTAGGTGTTTATGTATCAACATACATAAATACATATTTCTTATTTATAAATGTATTCACGACTCAGGAATAACTACGAGTGTGGGGTAAGGTTTTTATTTAATTATTCCTTTATTTGTATCTCTAGCATAATTCGTTAGGTTAGTTTATAAGGTTGTTTGAAGCTGGATGTTTTACCTAACAGTGTGTACCGCATAAGCACTATACACATTTCTCATTAAGTAGTTATTCGAGGATGCTATGGGCGCCACAACAATGAGCCGTAAACGAGGGCATACTTAATTAAGCCCTGTGAACTGCTTCTCGCCGACAGTCATTAACGTCTGTTAAAACTGAATGTTTGATTAACTGTTGATAGTTTTACGGTGCACCCAACCGCTTGTCATGAAATATGCAGTTCTTGATAAAGGTGTACGCGTTTAGTCTCAGGTTAAACAGTTTACCTTTACAGTTTCAGATTAAGCCCAGATTTTGAAAAGTATTATAGCATTCCGACACAGGTTACATGAGTTGCTTATGACTATTATTCGCCGCTTATTAGTCTAGTAAAGCATAATACAACTAGTGATAAGTTCCCATCTTATCATATCTAGAAGTATCCTGAACATAAATTAGCATGGCCGGTCTGGAAATCTTTAAATAGACTTCCGACTCAGTTCAGCCGGTGCTAGAAAAACATCTTCAGGTGGAAATGACAATGCAGTGAATATATTCATCTGAGTCCCTTCCACAGCTTTTTTGCCGTCAAAATGCTGAAAATTGGAATCCTATGTCAAATAAAGTGTGATTTTTCTATCGATGTCACGACGGACGGGTTCAAATTTTAGGTCGGACAAATGTAGTTTTTCTAACGAAAATTTTCCAGTATGAATCCAGTCTGGAATTGTGCCCGGTATACAGCAATATGCTCGCCCCCTATTACATGGGACCAAACATCGTCGGCGAAAACTGGGTGAACTCAATACACCTCTGCCACCCTTGCTTGGAATAGAGGCGGGACGGTCTGCGTGTGTGTCATTTCTATCAAAAAATATTTAATAGCAGCCCGAAGCTTGGAATTGTGCCTGATGTATTTAAAAGTCCCCATACTACGTTGGGACCTAACATTTTCTATAGAGGTACACAAAATACACCTCTGCCACCCCTGTTTGGGGAATATAGGCGTGACGGTGTTTATTTCATTTGAAATAATAATACTATTAGCCTCGCCTTCAAAGATCCGGGTACAATCTGTAAATCTCAAAGAAATAATAAATATGAACTCAGTAAACTTTTTATACGTATCTAGAGACCACAGACAAAATATTTAATTACAGAATAACGACCAACTCGCGGTCATATCAATTTTAAAATATTTTCACATTTAAACAATCGATGTACCGGTTACAATTTCATCAATATCCAGTCAATTAACAATTTACGCAGAATAATGTACCGCGGAGGCATCAGGTGCTTCCGATCGAAATCAATTAATATTATTGCTGGGGTACAGACACTTATTCGCTATTACCAAACGCGGCGCGTTACGATTACTTCGTGAAATGATCGTGTAATAGTTTTTGTATGCCACTGGAGCATGAAAGCATGAAGCCATTACATTTGTGTATGTGTGTGTGTGAGTGAATGATCTATTACTATCTGGCGGAGAAAAATAAAAGCAAAACTATGTGAATGTTACTTATTAGTTCAACTATTTTACAATAGATGGCATTCGTATGACAGGGATGGACTTGATTTTTTTTTCTCTAGATATTTAATATAGTACAGCCACCATCAGCGTGTGACATTTGTGTCTTCATGCACTGGAGTACCATCAAACGATCATTTCGTGACGTCGTCGCAACGCGCCACGATACGTGTTAAATTTATTCATAGCTAATAAGAGCCTAAGGCGCTTACTCGCTATAACCAAACGCGGCGCGTTAAGATAACTTCTCGAATTATCGGGTTATAGTATTCTGTATGTCACTGGAGTACAATTAATTGTTCATTTCCCAATGTTGTCTTAACGCGCCGCGTTACGTGTTTAATTGGTCATAGGGAATATGGGCCGAGGTAATTTGCGTTACTCGCCATCTAGCTTATTAAGCCTGGATTACAAGGCAGATGGAATGCGTTAGTTATGTTTTCCGTATTAATTGTAGTGTATTGGTGTTTTAATATTAACGGGTTTTGCAATATATTGGAACTCAGGAGGAATAGGTATAATAAGGAAAATAATTTAGATATCCCGCAGGGGATCTGGTGTGATATTATAGATAGATAATTTTAATTCAAAAAGTCCTTTTTAAAAACAAGCTTTTATATGTCGCGCCTGCTAGTCTGCCCCTTATGCCCACCAATTGTACAAGGGAAGAACCGAGCGCAGCCACAGACGGCGCGGTCAAACTAGCCACTCACTTAGCGGGACAAATATGAACCATTGACACGAAAAGAAAGAAGAAAGAAAGCAAAAGTGCAATGAATCCTTTCGACTCCATCATCAGACCTTGAACACCATCCGGGCCTAAAGTACTCGTGCAGACAAATTCAACAAGCTCCAACTCGGTGGGATTAAATTCAGTAATCAGGTGGTTCCATTGGCCACCTTTCGACTTCATCATCAGACCCAGAACACTATCTGGTTGAATAGTACTTATCAATACCAATCTAACAAGCTTAAATACGAGGAGGTTACGTTGTATAGTTCACATGTTTCTATGACCACCTTCCGACTCCATCATTAGATCAGCTGCATGTTACCATATTATTGCATTCTCACCAAATTTATATACGTATGCCAAATTTCAGCTCAATCGAATACCTGCAGGTGCTTGAAAAATGGAACACTCGATTTTCGACGGACGAGCAGTGGTTTAGCGCAGTGGTTAAGCCGCTCCGCCCACTGTGTCTAATACTCGTGGGTTCGATTCCCGCACGGGACAAATCTTCGTGTGATCCACAATTATTTGTTCTGGTCTGGATATTTGTGTATGTGAATTTTCATGTTTGTAATTGCACCTACGACACAGGAATAAATACTAGCGTGGATCTACGTTTTCATTAAAAATAATCTTGTAATAATCCCAGATACTCAAATTTGTTTTGCAGCACCCATTGGAAAGGACTGAAATCAAAAAACCACGATAAAATCCGAAAAATAGTTTAATTTCATGTGTGTCTTTGTGTGATTTACGCTGTTGGCCGCGGGGCCTTTACAGCTTCACAGGACAAAAGGGGCGAGAGTGCAACCACTACGCTCGAGCCAAAAGGGGAAAGGGGCAACTAGCTCAAGAGCGCCTTAAGGAGGAACAGCCTCGGTTTGGGCAGACGCTATGGGTCATGTGTAATATTTGCGTGAATCTAAGAACTCAATATAATAACTTTACACCGTCATACCGTCATTCCCCAAGCGGGGGTGGCAATGGTGTACTGAGTACACCCACTTTTCGCCGACGATGTTAGATCCCCTGTAATAAGGAGCGAGCCTATTGCCATATACCGAGCACAATTCCAGACTCCGGACTCATACTGGGAATTTTTCGTCAGAGAAACTACATTTATCCGACTTAGGATTTGAACCCAGGACCTCGCGATCACAAAGCGTAGCGCTTTGCCACTTGAACAACGAGGCAGGTATCAGGTATCCTTCACTCACATTTACCGCGTTTTCAGAAATTTTCAAGAAATCCTTCGTTTTCGGAAATATGATTGAAATAGTGGCTAGGTTTTTTGGAGCCATTAAAAGGCAAAGAACTGTTTTGATGAATTATTGACAGTCCTGTGTAATGGGTGCGTTTACAACCATGAACATTTGCACACGCGAATACCACACAAAGATTAATCCCGTGCGGGAATCGAACCTGCGACTAACTTCTTAACTACTGCGCTAAATCGTCCTTAAAAGTATCCGTCCGTATTATACAACATTTTCTATCTATCTTTACCATCACGCCAGATCCCTTGCAGGGTAGGCAGAGAGTACAGAGTTCCAGAGGTTGTTTCCTTACATACCTCTTTGGCTTCCTCCACTCTCATTGTTCGTCTCATACAACTTTTTAATAGAATTTTTACAAGAAATATACACACACACACCGTCACGCCTATATTCCCCAAGCGGGGGTGGCAGAGGTGTACTGAGTACACCCACGTTTCGCCGACGATGTTAGGTCCCATGTAAGTGGGGCGAGCCTATTGCCATATACCAGGCACAATTCCAGACTCCGGACTCATACTGGGAATTTTTTATTAGAAAAACTACATTTGTCCGACCTAGGATTTGAACCCAGGACCTCGTGATCACAAAGCGATGTGCTTTGCCACCAGAGCAACGAGGCAATCAACAAGAAATATGTATTACAAAACGCGGGATATAAAAACCCACTAATATAGATTTAGGGACTTGACCGTAAAAAACACCTCAATACAGACTTATATAAAACACCTCAATATAGCCAATACGTCCTATAGGACGCAGAGAAAACAGAGATTGGTAAATCTCAGCAAAACCTTAATACTAACAATGTAACCCCCGTTCTTAACTCAAATCTTAGCTGAATCACATATTACAACGAAAGCCCAATATTATTGGACCCAATACTGTACGGTCCCAATTCAGCCCGCGGTAGAAATCTTATAAAACCCAATTTAGTTAAAATCGGATCCCAGCTTCCCCTTGCATCGGAGGATCTCGTTGAATCCAACGCAACGAATGATTTTCAATTCCCGATAAGTAGATTTCACTTGGATATACCAATATTTTTGTTACTAATAGGTGATTTGTTTTATAACAATGGTCGACAACGATGTAATAAGCGTTTGAAAATAAGTATAGATATAGATTTGGTTTCTAATTTTCTTACTAGAGAAAATCGCTGAAGCTATATAATAATAGCCCTGTTAAGAAACTGTTGGGCACGGGCCTCCTCTTAAACTGGCTTAGGCCATAGTCGCTAGCCCAGTGCGGGTTGGCGAACTTCACACACCTTCGAGAAACTCTTAGGCATGCAGGTTTCCTCACGATGTTTTCCTTCACTGTTAAAGCAAGTGATAGTTAATTTTTAATACGCACATGCTTTTAAAAAGACACAGGTTCGTTCCTGGGTTTGAACCCGAGACCTCTGACTTTGCAGTCCAACGGTCACGGTTCAACGGTAAAGAGCAGTGATAGCCTAGTGGTTAGACCGTTGGACTGCAAAGTCAGAGGTCTCGGGTTCAAAGCTGTACCTACTATGGTAATATTAATCTGAGAGCTTAGCACGAATAGAGTGACGTTGGCGTGATGCTAGCGAGTAAGCGCGCTGTCACGTTCATGCATATTTAGTAGTACTAGTGGTCGCCCATTGGTCGAATTCGACCATAATTAATTTAAATTATAAGTTTGAACATTATTAAGGTTCTATTATCAAAGACTATACTTCTATGATCACAGATTTCGCCAAGGCTACACTATTAATTTGCCTATTTTTTTCAAACAAATTATATGAAATTTAAATTAAGAAAAAATACATGATTAAAATAAAGAATACCTTTTTTTATTGAATCAAAACACCAGAAAGAAAATGCTTTCCATTGAACTTAACATACATATTTCGATAATTTAATTAATGATACAAAACTTCTCCGTAAACGATGTTTTTTTGTAAAACCTCTTTCATCGTTTGCTGGGTATATTCAGTGAGACTATAGACAAATAATATTAAAAACAAACAATATTAATCTATTCTCAATTTGAAGTGTATTGTGTCAAATACATGGTAGTGTGTGTAATGTGCTTTTTATTGTTTTTTAGGTATATTTCATGCATAATAAGTGATCAAACGAACTTACCTGAAGTGAAGTTCGATCATTATTATACGAAGTCCTTCGTTCGAAGATATAAACTGTATTAGCAGCTCTCTCGAGTCGCTTGGCAACCGCGCGTCATTTAGAAACTTCAAAAGCCTCTATGGTATCTGTGGACATAACCTCTGGAACCATTCCTTTTAGAAGTAGTACGTTTCAACTTTACCAACGGGCAGGGCGGGTTGGGTACTTATATCTTCGAACGAAGGACTTCGTATAATAATGATCGAACTTCACTTCAGGTAAGTTCGTTTGATCACTTATTATACTGTGTCCTTCGTTCTCGATATAAACTGTATTAGCAGCTGTTTAGAGCTATAAGGGTAAAGTTGAAGTATACCACGTAAAGGATTCTTTTTTTTTTTTTTTTTTTTTTATTGAGCGTGACCTCTAAAAAGTAACATATCATGAGTATATTTGTACTATAACACATTCCCGTTCTTTGTATTGCCATACAAC
Organism: Phalera bucephala; assembly: GCA_905147815.2. Lineage (NCBI taxonomy): Eukaryota > Metazoa > Arthropoda > Insecta > Lepidoptera > Notodontidae > Phalera > Phalera bucephala. Next base: position 53,910,494 of record LR990609.1, read on the forward strand.
ACAAACACAACAAATATATACACCTATATTGTTTCTTACAACCAGTCTGTCTATGATATAAACTTATTTAAAATAAATTTATATAATCAAATTCTATAACATGTTATGTTTTGTAGTGTAGATCCATCCCAACCAAACCTTTAAAGCACCTGTTATGTACCTTTATACCACACCTGATGTCCAAAATTCATTAATACCGGGTAATATTAATCAATCATTACTTATCAGATATCAGTGCAGTCTCCATCTGTTATGTCTTCTATAGAGATCTTTCTTCTATAGATATCTTCTATGTAACAAGAGTTGAAGAATTGCCCATCTAGAGTTTTGTTTATATAAAATTAAATCCTTTATAATAATTCTTGTATCATTGACAACCATTATGAGGCGAACTATGAAAGTGAAGAAAGCCAGGCAGGCATGCAAGGAAAAAACCCGTCGGAACCCTGCACTCTCTGCCCACCCCGCAAGAAATCCGGCGCCACAATATGGATAGAGATAGATAGATAGCTAGAAACCCTTACTGTGTACTAGACCTGAAAACAAAGTCTGTTAGTACCCAATCTATAACAATATGATACAAATATAACAGGGAAACCTATTTTCCCACTAATGTGTTTTCCAACAGGCATGTGGTTCTTTTTTTTTTTTTTTTTTTTTTGTCAAATGATCTCTTTTTGAGTACAGTACCAAACAAAGGTTACGAATTAATTTGGTGATTATAAGAATGTTTTTGCTATCATTACATATTTAATTTATGTTTTTTTTTTTTTTTTTTTTTTTTTTTTTTTTTTTTTTTTTTTTTTATCAACATTCTGCTATATTTAATGTCAGTTATATTTTTAATCTTTAAAGATGTACATATATCAAAATTTAACATTTTTTGTACTAGAGGCCTTTGTACTAATGAGCTTATATGGAATTAAGTCCGGTGAAGCTGTAAAGGCCTCGCGGCCATCCGCGTACATCACTCACACACACACATCTTATCTGGAGATATTCCTCACATAAGGCTATGTGCTTTACCTATATAATCTCGCCCCCCCCCCCCCCAATTTTAGAGTCTGGAACGAAGGGCAGTATTAATGCGTGGTAAACAAACATAACCTACCCCAGTGTTATTACTATACCACTATTATTAATTCAATTTAAATTTCGAAACTATCCCGGAATCATTTCCATGTTCTGAGTGTGCGCCGACAAATAAATCCTTGGCTACATAAATCTTTATGTATTACTTAACGATTCGTTCCTGCGCAATAACGCCCGCGAACATTCGTTTTGGCAATACGATCGGGCCACACCTGAACCAATTACATTACTGATGAAAAAATACACTCCTAATTTAGTAATAACTTAAGAAGCGAATAAGTTACAGTCTGCTAAACCGAACCACGGGTTAAAACTGTATCATATTGGGAATCCTATTCATAACTGAATTATTTCATACCATGAAATTTTCATTTCATACCACACTTCCTTTGCTTCTTTGTATGTGACTGTATTTATAAGTAAAAAAAAAAAATTGCAATGCGTAACTTTCTAGTTAGTTCTAGATGTCCAACCGTGAGAATCGAGTGCTACTCAACTTATTATTATGTATCCCCCATTAATAATAACTAAATAATATCAAGTTCCTTAGGACTTAGATTATTGCTGATACTGCATAATATTTATCATACCTGTGATAAGCATATGCTTTTGATTATTCTTGTTTAAGATAATCCATACTTTCAAATAATGTAATTCAATATTTCATCCACCGTAGCATGTCAACATAATATCATTAAATTTTCAAATGGATATTATTATCAAGTCATTTGCATGACTTTATGTTCTTTTATATATAGATACCTATTTATAAGATACATGTAACATGTGGATGTAATAATTTAAATATAACAATACCAAAATTGCAAATTTTTGTATGATATCTCAATCCAATATTTTTTACTGAAACACCTTTAAATAAATTACAACATATATAGTGCTCTAAAACCAACTTGTTATTTTAATGGTAGCCGTTTGTGCTTGTGTTATCATAACTATACCAGAAACATCACTAGTGTTCAAAATAACTGTACACATTCGAAACTAATTACAAAACTATTTTTTATAGTTATTAATTTCTTGAATAATCTTATTTAATTCCATATTATTTATTGATTATCATATGATTAAACAAAAATACAGTAAAACCATCTAATTCTCCCAATGATGAATTGATGTATAGCTTTCCATTGTGTGTGCCTCAAATTTCTAATATTATTAAGTACACTATAATTGATGCAGGAAATAATCAAAAATCCCAAAACCATTGAACTCATTACATGATAGAAAACTGAATAGGTACTAATAAATATTTTATAAGTATATTTATTATGACTGTAAGGTCTATTTTTTATATATATATATCAATTATTAAACAATAGTGTTTCTAATAATAATGTTTCTATACATAATGTTAAACATATGTATGACAAGATTCACTTGTCTGAAGTGCAAGTACTTGCACAAAACCAATAAAATTATGTTTGTCGTTGAAGGCATTATTAGTGTCATAGATACATACCAAAGTCAGTGAATACCCTTAGCCTCCAATATTATGGTTTCTTTGTAAAACCCATTATGTATTCCTGATTGTTTTTCTGAATTTTTCAGCAACTTAAAAACCAAGTCCTTGTGTAAAATGCCTATCATGCTTTTTGTACCTCACTTTCTTTGGTAGGAGATTTCCAATGTCCAACGTGATGTTGTTTTTGGTGAACTGATAGGTACACTGTGACTTAATATTTTCACACCCAGGATGAGGATTGTTGTTCTATATTGGTTACAACGGTGGTCGTTTTATGAAATTTTAACTACTGGCTATGACTAGCTAGTTAATAATTCCATATTGATAATCCACTATATTAACACTCTTTTTATGCAAAATATATACTGCTGACCTTAAAGGTTCTTATCTCAATAAAGGTTTCATGACTGTATTGTTAGGATTTATCTTTTCTGGCTACCCTGCAAGGAGCCTGGGTTGATAATATTGATAGATAATTATTAGTTTTATGTTAACTGGATAGACCAGGTATTTTATATTATCTCTTAAGTATCTTTGTGCATAACACAAATTATCCCACAACCTGCCTGCCGCAGCATCCATAGGATAAGATATTATATTTGGAATGAATCTACAGTCCTGTTGCTTGTCAGTTACAACAGGCATTGCCATTAGTATATTACTTTGGCTTATTTGGTTATAAACCCTGTTCAGGAATAAGTATTGCTGGATTTAACTTTTTAATACAAGTACTCATAATTTTGCACAATTCTTTGTGTAATAAGCTCCAGTTTGGGCTATTTCAGTATTATTATACAAGTATGTCTAATAATGAAATCAATAAAAACACTATGTTTCTGCAAAGGAGTGACTTTTGTTATTAATAATGTATTGTTATACATAAACAATGTCACTTCAATTACCCTTTCAGTAAGTCTCCTTTTGGAGATTAGTATGACAAATTGCTTATAGTTTATAGCAATAGTCTTTGTATTTACTGTGTTAGGCATGTTTAAGGTATGTATTTTAGGTAACATTTTTGATTCTTACCATTGTAGAAATGTGAACTGCACAGGAACACCTCATGGATGAAACCTATGAGTAGTATGACCTTCAGCACATATCTCGTATGGGCCCCAAGTCTTGCGGACCACGCCGATGTATCTCGTACACCACTCGTGTCCTTGAATTATCGTCAAGTCTTGCGGACCACGTCAATGTATCTCGTACATTACCCGTGTCCTTAAAATGCCATCGATCCTTAACAATCATCATAATTGATGAACGTCCCCCTAATTTCTCTTATTGGAGGTATAACATTGCCAATTTATAGACGGTTAATAATCGTTTTAAGGTATATTTCGTGTTAAACTGTTTGTACACGAATAGGGACATAGACTTCATAAGTTTACTTTTCGGGCGACGAAGCTTTCCCAAATTTTAATATGACGAAACTCACGTCTCCAAATATTAGATATTATATAAATAAACAAGTTAAGCTGAAAACACCACACATAAACAACTATCGGTTGATCTTTTTAGAATGTACTCCTTTGCCAGGACGTAAACTTTTCTAAATTTGCCTATACGATGTTTTAAATTTATTTCACACGGTCAATTGAGTATATTACAACCTTTTTGTTATATTATTTCAGTGCCATAACACGTTATTAAATTAAATGTCGACCAAAAACTTTATTACAAAGCGTCGGCTGCCGCGCTTTCAAAAGAATGGTTCCAGAGGTTATGTCCACAGATACCATAGAGGCTTTTGAAGTTTCTAAATGACGCGCGGTTGCCAAGCGACTCGAGAGAGCTGCTAATACAGTTTATATCGAGAACGTAGGACACAGTATAATTTAAAAAAATATTAGCATTCTGCACTCCTTCTCGATTTAAACTATAAGTAATGGGAAATTTCATACTCCTCCGTCCGCGCAATTTTCGTAAAAAGGGGTACAAAGTTTTTACTTCACGTATTAATATAATGATGATGACAAGGATGGCATATCAACTTACTAGCGTCGTGCTAACGTCAATCTTTTCGTGTTAGCCCTTTGGTCCTGCAGTTTCCACGTACATAAAGGTCGCAATCTTACCAATTTGGGCCAATAAGTCATACCAAAATAATTTTACCTCGTTGGTCTAGTGGCAGACTGTTTCTTCGGTCTAGTGGCAAAGCGCATCGCTTTGTGATCCCGAGGTCCTGGGTTCGGTCGGACAAATGTAGTTTTTCTGACAAAAAATTCCCAGTGTGAGTCCGGAGTCTGGAATTGTGCCCGGTATATGGCAATAGGCCCGCCCCCAATTCCATGGGACCTAACAAAGTCGGCGAAAAGTGGGTGGACTCAGTACACCTCTGCCACCCCCTTGGGGAATATAGATGTGACGGTGTGTGAAGACTTTACTCTCAAAGAATACCTACGTGTATGAGACGAACTATAATAGCGGACAAAGCCAGAGAGGTATGTAAGGAAAGAACCAGTTGGAATTCTGCACTCTCTGCCTACCCCGCAAGTGATCTGGCGTAATGATATAGATAGGTAGAATACCTACAATATTTGTCGGTATCATAAATAACTCTGACAGTGTGGAGTACTATAATAATATCATCCTAAACTCTCCCACAGCTGAGAAAAGGCCTTCTCTCACAAATCGAGGTGAAAGATATTAAGTCATACTCCCCCACGCGGACTCAGTGCGAATTACCTGCTGTTGAAACTTGCCAAGCCGCCTATATGGCTTCCAACTTAGCTTAAAGACTACCACATTAAGTGTTAACTTAGACCAAGGGCGTGCCTTTCCACGAAGACGCTCGAATATGAAAATGCCAAAAATGGTCACCCATCTTAGACCAACCGAGTTGAACGCTGCTTAACCTTGGTGATTAGTAAGAATACCGCGGTTGCACAGTGCTATAGCGCCTTTGGGGACTACTAAATGTCGTAGAATAAATGCGTTAGAACTTATCGACAAACATCAGTAAAATAATGATCGTTACCTATATACGTCCTACCTGTTATGACTTACGGGGCTGAGACGTGGCCACTCACAGTGGGACTAGTCCACAAATTCAAAGTCGCACAGCGGGCTATGGAGCGAGCTATGCTCGGCGTCTCTTTGAAGGATAAAATTCGTAACGAGGTAATCCGACAAAGAACCAAAGTTACCGACATAGCTTGCAGACTCAGTAAGCTAAAGTGGCAATGGGCTGGTCACATCTGCAGAAGGACCGACGGCCGATGGAGCAAGCGTGTCCTAGAGTGGAGACAGCGACTTGGTAAGCGTAAGGTAGGACGGCCCCCAGCTAGATCGACCGACGACCTCAAAAAGGTCGCTGGGACAGACTGGATGCGGAAGGCGGAGGACTGTGTGCAATGGCGCGTGTTAGGAGAGGCCTATGTCCAGCAGTGGACTGCGATAGGCTGATTGATTGATTGATTGACCTATATCGAGAACGTGGTCAAGACTGCAGTGTATTGTTTGTGAATCTGGTTTTGTGCTCTCGAAACTTAGTGCCAAATAAAGAGATATTTCAGTCATGCCCAATCATAGGAATCTTTCCCAGACTCCCAAAATTAATTGTTATCGAAATAATAATCTTTATAGATCAGTTCCCAACACGTCCATTAATAATTTTAAAGTATAGTCACCTACAAAAATATTTTTATGAAATACCGATCTTCTAGGAGGAGTATTTTATATCAACCAAGTTAATGAGCGAGAGAGAATGATGAATGTAATAAAAAATATCAATAACAATTGTTAACCTGAAATCCACGGGTGCTATTTATTGGCTATTATCATAAAGATATGAATTACGAATAATATGAAAAATGGCTACCTAATCCGAATCCCGGAATACTGAATATCAGTACTGATAATGATAATGAGCTCCATACCCAGTAGTGCCATCTAGCTATCAAGAACGCACCTTCTCTCCCTGTTCATTTTGGCTGTACTATATATTTCTTAGAAGTGGCGGTATACCATTTTGGAAACCTGGGAACAATCTAATGATATATAATAAGCTGTCCTACCTATAAACTAAACCCGATGCAAATATTGATGGCATTACAAAACATTGCAAAATCCTCTATCAGGAAACCAAAAGAGCGCAAGTCGATATTGTAAATAGGACCTTATTTATTGATGCCCAAGAGCTACACGTCTCTATGGATGGCTCCTATCTTATGCGCATTTCATTACCACAAACCCAGACATCTAAATGATAAATTCACCTGCGTCTCGTGCAAGCGTCTTGAAATAATTTGAATAAGAATGGGGCTTAATTTAACAGACGAACTGATATTACATTTGCAAAGACGATACCCTGCTGCATTCAGAGCTTTGCACAAAAAGATTCGACGTTGCCGTAACGCTGGCGAGTTGATAGGCCATCCTTATCACACAACAAAATTTCTAAATAAACATGAACGTGACAGTAACATGGCTCGTTAGCATCACGCTAACGTAAAGTTTTTGGTACTAAGTCACTGTTGGCGACTTATTGCATTTTTTATAGATTAATTTAAGAATTTTGCAATAAATAATACGTCCTTTGCAAGAGATTTTTCTGGAAACATAAAGGTAGTCTGCTCATTGGTTTTTATTGGTTTAGTAGCGAATATTGCGTGTAGTGGTTAAAAGGTCCTGGGTTCTAATCCTAGATGAGACAAATTGTAATTTTTTTCGGAAAATTCCCAACATCATTCCGGAGTCTGCAATTGTACCCAGCATAATGGCAATAGGCCCGCCCCTTTTTATATGGGACTTAACATTTCGACGAACTGTAGGTGAATAAAGCAAACAAATCTGCCATCTCCGCTTAGGCGTGTCGATGTTGATTTTTTGCAAGCTCTTATTTAACTTGCTGTTCTTATGTCTGTCCGTCTTTTCGGTTCTCTTGTAATCCATTTATCAAGCACTTGCGGGTATCCGATTGAACTAAAAATGGGCAAACGTATTCGGTGACAGTGCAATAATATGGTACCAAGAAGCTGGTCTGATGACGGAGTCGGAAGGTGGCCATAGAATCATGCAAACTATACAACACAACCCCCTCGTGATTGAGTTTGGTGAATTGGTATTAACAATTAAATTGACAATTGACACCTAACAACTCAATATAATGTCCGCCGTGTTTGGGCTCTTTGGATTTATCTTGGCGAATACTGTAGACCCGTTCAAGGGGCAGATGATGGATCCGTAAGAAGACCATGGGAACTCCTTAACTAAACAATCGTAGTTTCGCTATAAAGCTTGTTTTAAAGAAGATATATTTAAACTAAAATTATTTATAAACGAAGTTTGTCTGAAAAAGTGTGCCTTATTATAAAGAGTTTGTTTAAAATTGGTCTCAAAAGGTAGTAGCCGGTAATTATTAATACAGACCGGTCCAAATAAATAGACCATCAAGCTAAAAAACAAATCATGATCCTGTATTATGAATCGCTGTCGCTTATTGATAGGCTGCAAACTTTCATAACAGCAATGACAACCATGATATTTAAAGTTCTGCACTAAGGACCACTAGAAATTATCTAGTTATATTGTAAAATTAGGAAATTATATTTCTGTATTTCATATGACTGATTATTTTAATTATGTTCCAAAATTTAAAAGACAAATATTTAATAAAACACATAACATATTGACACTCGACAAAACGAATGGAACAGCTCAACAAATTTTACTATGTATGTATAAACCCTGCGGGGGCCTTTGCAAGTTATCAATTTACATTTTTTATCTAATCTAACCACTAATCTACCGCATCGGAACGCGGCGTCCACTCTAAGGTCCGGCGAGGAACTCAGCGGGCTTGTTCTTATCATTCAATTCTCTCTTCATTTTCTTCTATTTTTTTAATCATATTGTGTGGATACAATATTTAGATATAATAATAAATAATAATATCAGCCCATACTATCCCACTGCTGGACAAAGGCCTTTGCCCACAAATCAGCGTGAGAGAGATTAGGTCATACTCCACCACTCGGACCCAGTGCGGTATGGTGGAGGCAGGTTTGTGGCCACCTGCTGTTGGAACTTATCAAGCCGCCTTCAAGTCTTCCAACTCGGCTTAACGATGAATGTGGTCATAGTATATAAATAGTAACTGGGACCTTTCGAAGCACAGGATTTAGGTTACAATTAAATAGCTTACTATCAAACACCAATGTGATGCTATTACTAAAGAATTTCTAAAGGACCCCAATTGGAAAAGTCTGCACAAGCAGCACCGGTCTAAGAGTATGACTACTGTTCTTTTCTTCGCGCAATTTTAGACATAAATTGTTACCTTATACATAAGTTGCCCTTAAGAGGTTATTAATTAATCACCAATAATCCTGTCTCTATCAGCGTAGGCGAGAGTACCTTCGAATTTTGCATTAAATATCGTCACCAAATACGCTATTGTATAACATACGTACTTGATTTCCCTGAATTGAAGGCATCTGCTTTCACAAAGCTAGCCGTGGCTACAGTCCTAAGTCCAAACATCTAGATATAATTTGAATATGAATGGAGCTTAATCCGACGGGCTGGTATAAAATTTGCGTAAGACGTCGTACCCGGAGTCGTGTTCCTGGGTTCTTAATGTAGTCGCCGCGGTGACAGAAACTATTCCTGATTATTAGAACACTCCTTGTTATTTATAAATATAATTAAACTGTAACCGAGCCGAATCTTTAATTGGACAGTTTTTTCATTTAAATTGGGTTCTTAACCTGTACATGAAATAAATCCATTTTTTCGGATTTTATCGCGGTTTATTTTGATTTTTATGTTCCCGACGTTTCGAGTGCTTTGCAGCACCCATGGTCACGGGAAGGACTGAGGTGGTAGACGTCCAAAAGGCATAGTTGTTCCGGGGTACCCTCAAATTTCTTAATTATTTTTGTTGGTCCGATCTACGCAGAATGAGCTCACGGTGTCTTGAGGTCTTGCAGTGTTATGCTTGGTTTTGGATTTGATTATATTAATTACTGGATCCCAAGTCGATGGAAGCACCCAGCCATCTTCTCTATTGAAATTAGGATGTTTTTTAATTTCAATAGCCTCGCGGACCATCCTTGGTAGGAATCGGTGTTCTTTCACGAGGATTGGTGGTCTATCAAATCTGATGTTATGGCGGGTGCGGTCAAGGACATGTTCACAGACTGCAGACTTCTTTGAGCGACGGTGTTTTAGGTCAGCTATGTGTTCTTTAACCCGAGTTTTTACTGGTCTTTTTGTTTGTCCTATGTAAGAGAGACCACATTCACAATCAAGCTTGTATACTCCTGCATCTTGTAGAGGGATGTGACACTTGACAGATGGTAAAAACTGACTGATCTTCTTCGGTGGCTTATAAAATGTTTTAATTGAAGCACGCTTCAAGATGTAGCCAATCTTGTCAGTGACTCCTCTTAAGTAAGCTAGTACAGCAGGGAGACGCTCGACTGTGGCTGGACCTATACAGTTCACTGTACATCGATATAGAGGCTGTAACATTTTTTTTTTCGAATAATCTGTCTGTCTGTATGACTATCTTTTTGTGTTTAAATCACGTGAAAACTAAACGGATGTCAATGAAGAAACTGGTATGGTAATAACGTATACTCTACTTTAAAATAATAATTACTTTTTATCCGGAACAACTGCTAATCCAGGATAATCGCGGGATAAACCATATAACTTCATTATTTTTATTAATGTTAGTTGCGAGCTGCAATGTTACGCCTAAATTTGTGATTTTGCCTACACATTAATTTCTCCAGGAACTGATATTGGATTCAGGTCTCCTCACGAGAGACTCTTCGGTGGTTCAAAGCAATGACCTGAAATTGTCCATACCCGTTTGATTTGAACACTCAAACATTATTTCGTGCATGAACCGATGATGCATTTAGGATTGTCTCTGCTGGAGAAAACTCTTTAACGACGACTGGCCCGGACACGAAACTGTGTATATTTATTTCTATCTATCTATCTATCTATATCATCACGCCAGATCCCTTACGGGGTAGGCAGAGAGTACAGAGTTCCAAAAGGCTCTTTCCTTACATACCTCTCTGGCTTCCTCTACTCTCATAGTTCGTCTCATACACGCTCGCCGGTTACGGAGACTCCTGACTTGTCCTTCAGATAAGACCCGGTCTATTTGGTCATGGTAAGATAGTCTAAGATAGGATAGTCCTGTATATTTATTTATTTAAGATATATGAACATGATTATGATCATGAACATAATTTGTATATTCTTATGAGAATACTGGCACGAAATATGCTGACAAATCTTTGTTTCATACTTAGCTCGCAATGTACCTTTTTCAATATTATAATGATATATATAATAAATAAATACATTTTATAATAAAAAATACATAATTATAATAAATAGATGAACTTAAAAAAGAAACTACCCAAGTATTGTATATGATTTTTTCATGAGAGGATTTAAGCGTTGAATAAGATCGCGCTTTAGAGATCTACCTACCTATGTCTAATTACAAAATAAACGCGTGCGCAGCCGCGAGTAACAGCTAGTCTTCATATAAGTATAAAGGTTTAGGCGCAACCTGGAGAGGTTTAATGTACTGAAATGTATCGGAGACGCCACACAGCGCAGTCACGCTCGGCGCGACGACAAACGTCACGACCCGCCGCCGTCGCGTCCGACATGCGCCAGACGCACTTACAAATAAAGCACGGAGTGAGCGAGACGCCAATGTTAAGCAGCCGCTTGGCCGGCGTGATGTCACACCTGCAGTGTGACGTGCGCGCCGCGTTGCCAATCGCCGGCCGAGCGCCAGCCGAACGCCTCCGCCGCGCTCCGTCGGCTATTAGACCGAACCCCAATAAATGAACCTTTACTATCCTACTAGTGGACAAAAGCTTTTTCTCACGAATCAAGTAAAGTGAGAAAGAATAAGTTGTACTCCAACATTTAGATAAGAAAACTAATACATATCCTTATTTAAATAACCCAATAACATAAAATACATTACCACGACTATACTCCGTAAGAGGGGGTGGCAGAAGTTTGCTGTGTACACTTACATATCATTGACTATGTTAGATCCCATTGTAAAAGCGGGCAAGCCTATTGCCATCATACAAGACACGATTCGTACTCTAGAATCCTAGCGAGATTTTTTTGATAGTAAGACCGCACCTGAGATGCTGTCTGATCTAAGATTCGAATCCAGCACCTAAGAAAAGTTATCCAATGACTTTTTGTTGGTTCAAATCATCCTCTAATCCAATCAATCTTATGAAATGAGTGGTATGGCACCACCCAAAAATTAAACAGATGACTTTAGACTAACAAGAATGGTGCCTTAAAGCGGCCTCAGTTAGGTACTATGTGTGTGTACAAATTTTCCAAAAATCGAACACGCATGAGGACTACAATTTATTTACTTTATGGTTACATAAATTTTATGCCGTTTCCGCGCGCGCTATATTCCATTAGGCAAGTAATTTTAAAAGGTATTATCCTTTATAATGTTATGTAAAGCATAATCTTCAGAGGGCTAAGCACAAAAAGATTGACGTTAAAGTGGCGCTGGCGAAATTTGTAGTGTACAAGGATAATGTATCAATCAATCGTTTCGTGCTGAGCTCTCAGAAAGTGAACGATTGTTAATGACGTCACGCAATCGAAGCTTTATCTCAGCATACAATTCGTATTCGCGTATTCTTCATTTTAACTAAGTATTCTAATTTACTGTTGACATAATTAGTGTCGGCGACTGCATTTCCCAGCCCCGCACCGTGCCCCGCAGCGATGTACATATGAAATTAACTATTTCATGTAGAATGTACTTAGATTAGGAATTATTTGTTAGCTTAGTAACTTGTTTTATATAATTGAAAGTGATTGAGGCATATAGAAAGAATAGTTGAATAGTTGATTCGGGCATATAGAAAGAATGCCAGAGGAAAGAATGACAAAACAGATATACAATGTGAAAGTGGAAGGATGCAGGTACCGGGGAAGACCTAGACTATCTTACCACGACCAAATAAACCGAGTCTTATCTGATGGAAAAGTCAAGAGTCTCCGTAACCGGCGAGCGTGTATGAGACGAACTATGAGAGTCGAGGAAGCCAGAGAGGTATGTAAAGAAATAACCTGTTGGAACTCTGTACTCTCTGCCTACCCCGCAAGGGATCTGGCGTGAGGTTATAGAAAGTGATTTGTAACCATTTTAATAAGATTAGTTAAGATTTTTATGTATTACCGATACTCCCTGCCCTTACATCCCTTCTTCTGATACCACACATAAGATGAGACACTGACCTCGCCGGAGAGGTCGGAGAATCCCTTGCCTGCCAGCCGGTGTAGAGCACCACGGCGAGACACCTAGTATATGCCCTCCGCCATGGCGACAGCCCAAGCCGAGGCCGTTCCTCCTTGAGGCGCCTTTGAGCTAGTTGCTCCCTTGCCCTTCTGGCTTGAGCGTAGTGGTTGCACGCTCGCCCACTTGTCCGGTGAAGCTAAGATTATTCACTTATAAAAGGGTATGACTCGATAATTTGAGAGTTCAAATACTAAGTCGGACAAAATGTAATTGTTTAATGAAAATATTTCCATCATTAGTCCGGAGTCAGGCATTGTGCCCGGTACAATACCAATAGGCTCGTCCTCTATTACATGGAACCTAAGTTCGTCAGCGAAATCGGGTGTACCCAATACACCTCCGCCAACCCCGCTTGGGGAATATAAGCGTGACGGCTTTTTTGTATTAAAGTTATCTTTTGTAGTACGTAATTTGGTAGTTCGTTAGGTATTACCATATTAAGTACTCTATTTAGTTCTTAGTACATAGATATTGTTATATCTACTTAAAGTGCTAAATTGAGTACTTATCCTGGCTAAGTACTATAATATTCATTCGACAACGTAGCCGAAATTGTAAGCTGTGTTTCGTTAAATTGAGATGTTCGAAAACTTGCGACGGCGCCATATTTAGAAAAAAATATTATAAGATATTGTGTTTTTTGCCAATGTTATTTGTTCAACAGACGCCGTAATTGACAGTACATCAATAATATTACAAGTGGACAAATAATAACCCACAATATTTCTTTTTGGTTGACATGATACATCTGCTGTAATAATCTCTATGTATTTTTAAAGATGCTACGAAAAAGATATAAAAATTTTGCCTTATGGAAAATATAAATATCGTCCAAATCATGGTATGAAATAAATTACAACCTTCGTCACATTTGTCGAATAATCCAATAGCTATCGGTGAGTTTGAGATTCATGTAACTGAAGTTAAATATGATTTGTCGAACTGTTATTTTTTTATAATGCAACAGGGATCTTATGGGCCATGGAAGACATTGAGAGGGCGTCGGTGTGAAATAAGCGTTAACATTTCGTTAAATTCCCTTACTTCCAAGGAGATATTTCAAAAAGTGCGTCCCCACAGATACTAAATAAAAAAAAACTTGATTAAGCTTCATAGGAAACGGCAACCCTGCTACTGTCTTAAAGTAACATTTCACTCGATGACATCGTTAGTTCCGATTTTAGCCGCGGGCTAAAAGATCCTTGTACGACTACCTAATTATTTGACATTTCGTTACCTAAGTCATACTTAACTTTAAATGCTTCGATCAGTAACCAGGCGTAAATCTTGAAAACCTCATCACTCGTTAACAAAAATCAGTTACAGAGCTGCAAGAATTTTAACACAACTAACACAAAAAAAAAGCCTAGGAAGTTCACGACCAACAACTTTACTAACCCATTTTTATTCCTTTGCTAAGAAAATTATATCTACCAAAGAAAAAGAAACGTACCAAGCACAGTTCCTTTAAAAACTTCCAGAGGGCTTAGCACGAAAATATTGACGTTAGCGTGACACAAGCGAGTAAGCGTGCTGTCACGTTCATGTTTCTTTAGAAATTTGTAGTTTGACAAGGATCGCATATCCACGAAGCAAATATAAGGAGGAGATGGCATTATAAGATTTTCCTATACAATCAAGCTTGTCACTGCGCGGGATGACACGGCACAAGGAGGACTTAACAGCCCGCTTCTACATTTACTATCTAGCTAAGAATAACAGACCGACGTAAACCACGCTCACCGCGATGTCATCAGAGCCTAATTGGAAATCACAGTGCACAGTTACTTAGACCGACTCTTCTCTACATTTGTTTCGTGGGCATATCAATTCACGAGCGTCACGCTAATGCCAGTTTTTTCGTGGATAACTCTCAGGTTTATTGAACGTGTGCGTTTACCTTAATAATCTATCGGAGTCTGCAGCAGAGACGATGCATAAAATCCCTGCTTTGACGTATTGCATGTGCAATAGATTTCCCCGAGGCTTAGATCAAAGTGCGATTGAAATGGATTTACGTAGTCACTGAGTACACGGTAAAATATCTGCTCTTGGTAATCTTTGTAAATTTTCTGTGAGACCTTACTTTGTTATAATTCAGTAGCTATTAATACGTAAGAGGTTATATTGTATGTGTTGACATTCAGTAAAGATGTCGGCGAATTCGACATAAGTACTTAAAATACTTTGAAATATTCGTCTTAGATTGCAAATTGTCCGTTAGGGACGGATACTTTCCATTATTTTAATAAAATAGATAAATACTAATGGCAAGGGTCAAATGTTTGTTGGTTATGGAGCATTTTTCGACAAAGTCCTTTACTAAATTAAGCAAGATATGGCACACTTTTTCTACAACATTAAAATAACGTCAAACAGTTTGAACCCTCAATACACTTAGGAAGTAAAATTTGCACATTTATGTTTCATCATCATCATCATCTCAGCCTATACTTGTCCACTGCTGAACATAGGCCTCCTCAATCGCTTGAAGAACCATGGTCACCAGGATTAGCAAGCTGAAGTGGCAATGAGCGGGCCACATAGCCTGAAGAACGGACGGGCGTTGGGGCAGAAAGATTCTAGAGTGGAAACCACGTATTGGCAAGCGCAGCGTAGGACGCCTGCCAGATGGACCGACGATCTTGTGAAAATCGCATTTATGTTTAGTGCAAAGTAAAGACGTAACTTCCTATTTATATCTAAGATTCCACCCCCAAATTTCTCCTAACATATTCGAATAGACAATGTATTAACACATCACACCCTCACGAGTTATGCCGTATTACGTTTCTTGAGTACAATATTTTTTGTTTGTTTCTTCCCCAAAGTCGAGATGTGTTTATGTAATAAAATCTTATATGCCACTGCGTCCGCGGTGGTCCCTTGGCCCCTTTAGGGCCAGTAACTTTCGTTACTGTCGCCAGTATTTTATTGGCTAATAATTCACTGGACGATGGAGGTTTCCCACGAGCCTTTTTGGGAGAACATCGTAAGCGACAGACTGCGCTTCTCACGAGTAATAATTTATGTAAGCAATTTAGTACTTTGTCATAGTAACGTTTCTATTAAAAACGCAGGTTTTTTTATAAACAAGACGTTCTCTATCTATCTATATCTTCACGCCAGATCCCTTGCGGGGTAGGCAGAGAGTATAGAGTTCCAACAGGTTCTTTCCTTACATACCTCTCTGGCTTCCTCCACTCTCATAGTTCGTCTCATACACGCTCGTTGGTTACGGAGACTCTTGACTTCTCCATCAGATAAGACTCGGTTTATTTGGTCGTGGTAAGATAGTATACGTCTTCCCCGGTACCTGCATCGTTCCACTTTTACATTGTATATCTGTTTTGTCATTCTTTCATCTGGCATTCTTTCTATATGCCCGAACCAACGGAGCATGCCCTTTCTCATCTTTACACCGATACTATCTTTCATACCTTCTTTTTTTCTTACTACGCTGTTGCTAATGCGGTCGGTCAGCTTCACTCCGCACATCTTCCGCAGAGCTCGCATTTCTACCGCATTTATCCTACTTTCATTCTTCCTCTTACATACCCAGCTCTCGCTACCATATAACAGCATTGGGACAAGAACTCCGTTATGTATGGCCAGCTGCGCCTTATGGCTTAAGTGCCAGCTGCCAAGTAGCTTTCCCATCGCACCATTCACCCTGTTCCCTGCACTGACTCTTCTCTCTATGTCACAAGACGTTACTGTGACAAAATTCTAATGCTTATATATTACTGCTCCTGGTCTTTGGTATTGATAGTTTTTAAACTAACATTTTACTACAAAAATCAGTTTTTATAACTAGATTTTCGACATATTTCCGTTCTACAGATACGGGCCTAAGTCTCAAAAAACTAAAGTTACGAAATTTTGAGAGAATGAGAAAATTTGCAGTGAATGCCATAAAACAGTTCGGACCGTATAAAAGAAGCTGTTGGAACACTGTTTTCTTTATGCAGACAGTACAAAGTTGTGAAGTAGGCACCCCAACACTTACAAGGGGTCTAGCGTGATGTTACAGAAAGATTATGATAAATTTTCTTGGCTTTGTCCCTTTTATTAAACAGATTACCTTGTTGGCCTAGTGGCAAAGCACATCGCTTGGTGATCCCGAGGTCCCTAGTTTAAATGCTAGGTCGGAAGTTTTTCTAACGAAAATTTCCCAGTATGAGTCCGGAGTAATTGTGCCCGGTATATGGCAATAGGCTCGCCCCCTATTACATGGGATCTAACTGTCGGCGAAAATTGGGTGTACACAGTACACCTCCGCCACCCCCACTTGGGGACTATAGGCGTGAGAGTGTATTAAACAGATTTGTCTTTACTTTCACGAGTTTCAAGTTATCAATTTACCTATTAATCAGTAATTCAAAATAAAACCTATAAGAATTATCTCGTTCAGTTTAATATCCTAAAAATTCTCGGTATTTAAGTAAATCTAATTAACCGGAATAGCGGATTTATTATCGGCTATAAAATCTTAGCTATTACCGATAAAACTCCACTCCCGTGGCTTGTGGCGATGTGAGAAAACTGTTAACTGTAGGAAATTATATATCTGTGCTTAGCACTAATAGAATGACGTTAATTTCGCGCTATTGAGTTGAAATTCAATCCTTTTCCTACTACATTTCACTGAATAAAGGTAACCGTGACGACACGCTTTCTCGACAGACATAAAACATGCGTAAAGCGATCGTCCCCGCTCGGCCGTTGCTGTCGCTTTTCGGCTGTCTTCGGAGAGATAAGCGTTCAGATGTGTAAAGTTTTGCTCTATACAAAACTCTATGTTCTAAATCACTTTAAGAAAAAATGTTTTCATCGTTTTAAGGAATATATCGATGAGAGGAGTAAAGAAAAAGGCATATGGCATAAAACTATCCAATATGAGCCTCCGCGGGTCCCATGGTATATTGGTAAAATAAACAGATCACGCGTTGTTATGACACATAGATTACATTCTGGTCACTTTCCATCTAGGAAGTTTGGATATCTGATGAAAAAAGTCTAATCGCCTGATTGCGAAGTATGTGGTAAAATTGAAGATGTCTAACACTTGCTGAAGGAATGTGAAAAGAACCAGAGGGAAAAAGAAGTAGTGATGCAGAAACTACAAGTTAATGAATACGACGTAGGAGTTTTTATAAGGGTTTTGTCTGAGCCTATATCCGATGCAGCAAAATATCTTTATGATATGGTACGATACACATAATTACCTTTTTCTCCAATGCAATAACTTCAGTTGATTGTGTAATAGTACTACTGTATAAGATTAGGGTATTATGGGGCTGACATACCTTGTAGGGTAAAAGCCTCTAAATAAATGAGATTTAAAAAAATTCAATGTTCAGGTGCCCTTCGTCGACGTTCGGCCAATAACTTCAAATGGTTTGGGGTTAGGCCTCTGAGGAATTACACCAGCAGATAGAAGTTACCGTGTTGTTGTCGATAAAGCGTGCTATCACTTTCTTCTTTATGTAGTAGCAATTTAGTGTGAAAAGGATGTCATATCACCTCGATTACGTCATGTATCATCAATCTGTTTTAGCTAAGCCCTTAACCCCTACTTTAATGTTAACATCAGAGAACTGATTCTAGGAACATAATTCCATCAAAACCGAATCTTAACCGCCGCAAATTTTGTTACTATAATTTGCCACTTGGAGTAACGATGAAAAAATTTTGTTTTCTCGTTAACCAATCTTTGAAGTCAGAATCAGTGACATTTATATATTATAATGGCAATTAAGTATACGATTTGTAGTATTTTAATCGTCCACCAGCAAAATAACCTGCGTAACATAACTAAAGTTTACTTCATTACCCCATAATAAACGTAATGTAACCCTATTATACGACTACCGTAAACCTGCCGTAGCCGAAAGTGTCGGATTCCTACCGACTAAAAACCCTAAGGTGGCCGACATCAGAACTTTGGAGGGGCTCCGGGATCTCCGTATTGAACGCACCGGTGCCCGTCATGTGCCACGCTTCGAAAAGCTCACAATTGCAGGAAGACTTGATAACACGCTCCCCTCAGCACCGACGCGATGCTCACGGTGACATGGGCCACACAACGCCGCCGTCCTCCTCGGGGTCGCTCATGAAGGACGCTTCAGGCCCACACCCCTTGCGTCCGCGATAACGAAGGCCCCCTGCTGATGTGGGTGCAGGGGAGTTACTACGCGTGAAATACTAATGTCCAAATTTTTAAAAATTAAAACACCAAGTACATTCATAACAAACGTAGTCGTACTCGTGAACGGGTACTGCTTGTGGAGACTGGTCCACCCAGAATCCTCAAGCTTTTCATTATAGCATATATCTAAAAATAGTCTTATATCTCAGTCATAAGGCATCACACTGGAGCTGGATCGCATTAATGATTTTGTATAATATAAAAATGTATAGATATACAAAAAATTATGAAAAAAATTAATGGAGAATAAACAAAAAAGACAAGCCCGCTGAGTTTCTCGCCGGATCTTCTCAGTGGAGGCCGCGTTCCGATCCGGTGGTAGATCAGTAAGTTAAAAAAAATATGTAAATATGTCTGTACTAAAAACAATGCTCAAAAAACCGTTCCAATTCCCTACACGGGAATTGTTCTCTGAGGCAGAGGTGTTAAATTTTCGTCAACTGTACATTCTGAAGATAGTACTTAAACAACACAAGAAACTTAAGCACTCACCTGAATATCCCCTCATACTAAAACGGCGTTTATTTAGAGCACCTCAAGTCGAAGTCAAAACTGCATTTGCACAACATATGCAACAATTTATGCTATCTCACTTATACAACAAGGTTCTTAATAATGCAATTTAAAAGAATGTAGTATTATGCAAACTAAAAGATTAGTACGTAAATGGTTACTTACCCTATCCTATTTTGAGACTGAAGAACTTATGAAAGTAATCGCATGAACCATAATATAATATACACATAAGTACACACAAAAATTTTAACGCGTACTAGTACCCACACGCACATTCAAACACGCACACACACACAAAGACACACACACAAACACACAAACACACACACACACACACATACACATACACACACATCAAACATGATCGTATACGTCGAGCACAATTTTGAGCATATTTATATTTATTAACAGGAGTTCCTTAGTTATTTTTAGAGTTAAGAGATTAATAGATTGTAAGTCTTAATAGATTAGATTAATAGATTGTAAGACACATATGTTTTATAATACCATCATACTTTATTGCTTGTTAAAGTAGACTAGTTTATGTAAAAAGGTATTTCTAGATACTAACAACATCATCATAATACGACGTCACGTTTTGTTGAGTGTATCGATCGCGGCAATTTTATCATGTATAACATTATTTTGATACACCTTCGCCTCCACGAGACAGGCCTTGCCTAGTGTGGAAGGCACCAGTAACTCTAGCTTCTCATGTACCTTTTGTCTAATGTTTAGTTTTTAAGGATTTGCATGTGTCTATTTTTTGGAAATAAATTTATTATTATTATTATTATTATTGAGATTCACGGGCTTTACCCGGACCTTTGAAAGGCTTGCATGGGGACATGGGTCCAACACGTAGAGGCCCTTTGCGAGAAGTTAATGTTATGTAAGCCACCTGCTGAGATCACTTGCTGAAAATGAAGAAACATAACCAGCGAACTGACCCCGGCAGGTACAAGGACTATTGTAAATTATGGAAAGAAACAAGGACTATGTAAATGAGGTTTGATGGACAAAAACTGGACTATTTCAAAGGGGACGGACACCGGCCATAATTAGTGATACCTAATTACCCGTGGCCGGCGGTGACTCGCCGCTTACTAGATGGGCCCTCAAACGGTCGTCCTAGGACAACTGAGGGCAACACCGGTGTGAGCGGCTCAGGGGTGTAGAGAGGTGTGCTGCGCTTTCTCCGAAGTTACTCGCGGCGTTATGCCCTTTAACACTTCCACCCCTGGAGTACATCGACGTAGGAACGCATTATCTTCCTACGTCGATATAGCTCTCACGGCTCCTCTCTGGACGGCCAATTAAGGCTAGCCAGAGCCGAGAGTCCTGCAGGCACCCTTCGGTTTCCACTCGACCGACGAAGACACGCCGAGTTAGGGGCCCTGTTCGACTCTCTGAAGCACTCGGGTCCGTGGTGTCGTTACTCACCAACAGCTCGCCACAAGCTGCCCTGCGGGCTTATTATTATTATTATGTCACTTTGTAAACACCCCCGCAGGGTTTATGCAAAGTAAACGATTTGAGGTTTGGGTTTGAGTTTGAAACTATGAACAGTGCTTTATCTCCACATTTGGCATCAATACCGAATAAATAAAACTAAAAAAAAATTAATTATTGTGGTACGATGTTTTTTATGTCTTGTTCCAGATTTATTTGATCGTAAACAAAATTTCTGCAAGCTATTAATATTTTTATGCGGCAATTTTCGGGTTTTAATTAGCATCATATGTATGTTTCGTCGTTTTATCGTCGTCGTCGTTTCGTCGTCGTTTCGTCGTCGTGTGAAGCTGAAGTTTTGAGTTATGCCAACAAAAGCATGTGATTCTTTTTGTTGCGCTTGCCATATTTCTCCACCGAAGAGTACACGCAGTGCATTATTGCAATATTATTATTAAAAGCCATTTTTGTCCCACTGTTGGGCAAAGACCATCCTCCACTTTGTCCACTCTCCTTAATTCTTTATTGTACACACAAATTGATACAAATAATTGTAAAATAATAATAAAACAGGCAACAGTAAAACTATCTTTCTCTATATCATCACGCCAGATCCCTTACGGGGTAGGCAGATCTTCGGAACTATCTTTCTGTTATATATATATATCTATCTATCTATCTATCTATAACCTCACGCCAGATCCCTTGCGGGGTAGGCAGAGAGTACAGAGTTCCAACAGGTTCTTTCCTTACATACCTCTCTGGCTTCCTCGACTCTCATAGTTCGTCTCATACACGCTCGCCGGTTACGGAGACTCTTGACTTTTCCATCAGATAAGACTCGGTTTATTTGGTCGTGGTAAGATAGTCTAGGTCTTCCCCGGTACCTGCATCCTTCCACTTTCACATTGTATATCTGTTTTGTCATTCTTTCCTCTGGCATTCTTTCTATATGCCCGAACCAACGGAGCATGCCCTTTCTCATCTTTACACCGATACTATCTTTCATACCTACTCGCTGTCTTACTATGCTGTTGCTAATGCGGTCGGTCAGCTTCACTCCGCACATCTTCCGCAGAGCTCGCATTTCTACCGCATTTATCCTACTTTCATTCTCCTTCTTACATACCCAGCTCTCGCTACCATATAACAGCGTTGGGACAAGGACTCCGTTATGTATGGCCAGCTGCGCCTTATGGCTTAAGTGCCGGCTCCCGAGTAGCTTTCCCATCGCACCATTCACTCTGTTCCCTGCACTCGCTCTTCTCTCTATGTCAGCGGTGTATTTCCCATCCTTACTGAAGGCGCATCCAAGATATACAAACTCATTCACTTGCTCCAGCACATCGTTACCAACCACAATCCTTACATTCGTTCTGGTTTCTTCCCTTTCAAAAACCATAATCTTGGTTTTCTTCACATTCAAGTGTAATATATATATATGTATATATAATGTGTATATATATATATATATATATATATATATATATATATATATATATATATATATATATATATATATATATATATATATATATATATATATATATATATATATATATATATATATATTATATATCTGAGCACATAATATAATTCTGAGCATCTGAGCATACATGCTAGTGCTTAGTGCTAGTTGTAGTGTTTACGGCAGCTCTATATACTAGTCGTTAGAACTATTTTTTGGTATTATTTTAAATTCCAGGGAAACACACTCCCACGTCTTTATTCCTTAAACGGGATTAGTAAAAGTGTACTGTGCTAACCCACTTATTTCCGAAAATAGTTTTCAATTTAATAGGAGCAAGGCTATTGATATAATACTGAACACAATTCCAGACTCCCCACATCGATGACAAAGTTTCGATGGAAAAAGCACACTTTGTCCGACCAAGAATTCGAATCCAGGACCTCTTATTCGCTTCTGCCGCAAAGCGCGCCACAGGCCAACGAAGCAGACCTCTTTTTTTACTATTCTGTTTTGTACATAAACATACCTATTATCATCAGCCGAATGAAATTCACTTCAGGTCAAAGGTCTCCCCAAAGATCCCAACGATGACCAGATTTCAGTTGTATACAGTTCCACCTTCAAAGGACGTTGTTCTGAGTACATACGTGATTTGTCCCAGAACCAACAGCAATGAGAAAATACGTGTATGATTTCAAGTTACTTGCAAATTACCTTCATGCATTTATTATTAAACGGACAAGCGGGGGAATAGCATGATGGCAAAAAAGTATTAGATTTTGAGGTTATAAGTAGCCAACAATACATTTGTAAAATCGTTATGTAAAATACACTAGCAATAATCAAATCGATCATTATTGAATTTAATCGATTGGATATAACCGATTGATAGGATTGACATCTCTAACCGTAATTCGATGACAACATTGACATTCGCAAAAGACGTTGGAGACTTTGATTTAAGTGCTTACAGTACTTTGAAATATTCGTTTTTGGTTGCAAATTGTCCGTTAGATATGGATGTTTACAACTACTATAATAAAACAGATAAATCATGATGGTATAGGTCACATGTTTGTTGGTTTTGGGGCCATTTTCGCCGATGTCCTTTACCTTCATTAGATGTACCTAAGTATATTATATTATACCATCACAATTATCTTACCATGACAATACTCCACCTCATCTGAAGGGCAAGTCAAGTCTTCGTAACCGGCGAGCGTGTATAAGACGAACTATGCGAGTTGAAGAAGCCAGAGAGGTCTGTAAGGAAGGAACCTGTTGGAACTCTGTACTATCTACCTACCCCGCAACGGATCTGGCTTGCTGATATAGATAGAGCGACAATTTAGTCTCAAAATGTTGTCGAAACGAGGGCGTTGTACGAACTTTCCGCCGCCGACATACAAAGTGCTGAATTGCTTTAAATAAAATTTGTTTATTATTACATTGCAGAGCACAACAGCTAGTCTAGACACGGCACAAGTTTTAGGCATAACTAAGTAATAAGAGTCAGTGCGCTAGTTAAGACATAATAAGTTTTACAAAGGTGCTATGGGGCACAATAATTGCATATATTTATTACTTTTTTATTTATTACTATTTTAACTGATAAACACGTATAAAAATTAACTATCATTTGCTTTAACGGTGAAGGAAAACATCGTGAGGAAACCTACATAGTGAGAAAGTTTTTCGAAGGTGTTTAAAATTCGCCAACCCGCACTGGGCCAGCGTGGTCGACTATGGCCTAATCTCTCTTAATTTGTGAGGAGGCCCATGCCCAACGGTGGGAGAGTTTCTTAACAGGGCTAATATTATTATTATGGTAACTGATAATAATCACCAAATATGATACTTTTGTAGTTCTGCTGGAGTACTATATTCTGAATTTTATACAAAGTTAAATAGGATTCGACTCGAATCGTGACCGTTTGTTGCTTTTGTATTTTTAGGCGTCTCCGCACTACGAAACGTTTGCTACACTGTTGGTCCCGGCTACTACTTGAAGTGGCAAATTATGAGCTAAGTCGGGGGGTTAGTTGCTAGTTTCCAACAGCAGGCCACTTATCTAAAAATCTTCCATTTTAGTCACGATAATTCTACCGCAAATTTTGTTCGATTCCCAGAAATGTGTATGGTTGGTAACAATTCACCATTAGGTGAATAGGTGGAGGAAGCAAGAGTAGAAAAAAACCTACCTCTGTTCCTTGCAAGGGACTTGGGATGATATAGATATATTCATATACGTCCATAAGTAATATTGTCGCTATTATACTTTTCCCAAGCTGCCTTAATTGGTTCGGAAAGGATTCATTTTACGGTTGGAAGTAGAGGCCTTACATAATTTACTACTTAACATTGAAAAATATGGCTCAATTTTGTAGATTACCATTATCAAAAATAGATATTTTTTTCGTTTACGTTCCAAAGCTATATCAAATAGCTTAAGAAACCTTATTTATTACCTAGACGTAGGTGAATAAATGTGATAACATTTCTTTAATCCTTGAGTTCTGTTTAAAAATATCAAAAAATTGTAAATTTGTAATTATATCACAGAAAAAATTCCTTAAATTCGATGAAAAACTCAATCATTTAGTAGCGCTTTCATGGTTTCCTTAAAGCGCGAGTCCTAATCCCACTTGTTTTTTTTTTAAATTTAATACACGACTTGTGTGCCACGCAGCACTACAAAAATGGCGCCGTCAGACGGTGCAAGTCGCAGCAAGTTCCTCGAGTGACGTCATCTCTCATAAGCCTGGACAAGGAACAAGTTGCCACGTATATCACCCTCCGGATAAAAAGTGACGACTTTATTTATTGTACTTGCTATTAAATCCTATTGTAAGACGTTATAGCATTGAGTTATGATGTACTTTGCACTAGACAAGCTACTTAAAACAAACAATGCCGCGTAACTTGATGACCGCGCCATTAGGAAAAGAGATGTTAGTCATAATGGATACGTCAGATTACAATGTCAAAATACAAAAACATTTATCGGACGTAAACACATACAAAAAGGTCAAGACAGAACTAACCACCAATATATTACAACAAAAGAGTGATTTCATAAATGAGTACTCCGAAACATTGAATCTGGACGCTCATACCTTCGTGCGCAAAACCACCACAGTTGTATGGGCTCCCAAAAATACATAAACCGAATGCTCCCCAACGTCCAATCGTTAGCCACATCGATACACCAACGTACAGATTGGCTCAGCACGTAGCGAAAGTGCTCTTGCCACTCAGAGGACACACAAGAGCACATGTTAAGGATTTATACCATTACCATTTTGTTAGTGAGATCAAAAATCTACATTTTACTAACAATGAAACTATGGTCAGTTTCGACATCCAGTCACTATCCCCATACCTACCTGTACAAAATTGTAGAAAGGAAACTGGCGGAAATAAACATCCCAGCAGAATACTAAGAACTATTGAGACACTGCCTTACATCTGGCTGCTTACTGTGGAAGAAGCAGTTCTACAAGCAAGTAGATGGAGTGGCGATGGGCCCCTGTATCTCACATTGTTGCCGATATATTCATGGGAGACAGCCCTTCGTACCTCACCTGTAAAGCCAAGTTTCTACAAGCGGTACGTAGATGATGATTTCACAATTTTACCATCTGACAAAATCAATGTATTCCTAAATCATCTTAACTCCATTAACCCTAAAACCTGACCAATTCGGAGTGGCAGTTACCCCGGCTAAGTGTCAAGCTGTTCTTCTGGGGAGTTCTAGAACTATCAACAATTATGTTCAATGGATCAGCTATCCCTTTTAATTCCAGTGTTAAAGATCTCGGATTACACATTGACACTACGCATTGGCAATCCCAAATAACAGCGGTTCAGTCAAAAAGTCACCAGTACCTTGCGATATCTTTATCGGTTTAAAACATACTCCCCCCTCACACAAAAACAATGCATGTGCAGTCCTTGATCCTTCCTATATTCGACTATGGTGATGTGTGCTACTACGACCTGAATGTAGAACATCTCAACAAACTAGACCGCCTTCTTAATAACTGCATTCGATTTATCTTTAATTTGCGTAAGTATGATAATGTGTCTGAGCATCGAACTCTTTTAAAGTGGTTGCCTATTCGCCAGCGCAGAGTTCTGAGGGCAATGAAAATGCTGTTTTCTATCCTTGATTCTCCTGCTTTGCCTGAATATCTTTCCTCCCCTCTTTAATTTCTATGCTCTAATCATGATAAATATCTTCGAACCTCAAATAATCGACTTATTCAATGCCCTTTTCACCGTACCAATTTCATTCACTCCTCTTTCATCATTCAATCCATCTTGCTATGGAATTCTCTACCTCAGGAAATAAAGATGGCTACAAATGGTTTTTATTAAAACTAAAGTACAGGATTATCTTTATAAAACTTTGGCAGGATTCAACATTTATAAGATTACTCAAACTTCATATCTATTTATATAAATCTATTATATATATTTATATATATTATTTAATTATTGATATATGTATGGGATTGTATATGTATATATATATTTATATTTTGTCTACATAATATAAATATTTATTTATCTTATTCCTTTTATTTTTCGTTTTGCCAACCTCATGTTCTTTTGCTCCTGCTTCAATTGTTTCTACACTACCCTAAGGTAGACTGTTAGAAAATGTCGTAGGCATAAAGTCTACCTCTGTACCTTTAGTTCATAAAGCATAATCTATATATCTATCTATCTATATCATCACGCCAGCTCCCTCGCGGGGTAGGCAGAGAGTACAGAGTTCCAACAGGTTCTTTCCTTACATACCTCTCTGGCTTCCTCCACTCTCATAGTTCGTCTCATACACACTCGCCGGTTACGGAGACTCTTGACTTGCCCTTCAGCTAAGACACGGTCATAAAGCATAATAAAATAAAATATAATGCACATCTAGCTGCCGAACTTCAATATGTCAAGCAAGTCCAGCACGACAATTAGCTTCGAGTCCCACGCCATGTCAGAATGACTGAGTGAAACCAGCCACATTCGAGCGTCTCCCTGCTTTGCTACCTTATATGATAAGAGTCACGGACAAGATTGGCTACATCTTGAAGCCTTAATAGTATTGTTTTGGAATTGTATTGTTGATTCTTTTCTTTTTATATACTACTCCTTAAGTTACTTAAAAACACGTAACCTTAAATAACGTAATAATTTTATGTTCATTTGGCTTATACTTTATTACATCTGGAGGCGTGCTTCAATCAAAACATTTTATAAGACGCCCAAGAAGATCAGTTAATTTTTACCATCTGTCAAGTGTCACATCCCTCTACAAGATGCAGGAGTATACAAGCTTGATTGTAAATGAGGCTTATATAAGGTGAAACATATTAAACGCAAGACCTGAAAGTAGTTTGTTCTATATAGATAACTGAATTGATTCCAACTATTTTCAATGTATATTACTTTTTTTTTCGTCTGACCATCTCGTTGGTTTAGTGGCAAAGCGCATCGCTTTGTGATCACCAGTACATTCCGGAGTCTGGAATTGTACCCGGTATATGGTAATAGGCTCACCCCCCATTACATGAGACCTAACATCGTCGGCGAAACGTGAGTGTACTCAATACACCACCCCTGCTTGCGGAATACAGACGTGATGCTGTTTTTAATTTATTTTTTTTTAATTTGCAACATATTCTGTGCGCTATTACTATCTTAGTGCGCTATAATAAACTAAATTTATTCTTGATTTAAAGCAATACGGAGATTTCATATGCATTCCTAAATCGTATTCCTCAATTCCCACACATACACATACAAGTTTTATTGTTAATTTGGGGAATAAAAGTGCGTAATAAATTTAAATTTGGAAAATTGGTTTTCGTATAGAATTTATGAAGCAGTTAGCTAATCGGGGTGCCTAAGGTCTTGCGTTATTTATGATACACCTGGTATAGGACAAACAAAAAAAACCGTTTAAAAATTTGGGTTAAATAACGTCACTCAAAGAAGCAAGCAATCCGGAAATATGTCCTTGATCTCACCCGTCATAACATCAGATTTGATAGATCACAAATCCTCGTGAAAGAACTCCGATTCCTACCAAGGATGGTACGTGAAACTATTGAAATTAAAAAAAAAACCATACCTAATTTCAATAGTGAAGATGGCTGGGTGCTTCCATCGACTTGGGATCCAGTAATTAATATAATCGAATCCAAAACCAAGCATCCCACCGTGAGCTAATTTTGAGTAGATTGGACCAACTAAATAATCAAAAAATTTGAGGATACCCCAAAACAACTATGCCTTATGGACGTCTACCACCTCAGTTCTTCCCGTGACCATGGGTGCTGCAAAGCACTCGAAACGTCGGGAACTTAAAAATCAAAAAACCGCGATAAAATCCAAAAAATAGTTTTATTTCAGGAGATATTTGTGTTATCAGAGATAATAAAATGTTGTTTCTCGAGTTGTTAAAAGTATGCAGTGCACATGAAGGCATAGTCTTGAAATAAAACTTAGCTGTCGACCGTGTCACGTTACAGCAAGGACCTAGCACAAAGTAAGCTGAAGTGCACAAGTGCCGTAAGTAAGCACTGTGGATCGCCCCGCGCCCATTGTGACCTAGTTTACTAGTGACCGCCGCACGGACCGTAATCCCCTCTCGCGACCTACCCCCTTCGTCTTTTTCAAGACGAAGCGAGGTTGAAGCACCCGTATCGCAATCGTGTGGTACGGCGGGGATAGCTAATCGCCGCCAGACTCGTCTGAACGCCGACAGACTCGTCTGTCGACGGTCGCGGCAGAGAGTTTTCACGGCTCCCAAAGGCCCTTTTCAGGGTCAACTCCTCCTGCGGTTCGGCCTCGTGTAACCATGAGGCCAACTCAGGGCTCCCGCTCGCTGTCGGACCTCTCCGACTGGCGTACCAGGCCAGTGAACATCCCGATGCCCCCCCCGCGGGATCTACGCGTCACCGCCCCTTCAAGGGACAAACTGTCCCAACTCAAGGACCCGGACCCGGCCATATTTATGGTCGGCGACTGAAACCTCGGCCAGGGGGCCGTTGCCCCGATGCCGATTCCCCACACCCTTGCCGGGTGTGTGCGAAGACCCGAAGTGTGTGTAAGCACTCTAACTTATACTACAAAAAAACTTATCTAGGATGGAGTATACAAGGTGTAACATAATAAACGCAAGACCTCAGACACCCTGATTAGAGAATTGCTTTATAAAGTCAAAACGAAAACCAAATTTTCAAATCTAAAGGTTTTTACCCTTTTTTAAAGCAATTTTATACCCCAATTAACAATGAAACTTGTACGTGTATGTGCGTTTTAAGAAATACGTTTTAGGAATGCCTTTAGAATCTTCTTCTTGCTATGAATCAAGAATAAATTTAATTTTTTATAGCGCACTGAAGGAGTTAAAGCAATTTATGCAAATTTAAAAAAAAATGTAAAATACATTAAAAATTGTTGGAATCGATTCAGTTACCGATTTAGAACAAACTGCTTTCAGGTCTTGCGTTTATTATGTTACAGCGTGTATAATAACTCAATGTGTTAAACACGTTTTTTAAACTTAAACTAGGAGTTTTTTTTTAGTTATTCTTGTATCGTAGGTACGTTTACAAACATGAAAATTCACATAAACACACACACCGGAACAAATAATTTTGGATCACACAAAGATTTGTCCCGTGCGGGAATCGAACCCGCGACTATTAGACACAGTGGGCGAAACGGCTTAAGCTTTTAACCACTGCGCTAAATTGTCCGTCAATACTACCAATCATTTAGACCGAAAAACTAAGAATAATCATTCACAAACATTGGCTGATAAAACTACTAATGTATTGGATAAATCATCAATTTTATAGATGTGTTTACGCATACTTTTATTACTCGCATAAAAACTATTGATAGCCAATCACATGACGGAAAACACCAATCGCGATCAAATAATGCAACATTACACTACAATTTTAAGAAGTAATGTGCTGTGTAATAGCGTAATATAAAACATCGCTTCCCATCATTTGCAGGGGTGGTTTTGTATATAAGATTATTTATACATTGTTTTTTTCAATTTTGACGCTGAATTAAATAATGTAATGGTTTCGGGGGTTGAGCTGAAGAATGGTAGACAGTATTATTGGAAAAAGGCTAAGTAATTTTTTTTATAACAACCATAAAATGTGATCTTTGATAATGGCTGGGTTTAGTAACGCCGCTCTGCTCCTTGGTTCGATTAGATCTTGGCTAGATCCTCGTAAGGGGCAAATCTTAATATTTTTTTCTTTCTTCTTTCTGGGTGTTAGTGCATGTGAATTTTAGTTTTATAAACATACCCAGGAGACAAAAATTCAAAGAAGAAGGAAAGGATGAAGGATGCCAGAGAGAGTTCTAAAAGGGAAGAACACGAGGACCCCTGCATCGCAAGAGATATAGCCTTTATGAATAATATTACTATGGAAGTAGTGCAAAGTCAAACTTGCCGACCGTATCGCAACAGTGTATTAAGAAAGCGTGTAGGCATGAAAGATAGTATCGGTGTGAAGATGAGAAAAGGTATGATTCGGGCATATAGAATGAATTTCGGAAGAAAAAATGACAAAACAGATATACAATGTGAAAGTGAAAGGATGTAGGTAACAAAGAAGATCTAGAGTATCTTACCATGACCAAATAGACCGTGTCTTAACTGAAGGGCAAGTCAAGAGCGCGATCGTGTTTGTGACGAACTATGAGAGTGGAGGAAGCCAGAGTGGTATGTAAGGAAAGAACCTGTTGGAACTCTGTACACTCTGCTTACCCCGCAAGGATCTAGCAAAATGATATAAATAGTATAGAAGTATGATTTTTCTTCTGCATCAAGTTCGAGGAATGTTTGCCAAATACTGTTTTAAATACAAAGCCGAAGCGCATAATGCACAAACGTAACAACTAGCGGGCAATAAATATAGTGGAATATTTTCCACGCTCCGTTTAATATTAGATCCAGCGAATTTTAGTTCGGAATTGTTTCTATAAACTTCGGGTAGGAGTTCATAATAGTCTGTTTTGAAGTTTAACTGTGTACACTTCGTGTCTCGGTTTGTTGGTTTTTACGGTGGTGCAACAACAACTTTATTATGTACTGATATTTATGTTATTAAAGTTCATGTTAGTTTATGCTTTGGGTAATTGTTAAATGAACCCACTGAAACTTTATCAATTAGAATAATCGCTATATAATGAAAATGAACTCAATATTAATGATTTAAAGTTTAATATAACTTCGGCAGTCGCGAATGAATCGCCTAACAAAGAGATTATGCGTACATATGAGTCACGCAGAAGCAAAATCGATCGCTATGCATGTTGCTGGTTTTGCTTCTACATGATTAATCCATCAGTAATCACGAGGTCTTAGTCTTAAATTCTAAATCGGAC
Source organism: Phalera bucephala (assembly GCA_905147815.2). NCBI lineage: Eukaryota > Metazoa > Arthropoda > Insecta > Lepidoptera > Notodontidae > Phalera > Phalera bucephala. The sequence continues at coordinate 53,942,475 of LR990609.1, forward strand.
AAAATGTGGTTTCGTTCGCAATAATTCTTAATAGCACTCCTAAGTCTGAAGTAATAGCCTTGCGCTCTAATGCATCGTTGGCGATATATGGGTGTACCAGCTACACCTCTGCCATTCCTGCTTTGAAAATATATAGCTGTATAGCTTTATCTTTGCCTAGTGAAGCTGTAAAGGTGTGTCGGTGTTATTTTTTTCCTTTTTAATTAAACTTAAGAAAACGATAAAAAACAATTTTTGTTACGATTATCACATATTTTAGATGTAGCCAGTCTTAAGCCTGGTAAAGTATGAAGGGATTGTGGACCCAGTGTAGGTACATACTGGCTACAAACCCCGCGAGCAATTGAGATAACCTGGATCTGGCGAAGAAAGTGTTATTCTTATTAGCAGCGCAAGCGCGCGCGAGCGTCGCGTCGTCCTTTCGTTTATGAATGAAACATAGACCTACAAATGTCACGACAGTACAACAAAAACTTGTAAAATCATTTTTTTTTTTCATTTATTGAGTTATGTCCGTACTCGTAGAACAAAAGTTGTTGCTCATGATGTTAGCTATCTAGTCCTGCGAGGTTGTTGGTGTTTTACAAGTACCCCTGTATATTTGAAATTTCTAACATATAAGTAGTTAATTATATTAGAACTACAAATTAGTTAACGACCGATTGAACAAATTCGTGTGCTAACTTCCCGTGTTCACCGAAAGTGCATCGAATGCAACCAAATACGTGTCGACGAGTGAATTGAGCTAACGCACCACAAATTCTTATACACGCCAAAATACAGTTTTCGTTTGGTACCAGGGTTTTATTTAAAACAATACGTCCTTGTTTCTTTTACATGAGTTGTTTTTGTATCTACATGTTTACCTAAATAAGCAGGAATGGCAATAGCGTATTATATACGACATAATAATTTAAATTCAAATTAAATCAAACAACATAAATACGAATATTTGCTCTTCTCGTATTAGCTAGGAGCAGTGTCATTTTTTTCACCCAAAGTTGCAAACGATATTGATCACGGTAGTAAGAATGAGTATTGTACGAATCGAGTGAGTCTAGCACCAGTGTTCGGCATTTTTTAATTGTAGAGTCAATCAATTGAAATTCCAATTGCAATTAAATAAATGCCCTTAAGGTACGACGACGACTTTGGACGACGAACGCCTCAGTTCCTCCCGTGGCCATGGGTGCTTTTGAGCACTCAAAACTTAAAGACTAAAAATAAGGGGCGACGATATTCGAAATAATTTAACTGCAACTTAATTTTGTCACAATTAATTTTTGCCCAACTCTGTCTAGCACAACAGTTAAAAAAGCAAACGTTAAGCACTATTCAATACAAACCTAGGGGGAGTTATAAACTTTGTAAGATTATATTATAATGCCATCTAAGATATTATTGTAAGCCACTTTAACTAAATTTTACACAGAATACCAATTCTCGTATTTAATTGACACTGAAACTAAATGTGGTATTCTGCTCCACTAAATTATTGATCCAATTTCAGTATCGTCGCAGTGTAGTTGCGATATTATGTCAAGTTATCTGATTAAAAAACAAATATTGGAGTTACAAAGAAACATTTAAGAGTAATTTGCCAACAAAACTAAAAACCAAAGTGATGAACTTGCCTCTTACCGTGTTTGACGTACGCCTGCCAGACGTGGAAATTTACTAACAAAACAAAAAATATAATAAGTACTTGTCAAAGAGGAATGGAGCGTAGCATGCTAAATATAAAGAAAATCCAAAAGATAAGGCACTCAAAAATAAGACAGATAACCAATGTAACAGATGCAGTCCAGTACCCGCAAAAACAAAAATGGAAGTGGGCGGGCCACCTAGCACGACTTAAAGATCAGACATGGACTCTAAGGGTAACATCATGGAAAGGACCACAGGGCAAGAGGTGCGTAGGAAGACCGTACACACGCTGGGAAGACGATATTAGAATGGTGGCGGGGCGTAACTGGTTACAAGTAGCTCAAGACCGAGACATATGGCTATCTCTGGAGGAGGCCTTCACCTGTAGAGGGGTTCTTGCTTAAACACTAATACTTTTCATAATGTTTTGTTTGTCTTTTTATAATTTGCGAGAAATATAAGGCTTTTTATTTTATTTTATTTATTATCTGATTAAAAATATATTGTTGATCACATGATATTCTCAGCTGACACGAACTTAAATAAATCTAATTATCTTTTGTTAACGTGGGTGCGTTAACAAACATGAAAATTCACATACACAAATACCCAGACCGGAACAAATAATTGTGGATCACACAAAGATTTTTTCCGTGCGGGAATCGAACCCGCAACTATTAGACACAGTGGGCGGAGCGGTTTAAGCTTCTAACCACTGCGCTAAATAGTCCGTCAATTTGAAATATCTAAGACAAATCTTTAATTTGACGTTGTAGCATAGATACTATACTACGATACTAGATTTAGACTATACTATAACTGTTAGTTCAAAATTTAATCGGAATACCGTTTACATTTTGTTCAACTTTCTGTCCGATCTCGATTCGGTCTATGTCGATATTTTACGAGAATACCATTTGTGATGTTTATGACATTGAGATTAGATCGAGACTGCATTTTGAACACTTTTATTGCGAGAATTGGCCGTCTGAAGGCCATCTATTGTAACAAGATTACAACCTTTCTTAACCAAACAGAAAATGTATAGGTATTCAAAAAGGAGAATTTAAATTAAAAAACCCAACCCTTTATCCTGCAGGTTATATTTCGCAACAACCAACCAATTAAACCAAAAACGTTGGCAGCAAAAGGTCCATCCCATTTGTCTTACCACCACTGTACCTTAAATGTCACCTACAAGGAAAGAAATAAAAGATCCCCGTTCCATTTCATGTAACAATTAGAAGGGGGAGTAAAAAGGGACGGAGGCTTAGCCATCCGACAATAAATTATTAAAGAGACAAAGTTTTGTCTGGCCCTTTTTTATGTCTAGGAAGACCTGATCATTAATCCTGAGGCAGACGTGTAACGCGCTTTTTATTACACGAATTTTTCTGAGCATTCGATTTAAAATAATCTACGGTTAAATCCCGCTTTTTTATATTAGATTGAATGCGTGAATACGTTCTTATTTTATTTGATATCGCTTGGTGTAGTGTGACCTCTCTCTCACCTCGATTTGAGCCTATGCCCAGGAGTGGGACAGCTAATTTATTATAATATTAGCCCAGTTAAGAAACTGTCCCATAGTTGGGCACGGGCCTCCTGTCAAACTGAAAGGGTGCGGGTTGGCGACCTCACACACCTTCGAGAAACTCTTAGGCATGCAGGCTTCCTCAAGATCTTTTTTTTTCACCGTTAAAGCAAGTGCTATTTATTTAGTACTCACATGCTTTCGAAAAGACAGAGGTGCGTGCGTGCCTGGGCTTGAACCAGAAACCTCGACTTGACTTTGCAGTCCAACGGTCTAACCACTAGGCTATCACTGTTTATTAATTATTGTTGATTATATTATTGCTGATTTATTTCTCAATGGACCACACAGGAACGATAAATGTAGTTTTCTATCGGGTATGCAGAAAGCTCCAACAGGTTCTTCCCTTAAATCCTGCTCTGGCTGCCTACACTCTCAATTTCGTCTCATACACGCTCGCTAGTTACATTTCTTTGGGTGCGGAGTACTATGTACGAGCAGTTTTCGGCTTCGCACCCGGTCTACTGAGACTATCTTACTTCTGAATAATGTAGTTTTCTAGTTTATACAAATTTTCTCCCTTATAATATTAGCATAGATAATAACAATCATAAAATTAATCCCCTGTACTCTCTGCCTAACCTGCAAGGGATCTGGCGTGATAATATAGATAGACAGAGATAGGTAGATTAATCCCCTTTACATTATTATAGCCAAAGCGCTTCAATTAGCTCTAGAATCGTCACTTCGGGACTTCTTCCAATTTGTTTAGGTGTAGTTGAATTTTAAAGAAACGAGAGCATCGTTTAATTGATTTGGTCCTTTGTTCTTACTTTTATCGTTCTTCCTTTTTCTTTAGCCTTGAAAGTAATTTGTTTGTTCATATAATTCATGTTAATTTTCTTTCGGCCAAAACAAAAAGGAAATCGGCTTTTGTGACTGGATTAATTAAATTTTAGTGGTTTCTAATAAAATGATGTATTTTTGAGAATTTTTAAGACATGCTGATAGACTTTAAAAACTAATACTACTTATGTCCAAAAAACAGCTTATTTTACTACAAAATATATTTAAAAAAACATGCAATGCTGTAAACAATAAAAGTTGTAAAGAATTTTAATTTATTTCATAAATTGATTCTTATGCCTGACAGATTGATTTCGATGCGCGTGGTTAAAACTTATTGTTATTCTATATTTTATTCTATATTATAAGTATTTTCGCACCTACCATAATTGTTTCAACACCATCTCATGGTAGACTGACAGAAAATACATCAGGTATTAAGTACGCCTATGCACATAAAGAATTCATGGAGGAATTCATGTGTCGTAACATTGCAGTTCGGGACAAACGGTAATAAAGTTTTGCGGTTTATCCCGCGATAATCTAGTAGCTTAAATTGTTTTGGAACAATGAATGATTTATCGAAACCGACTCTTATTTTATTTCCTCAGATACTGAAATCAAAATTCGAATTTTGAAAATATGAGTATACAGAGTCTTATAATCCTTAGTACAGGCTATAACTATCCAAAATTTCATTGAAATCCATCAAACAGGTTTGGAGTTAAGTTTTTTTTTATAAATACAATGTTTCGCTTAATTTTGTATTTTCTGAACAAACCTTTTGATTTTCCGGTATAAATACTATTCAATATGTTATTTAATATTTTAAGATATCCGCGTGCAAATTTTCATTAAAATCCGCCAGGTAGTTTTTGCGTTATGATGGTTCATACCCTTGGACTGATAGACAAACAGACAAACAGACACGAAATCCAAAAATTGTAGAATTGGCTTTTACATCAATAGAATGATATCCGTCGGTTGTTATTTACAAAAAATATACATAGACATGACTTCCTTACAGTTTTATTATATGTATTATGTAGAGATAAAGATGCTTTACTTTATCCTACAAATTGTTAGATTTCCTCAAAACCTAAATATTAACTATGTTGTCTGTTATATAAAATAACTCAGTGCTAAGTTTCCCTGACATCTGAAGAGTAGTTTTGGAACAATGAATGATAAATAAAAATCGACTTTTTTCTCTTTCCTCAAAAACTGTTAAGTTTTTCGAAAATATAAGTACACAAGGTTATGACCTTTTGTACAGGTTGCAATTACACAAAATTTCATTGAAGTCCATCAAACAGGTTGGAGTAAAGTGCCTTTTTAGAAATACAATATTTCGCTTTTTTCGTCTTTTCTGGAAAAACCTTTTGATTTTCCGAGATAAATACTATACAATATGTTAGCCAATATTTTAAAGTATCCGCATGGAAAGTTTAATCAAAATCGGCCTAGTAGTTTTTACGTGATGATGGTTCATACCCTCCGACAGACAAACAGACACGGAAGCCAAAAATTGTAGAATTGGCTTCTACATCGATAGTATGATACCCCTGGGTTGTTATTTCCTAAAAATTTCCATGTACAAACACGACTTCCTTACAGTTTTATTATATGTGTAGATTTATTCTGTAGTCGGTTAACAGTTTTTCAAACTTTTTTTTGTTTTACTACCTCTTCTAAGGCGAAATCATAATATTACCCAGTTATCCACAAACATGGTCATTTGGACTTTAAATCTGCTTGGTTATTCTGATATCTATAGACTTTCGGTGTCAGTTTAACTAAATCTAAACAATAAAAGCATTTCAAATTCTAGAAATAATTTCAAAATTAGTAAAAAGATTATTTTTCTTATAGTAAAATATGAACTTATCGTTTTTCCACTACATATTATGAAACAAAGTTCCCTGCCGCGTGTCTGAATGTCCGAATGCAATAAACTCAATAACTACCAAACGAATTTTCATACGGTTTTCACCAATGGACGGAGTGATCCATGAGGAAGGTTAATGTGTATAATTCACTCGTGCGAAACCAAGGCCGCTGGGTCACTAGATTAAAACAAAATGTATTTACTCCAACGTATTCAAACACGACACATTGACATTTAAAAAATCTTATTTGGATCTTTGGGACCTAACATCGTCGGCGAAACGTGGGTGTACTCAGTACACCTCTGCCACCCCCTCTGGGGAATATAGGGGTGACGGTGTTTTTTTACTTTTTTTTTTATTTGGATATATTTACATTTAGTTAACTACTAAAACCGACATCGTCTATAGTCATAGACTCTATGATCGAAATCGATCGATCGATTTAGCGCAGTGGTTAAGAGCTTAAGCCGCTCCGCCCACTGTGCCTAATAGTCGCGGGTTCGATTCCCGCACGGAACAAATCTTAGTGAGATCCACAATTATTTGTTCCGGTCTGGGTATTTGTGTATGTGAATTTTCATGTTTTTAAACGCACCCACGACACAGGAATAAATCCTACTGTGGGGGTACGTTTAAAAAAAAATATCGCATGTATACCCGAACAAAATATCGCATGTTTTCTGAATATTAAATATTACATATTTGCAGCCTTTCAGGCTGGCTCCACGTGCCGCTCGATCGTGTCAAATCCAGAAATTAAATATCTAATAGCATTGTTTAACCCTGCATTACATCCAACCTAATCGGGTGGCAGGGTGAAGAAAAATAGGCAAGAATTAAAAAAAACCACCACATACAAACACCGTGACACGTATATTCCTCGAATGGGGGAGCAAAAGCAATGCAACGACTTTTATTATCATAGCGAATAAGGGCCTAGAGTGGTTATGTAAACTTAACATGCCCACATTTTAACCATAGTACTTTAACCCCCAGTGTCAAACTATGTAAGTATGTGACGTCAAATTGCTACACATTCTATATTCTTATTAATGAAGTAGATAGATAACAATACTAAGAACACAAGAACTAACAATATATCTCAACACTTATTGAAAATCATGTAAAAAAAAAACAAACTATGAACTCATTTCAATGGGCGGACGGGCTCCAAGAAATTCCAGTACTACGTCACCTAAAGGAAAACTTTATCGAGAACATCTGGGCACTTATTCGCTATAGCTAAACGCGGTGCGTTATGATAACTTCGTGAAGATTCTTTTTGTTATTTTATGTTAAAAATGTAGCCCCATACTAAGAAATATTCTTATGACATGGGTGCATTTACAAACAGGAATTTTATATACACAAACACCCAGACCAAAACAAACATTTGAGGGTCACACAAAGATTTGTCTCGTGCGGGAATCGAACTCACAACTACTCGATCTAGTGGGCAGAGCGGCTTAAGGTCTTAATCGCTGGACAAAGCTGTCCGACAAATGTTTCGTGTCAATGGTGCATATTAAAGAAAATAAATAAACACTGTCACCTATATTTCCCAAGCGGGGGTGGTAGAGGTATGAGTACACCCACTTTTCACCGACAATGTTAAGTCCCATGTAATAGGGAGCGCGCCTATTGCCATATACCGGGCACAATTCCAGACTCCGGATTCATACTAGGAAGATTTCGTTAGAAAAACTACATTAGTCAAACCTAGGATCTGAACCCAGGACAATTTGAAAAATATAGCGACATTCATCATGTAAATACACGGAGCAAAGAGGATCTTATTGTACATTCCACTTGTCTCCACAGAATTAGTAATTCTTTCATGGGGCAATGTATACGCTTCTACAACAAATTACCCATAGATATCCGAAGCATGCCTATCAATAAGTTTCTCTCTGTAAGAAAGGGTATTACAAAATTTCGGATTATCTTGACGTTGAAATAGATTGGGATTAAGCAGCTCCATTAATCAATGAAGTATATAAGAATCTAGAAAAAGAAAAAAAATTGTTATCAGCAAGGCCAAACAAATTAAATTAAAAGACTAACCCGCTGAGTTTCTTGCCGGATCTTCTCAGTGGAGTATTCTTCAAATGTAATAATTTTGACGTTTGTGAGTGCTATTGTATTGGCTTATAATAATTATAATAATAATAATAATATCAGCCTATACTGCCCACTGCTGGGCAAAGGCCTTCTCTCACAAATCGAGGTGAGAGAGATTAGGTCATACTCCACCACGCGGACCCAGTGCGGATTGGTGGAGGCAGGTTTGTGGCCACCTGCTGTTGGAACTTATCAAGCCGCCTTAAAGGCTTCCAACTCGGCTTAACGACTACCACATTAAGTGGTAACCGGGACCAACGGCTTAACGTGCCTTCCGAAGCACGGAATAATTGATTTTTGATTTTGACCTTGCGATTACAAAGCTGCGCGTTGCCACAAGACCAGCAAGGCAGATGGTTCATATTTTTCCCGTTAATAAGTGGCTAACTCACTTGCGCCATTTGTGGCCGCGCTCAACTTTTCCCTTACCGTACAGTTGGGCTTAGTTAGTTTTTCGCGGTCGATTTGAATACCCAAATTCATTTTTTTTAATAAAATAAAACGTAGCGTCACACTAGCATTACTTCCTGTATCGTGGGTGCGTTTACAAAACACGAAATTTACATACACAAACACCCAGATCAAAACAAACCTTTGTGGGACACCCAGAGATTTTTTCCATGCAATCCAGTGGGCTGAGCGGGTTAAGCTCTTAACCACTTGATCAAGTCGTCCGCCGTGTTTGTAAACGCACCACATAGGAATAAAGATTCCGCCACATAGCCGAGAGTCGGTGGCTCGGCTTCGGGAATTGTAATGTACGGGAGACGCCCCACAGCGCAGCGCCGCTCGACGCAACGACAAACGTCACGACCGAACGTAAGGGAGCGCTTCTGTCACGCTCCCGTCGCGCTCCGTCGGCTATTTGACCAAACCTTTTAGTGCGGGGCTACGATTTTCTATAAAAAAAAACTTTAGTGGTAAACCGATCGTGTAATTGTATTCTGTATGCCACTGAAATAGTAAACGATCATATCAAGCAGTCATCGTAGCGCATCATGTTACGTGTTTATGATCCTATAGAATAAGGGCTCTGAATAGAAGACGTTCCCGTTTGAAATAATAAGAAGAAAAAAATTGTAAGTCTATTAACAGCCGTCTATTCGCGCCGATTGAGATCTAAGAGACATTTTAAATTGTTTTTTTGTGGACATTGAACTGTAAAAGTAGATCTTTACGTTTGAAAGAACAAAATGAATACGTTTTCGATAATTAAGTGGGGTGTTAATAATAAAATGTGTCGACAAGTAGGCAGATATATTTCTAACTTTTTTTACTGAAAGAACTTACACAAGGGGATTCATATAAATATATGCATTTATCATGTTTCACGAAGACATGTTTAAAAATCGGCTTCACTTTTCAAAGTACCAGAAAAGAATAATACTTCCCATAAAACAAACTTTTATTAAAATGTATTTTCTAATACCATTAATGCAAGATGATTTTATAGAGAATACACAACTATTAATAAATTAAAAATTATATACAATGTGAAAGTGGAAGGATGCAGGTACCGGGGAAGACCTAGACTATCTTACCACGACCAAATAAACCGAGTCTTATCTGATGGAAAAGTCAAGAGTCTCCGTAACCGGCGAGCGTGTATGAGACGAACTATGAGAGTCGAGGAAGCCAGAGAGGTATGTAAGGAAAGAACCTGTTGGAACTCTGTACTCTCTGCCTACCCCGCAAGGGATCTGGCGTGAGGTTATAGATAGATAGATAGAAAAATTATATAACGTGATCGCAGTGTTATAATCAAAATCTAACAATAAATAATACGAAACCAAACGGCAAGTAAACAATAACATGTAATTGATATAAGATAAAGGTGATTCTCAATCTGGCCATTTGAAAGTCCTAGGGACTTTCAAATGGCCAGATTGAGAATCACTATCTCGACCTAAAATAGCCGTAAAATTAAAGAATAGAACACAAACAAAGAGAAATAAGGCGATTGCAAATGACAGCTGTCTCTTTCCATTCCCGAGATACGAAACAAAGATCGAAAACAACCATGCCAGTATAAATTAAGGCATAATATTTTTGAACTTCTGTCCGAGTACTAGACAGACGACCGACAAAATAATATTAATAAACCAGCGTAGACTGCCTCGTTGGTCTAGTGGTTAAAGCGCATCGCTTTGTGATCACGAGTTCCTGGGTTCAAATCCTAGGTCCGACAAGTGTAGTTTTTCTAACGAAAACTTCCCAGTATGAGTCCAGAGCCTGAAATTGTGCTCGGTATATGGAAATAGGCTCGCCTGGGTGTCCTCAGTACACCTATACCACCCCCGCTTGGGGAATATAGGCGTGACGGTGACGGCTGATACGACGGGGCCTTTGCACAGAAGTGTAATCTAATGTGTAAACAAAAAGTCACTGGTATTTAAATATACTCAAGCATTTCACAATGCACTCACTTAAAAGCGTAGAGATGATTTGGTTTTCCTCTTCAAATTTCTCAGAAACAAAATGGGCTGTCCCAAGCTTCTCAGCAGTTTTAGATTTTGAGTTCATATAGAACATCCTCGTTTTCCTGTTCGTAGGACTGTTTTATGTAGAATAATCTCAATATTTAAGGCGCAACGACATAAGCGAATCTTATTTCTTTGCAAATTATTATTAGTGGAAAAAGTAGTCGGTCTACAAAACTCGTGAAAAAATGTTATCGCTTTTTCCTGTCAGTCATGGCCGTACTCCAGGTACTTTGTAGATTTCATTATCTAAATATTTAATGGGCAATCATATTTCTGAGTTTTGTTATCGAATTTTACAGTTTTATAAACAGAACTGATAAATATTCCGAATACCTATTATTTAAAAAACCTGTTCACAAAATCTGAATCATTCCTATGCATCATTATTCTTTTACCTTTTTTCTTTTTTAAAAACGTAGTCCCACACTAGGATTTATTCCTGTGTCGTGGGTGCATTTACAAACATGAAAATTCACATACACAAATACCCAGACCGGAACAAATAATTGTGGATCACACAAAGATTTGTCCCGTGCGGGACTCGAATCCGCGACTATTAGACGCAGTGGGCAGAGCGGCTTAAGCTCTTAACCACTGCGCTAAATCGTCCGTCAATTATTGATCGTAAAGCTTTATGAATAAAAACCATATTTCTTCATTTTAGCTACTGATTTAAGTATCTCCTTTAAAAAGCGAACTAAAAACGCTGTTACCGGAAATTCGACTGTAAGTAGGCTAGTTTCTTTTTTACTTTTTACATAGAGGGAACGGCAATTTCAAGCTAATTTAAGATAAAAATTGTAGGTTAGTATGGTAGGTACGGTCCAGTTTCCCGCGTAAGCAAGATGGGCCGGAGGTCAGCAGTTAACACAATTTGTTCGGACCAAACATTCGCGCCGCCCCGGGCCAAGGAAGATGAGCCAACTAGTCTAGTTCGTGTCATAAAACATAAGATGTAGCGAATAAGTATTATACACTGAGACTATAAAATTGCTTTAACTTAGGGATACATATAATAGCACGTAGGGAACATCATTGGCTACAATATGCCCACTGATGTAAGCCGAAACATAGTAGTCTCCTGAGCTCTTCGTGACATGAAAGGATAAATACATTAAGCAATTCTTTGTAAATGTTATGCCAGGTGTGTCATGAAATAGTACCAGTATGTGGCAAATCTCTATCTACACTGCAAGGGATCTGGTGTGATAATAATGGATAATATAAAATAATAGAGAGATTTGACAAATGACAGGTCAACATCAAACAAATTAATAAATGGAATTTGGAACAAATCTAAGTTATCTGGATTTTAGAATGTATATTTTAAAGGTAGTGTCAAAAATTTACTTATAAGGCACTTGATACTCCTGACGTGTCTATTATTTTTCCTTAGCAGTTCTATGTTAGAGTTATTATCTGATGCAATGAATCTACTAGTGCAGTTTACTACAGTTCCTAAACAATGCTAATCATGTTGAAATCTAAAAAAAACTACCGATCAAAACTTGAAAAATTATTTACATTGAATTGGAAAATCTACAGGAGATGCCTCTTCCTTCTTTCCTTCTTATAATATCAGCCTATACTTTTCTCACAAATCGAAGTGAGAGAGATTAGGTCATACGCCACCACGCGGGCTCACTTTGGATTGGTTGGAGCAAGTTTGTTGGCCGCCTGCTGTCGGAACTTATCAAGCCGCCAATGATGCTTCCAACATGACTTAAGGACTACCACATTAAGTAGTAACCGGGATCAACGGCTTGACGTGCCTTTCAAAGCACAGAGACGCTCGAATATGAAAATGCCTCCAGCGGTCTCCCATCTCTGACCAACCAAGTCGAACGCTGCTTAACCTTGATGATTGCTAAGAACACCGCGGTCGCAGAGCGCTACGAGCGCCTCCTTTGCTTCTCATGTAAAATGCAAATAATTGGTTCGTTTATCGCCCTCGCCTCTCACATGCAACCGCCCATTAGCTTCTCCAACCCTGAAATTAAATCGGCCGTGTGATTTACATTTTAATATGGCTAGGGACTCACCTGCGCTAAAATCAGATTTATGGTGTAGACGTAACGACATTAGCCGTTCATTCGGTCGTAAACTTCGGATGCGTTCCCTTGCCTTTATGGTGATAGAATTAACTGTTTTGGTACTGACTTCGATTTACTTGCGTCACGAGGTTTTGAAAGCGTTTTGAATACAATTAAACCTTATTTAATAATCGTTTGTTAAGTCTATTTATAAAGCGTACGCCTATTGATTCTGACATACCAAAGACGATCTTGCATAAATATGTTTATGGGTTATACATTTCGTTTGAATATCAAGGAGAAAATCATTTTTTGGTAAAGACTGAATATCATTAATGTCAGCTGGACAACGGCTGCTGTCTCTCACAAATTGAGATGAGAGAGATTAAATCATACTTTACCACGCAATCAATCAGCCTATCGCAGTCCACTGCTGGACATAGGCCTGTCCTAACACGCGCCATTGCACACGGTCGTCCGCCTTCCGCATCCAGTCTGTCCCAGCGACCTTTTTGAGGTCGTCGGTCCATCTAGCTGGGGGCCGTCCTACCTTACGCTTACCAAGTCGCGGTCCCCACTCTAGGTTACGCTTGTCACCACGCAGTCCCAGTGCAAATTGGTGGAGGTAGGTGAGGCCATCCACATCAACATCATTGTTGGCATTAAGCCACCTATAAGGCTCCTAGCTCGGCTTAACGAATACCACATTAAAATACTTAATTAATTAAAATAGTCTCCGAGACCAACGGCTTAGTGAGCCTTCCGAGGCACAAGGACCCTCGAATATGGAAATCCCACAAGCGCCCATCCCCATCCCATCTCAGACCGACCGAGCAAAATGCTGCCTAACCTTGGTAATGATTAGAACACCACGGTCGTACAGCTACAAACGCGTCGAGAACGTCGCTTCTCAAGTACTAGCTTCTGCCTCTTCTGTTGACTTTAGATAGGAATCCAACATTTTTCCGGAACAAAAAGCATCTTATGTGTTATTCAAAGTAATGAACTATCTATGTGGCAAATTTTATCTAAATCCATTCAGCCGTTGTTGCATGATTGAGTAACAAACATCCAAACATACAAAAGACATTGTCGGAAATTGCCCCAGAACCAACAAACATTTGACCCATGCCATCATTATTTATCTATTTTATTAAAATAATGGCAAATATCCGTATCTAACGGACAATTTGCAATCTGAAACGAATATTTCAAAGTATTGTAAGTACTTATATCGAAGTCGCCGACGTCTTAACTGAATGTCAACACACAATATAAACTCATACGTATAAATGGCTACTGAATTATAACGTCAAATTCTAATTCTTTTTGTGCAATATTGCGATTCCCCCGCTTGGTCGTTCAATAAATGCTTTAAGAGAATTTATGGGTGATTTTAAATCATACAAGTATGTTTTCATTGCCGTTGGTTCTGGGGCAAATCATATAAGGGCGCAGAACAATGTCCTTTCATCTAAATCCATTCTGCCGTTTTTGCGTTATTGAGTAACAATCATCCAAATTTAACATTTACAATATTTACATAAGTAGGATTAAGATTCTTTTTATTGAAGACTTGTGTGTGTATGACAAAAAGGCCGAAGATGTGTGTGGTGTGACTCAGTAGTAGCCTATTCTTTAAATTAAAAGATATAAGTTATAGTTCCTTTCATTGACAGCCTCGCTCGTCTAGTGGCAAATTATGCGCGTTGCGATCACGAGGGTTCAAAACCTGAATCGGACATATCTAGTTTTTCTATCGAAAAATCCCAGTATCAGTACGGAGTCTGGAATTGTGCCCGGTATATAGTTGTAGCGACCCCTATACATCGCTACATAGTTGCGACTACATACCAATAGATGGTGCTGACGATTCGCCATACATGTCTAGAACGCGATATTAAAGTGCGCACAACGCGTAACATATATACAAGCCCCCGACAACAACTCTGGGGGGAGAGTGGCAGGCCCCGCCAGACACACCACCCGTCTGGCTGGAAGATCTTCCCTTTGACAAATCCTGCCACAACGTTCCTACCAAATAGTAATGGACTCGCCACCTAATACATGGGACGTAACATCGCCGACAAAAAGTGGGTGTACCTCTGCCACGCTTGCCTCTTGAGGGATATTTGTTGTTATTTTTTAAAGTACACATACCTTTTCGGAAACATAAAAGGTCGAAGAAAATTCCATTCCTTAGTGGTTATTTGACAATGGTTTTGTTTTTTAACCGACTTCAAAAAGGAGGAGGTTCTATGTTCGGTTGTATGTATGCTTTTTTTTTATGTATGTTCAGCGATATTTCCGTCAATTGTGGACCGATTTTGATAATTTTTTTTTTTGCATTGGGGTCAGTATATCTCCAAGGTGGTCCCATATTAATTTTATTGACATTGGACCTTGGACTTAGAAGATACACCAGGGAACTCCTTAACGACAAACAATAGGCATGTGTAAATTGAGATATTATGGGTATTACGTCAATCCTATAGGTACCCTACTATAGAATAATTCACTGGTCACTTAAAATTGTAAAATAAAAATCTTTTATAAAAAAAGGTTAACCGACTTCAAAAAGCAAAAAAATAAATATTTGAAGTCGGTGCTAAGTAACCGACTGCACCAACCAGCACCGACTTCAAATATTTATTTTTTTGCTTTTTGAAGTCTATTTACCTTTTTTTATAAAAGATTTTGTTAAAATAATATGGGAAGAAAGAATAAAAATACAGATATATAATGCGAAAATGGTAGGATGTAGGTACCGTGGAAGTCCTAGACTATCTTACCATGCCCAAATGGACCGTATCTTATCTGAAGGGCAAGTCAAGATTCTCCGTAACCGACGAGCGTGTATGAGACGAACGAGAATGGAGGAAGCCAGAGAGGTATGTAAGGAAAGAACCTGTTGGAATTCTGTACTCTCTGCCTACCCCGCAAGGGATCTGGCGTGGTGATAAATAAAAATCAATTTTAATCTACTTATTAATACGAAAATCACCCTATATTATTTCCTATCTTACTCGTACGTTATCTGTCAGAAATTAATCGCAGTTCTGTAAAGGACGGAAGTACGGGATTAGGAACAATTATTACACAATTATAAAAATATATTAGAACAATAATTGTAAAGGAACAATTGCATGCTCGTATTTGCCATTCATAAATTTATTTGAAAAGTATTTTGCGTATCAATAGATAAAACTGAAATAGAATTTATGTTTATATGGAGTCCTCATAATTAGATAGAGAATAATAAAAAAATACATCGTCATTCCTTTATAGACATGAATTATTTCATCAATTTACTTCCTACTGCTCTTGTTTTCTTTTCCATCTTATTAAATTTGTTGCGGGTTCAAAGAAAATTAAAGCGCTTCCCGGGACATCTCAAGATTCAAACCTTGGCGTCATCTAAGAAGACCATTCTTGATCCTGGCTTACAGGAGTTACAATGGTGAGAATGTGTGGCGGGCTTAGTAAGTGCCTTTAATCCTGAAACAGGAGTGGCAGAGGTATAACACACACCTACATTTCGTTAAGAGTGTTAGGTTCCAATGGAATAGGGAACGAATCCATTGCCGATAACCGGTGAAATACCGGTAAAAATCAAGCTCAGACAGGAAAGCCCAGAGTCTGGAATTTGGTATAATAACAATATGTACTCGGAGTTATTCTATAGAAAAACTTAACTTTGTCCAACCTAGGATTCGAATTTAGGTCCTTGTGATCGCTACGCGCATTACGCCACTAGATCAATGATAGAGAATAATAGAAAGTTTCTAATTAAAAATGTATTTAATTAGGGAGCTAAATTTTCCTTTCTTACATTGTTTCAAGGGCTTAAAGCCTTCTTTATTGGTCGGTAACTCTTTTCCAGTAAAATGTAACACCAATTAGGGAACTCTAATTTAAGGCAAATCTGATTATTTCACTCGCCCTTCTTTAAGTTCACTTAGGAACTTCAAATAAACAGGCGGAAATCCTGGTGATCAGTAAAACAGGTTTTAACCCCCACTTCAGACACCAGTCTCAATTAATTATTGTAAATTTTAACATATAGGTATACTGAGAAAAGAGAGAGATTTTTATTATTATTAGTAAGTAATTATAGATTTTTATCTCGCTGATATTCACGGGCTTTACCCGGACCTTTGAAAAGCTTGCATGGGGACATGGGTCCAACACGTAAAGGCCCTTTGCGAGAAGTTAATGTTATGTAAGCCACCTGCTGAGATCACTTGCTGAAAATGAAGAAACATAACCAGCGAACTGACCCCGGCAGGTGCAAGGCCTATTGTGAATTATGGAAAGAAAACAAGGGCTATTTAAATGAGGTTTGATGGACAAAAACTGGACTGTTTCAAAGGGGACGGATACCGGCCATAATTCTTCTTCTTCTTCTTGTTCAGCCGAAAGACGTCCACTGCAGGACAAAGGCCTCCCCTAAAGACCGCCACAACGACCGGCTTTGTGCTGTACGCATCCAACTTCTACCCGCGACCTTCACCAGGTCATCGGTCCATCTTGTAGGGGGGCCACCCACTCCGCGTCTTCCGGTACGTGGTCGCCATTCGAGAACCTTTCTGCCCCAACGGCCGTCAGTTCTACGAGCGATGTGCCCCGCCCACTGCCACTTAAGTTTAGCAATTCTGAGTGCTATGTCAGTGACTTTCGTCCTCCTGCGGATCTCCTCGTTTCTGATTCGATCCCGCAGGGTAACTCCGAGCATAGCTCTCTCCATCGCCCTTTGGGTGACCTTGAGCCTTCTTATGAGGCCCATCGTAAGCGATCACTGGCCGTAAGTCATCACTGGCAACACACACTGGTCAAAGACTTTTGTCTTGAGAAACTGCGGAATTTTGGACGAGAAGATGTTACGTAGCTTCCCGGCCATAATTAGTGATACCTAATTACCCGTGGCCAGCGGTGACTGGCCGCTTACTAGATGGGCCCTCAAACGGTCGTCCTAGGACAACTGAGGGCAACACCGGTGTGAGCGGCGGAATAATATATGTATAATATAATAATATTAGCCCTCTTAAGAACCTGTCCCACCATTGGGCACGGGCCTCAGCTCAAACTGAGAGGGTTTAAGCTATAGTCCACCACTCTGGCCCAATGCGGGTTGGCGAACCACACACCATGAGAAACTCTTAGGCATGCAGATTTTCTCACGATGTTTTCCTTTACCGTTAAAGCAAGTTATAAATTATTTTTAATGCGCACATGCTTTCGAAAAGACAGATGTGCCTGGGTTCGAACCCGAGACCTCTGACTATGCAGTCCAACGGTCTAAACACTAGGCTATCACTGCTTAAGCTTAAGAACTAATGCAATAAATATCCACCGTCCCCAAAGGAAACCTTGTCCGGCGTAGATCATTCGCACACACACACACACGCACGCACGCACGCACGCACTCACGCACGCACGCACTCACGCACTCACGCACGCACGCACGCACGAACGCACACACGCAAACAAAGGGAAGTAAATAAACAATACCACAGGCTGCGCTTTCAGCAACACAAATTAATAGCTAGTTGGATAATGCTGGCGTCTCCGAGGTGGGTCGCTGACAGACGCGCCATTCCACCGCAATTCATTCCATTACGATAACTTCGTCAAAATCTATATATCATCTATTATTCTACTCGTAGATACATTGCGGGGTAGAATACAGAGTAATTCCATGGTCGTTTGATGGTATTCTGTGTGCCACTGAAGGAATACCACTTATAGTATTTTTCACATAGGATGGGTAGTAACAGTTCTAATTGCCAAACGAAATTAATATTTAATTCAATGGTGTTAAGGCATAAAACCATAAGTATAGAAACGGCTCATGCCTCTTATTGCAAGTAAGCATTTTAATAAGGTACACGATCTTACAAGAAGTTATCGTAACGCGCCGCGTTTGGTCATAGCGAATAAGAGCTACGTAAGATATAAAAGAATGCTACGCTCCTTTGCGCAAAGCCCAAGGGTGGACTTTTGATGATCATTTAATGACTTGCTTATGAAATGCATATCAAGAATCTTCTACTCTTCTTAGAAACATTTTGTAAAATCTTCAGGAAGCCAGATTACTAGGTTAGTCCAAAGTCGAGACACCACATGGATCAACCATTGCATAAACTACGCAACCCAGCTTAAGAACTAATATAATAATAATAATATTAGCCCTGTTAAGAAACTGTCCCACCGTTGGGCACGGGCCTCCTCTCAAACTGAGAGGGTTTAGGCCAAAGTCCACCACGCTGGCCCAGTGTGGGTTGGCGAACTTCACACACCTTCGAGAAAGTCTTAGGCATGCAGGTTTCCTTACCCGACCGACCCCAAAGTAAAGTAAATAAACAGTACCAGAGGCTGTGCTTACAGCAACACAAATAAATAGCTTGTTGAATAATGCGGCGGCTCCGAGGTGGGTCGCTGACAGACACGCTTTCCATCGCGATCCGACCAGGATGCATATTCGCTATAACCAAACGCGGTGCGTTACGAGAACTCGTGAAATGATGGTGTAATGGTAGGGGTAAACTGCCAATATTTGTGTCTCCATAGGAGGGAAGTGGACTTTTTTTTCTACATTTTCCGGTTTCTTTACCTTTCTAATTAAATTTGTTGCGGGTTCCTAGATAATTATAGCGGTTCCCAGTACACCTCAAGGTTAAGATCTTGATGCCATTTAGGGAGATCATTCTGGATCCTTGCTTACAGAGTTACGTTTGTGGGAATGTATGCCGGGTTCAGTCCCAAAAAATACCTTTAGAGTACTATGAAGAGATCATTTCATGAAGCTATCGTAACGCGTCGTGTCACGTGTTTGATTGTTCTTAGCGAATATTACTTAAACTCTGTGTAATGGCAGAAAAAGAACCTGTTGGAACTCTGTACTCTATGCCTACCCCGCAAGGGATCTGGCGTGATGATATAGATAGATAGACTATTAACCTTCCTCGGTTCTTCAAATACTATGTACACTTGAGGCCTTCAGGTCATGTTGACCCGATTTCAAAAATATGAAGTAATTGTTTTAAATTAAATACAAAAAATTATTTCGAAGACACATTTATTCAGAATGTTTCGGACATGTATGTTTCTTGAAGTTGTTACATCTTTTGAAGATACATACACTACACCTTTTTCTTTTATTAGAACTCTGAGTAGTGAAAGTATTCGTTGTCTCAGTAACACCTGACTGCACTCGTTGTACTAATTTCCGTGAAACATTTACTAGTTCATTTAAACATATATACACTTAGAAGTTCTTTTGATTTATTTTTTATTTAGAAATAAATCAAAAGAACTTCTAAATATATTTATGCGATTAGAAGCGTACCTGGTAATGCCCGGTGTAAGTTTTATTAGGTTTGCACTACTCAAATGACCTCTGACTTCCAATGGGGTTCTTGAACACACAAATTCGCCATTTTTTGATAGCATTTGGTTTTCACTAGCACTGGTATTGGTAATGTATCTTAAAAGAGCCTCTTCAGCGCTATTTGTTTCATCACTACTGCTTTCATTGTCTAAACTGGGTTGAATATTGTCGGTAGGATTTTCATCCAAACTATTCTCCGTTTCACTAATTATTTTATCTTCGGAATTTATATCGTAGTTTAGGGTTTGCGAAATCATAGCTTCAGACAAATTGTAAGCCATTTCAAACACCAGCGGAACACGT
Source organism: Phalera bucephala (assembly GCA_905147815.2). NCBI lineage: Eukaryota > Metazoa > Arthropoda > Insecta > Lepidoptera > Notodontidae > Phalera > Phalera bucephala. The sequence goes on from LR990609.1 coordinate 53,962,721, forward strand.
CAAGTCCAAACAAGAAATGAATCAAATAAAAGTAACCGTCTCACGGAAGTAATGTAATCTAACCGCATACAAATGTAAATAAACAATTTTTCTCAAACTACCTTCAACAATAACATACTTAGTGATTAAGATATGACTAACATTTATAAATTGTAAGTATATTCTTAGAATGCAACAAAGCATTATTGTTTGCAGAACACGGGCTTTTCTGAGCCGAGGATCTTTTTCATACTCGGGTATTATTGACCCGAGGAACCTAAGAAGGAAAAAACGTAATTTTCTTAAGATAAGAGACTTCACCATAATTTTACAATAGTAATATATAGTTAATGCATAATTAATAATTATCATGAAGTCGTTATAAATTATATTAATAATTACGACTTTTATAGCCAGTTAAATTGCAGTTTCGGGTCAATATGACCCGAAGAACCAAGGTAGGTTAAAAAAAATACAATTGTGAAGAAACAAATAAGACACCTTTAATTGTATTGTTATCAAAATACCTTTAATCTCGAACATTGATTCCGTGTGGGTACACGATTGAGTCAAAAAGACACCGTTTAAAATCAGCGTTTACGTTAAAGCAACAAATCAAATGAAGTACTTTTTATTTTCTTTAACAATTTAAAGTCAGATAAAATACTCCTAAAATTCAAGATAAATAATTTGTAACCGGACATGGTGACACAATAATCCATTTCATGAACTTATCGTAACGCGCCGCATTATGTGTTTGATTGGTCTTATCAAATAAGGATGCAGAATTAAACTCTCATACGTGAATTGGTAGATAATTTATATAGTGGCTATTTAAAAAACAATAATTCATTCCACGAAGCTATCATACCGCGCCGCGTCTCTTATTTGATTGTTCCAAGCGAATAAAGTCACAGACTTAAACACTCATTCGTGTAATGGCAGATAGTTATGGAAAATATATAAAAAACAAACAAAAATCCATTTCACATGCAATCATAACACGCCGCGTCACGTATTTCATTGTTCCTAGCAAATAAGGACCCAGACTTAAACTCTCATTCGTGTAATGGCAGATAGTTTATATAGTGACTCAGTCCGGACACCGTAATGTCTCCCCATATTTCATACGAATGGCTTTCGGTGATGTTCGCAGTTTTTTTTTCTTTCGTCCGATTTTCAGGTGGTAATTTATTTATATTGATAGGGCAAATACTAGAATGATATAAAAGGTAAATTACGGCGATAAAGTATAAAGGCTTTTTTGTTTTCCATATAATATATTTTCTTTTTCCATAAAACGTAGTCCCACACTAGGATTTATTTCTGTATCTTGGGTGCGTTTACAAACATGAAAATTCACAAACACAAATACCCAGACCGGAACAAATAATTGTGGATTACACAAAGATATGTCCCGTGCGGGGATCGAACCCGCGACTATTAGACACAGTGGGCGGAGCAGCTCAAGCTCTTAACCACTGCGCTAAATCGTCGTCAAATAATTCGTCGTCGTTAAATATAATAATATCAGCGTATAATGTCCCACTGCTGGGCAAAGGCCTTCTCTCATAAATCGAGGAGTATGGCCTAATCTCTCTCAGAGATTAGGCCATACTCACACCGAGGCAGTGCTAATTGGTGGGGGCAGTTTCTAAACTTATTATATGCTATATAGCAGTTTCCCGCGACTACCGGGTCGGAACATCCAAGCTCACAAATTTTACCTCTTTATAACATTAGTATAGATATGCTATTAAAACTTATCAAGTCGCCTATAAGGCTCCCAAGTTGGCTTAACGACTACCACATTAAGTGGTAGCCGGGACCGACTTAACATGCGTTTCGAAGCACAACTACGCTCGAACATAGAAATGGCATAAACGGTCACCCATCTCAGACCGACCGCGGTGAACGCTGCTTAACCTTGGCGATAATTAGCACAGCGCTTCATGCGGTGATAAATATTTAAATAATTAAAAAATTAACACCGTTCACCTATATTCCCCAAAGGGAAAAGGGTAGCAGAGGTGTATTGTGAAGATGTTAGGTCCCATGTAATATGGGGCGAGCTATTGCCATATACCCGGCACAATTCCAGACTCCGGACTGATACTGGGAACATTTCGATAGAATTTGTCCGACCAATAATAAATATTTATTTAAAATAACGTGCTTTTCAAAGTAATTCAGGATCTACAAGGTGTATCTACAATAAACGCAAGACCTGAAAGTAGTTTGTAAATTATAAAAATTTATCGTATATTTCTTTTTTAATTTGCAAAAAATGTGTTACTCCTTCTATGCTAAAAACTAAATTTATTCTTGACAAGCAGTTTACCGCGACTTCGTATCCGGTCGACAACAGCGCCACCTACCGGGTCTATGTTATGTAGCCTATGTTACTTCTGGATAAGGTAGCTATCTAAAGGTGACAGAATTTAATTAATCGGTCCAGTCGTTTTTGAGTTTATTCGTTACAAACTTACAAAACTACAAATCCTCCTCTTTATAACATAAGTATAGATTCATAGCAATAAGGAGTTTTCAAATGCATTCCTTTAACGTATTTCTCAAAACGCACGCGTACACGGACAAGTTTAATTGTTAATTGGGGTCTAAAAGTGGTTAAAAAAAGAATACATTTGGAAATTTGTTTCAAATTTATGAAGCAATTATCTAATCAGGGTGTCTGAGGTCTTGCGTTTACGAGCATTATTTTACACCTTGTATAAGAAAGTCTATTAAAACCCAACTTTATGCCAGCATCATAAAAATGTAGCTTAATAGGTAGAAGTAACCTTGAAATGAATGAAAGAGGCGCTCGTAGCGCTGTGCGACCGCGGTGTTCTTACCTATCACCAAGGTTAATCAGCGTTAGACTCGGTTGGCCTGAGATGGGTGACCGTTTGTGGCATTTTCATATTCGAGCGTCTTCGTGCTTCGGAAGGCACGTTAAGCCGTTGGTCCCGGTTACCACTTAATGTGGTAGTCGTTAAGCCGAGTTGGAAGCCTTAAAGGCGGCTTGATAAGTTCCAACAGCGGGTGGCCACAAACCTGCCTTCACCAATCGGGGTCCGCGTGGTGGAGTATGACCTAATCTTTCTTACCTCGATTTGTGAGAGAAGGCCTTTGCCCAACAGTGGGCTGTATAGGCTGATATTATTATTATTATAACCTTGAAATACAAATTCTAATGTAATAGTCTTGTCCTTGTCATTGACCTGTCCTTGTCTTGATAGTTAATTCTACAATTGTTATCGGCCGTGATAGTCTTAATACTTGCGATGTGGAATGAAAAAAGAACATTTCGAATTTCCATTAAAATGTATCAAATCATGCAACAGTATTATCTACTTATCATTACTAAATGAACGGATTAAATACCCAGGATGCAAGGATTAAAAAGTAAATTCTAAAGGCATGTACTTATATTTTGTTTTTTTCTCTAGTTTTATGTGGGTTGGATCCCACGCAAAGCAAATATAAAAATGAGATTGCATTATTAGATCGACGGACGATTTAGCGCAGTGGTTAAGAGCTTGAGTTGCTCCGCCCACTGTGTCTAATAGACGCGGGTTCGATTCCCGCACGGGACAAATCTTTGTGTGATCTACAATTATTTGTTTCGGTCTGGGTATTTGTGTCTGTGAATTTTCATGTTTGTAAACACACCCACGGCAGGAATAAATCCTAGTGTAGGGCTACGTTTTTTTTAAACAAAAAAAAAAAAGATTTCTCTTTACAATCAAACGTATCACTGCGCGAGGTGGCGCGGGGCTGAAGAGAACGTTACACCCCGAACTTCTGTATTTGCCATCTAGCTGAGATTAACAGACTGATGGAAACCACTGCCTCGTTGGTCTAATGGCAAAGCGCGTCGCTTTGTAATTACGAGCTCCTGGATTCAAATCCTAGGTCAGACAAATGTAGTTTTTCTAATGAAAAGACCCAGTATGAGTCCGGAGTCTGGAATTGTATTATCTATTAAAAAGAACCTTACATCGTCGGCGAAAAGAGAATTTACTCAGTACACCTCTGCCACCCCCGCTTGGGGAATATAGGTGTGACGGTGATGTAAACCACACCCACCGCAATGACAGGGCCTATTTGGAAGACACCACGCACAGTTGCGGAGGCCGACTCCTCTTGATATTTACTTCGTGAGATCCTTTTGGTTGGTTAGTTTATTCCACTTTAATCACCTGGGTGATTGAAGGGGACTTATAAGTGTCCAAAGATCACCCAGCGGCAAAACACCGGTGATTATAGTAATCGCTAATAAAATGGTACTATCTTTTTTTAGTTTCATTACGAAAGTCCGTATTTCAAATTGCCTCAAGGTCTCCGACTTAGGTAATTGGATGCAGTTTAGGAATAACAGCTGGAACCGACAGTCTGAGGCGCCCAAAGCACGAAGATGCCCTCATCATATATGTAGGTACCACTTACGACCCATCTATCTTCGTTTAACGTTTCTAAACTTGGTAGATTGGAATTTAATTTTTTCTTACTCCCCTGTTTACTATTTTTCTTATTAAATTTGTTTCAAGTTTTAAGAGGATTAAAGCGCTTCCTGGGTACCCCTACCCCAAGCCTCGAACCATGGTGGTATCTGAAAAGACCTGGATCTTGGCTTACAGGAGTTACGGTATTGGAAACGAGTGGAGGGCTTGGTCCCAAAAAAAACTTTCACATCATTACGCCCTATCACGCCTACATTCCCCAAGCAGAGTTGTATACGGAAAACCCAAGTTCGCGATTGACATCTACTCACTAGCATAATCATTTTATACGTCATTATCATTTATCAGTATTTGGACAATACACAAAATTCAAGGCATTTTAACTCTTTTATTAAACCTACCAGATACAACAAATTCTAGATGGACAAAGAATATGTATAAATACTTTTAAAAGAGTAACCGTGGAGTTTCTTGCCCTTCTTCTCCACAGGAATGACGTTCTGAAGTAGTGGTAGAGTCTTTGTTACTTTTCTGACGATTCATTAATACTATATAATAATAATAATAGCCCTGTTAAGAAACTGTCCCACTGTTGGGCACGGGCCTCCTCTCAAACTGAGAGGGTTTAGGCCATAGTCCACTATGCTGGCCCAGTGCGGGTTGGCGAACTTCACACACCTTCGAGAAACTCTTAGGCATGCAAGTTTCCTCACGATGTTTTCCTTCACCGTTAAAGCAAGTGATAGTTAATTTACTATATTGGTTTACATAAATAAAAAATATTCTTATTCTGCTTCTATTTTATACTTGCTTCTGCCCGCGACTTCGTCGCGTTGATTTAAGACAGGAAGCTAATTTTTTCCGTGATAAAAAATATCCTTGTGCTAATCCAGGTAATAAACTGTCTGTGTGCTAAATTTTATACAAATCCGTTCAGCCGTTTTATCGGGATTGAGTGACAAACAAATAAACATCCAAACATACAAATTTTCACATTTATAATATTAGTAGAATAAGTAGGATCAATATAGTTTCATTGCATAAGACACAAGCCATACAGTATTTAAAATACTATTTACATACGTTTTTACTGTTGTATAAAGAAAACTCATATATAGGTACCGTCGGCAAACGACATACTAATTGATTGGATGGAAGGTGGTAGTGTTCAATACGAATTTTACATCCTCCTAGGGATCTTATCATCCTTGAATGTGTCGTCTTCTGTAACTGAATGGTTTAACTCTTATCTTCGGCGTCGTTCACAGTCGGTCCGCTACAAAGAGGCTTCCTCAGAGTGGTGTAATCTGACTGCTGGAGTTCCCCAAGGTGGTGTTCTTTCTCCTCTTCTCTTCTCGGTTTTCATTAACGCCATCACTACAATGTTATCTTCACAGTATCATCTCTATGCAGACGATTTGCAACTCTATCGTCATTTTTAATGATTTAAAAAATATCAACGAGTGGGCTAAAACTTTTGGCCTGTTAGTCAATCCTACAAAATCTCAAGTGCTCATTATTGGTGGCAGATACTACTATAAACTTTTGAATCACGATTTGCTTCCAGTATTGTACGATTCCGTTCCTATAGCTTATTCCAAAAGTGTCAAAAATCTAGGATTCTATATTGATTGCCATCTTTCGTGGAATGTTCATATTGCGGAAGTAAGCAGAAGAATATATTGCTCCTTCCAGTCTCTCAAACGGCTCCAAAAGTTCCTGCCCTTTCAGACTAGAATAACTCTTGCTCAATCTCTTCTGCTTCCCCTTCTGGACTATGCTGATGTGTGTTTTCTGGACGCGACGGAGGAGCTCCTCAATAAACTCGAACGACTTCAAAATTTGTGCATCCGTTTTATTTTTAGACTCCGAAAATATGACCATGTGTCGGAATTTCGAGCGCAATTGAGGTGGTTGCCTATTCGGCGTCGTCGAGATACTCACGTCCTTTCACTTCTCTTTTCTGTTCTCCACAATCCCAATTCACCAGCATATCTCAAGGAACGTTTTGAATTTCTAGTCCCTAGGGGAAAGCCCTGTCGCACATCTACTTCCCTTCTTCTCCGTACTCCTAATCACACTTCTAGCCGTTATAGTGGTTCTTTTACTGTCTACGCGGTGCACTTGTGGAACTCACTCCCGCATTCCATCCGCAATAGCATCTCACTGGACGTGTTCAAGAAGAGAACTAAAGAACATTTCCTGTCGTCATGAATTATATTTATCAGTATATAATATTAACATATATGTATTTGCATATATTTATTTATATATGCATATATTTAGTTATATTTTATTATATTTATGTATGTATGTATATTTAGTACTATTTAGTTAGATTTCTATGTTAGTGTAATATTTTGTATAATATATATTGTTAGTTTAGGATATTCTATTAATTTCTACTGTAGGTACACTTGCTATCCTTTACTCTATTTTCATCTCTCTATCGCTCTAAGGTTTGCTGGAAGAAAACTCAATATTGAGTTAAGCTCGCCTTTGTACATAAACTTTCCGTAAAATTGTTTTTTGTAACATAACATATGTGTACAATAAAGAATAAATATATAAATATAATTTTAAGGAGTTTCATACCATTTTTTTTAACTCTTTGACACCCAAAAATAACCTTAAAATTTAATAATTATTTAATTTTTGTATAAGTATTGAAGTGTGTCTAATAGAAATTCATTTAAAATAGCCGTAATGCTTTGAATAATGATAAAATTTTGTTAATACAGGGAACAGAATTTACTGTAATTACAAATTTAAAAAAACATAACTAACTTAAATAAAAATCTTTTTAAAAAAGGGAGTCGATGCCGGTTGCTTCAGTAGGTGACTTAGCACTGACTTCCAATATTTATTTTTTGCTTTTTGAAGTGGGTTTCCCTTTTTTAAAAAAGATTTACATTTTACTGTGTGTGTGTGTGTGTGTGAATGATGTACGCTGTTGGCCGCGAGGCCTTTACAGCTTCACCGGACTTAAAGGCGAGCGTGCAACCACTACGCTCTAGCCAGCCAGAAGGGCAAGAGGCGACATACTCGAGGGCGCCTCGAAGAGGTGCCCTCGGTTGGGACAGTCGCTGTAGGGGGACGGGTGCACTACTAAGTGCACCGGTCAACCGCCGGCTATGGGAGGGGATCTACTACTACGTCGTCGTCGTCGCCCGTATTCTGAGCGGAAAGAAGGGATGACAAAGCATCGGGGGGGTCGGTGAGAACATGTCGCGGCCGGCGGTGGCGGCAGGGGTCGGGGGGGAGATCGTAGTCGGCGGTGGCTACAATTAACGGATTCGCATGGGTAGATGCGTTCGCGAAGTGACGTGTTGACGCCTTTTTAATAAAGGCGCGAATAGGTTCGAGACCTAGATCGGAGTGGAGGTCGACGTTCCGTACGAACCAGGGGGCTCCTAATTTTAAGTGATATGTTGAAGGACAAGTCAGGAGTCTCCGTAACCGGCGAGCGTGTATGAGACGAACTATGAGAGTGGAGGAAGCCAGAGAGGTATGTAAGAAAAGAACCTGTTGGAACTCTGTACTCTCTGCCTACCCCGTAAGGGATCTGGCGCGATGATATAGAAGTGATAAGTTAATTAATATTTATATACCTATATTATATTATTCTACTTATTACTACAGTAAGGTACCTACAGGATTGATATAATACTCATAATAACTGAATTTACACATTCGTGCTGTTTGCCGTCAAGGAGTCCTCTGGTGTATCTCCAAAGTTCAAAGTCCGATACCGATAAAATTAAAATGGGACCACTTTGGAGCTATATTAAACCTAATCCAAAAAAAATCATCAATATAGGTTTATAAGCAAAAAAGTTATTAAAAAACAGAGACGATTTGTGAACCTCTTCCTTTTTTGAAATCAGTTAATATTCTGCTTACTTATATTGTAGGGTACCTATAGGATTGATATAACACTAATAATATTTCAATCTACATATTTGTGTTGTTTGTCGTTAAGGAGTTCCCTGGTGTATCGTCTAAGTCCAAGGTCCAATACCAATGAAATTAAAATAAAGCTAACTCAGAATTATACTGAACCCAAAGAAAAAAGAATCATCAAAATCGGTTCATAAGCAAAGAAGTTATAAAATTGGATTTGGATGGAGGATTGACGTAATAACCATAATATCTCAATTTACACATTTCTATTGTTTGTCGTTAAGGAGTTCCCTGGTGTATCTTCTAAGTCCAATGCCAATGAAATTATAACCACATTGGAGCTATACTGAACCCATTGCAAAAAGAATCATCAAAATCGTTCCACAATTAACGGAAATATCGCTGAACATATATAAAAAAAATAACATAAAAGAAAAACATGCTTACAGACGAACATAGAACCTCCTCCTTTTTGAAGTCGTTTAAAAATGGTTGGAATCGATTCAGTTGCCGATTTAGAATAAACAACTTTCAGGTCTTGCGTTTATTATGCTACACTTTGTATATATACATCGGCGCCTATGTTTTCGGGATGGCTGTTTCAATGCTGGTAACGGTTAAAGGTGAATTTATCTTTGTCGATTTTATAGTCGTCCGCATAGTGGCCGGACATAGTAAGTAGTAGTAGACACACCTGAAATAACAATAGGCTCTTGTCCAGTAAACTGATCTTCTCTTCTCTTGATATCCAGACTTTGGTAGCAAAACATCAGAAGATGCAAAAATTGAGGATTGATGGAATGTAGCTGTTAGTTAGCTGCTCCGATATACGTCCAACCGCTCACCCCGTTGCCAATAGAATCACAAAGTAGGGCCGTCCACCGTCTCACATCGACTATTTGTTATTGGTCGGTCGTCATCTGACATCTGTCATCGCATCACAACTAAACACACCCAGGCAATTATTTAAGTCATAGAGTTTGTCTATTGACAACATTAAAAGTAACTAAAATAGCAACAACTATCTGACATTCCATTAACAGTAATCGTCAAATATTGCTCAAATAATAGGCTCCGACATATATATCAATGGTCCAATCAGTCTATTTCATTCTAAAAATACGTCATTGAGTGTATTCCTACACAACTACGAATAAGTGTATAGGTACAATCCAAGAAGTCTTAGACTATAACTAATGGCCAATGTCAGAATTGGCATATTCATCCGTCTGTATAAAATCAATTAGAGTTTTCTTATCTGAAGGACAGGTCAAAATTCCCTACAAACGGCGAGCGTGTATGAAACGAACTATAAGGGTGGAGGAACTCACAGAGGTCTCTTACGAATGAACCTATTGAAACTCTGTACTCTCAGCTCGCAAAGGATCCGGCGTGATGACATAAATAAATAGATAGATTTCCAGCCATTTAGCTCCTGCGTTTTAAATTCAAATTATTATAATCCAATTTGATTTCTAAACAGATAAAGGTGTTTCATTATAATATTGATAATCAAATAATATTTAACAACGAAATTACAAGTAAATCGGTTTTCGTTCATTCCATATCTGATTTCTAAGAACACAAATGTATAATCGAGGTATCTTTGAAGCTAATAAAGATATCTTTGTGTGATCTTATCATTATACTGTTTCAAACGTAGCACTCACACGCATGACATACCCAGAATAAAACCGTGGACAGAAAGTATAAATGCATAACATTTAAACCCACTGCTGAGTGTAGGCCGCCCCAGCCTAATCCATAATTTTCTGACCACCTTCACGATGTCATCGCTCCATCTGGCTGATAGTCTACCTTTAGGCCTGCGTCCCTTCCTGGGCCACCACTCTATTACGGCCTTGGTCCACCTGTTATCATCCAGCCTCTTCAAGTGTCCTGTCCATCTTCACTTTAACTCAGAAAAAAATTAGTTCTCTTTCGAAAAATTCCTTATCAATCAGTCCGGAGTCTGCAACTTTCGACGGTATAATGGCAATAAAATCGCCCCCAGTTACATTGGTACCGCACACCTCTGACACCAACACTAGGATAATGCAGGCGTGATGGTGTTTTGTTTTTTATATGAAGCACTTAGGTGTACCTACCCCGCGAGGGAGCTGGCGTGATGATATAGATAGATAGATAGATAGATAGAGAGACTTAGGTGTACAAATTGCTTTATCTATATACATATAATAAAACTACAAGGAAGTCGTGTCTGTACATGGAATATTTTTAGGAAATAACAACCCAGCGGTATCCTTCTATCGACGTAAAAGCCAATTCTACAATTTTTGGTTTTCGTGTCTGTTTGTCTGTCTGTCGGTCTTGCGGAGGGTATGTTTGATGAATTTCAATGAAATTTGGGATAGTTGTAGCCTGTACTAAGGATCACAACTCTGTATTCTTTTATTTTCGAGAAATTTAACAGTTTCTGGGGAAAGAAAAAAAGAGTCGATTTTGATAATGCATTTATTGTTCCAAAACAAGTTAAGCTACTGTCGATATTCCGCAAAACTTTATTAATGTTTGTCCCGAACTGCAATGTTAATAATAATAATAATAACACCTTTGCCCGGCTCGCCCACCTCGCCCCAGCCTTCGGAGGATGAAGATTTTTTTACACCGCCGACATCTGGGGCCTCTAGCGACGATGCCGGGATATCGGCGTCTCCACCTACATTAACATCTGCGAGGAGAGGACGCCCACCGCTGCCGGCACGCCTGGGACCAGCGGGACATTGTGCTCCGCCCACGGCCCCTGCTACCGGTGGTGTAGTGCGCCGCATGAGATGGACTCCAGAATTAAATTTGAGTGTCATGCGGGCCTACTATGGTGCTACAGAGGGAGGAACCATCCTCACCGCTTACCGTCCGAAATTGTTGTCTCTGTTTCAGGGGCTTCACCCGACTGTCGCCGTTACTGCGCAACGACTATCGGATCAAGTACGTGCCATCCAGCGGTGCAAGTTATTGGATGACACAGTGCTTGAGCGACTGCACCGCGAAGCACTTCCTGCTCGTACTGAATCCAACGTGCGAAGTGTTGAAGATCCTATCTCTTTGAATAACTTCGCACGATCGGAGGAGGTAAATAGCGAGCAGGTAAGTGTTAGTGACCAGCTACAGGAGCAGGTGAGGAGAGCTCTGGAGGATGCCTTTGCGGAGTATCGGTCTGCACCGATTTCCCTAAGACCATGCCTACCCCGTTTGCCCATGCATAGACGTAACATTTCGCTTGTGAGTGCCCTAGACAATGTTTTAAAGCCACACTGGGAGACCAGTGTGGACTTATGTGATACCCATTCTATTTTGTACTGTGGAGCGGTGGCGGTGTGTCGGGTGGCAGGTGTAAGATTTCCTAATCTACATCGAGCCACCCAACCCACAAATGCTAAACCACTCTGGCAGTGCAGAATAGAGCGGCGTATAAATATGGCTAGGACACTCATAGCGAAATTGTTGTGCTTCCAGGCTGGAAACAACCGCCCGAGAGTTGTGCGTTTCGTGACCCAAGCCTTTGCAGGCATACGAGTGGCTCCTGTGGACTATGTGGCAGGAGTCGCGGAACGCATAGACTACTGGAAGCAAAAAGTTTATGCATGGGCGAAGAGGATTCGCAGGTATAAGGCGAGAGCAGACAGATACCACGTGAATCGCACCTTCCAGACGAATCAAAGGAGTGTATACCAGGCTTGGGAGCGCCCCCAAGAGAGAGTGACTGACGTGCACTTGCCAAATGCGGCCGTGATGGCCGAGTTTTGGCGTAAAATTTGGTCAGTGCCCGTCACTCACTCCGAGGGCGAATGGTTTGATGTTGTTGGACGATCCTGTGGGCCCATTCAGGAAATGGAGCCCGTAGTCATAAGCCGTGAAGATCTGGCCTGTGCGGTTCGTGCGGCGCCGAACTGGAAAAGTCCGGGGCCGGATGGACTGCACGCATTCTGGCTAAAGAGGCTCTAGGGCTCACATTCTCGTCTAGCGACTCAATTCCAAGAAGCTCTTCAATTGGGATCGCTTCCTAGTTTTATGACATCGGGTGTCACTCACTTGATTCACAAATCTGGCAGTACTTCGGAACCTAAAAATTATAGACCGATTACATGTCTACCTACGGTCTATAAACTCCTTACATCCATTCTGAGAATAAAAATCAATAATCACCTTAAGGCACAGCATATTCTATCGCCTACTCAGAATGGCTGTAAGGGGGGGTCCCGGGGTACAAAGGATTTGCTCCTCATTGATATTGCCATTTGCCAACAGGTACGACGATCCAGAAAGAATGTCTCCATGGCCTGGATTGACTATAAGAAGGCCTATGATTCGGTGCCTCATACATGGCTGGGGAGGGTGCTGGAGCTGTACAGAGTACACCCGGCGCTATGCTCTTTCCTCGGTTCGTGTATGAGGCAGTGGACCACAGTTCTTCGTCACCCAGGATGTGGTGGCCTTTCTGGTTCGTCGGACTTGATAAAGATAAGCAGGGGTATCTTTCAGGGCGACAGTTTGAGTCCGTTGTGGTTCTGCTTAGCTTTGAATCCATTAAGTGCTATACTTAAGGATTCAAAGCTAGGTTACCATTTGCGGAGGGAGAGTGAGCCTATATCTCATCTACTGTACATGGATGACCTCAAGTTGTACGCTTCGAAGAAAACAGACCTGATGGAGTTGCTCAAAATAACCGGCAATTTTAGCAACGACATCGGAATGGAGTTTGGAGTAGACAAGTGTGCGGTCATCCATGTACAAAGAGGGAGAGTTGAAGATTCTTTTAATCTACAGCTCTCTGAAGATATATCCCTCAGGTCTCTCTCTGAAATGGATTCCTACAAGTATCTTGGTATGTCACAAGCCTTAAGTATAGCGGAACAGGATATGAAACAATCATTGAGGGATCGGTTCTTTGCCCGCCTGATAAAAGTGTTAAAAAGCCTTCTATCAGGTGGAAATAGGGTCCGAGCTTTCAATGGTTGGGTCATGCCTGTTCTTACATACTCTTTTGGCATACTAAGGTGGACTCAGTCTGAACTGGATGCCCTGGATAGAAAGGTCCGTCGATTGCTGACAGCGTATCGTATGCATCACCCGCGGTCGTCTGTTATGAGGTTGTACATCCCGCGGAAGTGCGGTGGTCGTGGGTTTTTAAACGCTAAGACACTACACAACCGCGAGGTGTGCAATCTCAGACAGTACTTTTTGAGTGTATCCGTGGTGATGTATCGAGATGTTGCCGCAATCGACAGAGGCCTAACTCCGCTTTCCTTGGCAAACGGGAACTGGCGAAGGCCCCAGGTATTAAGTACTTCGGACCGCACAGCCATATGGAAGGGCAAGGAGCTACACGGACGGTTCTATCGGGCTCTTACAGGGCCTGATGTGGACCAGCTCGCTTCCGTGACCTGGCTACGCTTCAGCAACCTTTTTGGGGAAACTGAAGGCTTTGTCTTTGCAATTATGGACGAAGTTATCATGACGAACAACTACCGGAAGTACATCCTAAAGGACGGCACGGTTGACATTTGTCGGGCATGCCACCGTCCCGGTGAGTCTATTAGACATGTAGTTTCCGGTTGTTCTCGTCTTGCTAACGGAGAGTACTTGCACAGACACAACCAAGTGGCTAGGATTATCCATCAGCAACTTGCTCTTAAATATGGCCTTGTGGACTCTGAAGTACCGTACTACCAGTACCAGCCTCTTCCAGTTCTCGAAAGTGGTCATATCACGCTCTACTGGGATCGATCTGTTATCACGGATAGGACTATTGTAGCCAATAAACCTGATATCGTGATAATAGATCGATCGATGCGTCGTGTAATGCTAGTTGATGTCACCATTCCGCATGATGAGAACCTTGTAAAGGCCGAAAAAGAAAAATTATCAAAATATTTGGACCTGGCCCATGAGGTTACCGCCATGTAAAATGTTGATTCAACTATCATTATTCCGGTGGTCGTTTCAGTCAACGGCCTTATAGCGAAGAGCTTCGATAAACACCTTGAGAAGCTCTCGCTAGGCAGTTGGGTGAAGGGCCTGATACAGAAGGCAGTAATGTTGGACACGGCACGCATTGTGAGGAGGTTCCTCTCTTTGGAGCCCTGACCGCCGGTAGCATGGGTCGTAGACCTTGCTGTCGGTGGAGCACATTTTTTTTTTTATACAATATATATAAGAATATTTGTATTTTATATTTTTATATATATTTTATAAGAAATTATACTGAATAAATATATACATAATAATAATAATAATACACTTTATTGCACATAAAATATTATGACAGGGAACAAGATCGAACATAGTTATGTTGGTACAGTAAGGCGGCCTTATCGCTTAAAGCGATTTCTTCCAGGCAACCTTTAGGTAGAGGACAGAGATGTTAAAAAAAAAAACGACGACCGTACCGTGTTACGACGTAAACTATGTATTTTTCCCTCACATTAATTCCTCCATAAATTCATATTGGACTCATGTTCGTCTCCTCACGAAAAACTATGCAGTAATTTAAAATTGTTCATATACGTTTGATTTAAACACTCAAACATGATTTTGTGCATAAACCGAGGATGCATTCAGGATTGTTTCTTCCGGAAAGAACTCTAACGATGAATGGGCCAGATACGAAACTTTAAGGACGATTATTATCTTAGGAGAAGACTAATACTTTTTGAGACGGCGTTAGTAGTGTGTGTTAAATAAGATCGCGCTATAGTTTAGTTTCTATTTTACAAAGTCCACCTGAGCGGGCTAAGTGGGGCTAAGACTGAACCCGGTGATAGAGATAGATGATACAGAAATAAGTCTGGTGGAAATTGACAAAACATACAATATATCCACACACGGTTCTTCCGGGATAGCCGTTATTACTTCATACTAATATGGCAGAATGGATCTTAGTAACACTTTCTAGGTGTTTTAGGTCTCTAAATAATATTCGAGATAATTTTTATCCCGAAAAGAATCACGGTTCTGGCTAAATGAATTTAATTGAAACTTTATATGAAGGTGTCTTACACTGTAAAATAAAACAAAACACTTTTTATTACGAAAAATATATAACATAGCAAAATATACAGTAGCATGACTTCTGCGGAATATCCATTATTTCTTCATACTAAAATGGCTGAACGGATTATAAAGAAATTAGTATGACAGAAACCCAGAGATATAAAATGAGCAAGTGCAAGAACGTTGATATTAGGGAAGACCTAGACTATCTTACCATAACCAAATAGAACGTGTATTATTAGAAGGGTAAGTCAAGAGTCTCCGTAACCGGCGAACGTATATAAGACGGACTATGAGAGTGGAGAAAGCCAGAAAGGTCTGTAAGAAAAGAACCTGTTGGAAATCTGAAATCTGTGCCTACCCTGCAAGGGATCTGACGTGGTGATATAGATTGGTAGATAGTATTATAGTATCTTAAGTCGTGAAATAATAATATGACATGTGTAACTTTGTTTACACACTAGATCATGCCGATATTATCCTACATTATATGCATTTTATCGGTTTTAACCGGCCTGCATGAAGGTCCAAAGATATTAATCTTATTTTGTCGAAAGAAAAGCCTAGCAATCCGTCGATTTTCCTCTTTCTCTTTATCGGTGACTAGAAGCCTGGGGACCTGCTGAAATTGTTCTACAGCGAAAATTTACTCATACTCAAGTCGACTTTATAAATACTTTTGGAAAACAAAGACGACTTGGTTTAAGCGACAAAACGTAGACTGCCGTACTTACTTTGTCAAATAGGCGCAGGTACGAGCTCCGCACAGCACACGGGAATAATGATTTGGGATTTGTGATTTTGAAATAAAGAAGATATTTTATGCACATACAGGCACAATGAAAAAAAGTTTGCCCGTGTTAATTTCCAGAACGGTGGAACCGATTTTAAATACGGTATCATTGGAAAATGTAGGATTTCTTAGAGACTGTTGACTACTTTTTACCTTGGGAAATGCAAGATTTTAGGAGATAGTTGATTTTATTTCTCCATTTTAACACGGCTGAATGGATTGAAAATAAACTTAATATGCAGGTGTCTCTTAAGGCTTGGATAATTATTTTTCGAAAAAATCCTACCTATCTATGTCAAATTACAAAATAAACGCGCGGGAAACAGCTAGTCTATACATATAATCAAACTGTAACCGAGCTGAATCTGTACATTGAATATTTTTCGAGAATTTTAATTGGATTTCATTTCCTTCGATTATAGAAGCCGTAACATTTTTTTTTAGAATTAGTGTCTGTCTGGTCCACTGCTGAACATAGGCCTCCTCAATCGCTTTCCAGCGTAACCGGTCCAATGCCACTTGCATCCAACGAGTTCATGCGATATTCATAAGATCGTCGGTCTATCTGGCAGGCGGACGTCCTACGCTGCGCTTGCCAATACATGGTCTCCTCTCTAGTATCTTTTTGATTTAACGCCTATCCGGTCGGCCGGCCCGCCCATTTCCACTTCAGCTTGCTAATCCTGAGGGCTATGTCGGTGACCTTGGTTCTTCTTCAAATATTCTCATTCCTGATTCGATCACGTGAAGACGAGAACGCCGAGCATAGCTCTTTCCATAGCTCATTGAGCAACTTTGAGTTTTTTTACGAGACCTATTGTAAAAAAAGCACGTCTCTGATTCTTAAATTTAGTATGGTAATAACGTATAACCTAACTTAAATACTTTGTCTATCTATTATATATATTATTTATCTATATCAACACGCCAGACCCCTTGCGGGGTAGGCAGAGAGTACAGAGTTCCAACAGGTTCTTTCCTTACATACCTCTCTGACTTCCTCCACTCTCATAGTTCGTCTCACACACGCTCGCCGGTTACGGAGACTCTTGACTTGTCATTCAGATAAGACTCGGACTATTTGGTCTTGGTAAAATAGTCTAGGTCTTCCCCGGTAACTCCAACCTTCCAATTTGGCATTGTATATCTGTTTTGTCATTCTTTATATATGCCCGGGATAATCGTGGGATAAACCATAAAACTTTACTATTTTTATCATTGTTAGTCTCGAGCTGCAATGTAGGTTAAAATGTGTGATTTTGCCTACAGTTAAAATCCTCCATGAACTTATATTGGATTCAAGTTCGTCTCCTTACGAGAAACTCTTCGGTGGTTAAAAGCACTCACCTGAAATTATACATACAAGTTTGATTTAAACACACAAATATGATTTCGTGCATGAACTGTCGATGCATTCAGGATTCAGAAACGCGATGTTCTTAACCATCAGCGTTCAGCTCCTCGGTATATCTTAACTTACTTGATTTAAGATCCTAAGTCCCCTAGATGGGGCAGAGGGCGTCAACAGTGCGCCGCTATCCCGGTCGATCTTGAGCTTCGCGCTTCAGCTCGCTCCAGCTTTTTCCTATAGCCTCCGCTTCTGAAATGATTGTCCGCCGGCAGGTCTGCTTAGGACGGCCACGTTTACGCTTTCCTTGGGGGTTCCAGTCTAGGGCTTGCCTCGGTATGTGTTCAGGACCCCTTCGGAGCGTGTGGCCAATCCAGTTCCATTTCCTGCGTTTTATCTGCTGGTCGATACCGGTATGTTGTCCGAGACGAGGCCATTGTGCGTCACTCTACAAGAGTATTTGTTGTAGATGGCCTTGATGAGGTTCGTAATTTTCTCGGGCACACCAATCTCACGCAGTCGGTCCCAGATAGATATCCGCGTCACCGTATCAAAGGCATTTTCAAAGTCTACAAAGGTTAAATACATTTCCCTCTGCCATTCTGATGTCTGTTCTAATATGATGCGCAGTGTATTGATCTGATCCGTGCTGGATCGACTGGGTCGGAATCCAGCCTGCTCCCTGCGAATGAGTGGTTCCACGGCCCCCGACAGCTTGTCCAAAATAATCTTGCAGAGCACTTTATAAGGAGACGAGAGCAAGGTGATGCCTCTCCAGTTGCCGCAATCACTGAGATCTCCCTTTTTTGGCACGGTAATAAGGAGACCTTCATTCCAGTCGTCTGGTAACTCTTCGGCCAGCCAGATTTTATGTAGGAGTGGCGACAGTACTTTCACAGCTGTTGGCATGTCAGCTTTAAGTACTTCAGCTGTGATGAGATCGACTCCTGGGGCCTTGCCATTTTTGAACGACCGGATGGCATTCGCTACTTCTTGTTTTGTGGGTGGAGAGACGTCAATATTTAGGCTCCGCAGGGGCAAGCTGCTATTAGGTGTAGTGGTAGTCAAAAGGTTATTAGGGACCCGAAAGATCTCCTCAAAATGCTCCCGCCAGCGTTGAAGCTGTCCCTCAGATGTCACAATCAGTTGGCCCTCCTTGTCTTTTAGGGGCTTCTTCATCCGGTTCTGATTTCCGGCTTGGGTCTTCATTGCCTTGTACAACTCCCTAAGGTTACCGGAGTCGGCAGCACGTTGGGCGTTATCAGCGATACCGTCCGTCCATACTCTTCTGTCATGCCGAGTACTACGGTACATGCATCTTCTGATATGCCGGTATTGCAGCTTCAGGTCGTCCTGCACTACCGTATCGTTGGAAATCAGAATCTTCAGGTGTAACTCTTTTCTTTTTTCGATGAGGTTCCAGGTCTTCTCTGACATCCAGTCTTCACGTCTACGTGTTTTAAGTCCTAGAACGACGGAGCTGGTCTCTGTATAGACCATTTTGATGTGATTCCACTCCGTGTTGACTGAAGCTCCAACATCTGCATCGAGTTCAGAGAAACGGTTACGCAGCTCCAAGTTGAAAGTGGCGCCTACCTCTGGGTTCCGTAACTTGTTGACCTCAAATTGTCTGCCTACTTTTGTCGTCTTGCTAGCAGTTCGAGCTACAGCTACATTGAGCCGCACTTCAGCAACTACTAGGTGGTGATCACTATCGATGTCCGCTCCTCGGCGGTTTCGAACATCGAGCAGCGATGAGCGCCATTTTGCGCTGATGGCAATGTGGTCAATTTGATTTTTGGTGACTCCATCGGGTGAGTTCCAAGTGTATTTATGGTGATCTCAATGAATGAATAAAGTTCCTCCGATCGTAAGGTCGTTATCCTGACAGAACTCCAAGAACCGCTCTCCATTCTCATTGCGGATGCCCAGCCCGTATTTACCCATATGTCTTTGGCACCCATCGTTATTCCTACCGACTTTGGCGTTCAGATCGCCCATGACGATTACTATGTCCTGTTTGCGAATGTTCTTCAAAGTCGAGTTGAGTGCACTGTAGAAATCGTCCTTGTCTCCTTCTGAAGCCAAATTTGTGGGCGCGTAGCATTGAACAATGGTGATCTTTCGAGCTCTGCTGTTAAAACGGGCTGTTATGATTCGGTCTGAGATGGGTTTCCAGTCTAGTAGACTCTTCTTCGCTTTCTCAGTAAGGAGGAGTCCCACGCCGTTTTCACGGACGTCTTCTTCATCTTCCTTCCCGGAGTGAAGTAATGTAAGGCCTCTAGACGTTTTCAGCTCACTGAATCCGTTTCTTCGCACTTCACTGAGACCGAGTATTTGCAGTTTGTATCTTAGCATTTCTGCTTCTGCTTGAGCAAGTCGGCTAGCCTCACTCATTGTTCGCACATTCCAGCAAGCAATTCGTGTCCGATTTTTCAAGCCAAAAGTCGTCGTAATTTGATCAGTCCGGTTTTGCACTATTTCGGTTTCTTTAATCATTTGTGATTCGGGTAAGCGAGGGATTAGCCCACTATACCCTAGCCTAGTGGTGGGGATGCCACCTCAGAGCCTTTGGGCGTGCTCGGTTTTATTTCGGGTATCCTCCCTAGTGAGTAAGTTCTGTTTTAAGACGCAGAATTGTCGCCTATGACCTGCATCCTTAGCTCAGCTACAACACGGCGGTAGCGGTCGCGTGGCGTGAATCACGCGTGGCGCGGTTGTAGCAGGTCCCAGGGAGGACGACGTGGACGTGGATGACGCGGACTGGTTAGGGCTCCGCAGGTAGGTGTTCCGCTACAAACACAGCAGATGGTTTCTTGGCATTTTGAGGGTAATGCTGTTCTCACTTACAGCGATTCCCACCAAGACCATTCCCTAACTTCCCCCACACCCCTCGGTATATCTACAAGTAAGATATTGCATTATCAAAGGTTTCTGTGTCTTGCAAGCCATATTGTTTATCTTCTTTACTGACAGTTAATTTGGTAGCCGTTAATTTAGATTAAGTTAGTTTATGTCCAACAGTGGACTGATATGGACAGATGATAATGATGAAACTAAGTTAAACAGGATCCCTAGCAGCGATAGCAGTAGTGATACCACTACTACTTGAAACAATACTGTTTCATCCCGTATTTTATCAATGATGATAGGTCCCATCGTAATATGTGACGATCCTATTGCCAGTATATCGGGCACAATTCTAGATCCAGGACCGATCCTGAATTTTTTTATATAACAACCACAGTACCCTTTTGTCCGACCGACCGAAC
Source organism: Phalera bucephala (assembly GCA_905147815.2). NCBI lineage: Eukaryota > Metazoa > Arthropoda > Insecta > Lepidoptera > Notodontidae > Phalera > Phalera bucephala. The sequence goes on from LR990609.1 coordinate 53,983,496, forward strand.
CCTGGCCCATTAGAACTCTAGACCTATGAATACTACCAGTACCATATACCTCTAAAGTAATGAAACAGTATTGCAATAATTATTCTTCTTCTTCTTCAAGTGCCTCTCCATTACTGCAGGCTGGCCGTCAGCTTTGCGTATGCGCGCTTCTATCTTGAGCCATACGGAACAACTACTCAACGCTGGTAAATCCGATCCACTCCCTAATGTACCGCAGCCATGATTCTTCCGTCGTCCACACGTCTTTTGCCCTCAATTTTACAATAATTACAACAACATAAATAAATCATCAGGAGGCGCTCGTAGAGCTGTGCGACCGCGGTGTTCTTACCGATTACCAAGATTAAGCAGCGTTCGACTCGGTCGGCCCGAGATGGGTGACGTAATGTGGTAGTCGTTAAGCCGAGTTGAAAGCCTTAAAGGCGGCATGATAAGTTCCAACAGCAGATGGCCTCCACCAATCCCCCCTGGGTCCGCGTTATGGAGTATGACCTAATCTCTCTTACCTCGATTAGTGAAAGAAGGCCTTTGTTCAGCAGTGGGCAGTATAGGCTGATATTATTATTATATAAAGAAATCATTGCCCCATGCCAGGAATTTTACCTGTATCATGTGTTGGTGTGTTTACAAAAACAAAACCAAAACAAACATTTTTGTGAGTCACACAAAGATTTGTTCGGTGCGGGAATCGAACTTGCAGCTACTCGATCCAGTGGGGGAAGCAGCTTAAGCTCCAAGCCGTCCGTCCTATCAATGGAGGCATCGAAAGGATCCAAGTGATGGGAGTGTTCTGTTCAATGACTAAACCCACGTAAGACCAGTAGGTACAAAGGTAAGGTAACCATAACAATAACATCATTTATTATCTAATCAAAAATAAACTTACGTTACATTTCTAATCGTTCCGGAATTATTTTTGTGCTAGTAGAAAAAGGGATAGTCATGAGATTAATATTAGGATTGGAGAATATCGTCATCATCATCATTTCAGTCTATATTTGTCCACTCCTGATCATAGGCCTCCCCAATCGCTTTTCAGCGTAACTAGTCCCATAACTTCCTGCGATCTTCACAAGATCCTTGGTTCATCTGCTAGGCGTCCGTCCCACGCTGCTCTGGCCAATACGTAGAGATGCCCATTGGAGAAAATAAACTGACATTATTTTAACTATAATATTGGTATCATCCATTAGTTATTTATCAGCATAGATTAGTCATACAAGTAATTAGTAAAGCTCCGCTATTTCTGTCTAGCATTATTGTACTTGGCCCAGCAGTGGAACAATGTTATTAAAAAAGACGTAGCCCTACACTAGGAAATATTCCTGCGGCGTAGGTGCGTTTACAAACGTGAAATTCACAAACACCCAGCCGGAAAAAAATGTTTGTGGAATCATAATAGAGTTGAATAATACTATACTACTATACTATAACCTCACGCCAGATCCCTTGCGGGGTAGGCAGAGAGTACAGAGTTCCAACAGGTTCCTTCCTTACATACCTCTCTGGCTTCCTCGACTCTCATAGTTCGTCTCGTACACGCTCGCCGGTTACGGAGACTCTTGACTTTTCCATCAGATAAGACTCTTCCCCGGTACCTGCATCCTTCCACTTTCACATTGTATATCTGTTTTGTCATTCTTTCCTCTGGCATTCTTTCTATATGCCCGAACCAACCGAGCATGCCCTAAGAGTTGAATAATAATTTATTAAAGACTCGCTATAAAGTTTCTCGCGGCTTTGCACCCGGAGGACAAAAGCGCCACCTACCAGGTCCTACTATAGCTAAGAACCGCGGGGAACCGAGGATACAATTCAAGCGACCAAAATACTAAGCCGTTTGACTGACAAAAATAACTAATACACGCACGCCAAGTGAAAAATATTCATTAGCAACTTGCTATTACATCGGGAACTACATTTTACAGATAAAGTAAATTATATTCTATTATATATTATACCCTTGCGGGGTAGACAAAGAGTACAGAGTTCCAACATGGTACTTTTTAAGGGAAATCCAATGAGCTCGAACACGACGGAGTTGTTGTGTAATTGAGAAGCTACAATAATACCTTCCGGCTACATCATCAAAGCAGCTATTTGATCGCATATTATTGCGTTATCAACGAAGTTACATGGTATGCCGAATATCAATTTAATCGAATGTCATCAGTGTTAAAAAAATTGGATTGCTAATTTTATGCTGGGTTGATAGATAGACATACACACAAAGGAAGTTAAATAAAAGTATGTGGTTTTACTATGCATGAAATTACTCGTGCTTGGACTTTAGGTAACATATGGTTGCATGCATCTCATCATTACTCTGAGAGTCCCGTAACTCAATTGATAAAAAAGGAACCTTTATAGCATCACTTCGCTGTCTGCCTGTCTGTCTGACGATGACGAACCTTTTTCTCAGGATTTATATGCCTTTTCACCAGTCATGGGTACGCTCAGGGTGATGTTTAGAATTTGACGTTTCTAGAAATGTATTGAGTGTGAAATAGAATCGATTGAATATCGTATCGAGAAAATTTATAACTAAGAATGAATCGATATTAATAAAAATAATTTAGGAACGAAAAGAGAATAAAACAACATAATCTCATTATTTATTTACAAATCAAGTGATCAGAAAAATGGTCAGAAAAAGCTGACCAATGAAGTCAGAAAAATCGTCTGACAAATCACTTGATTCGACGTTTACGTGTAGAATTATTAAAAAAATCGTAAACTCTCTGTTTTATATGTCAAGATAGCGCATCTACGTTTGTTTATAAATTTTTTGACCGTGATAATATTAAAAACTTCAGTCGAATACATAGAATAATATATTCGTAAAAAAAATGGGCAACTAAATTGGTACATTTTAAAAATCAACATACGATTATAAGAATTTCATTGTGTCAGTCCCTAAAACTCAAACCGTTACAATTTACTTAATTAAGTAATATAATTTTATTAGGTTTTAAGTTTTTAATAAATACGCAAATTTAGAAACAGTATTTGATTTAAATGAAAACTAAAGTAAATGTGATGTATTTTTATATTCTTGTTTATTTTTAGGATTCTAGATTTTCAATATTTTTAAATACATGCATGAAAAAGGCTATAGTATAGATATCATATTGTAATTTATATCAAATACCAAGACAAAAAAAAATATGTTTCCCAATTAAACTCGTACCAAACCTATAAAGTACCAAAAATAATTATATTTGACAAGAAGCAAGCTTTGAGCTGGTACAAATAAAGGGAAAATGTGAAAATTGTAAATTTGTAAAACCTTCGCATTGTCCGATTATTTTATTTCCCATTATCTGGGAGTAGCACAATATGTTTTATCTATTAAAAGGGGCATATTTAGTGATAGACGACATATTAATGATTTGATACAGTTTTTACGATCGGCCATGTACTAGACGACAGTGCTCGGTATTTAGCGATAGATAAACTGATTAGTATTTGAATGCTACTTGTACTAATCCAGCCGAAATTTACCTACAAGTACCAAAAACTACCTTACTTGAACCATCGTTACTTAATGTATCTGTTCCTGGATTTAATAGTATTTTACGTCCCTTAGTCCAGATTTTTCCGCTGGAGAAACTGTATTTTTATCCCGTCTTCACACGGACTTTATGTATGGATGTCTGAACGAATCATACTTTTTGATCAAATAATGTCTAACAGATGCAAGTAAAACTAATAGTGTAGTAAGTGTTTCTACAAATAGTTCGGTGCATCTGCAAGAACACTACTCCCTTCGAAAAGCAATAAGTGATGATAAGACAAAAAAATCGAAGCTTCACAAGTATGTTTATAGCAAATCAAATATAACTACAGTTTTGTCTGCTCAACAAGAACGTTTTAAAATATAAATGTCGTTATCATGACGCTGTAAAGAAGTTTTAATCTGCAAATAATTTCGAAATAGAGTTTTCTGTCTTGTCTATCCATATCATCGCGCCAGATCCATACAGTGTAGATAATATCTTTGAAGATTTCTCCACACTCATTACTCGTCTCATAGAGGCTTGCCGGTTTTGGAGACTCCTGATTTACCCTTTCGATAGAACACATTATATCATAAATAAAAAATAAATATATAAGTATGCCATAGACAAATTATGATTGATTGTCTCGATGACGTGAATAACGTTTTAGACGAGAATCCTGCTATATGTTATTTATATAGATTACGGTTAATTTATATTTCTTTAATTTGCACACGAACCTATTGCATTATATATAAATGTAAAGCGTTATTGATATTTCAAGCGGAATGTTATGAATCAGCTTGAGTTAACGAACGAGCTTGGAAATGTAACAAATGTACTGAATTTAATTATTGTCATTAGTCGTGTACAGATTGTAATAGGCTTTTACACACTGATTTACAATCATTATTTTAACAGACATTATGGCACCTGAATTTGATAACGTCGATCACTAATCAATTAGGCGATAGGTGCAAACACAACTAATACTTGATATTTGGTTTTAAAGCAAAACAAGGTAAGTTCAATATAGCTAGATTTATTTTATTTAAACTATTGGATACGATTGACTACAACAGATGTGACGTAACACTCTAGTAACTTTTAGTGTGTGTCTGAAGGTTTCGCAACTAAAACGAAACCCTTATCCCTTACTTCGTTGTCCGTCCGTCCGACGGTTTTCACCTTTTTTTTTCTCAGGAATGGCTAGAGATATTAAGTTGAAATTTATACCAACTACGAAAATTTACGGTCTCCTACTAGTGTAAAAAAATGAAGGTTCTAAGTAAACCCAAACAAAATATATCGTCACTTTAAAGTCACTCATTAGAAATTATATAGCACTTCCCGTTGACCTAGAATCGTGGAATTTGGCAGAAGCAACGTTTTAAAGTACAAGTAAAGGAAAAGTGCGATATTTGTCAATTTATAACCATATCTATAACATATAAAAAAAATACTTTCCCTCAAATAAGATGAAAAATTAAAATTTTGCCGTGTAGTGTGTGTAGTAGTCATTAGACTACTACACACACTACACGGCAAAATTTTATAGAGAAAGAGCACGTTTTTAAAAGATATTTTTATGGACTATTACATTGGCACCTTACATTCTCAGCAATAAGTTAGTGTACGCACATAGTACACCTCTTAGCCACTCCCGCTTGGAAAATGTAGGCGTCCCTGAGTGTGTGAATGTTTTATATGGAAATAATTGAATATGAACGTTGTTCATTTATGATCGGAACGGATCATCACCCCAAGAACGGATATTAGGTCTCATGAATAGGGGGCAACCCTAATGCCATTATATTGGGCACAATGCCAATTGACACTGGAAATAGTCCTATCGGAAAATTAGATTTGTTCTGACTGATCGCTACGCGCATTATTCGCCATTAGACTAACGAGGTATAGGTAACTTTTTAGAAGCTTTTGTGTTCGTATGTCTGGCTGTCTTTCTTTCTTTTTTTATTCTCTTTTCTATTCTTCTCTTTTTTTATTTTATTTTATTAAAATATCCACTAGCGTTTGACAATAGAAAGCATGTATCCGACTGAGCTGAAATTAAGCATACGTATGTAAGTTCGGTGACAATGTAATAATATAGTACATACCATGGACCCGGGTCCATGGTATGTACTGAATCCCCATCAAAAGACTAGTCTGGAGCCGGCTCCAGACTAGTCTTTTGATGGGGTCGAACATATCAACTACACAACATAACCACCTCGTGTTTAGGCTTGTTAGATTGGTATTGACAAGTACTATACAACCAGATGATGTTTAGGGTCTGATGATGAAATGGAAAGGTGACCAACGGAACTACTCAAATACTAATCATACCCCCGCCGGGTTTGAGCTCGTTGGATTTGCCTTCACGAGTTCTGTAGACCCTGATGATGTCCAGGATCTGATGACAGAACCGAAGAGTGGCCAACGGAACTACCCAACTACTCAACATAATCCCACCGTGTTTGAGTTCATTGGATCAACTACTGAACATAATCCTGCAGTGTTTGGGCTCGTTGGATTTCTCTTGACGAGTTTTATAAATCCGGACGCTGTCTAGGGTCTGATGATGGAGCCGGAGGGTGGCCAACGGAATTACCCAGCTACTTAACATAGCCCCGCCGTGTATGGGCTCGTTGGATTTGCCTTGACGAGTTCTCTAGACCCGACGAAACTTTAATTTGGCGCTGAAACTGGCCGAAACTGAACCCGGTACGTAATCCTCAGAGCGTGAGTCCTACTTGCACTTGTCCTGTTATTAATAAATAAAATTACTTTTATCTGCGATTTTTGTTCCTACTTTAATTTGGTGTTAGCCTCTTAAAAACCTTTACCTTAACCACTAGTGGCTACTATCTAGTCAAAGATAAAAAGAAAACAATTGCACTTTATCAATATGCCAGATACGTATAATACAATCTTATCCACGATAAATTTATAATTCCTCTAATAATTACATTTACACTACAGTTCGAACAACACATTGTCAAAAATGTTGGAGTATAACGTTAAAAGTTTCGTTATAATATTGTTTATGTTATATTATAATGTAAAATGTGAAAGTTGTGTTACGTACGATTTTGAATTTGATTTCTACAACAGTTTCACCAATGACAATCTTCTGTGCAATGGTTTCCCGAGATGGATCATTGGAAATTACAGTTCCCTGGATGTTGAAAGGCCGAGTGCAAAGAGCGAAATTTTTATTCAACCGAATGAATTCATAAGTTGCGTATCATCTTTTGGCTTTGAAATGGAATCTACTGGAGTTGTTGAAGCGTATGTTTACATGGAGTCAGCATCACAGAGAGATCAGCTTGTGGTTTTAGCCCACGAGGCTCTTGAAGATGGAAGTGATGCCGTGAGAGGTACAGCTCTTCTGACACCACTAAATGTTAATTTCCATGATGGATGGCACGTGTTGAGGATAATTTTGTACGGTGTTGGAAGTTTTCACGGATATGTAAGTAACACCACACCTACATTGTGTATTTAGTTGAAGTAGTTGTGCTAAATAGACGTATCAAAAACTTAAAATGTTGCATATTTAATTCATGTTTGGATCATAATTTTCACCTATAAATGATGTAATAACAGAAAGACATTGTTTACCTATTGTTGTTTCATCTTCATTAAACTTAAAAAACTTAACCTTAATTTTTAAAATATAATTTGATCAAAACTATAACTGTTTAATTTATTACTTTATATTATACCATACACATATTTACTAGTTCTACCATTATTGAACGCGGATATTTTCAATAACACATTAAAATAACTATTAATTTATTAAAGTAAAAGTTTTACACAATAACAAGTACGATACGATTTCACATTGAAACATTAGAAATAAAGCGTATTGCATTATAAAAATTCTCCACTTTGCAGGTATCATTCCTTGGTTCTGCAGCGGAAGCTTCGACAGTTATAGTAGATTCGTTCCGTTACATTCCACCATCAGTAGACGAAATGAGCTGTGAAGTCTATGGAGATGTGGCAATTATACCACCAATAACATTAGAACCAGAATGTGTCGCCTTCAGTTTCGAACAAGAATTTGATGTCATATTCGACAGCGACAGAGGAATATGCAGTGGATTAACTTCATGGACCCTAAATAACTATACTTCGCTGACAATTGAGAGTCCCAGTGCTAATAGCGAGCATTTTATAACACCCAGTCATATTGTTAGTTGTGTGTCATCTTTCCCGTTTTTAGTCGAAGCAGGTGGAATCATAGAAGTAAACGTCTATATGGAATCAATATCTGAACAAGATCAAATAGGAATAATAACTAATGAGATAGTTCCCAACGGTTTCGATGCAACAACCGGATCAGCAGTAATAACCCCATTAAGCGCAAACTATGTAGATGGATGGCACACTTTAACAGTTACTCTGTCAGGAAACAGCATTTATGAAGGATATGTGAGTATAGCTTTATAACATTCTCCTTTAAGTTCAAAAGCATAGCAAAACAAAGAGGGTAGTAGGTACTTCTGTGTTTTATGAAGAGCATCGTTTTCTATAGTTTTTTGGTTCTCGTATAGAGTGTAAAAGATTTTATGGTTTGTATCAAACTGACTTAAAAGTATTTTAACGAGATACTTATTCTTGTTTTCGATTGTAGTAATGTTTATTTTTGTTCGTTTACTCCTTTCCTCCTACCTTATTTTTAATGCACTGTCTAGCATTAGGCATATCCCACACTCTTGCGTTTCTCATCTTATAAACAAATACTCATACAATATATTTATTTAATCAATCGTCAAATATATTATCAAATACATTTTGTTATCACTAAAATTTTATTTATCACCAACATGTGTTAGATTTTCCTAAGCCAATTAGAAAACTGATAGCTTTAAGTATAAATGAACCGCTTAATTAGTCGCATTAATAATTTGTTTTTGTCGTTATGTCATTTGTTTACCTATATGCTGATATTACTGATAATTCAAATGTTATTAGTGATAACAATATACTTGATGCTGTATTTGACTGTGTTTGCTGCCACTCTAACGATTAAGAGGATTTACGTATTAATGAAAATGGCTAGGGATGTTATCTTAAATCCAGCAAGTGAAACTCGAGTATGTATGAACAAAGATTGTCTACAGCTTTGATAAATTATAATAATAGGACATAGGAAACTGCTAAGCTATATAATTGAAAAAATCTCCATCGATGCGCACTGGATCTGCTCGGTAGAATATGAGCTAATCTTTCTCACCTCGATTTGTGAGAGGAAGGCTATGTCCAACAGTGGGACGATATAGACTGAGTTAATATAATAGTTAAATATTTATTTTCAGGTATCATTTCTTGGCATTGCCGCAGAAGATTCGATTGTCTTGATCGATTCATTCAGATACATTCCGCCGTCATTTGAGAAACGTGATTGTAGAATTTACGAAGATGAGATTGCACCTGTCGGAAATGGTGACGAGTGTGTCACTTATAATTTCGAAACCGACTTTGACTCGCACTTTGATACTGTCAACCAGCTCTGCAATGGTTATAATGGTTGGCATTTAGGATCTTACTCATCTTTAGATATGGAAAGCTTCAATCCAGTTAGCACTATTTTTGTAGCACCAAATGCAACAGCGAGTTGTATATCTTCATTCCAATTCGCCATGAAACCTGGAGGTACAGTTGAAGTAAATGTCTATATGGATTCAGTATCACCTTTGGATTTTGTTATTATATTGGCCAAGAAAGTTGTACCAAACGGTATAGATACAGTTGCCGGATTTGAATTGTATTACGCAAGTAATGAAAATTTCGTCCAAGGATGGAATGTTTTGAAAGTTGGCGTGATGGATTTCAACTCTTTCGTTGGATATGTAAGTTAACATTTTTATAGCTTTATTAGGCGATAAGCAAGATATTATTGTCTTGAATAGGATATTTAATGTACATAATATAGATATAAAATGCGAAAGTGGACGTAGGTGGGTAAGTCTCCGTAACCGGCGAGCATGTATGAGATGAACTATGAGAGTGACGGGAGCCAGAGATGTATGTAAGCAAAGAACCTGTTGGAACTCTGTACTTTCTGCCTATCTCACAAGGGATCTGGCGTGAGGCCTATGTGCGGCTGTTGGCTGGATTAGTATAAGAATTAACAATAATCCTCCCTGTGGATACCGTATAGTTACAAAGAGGATAGACTTGTCTAGACCTAGTTATTTTATGTGGTAAAAATGTCGAAGAAAAGCGATAAATAAATAAAAAAGTTTTTGAAAATTTTAACGCCGGTTTATGTATTACTGTTATTACATCTTAATCCTAATACGAAGCTAATAGGGCAAGGGGTACTTAGGGGTATCATATAATACCTATTAGGTATGCAGTTAAGCTGTTTTTTCAAATTACCCTTTATCAGCTACAATTTAATACATTCCATGTAAAATTAATGCAACTGCAATATCTTCCAGTAACAAAAGATTGCAAATTATGATAACATTGATTACAACAGATTATTGTTTAATACCTTCTATATTAAGATACGTAATCAATTCAATTACACGATGTAAACCAAAATTAATATCAGGAAAATTACATTCTTTGTGCCTGTGAACACAATTATAATGATTAACAATACTTTCGTCAAAGGAACTTCATTTTCAGTTTGTAAGATATTTTTAATTCAGTTTTTGGAACTTAACAATTTTTGTTTAAATGATTGAAATTACGTATTGGTAATGCATATGCCAATATATAAATGTGACAGTCACTATGTCTATTTATCTGTTACCGTTTTACGTTTTAACCGTTGAAAAGATTTTGATAAAATTTGGCAAGGAAATACATTGAAACCTATACATACAACAAATAATATAGGCTGCCTTTTGGTAGAAAAAAGCTAACATAGACGAAATCGCGGGTTGCGGTTAACAAAAAAAAATGCTATTTAAGAATTGATCAAATCGTCACCTAATGAATGTACTGCCGTACAGGAATTGAGGTATATTATAACTGTTGCTTTTTTTACTATAAGTCTCGTTTCCATCACTGTGATACCTATAACAGGTCATATCAATTGTGAGGCTCCATTTTAACCACACCCATATGCGTTCTTTATATAGAGTCCATACAGAATACATACTCTATATATAGAATTCCATGGATTTTCAAGAGCTATCTTACTAATATTATAAATCTGAAAGTTTGTATGTTTAGATGTTTCTTACTCAATCACGTAAACACGGCTGAATGGATTTGGATGAGATTTGGCACACTCATAGCTTATTACCTAAATTAACACATTGGACTTTTTATCCCGGAAAAATGTAAGGTTCCTGCCTAAAGTCGCGGACGAAGTCGCGGGCAGAAACTACTTTATAATAATTGACTGTCTTGTTGGTTTCGAAGCGCACTGTGGGTGGCGATCACAGGCCCTCTCACATCTTAGGTCGAACAAAGTAAAACTTTTCTAGAGTTCGCTGTATCAGTCCGGGGAGCATATAGCAATAGGATTGCTCCCTATTAAATGGGACCTAAAATCGTCGGTGAAATGTGAGTGTACATAGGGCACCTGCTACTCCCTCTTAGAGTATATAGCGTGACGGCGTTAATTTCTATTTTTTATACCAATACTGAGTCTAGTATTATATCCGGTATTATTGAAATAGCTTTCTGCCAGACCATGTTTATTAATAATCTTATATGTGAAGGGCACGTCAAGAGTCTCCGTAACCGGCGAGCGTGTCTGAGACGAACTATGAGAGCGGAGGAAGCTAGAGAGGTATTTAAGGAAAGAACCTGTTGGAACTCTGTGGGCAGAGAAAACAGAGTTCCAATAGCTTCCTTCCTAACAGTCCTCTCCGACTTTCTCCACTCTCAAAGTTCGCCTCATACACGCTCTCCGCTTACAAAGACTCTCGACATCCTCTTTTAATAAAACACGGTGTATTTGGTCATGGTAAGATACCTAGGTCTTTCCCGATACCTACATGCTTCCACTTTCACATTGTATATCTGTTTCGTTATTAATAATAATTCATATATCTACTATTTCAGATAACTTTGATCGGATCGATTTCGGAACACACGGTCGGGTTAATAGATTCCTTCAGGTACATTCCACCGGGCATCGATGTGCAATGTGAGATCTACTAAGAAGAAAAAAACGTTTGACTATTGAAATCATATTTGAAGAGTTCCAGGGAACGCTTTGAAATTCATATAATTTAAATAAAGTTATTTTATTTAATTTGGCATTATATTACAGAAGTAACGGTTTGGAAAGACAACCCATTAATTCATTGCAAACATCTTTCACTTATACCCTATTCAGATTGCTATGAGATTCTATGTAAACAAATCATAAAATACTTCCAAATCAAAAAGTATCGTTAATATGTTTAAATGGCACTGAAATTCGCCATTTCATTTGAAGTCGGATTATATCCGCCATTTTTAACTCTTGGTTGATTTCTTAACGCGAGTGCTGCTTTAGTCGTTAAATTCGTTTTTTTGTTAATTTTTTGTTACATTTTGGTTTTTAGTTATGGGTTTTTCTGTTCTTAAGTAAAGTTTTAGAACGATTGTTTCTTGTATTTATGTTTTGCCTCAATCGAATCTTAATAAAGCAACACGAAAAGAAACGACGAACGAAGGATCTAAACAATCATAACAGTTAAATACTTACCTTAAATATACAGGGACTGGTTTTTATTGGATCAGAAGCTTGTTTATTATGTGAAATAAATTCAAAATTTTCTCTCTAAAAATGAAGTTTTATTGTTGGATTATTGCTGAAAATTTGGATTAAATTTGCACTTTGACAATTGTCTTTCGTGTACTATACGATAAAAAATGAGACCCATTACACGATCTTCCATATATTATAACAAACAATGTGGATTCAGCTATGGCTACTATGGCTGCGCGTTACCAAAACCTTGCATATATGGTATTCTGAATGCTGGAGTACCATTCAACGATCATCATCATTCAAACTATTTATTTTGTTTAAACCCTGCTTTAAACTTACAAATGGTCATATTTACATTTTATCTTGTCTCTTTTGTCTAATTCTCTATTCATTTTTAACCGACTTCAAAAAGGAGGAGGTTCTATGTTCGTATAGTATATGCTTTTTATTTCTTTTTTCTTTTCATCATTTCACGAAGTTGCTCTACGCGTCGCATTATGTGTTCTATTAAGCATAGCGAATCAGGGCTCAGAATTTACAAAACATTTAATATAGTCTTGTTTTTATAAGTTTACATTAAAGGCTAATCGGGTGAATACTTTTTAATACAGTAATTTAACATATTTCCTTGGCCTTTGGCGAATAATCTGCTTTGCGATGACGAGGTGCTGTGTTCAAATCCTAGGCCAGACAAAGATAGTTTTTCAATCTAAATATTCCCAGCATCAGTCTGGAGTCTGGGGCTGTGCCCGGTATATGGCAATAGGATCGCCCCCTATTACATGACTTGACATCATCATATTGTTCCTTTCCTTTCCATATGGTTCCGTAACCTTCCTCCACCAATCCGCATGTGGTAGAGTATGAATCTCTCTCACACGGTTTGTGAGAGACAGTGGGTCAGTATAGGCTGTTATTATTTTTATAACATACTCACATTGTGTTCTTGTGCTAGAAAGAGTTCTTCATTTTGAAAAGGAAGGATTAGATATAGATCTATCACGCTTGCCCAATGCGACTTTGCTGCCAGAGCGTCATTTATCGTTCAGTTGGTTGTTACACGTGTTATGTTACAGTGGTTGGCTTGATTCTTTTAGATTTATTTGACAGGTGGATTAGCCCAGTCGTTAGCTCCTCCGCCCACTGAATCGACTAGCCACGGGTTCGGGACAAATCTTTTGTGACCCACAAATACTTGTTTCAGTATGGATGCTTGTATATATGTATAATAGAAATGATTCATAGTATGGAGCTACGTTTAGAAAACCGTAATGCTACTAATTTACTGAATTTTATAATTTTTATTATAAGATTTTATGTTAAATACATAAGAAATGAAAAATCTTAACGCATTGGATAGCCATGCACCTTGCGGAAAATACTATACAGTGGGCCCGGTGCGGTCCTACAGAATATTATGGACAATTTGCCTTCTAAGTAAGAAGTAAGTGACACTAAACATATAAATAATTAACTTGCATCATAACAATAAGGGCTAACCTGCATAAAAAATACACAACTATTTTTATTCTAACTCCGGCGTGCAAAATGCTGTCAATAATTTCGAATGCGATGCCATGAATCTATTTCACAACTACCATCGAAAAATCAACCATAACTACCAACACTTAAAGTCACATTTCCGAAGATAGAATGCAAGATCATGAGAAGTGGGACTTATTGAATACCGCATATGACCCGTGAAAAGATAGGATGCGTTCTGCGGGTTGAGCTTTAGCATTTATTTCCTTATTTTATGAAATATAAAGTTTAATATGTTTTGCCATAATATACCTTATATTTTATCGTTTCGTCTTCATTAGCTCCTCATAGTTTATATTCCCATTGAAGTATCACGCCAAACGTCAAGCAATGATGTGTTTTTTTCATTTGGAGATGGCAGGGTTATTTTCTTTTGAGAAGGACATCATAGGGAGTTGAGGTTTTTGGCGGAAATCGAAGAGTGATGTCGTCAATTTGTATTATTTTCAATTTGTGTTGGTGGAATATTAACCATTACGTATTCTTATATGAGCATGAGTGAAGGTAATTGTAACAAAGTGATAAAACGTGCCTTTCGATTTCCCTCAAAACGGCCGTCGCAATTTGTATGTAAAGTATCAATCGTTTTACTATCCAGGGTGGGGCACTTTTTCAATTTCATAATGATCATTGTCATGAAGTTCATCGAGGAGTTAAATTAATTTAAAAATGAATAGATATATTCGTAGTACTTGACTTTGACAAAATACGCGTCGTCGTGATGTCATAAACATTAAAAAAGGACAACATCAGCGCTCGTCAAGGGTCTTTATGTATTAGACTCATGTCCCCATGCAATTCGCTCAATGTTCCGGATAAAACCCATGAATATCAGAGAGACAACAGAAAATAAATAAAGCTAAATTTCGTTAAAAACCACTGTCGCCGCTTCATCATTGACAGTTGGAAACATATGGAGACAGTTTTACATACACTCACATGTTGCTGTAAAATACTTTCGATGATTTGTCATGACCCCAAAAATAAGTATAGTTAGAAGTATTACGATATCCGCAAGTACGATCATGTCTCTGAATTTCGGGCGCAGTTAAAGTGGTTGCCTATTCGACGTCGTCGAGATACTCATATTCTTTCACTCCTCTATTCTCTTCTTTACAATCCTAATTCACCATCTTATCTAAGGGAACGCTTTGAATATTTAGTCCCCAGGGGTAAGCCCTGCCGCACATCTTCTTCTCTTCTTCTCCGTACTCCCCGTCATACTTCTAGCCTTTATAATAGTTCTTTTACTGTTCGCGCGGTGCAGCTGTGGAATTCACTTCCACACTCTATACGCGAAAGCGTGTAACCCAACGTATTCAAGAGGAAAATTAAAGAGCATTTCCTTTCATCATGAATCATATATTTATATATGTATGCATATACTATTATATATAATTATTGATATTTACTATATATGGATATTAATTTATATTATTTTGTTGACTTATATGTGTATGTAATGTGTCGTGTATTTATGGGTAGGCTTATTCCATTGTACACTTGTTACTCTCCTCTCTACTTTTCATCTCTCTTTCGCTCAGGTTAGCTGTAAGAAAACTCAATTTTGAGTTAAGCAGACCTTTGTATTTGTACAAAATATCCTATGTATTGATTCATTGTGTATATATGTGTACAATAAAGAATAAATGAAAATGAAATATCCAGTGGCCAAAAAATTATTTATTTTCAGATCACGTATATAATAGATCTAGACTATCTTATAATATCAGCCTATACTGCCCACTGCTGGATAAAAGCCTTCTCTCGCTAATCAAGGTGAGAGAGATTAGGTCATACTCCACCACGCGGACCCAGTGCGGATTGGTGAAGGCAGGTTTGTGGCCACCTGCTGTTGGAACTTATCAAGCCGCCTTTAAGGCTTTCAACTCGGCGTAACGACTACCACATTAAGTGGTAGCCGGGACCAACGGCTTAACGTGCCTTCCGAAGCACGGAGACGCTCGAATTTGAAAATGCCACAAACGGTCACCCATCTCAGGCCGACCGAGTCGAACGCTGCTTAACCTTGGTGATCAGTAAGAACACCGCGGTCTATCTTACCATGACCAAATAGACCAAGTCTTATCTGAAGGACAAGTCAAGAGTCTCCGTAACCGTTAAGCGTGTATGAGATGAACTATGAGAGTGAAGGAAGCCAGAAAGGTATGTAAGGAAAGAACCTGTTGAAACTCTGTACTCTCTGCCTACCCCGCAAGGGATCTGGCATGATGATATAGATAGATAGAGGTATATAATTATAGTCACTAGTTCCTCTCTCTCTCTCTCCTTGGCAATTATTATTCCCATCTGATGGTGGGGTCTGCCTTCTTAATTTTCTTCTTCCACTTCGCTCTGTTGGACGTGTCGTGTTCGGAGGCATTGCAGATACACAGGTCTTTTTTGACCACATCTGCCCAGTCACTAGTTCCTAAATGGGCTAATATTTATTAGCTAACTATTCCATTTTTTTAGCTAGTAAAAGCATACCTTTTGTCGAGTATCAATAATTTCATCTATAAAACAGCTGATTTTTAACGATAAAATAAAAAAAAAATCATTGCTCAAGTTGTTATTTATATACCTGCCATAGGGGTGGATATATCACTAGGTGATTTTGTTAGTAATTTACAAATAGTATAGTCAACCCGTCCCGAATTCGCACGGATGAAT
The DNA here is from genome assembly GCA_905147815.2 of Phalera bucephala. Taxonomy (NCBI): domain Eukaryota; kingdom Metazoa; phylum Arthropoda; class Insecta; order Lepidoptera; family Notodontidae; genus Phalera; species Phalera bucephala. The sequence goes on from LR990609.1 coordinate 53,999,894, forward strand.
TATAAACAAAAACCTTCTCCTTGAATCACACCGACCATTGGTCAAAAACGTAAGAAAATCGGTTTTGTAGATATTGATTTTATTGCGTTCAGACACACAGACTTTGTTTTATAATATGTAGTGATACGAACTCATAAGCCATCCCACTTTCGTCGTATTCCTAAAGAGGCAAAGACCAGGAGGCTATAAATTTCAGAAGGATTTCTCGAATGTTCGCACTAACTGCCCCCGGGCTACGGCCTGTCGCCTCGCAGTTTGATTTACGTCACACGACGTGACGTCACGGCCACCGTGCTGACTTTTGTGTATACGATAGATCGACATATACGATAGTACGACTACATCTGAGGGCTTAGCATGAACAGATTAATGTTAGTGTGGCGCTATCGGGTTGATTTGCTATCCTTTTCAGTCTACAAATCCAACTAACAATAAAGGCGAATTTAGGTGTGGATAGATTTTTATTACTCTTTCACACAAAATTACTGAAAGAATTTTTGATGAAAGTTTATTGTAACATAGTTCACTAGCGACCTGCCTCGGCATAAACCGTCCCCTTAAATCACTCCGTCTATTGGTGAAAATCGTATGAAAATCCATTCAGTAGTTATTGAAATTATCGCGTTCAGAAAGACAAACCGACACGGTGAGGGGACTCTGTTTTATAATATGTAGTGATTTAGTGATACATCGGGAAACACATAGGGTTGTATTCTATTTATCTTTATCATCACCCTAGTTCTCTTGCGGGGTAGGCAGAAAGTACATAGTTACAACAGATTATTTGTAAGGGTAGGCCCTTACAGAAGGTCCTAAGGTATAATTTATAGAGGTATTACAAAATAAACGCTTTACATTCTGGGGCAATTTTGGACAATGTTCTTTCTCGATAACGTTACGCTTCCGTCAATCTATGCGTGCTAAGTCGTTTGGACTTCTCTACGGCGATCGACATTGATAGGACCACTATCTCTGTTTATCTTTATTATATATAGTTATGATAACATTGGTAACATATACCGGAAAAATATATGCAAAGATAATACTGTCATAATTTGGCGGGTTAGTTGTCGATTCGCACGAATCACCACCTTTTGCAATTTATATTTTTTAGTAGACGATTCGCACGAATACAATATTTTTCTTGCGAATCGCTAAAATCACTAACTTTAAAAATATGTACGTAGGCTCTATTATGCACACTTTAATTTTGCTTGTCCGGTGAAGCTGTAAAGGCCCGCGGCCAAACGCGTAGATCATTCACACACACACACACACACACACACACACTTAATATTTTGAGCAAAATAATAGGAATAGAGGCGCTCGTAGCGCTGCACGATAAAAAAGTATTTATGAGAATCGCCTACTAAAAAAATATTAATTTTCACAATAAGCCATTTTGACTGTAGCTTGAGTGTATTTGGTTCTGCGCAAATAGGAATGTAAAGTTTCATAGCAATATATAATATATAAGGGGGCGTATATAAGGGGGGTAGTTCTTTTACAAGCTTTTATTTAACTTACAATGTTTGTCTATCTGTCTTTCCGGTTTAAATCTTGTAAACCATTTTTCTAACACTTATAGATATCTGATTGAACAGAAATTTGGTATAATACGTATGTAAGTTCGGTGACAATGCAATACCATGGCGCTGGTCTGATGATAAAGTCGAAAGGTGGCCAAAGGAAAATGTGATTTATACAATGTAACCCCCTCGTGTTTAGGCTTGTTAAATTGGTATTGAAAAGTACTATTCAACCAGATAGTGTTCAGGGTCTGATTATGAAGCCGAAAGATGGCCAATGGAACCCACCAACTACTCAACATAACCCCGCCGTGTTTAGGCTCGTTGGATTTATCTTGGCGAGTACTTAAGACCCCGATGGAGTCCGGGATCTGATGATGGAGCCGAAAGGAATCCATAGGAACTCCTGAACTAAGCAGCATCGTATCTTCTTTGTGTTTTGATATAAAAGCTTGTTTTTAAAAAGGTTATTTTAAATTAAAATTATTAATCAAGGTATGGCCAGCCCTTGACCCCGATCTTTCCATCAGGAGAGATAGGGTCAAGAGTTTCGATCAGAAAAGTGATCATGGGGCCGAATACTTTCCTCCTCACCTCACCGTTACCGTAATAACCAGGTGATACGCTAAGACGACAGTAACACGACTGAGCTTGCTCGCAGCTTAAGTTAATCAATGTAATTTCTAATTGATTGAGACTGGTGCCTAGTAGCGTTTATGTGCGACTTCACAAGTAAATAATACCTCTGCCACCACCTCTTGGGAAATATAGGCGTGACGGTGTGTTCTGCATATGTCTGAACTCTATAGCTACGCTCATGGAACTCATCTAATTAATAACGGGGTTGCTATTAGTCGTGATATGATAATACAGAAGCATCTATTAATGACTGCCTCGTTGGTCTGGTGGCAAAGCGCATCGCTTTGTGATCACGAGGTCGTGGGTTTAAATCCTAGGTCGGATAAATGTAGTTTACCTGAAGAAAAATTTCCAGTATGAGTCCGGAGTCTGGAATTGTGCCCAGTATATGGCAATAGGCTCGCCCCCTATTACATGGGACCTAACATAGTCGGCGAAACGTGGGTATATTCAGTACACCTCTGCCACCCCCTCAGGGGAATATAGGTGAGATGGACCTCGTGATCACAAAGCGATGCGCTTTGCCACCAAACCAACGAGGCAGTCAGTTATTATTTACTCTATGATAATTTGATAATTTTACGAAATAGGTGCGTCCTGCGATCGAGCGCTATCAGCATCAAAGGCGGAAGCATATGAGTAATTTATTACTTTAGTGGCTTGGAAGTCACTGTAAATTTTCTATAAAACGAAATAATAAAATCAAAACACAATTGTTTGTTTCTCACCAATAAAAGTATTGTAGAACATTACATATAAACAGTATAAACGGACAAAATTAATTCTATATTATATTCAACCAAATAACAGTGCGTGTGGTGGTTATGGAGATTAAACGAAGACTTTTGACCCTATCCCCTGAACTGGGCGAAAGCCTGTAGATAGCGCTCGGCCATGAACATTATTTATCAGTGTTAGCTCCTTGATAGTATCTGTGTAAAGATGAGTAAGGGTATGCTCCGTTAGTTCGGGCATATAGAAAGAATGTCAGAAGAAAGAATGACAAAACAGATAAACAATGCGAAAGTGGAAGAATGTAGGTACTCGGGAAGATCTAGACTATCTTACCATGACCAAATAGCCCGAGTCTTATCTGAAGTACAAGTCAAGAGTCTCCGTAACCAGTGAGCGTTTATGAGATGAACTATGAGAGTAGAGCCAGCCAGAGAAGTAAGTTAAATAAAAGAAAATGTTGGAACTGTGTACTCTCTGCGTACCCCGCAACGGATCTGGCGTGATATAGGAGCTCCTTGATTTCAAAATTAAAATTTTAATAGAATTAATTATCTACACGAGGCAAGAAAATTGTCAACAAACGTCCAGTGGAGGACAAAAGAATCTTCACCCAAACCCAACTTCGCGGACCGGATTCCATCTGTGTTACCTAGTATAATATAATAATATCAGCCTATTCTGTCCCACTGCTGGGCAAAGGCTTTCTCTCACAACGTGGTCATACTCCACCACGTGGACCCAGTGCGGATAGGTGGAGGCTGGTTTGTGGCCACCTGCTGTTAGAACTTATCAAGCCTCCTATAAAACTTCCAACTCGGCTTAACGAAGCACGGACACGCTCGAATATAAAAATGCCAGAAATGGTCACCCATCTCAGACCGACCGAGTAGAACGCTGCTTAACCTTGCTGATCAGTAAGAACACCGCGGTCGCACAGCGCTATGAGCACCTCCGCCAGTGTTACCTAGTACTATTGTGTATCTAGACAAATAATTACTTTTCAAATCATGTTACCTGGAACAAGCACTCCGATTAGGTAGAGCCAACTTTGAGAGAGAGGTCAATCGACGAATCCAATTCGGCTGGGAAACTGCGCAACGTCTTCTTATTCAAATTACCTCAATGCCTCTATACTAAAAATTTTTGTCAAAGTGTATTGCCAGTGATGCCATACGGATCAGGGACGAGGTATGTTACAATAGGTCTTATAAAAAAGCTCAGAGTTGCTCAGCGAGTTATGGAAAGAGCTGTACTAGGCGTTTCTCTACGTGATTGAATCAGGAACGAGGAGATTCGTTGAAGAACCAAGGTCACCGACATAGCCTATAGGATTAGTAAGCTGAAATGGCAATTGGTGGGCCACATAGCGCGAAGATCGAACGGGCGTTGGGGCAGAAAGATTCTACAGTGGAGATTGATTCTACAGAAGTATTGGCGAGCGCAGCGTGAGACGGCCGCGTACTAGAGGGACCGACGATCTTGTGAAGATCGCAGGAAGTCGTTGAATGCAAGTGGCATCCCGGTTACACTGGAAAGCGATTAGAGAGGCCTATGTTCGGCGGTGAACAAGTATAGGCTGAGATGATGATGATGATGATTAAATCAAGTCGCATTTGCATATGAAAAAAAGGACTGGAATTCTGTACTCTCTGCCTGCTACGCAAAGATCCCTTTCTCTACAAAGCTACCAAGCATGTAAATAGGATAGGTAGATGGCATCACATCGGGTGCCTAACTATATGAAAACACGGAAAAAAAACACCGTTTCACTGCTTCGGTAGCTCCATTGGTTATAGTGGTCTCCACGGTTCCGCGGATTACCCGCGGAGTTGGATTCCCAGAGACGCAATATTCATTCTGCTCTCTATATCATCACCTTGCGGGGTAGACAGAAAGTACAGAGTTCCAAAAAGTTCTTTCATTATCCCTTCTATTTAAAATCACTTTAATATAAAAAATACGAAATTTTGAAACCCTACAAAACTACTGTATTTACCAGAAGCCGATAAAAATATGTAGATATAATCCATGTAGATAACTATCATATCGGGCATGCCCGTTGTAATCAGCCGGCCTAGCACGAAAAAAATCAGTTGTACTATCATCGTCGAGAAATCGTGCTGTCACGATCATCGTTATTTAGTAAATATGTAATGTGCAAAAGGATGGCATATGAACTCGATAGCGTTACGCTAAGCGTCAATCTATTCGTGCCAAGCCCACGGATATTAATAAATAAAGGCAAAACATACAACGCAATGTCACGGCGTAGTCGTAATTTTGCTATTAATTAACTACCTACTGTGTGTGTGATCTTGCCAAAAATATTTGAATGTCACGACTAGTGTTGTAAAAACGCTCAAGTCAGCGCTTAAACGCTCTAGTTATCAACGTGCTTCAACGCTCGTAAGCGTCGACTCAGCGCTAAACGCTAAACGTTGAGCGCTCATTTTTACAACACTAGTCACAACACAGTAGGTATAGTGTTAACTACACAGTATAGGACTCTACACTATTTCCAAGAGCCACATAGCACTGCATCTTTGGTCTAGTGGGGTTTTGTACGTAAAGATAACGAAGTATTAGATTCAAATCCGCTCAGGCGCTCGTAGCGCTGTGCGATAGTGGTGTTCTTACCGATTACCAAGGTTAAACAGCGTTCGACTCGGTCGGCCCGAGATGGGTAACCGTTTGTGGCATTTTCATATTCGATATTCATATTCGTGCTTCGGAAGACACGTTAAGCCGTTAGTCCCGGCTACCACATAATGTGGTAGTCGTTAAACCGAGTTGGAAGCCTTAAAGGCGGCTTGATAAGTTCCAACAGCAGGTGGCCACAATCAGCACCAATCCGCACTGGGTCCGCGTGGTGGAGAATGACATAATCTCTCTCACCTCGATTTGTGAGAGAAGGCCTTTGTCCAGCAGTGGGCAGTATAGGCTGATATCATTAAATAAACCCAGGCACGCACCTCTGTCTTTTCGAAAGCATGTGCATATTAAAAATTAATTATCACTTGCTTTAACGGTGAAGGAAAACATCGTGAGGAAACCTACATGCCTAAGAGTTTCTCGAAGGTGTGTGAAGTTCGCGAACCCGTACTAGGCCAGCGTGGTGGACTATGGCCTAAACCCTCTCAGTTTGAGAGGAGGCCCGTGCCCAACAGTGGGACAGTTTCTTAACAGGGCTAATATTATTATATTCCTGTACACAAAAACGATAAACCCTTTCATGTTATTTCATTTATTTTTTCACACTAAATAAAGAATGCGAGGTGTTACCCTGTATAGGAATGTACTTATATCTAATCGAAGCCCCACACTACGGTTTATTTCTGCGTCGTGGGTGCGTTTACAAACATGATAATTCACATACACAAATACCCAGACCGAAACAAATAATTGTGGGTCATACAAAGATTTATCCCATGCAGGAATCGAACCCGCGACTATTAGACACAGTGGGCGGAGCGGCTTAAGCTCTTAACTACTGCGCTAAATCGTCCGTCGATGTCTGTTTATCCTCATTAGTTAACATACCTGCAATACGAGTATACGTAGAAACTAAAGAAATCTATATACAAGGTGTAACATATTAAACGCAAGACCTCAGACACCCCGATTAGAGAATTGCTTCATAAATTTAAAACGAAAACCAAATTTCCAAATTTAAAGGTTTTTACCCCTTTGTTAAGCACTTTTATACCCCAATTAACAATGAAACTTGTATGTGTATGTGTGCATTTTTAGAAATACGGGTTAGGAATGCATTTGTTATCTCTTTATTGCTATGAATCCAGAATAAATTTAGTTTTTATAGCGCACTGAAGGAGTAAAAGCATTTTTTGCAAATTAAAATGTATCGTACATTAAAAATAGTTGGAATCAATTCAGTTATCGATTCAGAGCAAACTACTTTCAGTGGTTGCGTTTATTATGTTACAGCTTGTATATAATACAGGATCGGGTTAGTTACAGTATTTATAACTAAAGAAAGGCTGGACCGATTTTAATGACATATTAAAATATCGGAAAAATTCAAGTAAAAAAGAAAATCAAAATTTAAAAAAAAACAATATTCAAGAATTTTTTTTCCGAAATTTAAAACAAAGTACAACAATAATCAAATAGATTGGTCTGCATCAGTCAGTCATCCTGTCAGTATATAACCTATAAGTCGCGATACTGTAATTTTTTTTCACAGCGTCTGATTAGTTTTGAAAAAAGGATATATACATTAACGGACAATTTGTTTGTTTTGTGCAAGTGTTATTAATTAATATTATTGTGCGAGCATAATTATTCAATGCCGCGACCAAAAAGATGTAATCTTTCCCAACGAAGCCGTCATGCAATTTGGCTTTGGTACATTGTGAATCAATCAACTGAAGAAGATCGAGAAATCGCACGAAAACAGCGTCGCGTTAGTATGGCCCAACTTCGTGCCAAGAGCAAAGAGAGGCAGCCCGTGAAACGGCTAGGTTAGAAATGAGAAATCGTCGAGCTTATCGCACAGATCAAGAACGAGATAATCTTTGACGCGACAGAAGAAACGCTTCAAGTGTTGATTTGAATCGAGCAGCCTTAATATACGATTGCACAATTGATTAAAGCTCGCATCCTGTCGATTGCATTGGTACAATGGACGTTGTTTGAGAGAATTGTGGCGCATTGAAGTTTGTTGGAGAAACACCAGGTCGTTGTGATTTTTTAGGTTAAATGTGGTATATCATATGGTGCTTCAATGAAGAAGATAAGCCCGAGTACAACCCATGCAGCACAATACACAGCTTAATTCAACCATGTCTTGCTAACACGCCATTAAAGTACTTGATTTTTGTACTGTTATTGAACTAATAAACTATTAAACCTATTTTTTTTAAGAATTCGTTGTATCATGGTCACAAAACCATAAATTAAGTTCAATAAAAACAAACCTTCATTGACTGTTAGGCGGTACGAAGTTCGCCGGGTCAGCTAGTATCATATAATTAAAATTGTAATTATATGTATAGTTCCAACAAGTTCTTACCTTACAGACCTCTCTGGCACTACTCTCTGCCTACCCCGCGTACTGGCGTGATATATAGATGCTGTGATAGATAGTGTGATGTGATAGATAGACACGTATGAATTATAATTTATATCAGCGCCCGTAGCGCTGAGCGACCGCGGTGTATCACCAACGTTAAGCAACGTTCGGCTCGGTCGGTCCGAGATGGGTTTCTGTTTGTGGCATTTTCATATTCGTGTCTCTGTACTTCAGAAGGTGCTATCAAGCAGTTGGTACCGATTACCACTTAAGGTCCTAGTCGATAAGCCATGTTGAAGCTTTATATGTATCCGCGTGAAGGAGTTTGACCTAATCTCTTGTCACAAAACGCCATTGCCCAGCAATGGGAAAGTATAGGAGGAATTATTAATAATATTTTATGAACTATTCTTACAAATTACTCACGAAATTTAAAAAAAATATTACAACTAGAAACACTAATTAATCATTAACTATAACCTTATCAAAAATAGACCACGAGCGACATAGAGAGACGTCCGTCACGTCCGAAAGCCGAATGAAAAATGCCCCGATCTATGTATGTATGTATGTTTACACCGGACTAAAGGGCGAGCGTGCATCACTCCGCTGGAGCCAGAGGGGCAACTAGCTCAAGGGCGTCTCAAGGAGGAACGGCCTCGGCTTGGGCAGTTGCTATGGGGGGCGGTCGGCGGGCAAGGGATTCTACGACATCGCCGGCGAGGTTGGTGTATGATTCTGTGTGAGGTATCTGTATTCGAAACCGGAAGAAGGGATGTAAGAGCATCGAACGGGTTGGTAAGAACATGTCGCGGGCGGCGGTAGCGGCAGGCGTTAGGTTCATAGTCGGCGGCGGCTACGATTAGCGGATTTGTGTGATAAGATGCGTTCGCGAAATATCGAGTTGTCGCCTTTTTAATATAGGCGCGAATAAGTTCAAGACCGAGATCGGAGTCGAGATCGGCATTCCATAAGAACCACGGGGCTCTTGCGGCTTTGCGGAGGAAGCGGGATAGAACCGTTTGGAGTCTATCGATGTGAGAGTGGGCTGCATGCCCGCACACCTCACACGCGTACGTCATGATGGGTCGCACACAAGTTTTGTTAAGTGTCACCTTATGTCTAAGGGACATTTTACTCCGCTTGCAGAATAATGGATAAAGACGGCCGAGTACAAAGGCTGCTCGGTGACGGACTCGCTTGATGTGTGGAACGAAGGACATGGTATTGTTTAGGGTGACCCCTAGATATTTGACCACTTTGACCCATAGGTCGGTCGAACATGGTCTCTTGACCAAGATTCCATTTGGGGTGGCACAGGGAGGGGCGTGGGGTGGCACCTCTGGAGAAGAGCACCACAGCGCTCTTGTCCGGGTTCACCTCAATACGCCAATTCCTGAACCAATCCCCTAGGGTATCGGCGGCGGCCTGGAGTTTTTTTGTGATGAAGGCCTTGTTTTTATGGGAAAAATAGAGAGAGGTATCATCCGCGAATAAGGCTAGGTTGAAATTACTCGAACGAGGAATGTCGTTCGTGTAAAGGTTGAACAGGAGGGAAGAGAGGGCTGAGCCCTGTGGGACTCCAGCTTGGGTAGAGTGGGGAGTAAAACGCGTCATTTCGACGCGATATCGGAAGGCGCGATTTGACAAAAAGTCTCGTAGGATGAGCACGAGTCTGTCCGGCACACCCATTTAGTAGAGCTTGTAAATCAAGCCTTTGTGCTAGACTTTGTCAAATGACTTCGCGACATCGAAGAAAAGGGCGCCCGTGTAGACGGGTTTGGGTTTGTTGAGACCGGTAAGAATGTGCTCCGTGATGCGGTGCACTTGGTGGACGCAAGAGTGTTTGGCTCGAAAGCCGAACTGCTCGTCGATAAGGATACCCCTGGACATTGCAAAGTCTTTGAGCCGCGCCAGAAGTAGGCGCTCGTAGACCTTAGCCAGGGAATTGAGTATACTGATAGGGCGGTGATCACGAGGTTTGCCGGGTTTGGGAATGCCTATGACGTCGGCTTCCTTCCACTTAGTGGGGAAGATGCAGTTCATCATAGCGGCATTCAGGATGGCCACTAAGAGGCTGATGAGTTGGGCGGGCAAGCATTTCAGTACGCGATTTGAGATGCCGTCAGAGCCGGGGGCCTTTTTTGTTTTAAGACCCTTAACGAGATCTTCGACTTCGTTCTGGGTAATAGGAGATAAGGAATCGGTGGGGAGAGGCATGCCCTGCGCTCGACTTCCCTGTCGACCATTCGACATGGTTTGGGTCAACCGGTAGAGAGCTGGGAGTGCACTGGCTCTCAAGAGTGTCGGCGACAAGCTCAGCCTTTTCGTCGTCATCGAAGGCTGGGGTTGCGCCTGAGGAGCGGGACAGCGGGGCATGCCAGTCATGGAGTCGGATTTAAGGTTACGCGCCAGCTTCCAGTAAGCCAGATGCGATGACGTGAGGCCCTCTAGGAAGTCACCCCAATGATCCTCCCGGACCTCCGCGACACGACGCTTTACATCACGTTGTAAGGCGCTCATCCGGGCCTGATTGGCTTCGGTGGGTTAGGAGTCGTACGCTCGGATTGAGGCATTCTTTGATCAAATGAGATCCCTAACATCATCTGGCAGTCTAAAACGGTTGAGATCTTCCGCTTCGACTTGCTTAGACGATCGACTGACAGCTGATCGAATATGGGCGGTGAAGGCATTTATGGCCTGACCGGTGTGCTGAGGGGACGGAATGGAGTACGAGCTGAAGAGGCGGGGGGGCATCCGCTAAGGTTGTGCTCAGCGCATGCCAATCCACCACCGTCTTTTTGGGTTGCTGAGGGGTGGATGGAGGACCGAGTCTCATGACCACAGGTCGGTGGTCAGAGTCCAGCTCATGGACTACCTCCAAGGAGCGCAGCCGTAAGGTTACACCCTTAAGAAGCGCCATGTCCAGGACGTCGGGTCGGTGGTTGATATTGTCAGGATAGTGGGTAGGGTGCATAGGCGCGATGACGTCAGGGGGATCGAGAGGAATACAGTGCAGGGATCTTGTGTAGTAAATGAGAGTACCGCCTCCACGAGAGCCGATTCTATCATTACGCACGAGGTTGTAGTTTGCGATCTTAGGGTCGCGTTGTGCGGGCTTGAGAAAGGTTTCCTGCTCTAGGAGGATGTCTAGTTGATGATTTCGGAGGAAATCAGCAACTTGATCATGTTGGGAGCGCCAGGGATAGGTTATGGGGTTTGAGACGTGAAGGTGCTAAATCCATTACGAGGTGCGAGGAGGTTGTGCTCTGAGGGAGGTCAGGGCGTCATAGACGTCCATGTATTCCATGGTTAGGAATACTTGTTCCTCCATGTTGGAGGCGGTGCGGAGTTTATGCGCTAATTCCCGGATTCTAAAGACGATCTACGGGTTTATCGCGCCACATATATTGTTAACCAGGGTAAGGTTTTGGCTAGCATTGGTTGTCGGAGGAAGCGTAGACACCGGCGGGATCACCAGCGAGAGTTAGGCAGGGTCTACTGGTGGGTGGGAGGCCGCGGTGTAAGAGAGCGACTTAACCCATACGTTGGCGCCAAGTGTCGGTCTAACCGGGAGGGAAGACGACAGCGTCAGGGGCGCGGGAGCGCGGCGAGCTGAGGTCACTGGGAGAAGGGGCGCTGACGCGCAGAAGGCGGTCGCCTTCTGCTCTCTTCTGTTGCACGCGGCGAGCGTCACAGTCGGAATGAATGCCCGATCTGTCCGCTGCGCGCCTTTTTATATTATTCCGCTCGGTCCAGGTTGTGGGGTAGGAGTATTTTCTAACACTATAATATTTTATTAGATGAGAAAGGGCATGCTCCGTTGGTTCGGGCTTATAGAAAGAATGTCAGAAGAAAAAATGACAAAACAGATATACAATGCGAAAGTGGAAGGATGTAGGTACCGGGGAAGACCTAGACTATCTTACCACGACCAAATAGACCGAATCTTATATGAAGGACAAGTCAAGAGTCTCCGTAACCGGCGAGCGTGTATGAGACGAACTATAAGAGTGGAGGAAGCCAGAGAGGTGTAAGGAAAGAACCTGTTGAAACTCTGTACTCTCTGCCTACCCCGCACGGGATCTGGTGTGATGGTACAGATTTAACTATAATATTTTATTACACGAGAAAGGGTATGCGCCGTTGGTTTGGGCATATGGAAAGAAAGTCAGACGAAAGAATGACAATACAGATATACAATGCAAAAGTGGAAGGATGCAGGTACCGGGGAAGACCAAATAGACCGAGTCTTATATGAAAGACAAGTCAAGAGTCTTCGTACCCGGCGAGCGTGTATGAGATGAACTACGAGTATGAGAGTGAAGAAAGCCAGAGAGGTATCTAACGAACGAACCTGTTGGAACTCTGTACTCTCTGCCTACCCCGCAAGGGATCTGGCGTGATGATACAGATTGAACTATAATATTTTATTACATGTAAAGGGTATGCTCCATTGGTTTGGGCATGTAAAAAGAAAGTCAGAAGAAAGAATGACAATACAGATATACAATGCAAAAGTGGAAGGATATAGGTACCGGGGAAGACCAAATAGACCGAGTCTTATATGAAGGACAAGTCAAGAGTCTCTCTAACCCGCGAGCAAGTATGATACGAACTATGAGAGTGGAGAAAGCCAGAGAGGTATCTAAGGAACGAACCTGTTGGAACTCTGTACTCTCTGCCTACCCCGCAAGGGATCTGGCGTGATGATACAGATTGAACTATAATATTTTATTACACGAGAAAGGGTATGCTCCGTTAGTTTGGTCCGCAAGGGATCTGACGCGATGATATAAATAGATAGATAGATTTTATAAACCCAGATATAAATTATTTTATAATATTGTTGCATTCGTTGTTCTAGAAACCCGTTTTAGAAACAAATACAACTTATTTATGGTGTCTCTAAAATGTCAAATTTATTAACTGGTAATTTATATACCCTACTAAATAAAGAGTACTTCCTTCATACAAAAACTGTATTCGATGATCGGATATTTATGTTGTTCTTTCATTCCTTGCTAAGCATGTAAACGACCTTATAAATAACTTTAAAAGGCGCTCCGATATTGGATGGCGTCCGAGAGACGGTTTTCCTTTTACATTGTTGAGATAAAAGACAAGCCTTCTAATAAAGAAACAATGATATTAAAAATCTCCTTTAATTTATTTTATAGAAGGATAACTTAGAGGTAACAGTTTCTTTGGACAGTACAAGGATATTTTGACCTGTGGACAAAATCAGAACTAAAGCTGTCTTTAAGTTAAATGTTACTTTATGACAGTCGCAGGGTTACCGTTTGCTACGAAATTTACCCAAGTACTTTTTTTAATTAATAACCGTGCTGACCCACCTTTTGAAATATTTCCCTGGATGATTCCCTAATTTCACACGAACGCCCCTCATGTCAATGTCATCCATGGGCTAAAATATCCTTGTCGCACTATATGTGTGTTATCTCGCCACATCCTTTATGACGTCGACTGAGAGTACAGAGAGTTATGTGAAATGTATAAACACATTTGAAAAAATTCATGTTCCACGGAATATCCCCATGTGGTGTGTTTGTAAATATGAAATTCACACACAGAGACCGAAAGAAATGTTTGTAGGTCTTACAAATATTTGTCACTTGTGGGGATCGAACTCGTGGCTACTCGAGTCAGGGTGGTGCGGCTTAAGCTCTAAACCACTACACATAACCGTCCGTCAGATCTAATAAATAACTTTAGAAGGCGCTCCGATATTGGATCGCGTTGGAGAGACGATTCTTTTATACATTGTTGAAATAAAAGACAAGCAGCATGTATTTGACAGCTTCTGTTGCTTGTCCACCTTATGTGGTATATGAAAACTATGATAATATAATAATATCAGCCTATACAGTCCCAATGCTGGGCAAACGCTTTCTCTCACAAATCAAGATGAGAGAGTTCAGGTAGGTAATACTCCACCACGGGGCCCAGTGCGGATTGGCGGAAGCAGATTTTTGGCTACCTGCTGTTGGTAATTATCTAGCCGCCTATAAGACTTGATAAGTTCAATTCAATTCTATAAAAGGATCTATCCATCTATATCATCACGCCAGATGCCTTGCGGGGTAGGCAGAGAGTACAGAATTCCAACTTTCAAAGGATAATTTTACGTATACGACTGCCTCGATAGTTTAGTAGCGAATAATGCTTACGTAGCGATCACGGGATCCTGAGAACGTTCCTAGCTACATATTAGACTTCACAAAATTTTAGCTTTCATAAAGTGACTTGGTAAGGTAAGGTAGGACGGCCCCCAGCTAGATGGACCGACGACCTCAAAAAGGTCGCTGGGACAGACTTGATGCGGAAGGCGGAGGACCGTGTGCAATGGCGCGTGTTAGGAGAGGCCTATGTCCAGCAGTGGACTGCGATAGGCTGATTGAATGAAAGTGACGTAGATCTAACCGGCCTGGGTAGGATCTCAGTTCACTGTTTCCAACAGCCACATTACACTGCCTCGTTGGTCTAGTAACGTTTAATGTGCGTAACGATCACAAGATCCTGGGAATCGTAAATGGGAAAATGTCTTAAAGTATAATTTCTCAATGAAATCAATCCCGATGAAAGCACTACCATCGCAATTTTGGATAGTCTTGTTGTGATTGCAATCTATAACAAGTGTAATATTAAGGCGACAGCATTCCGAAGACAATGAAACGAAAATGCTGTTAGCAAGTAATCGAAATTTTAATGTTGAGTAAAAAAGTTTTAAAGTTTGATTGGAATAAACTGTAATATAAAATATCAACTGCTCTAAATTCCATCTAAAACTAGCAGACTTCACAGCTTCAAAACCACATTTTTTTCAGGTATTAATGCGGACTCGATCGTTACACCGGACAAATCTTTTTGAAATTCGCCGATATTTCTTTCGGTCTGGGTACTCCCTTTTCAGCCGAAAAACGTCCACTGCAGTAAGTACAAAGGCCTCCCCAAAGATCGCATGTTATTATTGTAAAATTAATTTTTGTAAACGAATGATGCATTGTGTGGAGACTTTAGAAACCCGGTATTCACATATTATGAGATTTATTTTGTAAAAAAATAATACCTACATTCAAATCCCCACTTCTGTAATATTGTATTACGGAATAAAGCATTCAAATGACAATTGAATGAAATCCGAGTTTTTTAATATACCTAGTTTTCTTTAATGAAACATATTAATTATAAATCCCAGTTTTTTACTTTACCAATGAATAATGATTTCAATGTTCATCTTCATTTTGATCAAATTTCTCATCAGCCCTAATCATAAAGCATCGCTTTATTCGTCGAATGCAAAATCAACTTTTCCATGCTTACGATAACAAATGCACGTACTTAAATCGCGCAATATACTTTCACGCGATAATTATTTCATAATGATTTTCTGGCCTTCGAAGAATTAAAAACATATCGAGATAATATCGACACCAGAAAGGTACAATTACTTTTCAGGTTTAAAAAAAAAAATCATATGTCGTTTACTATCACAATCCTCACAATCTTCTACAAAGTTTGATACATATTTACAAATAAATTTTGGAATTTTAACAGGAATAATCCTGTTAAAATTTCAATATTATATCACGACTTTAGAACTTTTTACAGTCCACAATGAAGTCCTATGAGATCATAATAATAAT
The DNA here is from genome assembly GCA_905147815.2 of Phalera bucephala. Classification (NCBI taxonomy): domain Eukaryota; kingdom Metazoa; phylum Arthropoda; class Insecta; order Lepidoptera; family Notodontidae; genus Phalera; species Phalera bucephala. Next base: position 54,015,496 of record LR990609.1, read on the forward strand.
ATCAGCCTATACTATGCCACTGCTGGGTAAAGACCGTCACTCACCAATCGAGATGAGAGAGAATAGGCCTTAATCCACCACGCAGGCCACCTGCTATTGGAACTTATCAAGCCGCCTATAAAGCAAGTCGACTTATTGACTACCACATTAAGTGGTAACTGGGACCATTTGTAGACCTGGGACACGCAGTCCAATTAGATAGGTCCAACTTCGTGAAAGAGGTCAATCGTCGAATCCAACTCGGCTGGGCAGCGTTTGGAAAACTACGTAATATCTTCTCGTCCAAAATATCGCAGTATCTCAAGACTAAAGTCTTTGACCAGTGTGCCGTAAGTCATCACTGGGATGACTTACGGCACCGAGACATGGTCACTCACGATGAAAGAACCTCATAAGAAGGCTCAAGGTCACCCAAAGGGCAATGGAAAGAGCTGTGCTCGGAGTTTCTCTGCGAGATCGAATCCGAAATAAGGAGATCCGCAGGAAAACCAAAGTCACTGATATAGCTCTCAGAATTGCCAAACTTAAGTGGCAGTGGGCGGGGCACATCGCTCGTAGAACTGACGGCCGTTGAGGCAGAAAGGTTCTCGAGTGGCGATCTCGTACCGGTAGACGTGGAGTAGGCAGGCCCCCCACAAGGTGGAGCGATGACCTGGTGAAGGTCACAGGTAGAAGCTGGATGCGTACAGCACAAAGCCGGTCTTTGTGGCGATCTTAGGGGAGGCCTTTGTCCTGCAGTGGACGTCTTTCGGCTGATGATGATGATGATGGGACTAACGGCTTAAAGTGTCTTCCGAAGCATGTAGACGCTCGAACATGAAAATGCCATAAACGTTTTCCCATCTCAGATCGACCAAGCCAAACGCTGCTCAACCTTGGTAATAGCTAAAAACACCGCGGTCGCACAGCACTTCGAGCGAGTCATAGGAGATAGAAATTAAAAAACAAATAGATTATATCTCGACAACTTTCCCGTCTTGTTACTTACGTCTATACCTATACCTATAAAAACGCTTAAAAAGCCTATCGCTTTATGCATCCTGTGATCCAAAGTTCGTAACAGTAATGAGACGGTCCTACGGGCCCGCCAATCAAGCTCTATTCTGATTCTAATTTCAGCGCCCTCTAGCGCCAGCAACTGAAACTTCCTCGTCAGGTGTGGTGTAACTATTGTAACCAAATCGGGTACCCTGCAATTTCGAGCTTAACTCGTCTAATTAGTTTCGACAAGTCAATATTAGTTTGTCCAGGGAATGCTAAAATGCATGGGTAGCGGTTTTAGTAACTAATTTATGTATAAATACATAAAGTACAATTTGGGTACTTACTTAGGAGTCTGTATGAGATAAGGGCGAGTATAAAACCGACTATGAGAGTGGAGGAAGCCATTTCGCTGGCTCTGTAAGGAAATAACCTGTTGGAACACTGTACTCTCTACCTCCCCCGCAAGGGATCTAGCGTGATAACCAAATCGAGAATCCTGCAATTTCAAGCTAAACTCATATAACTAGTTTCGACCAGGGCATACTAAAATGCATGCGGAGAGGTTTTATGATCTAATTTAAGGGTAAATACATAAATTATAAATTAGGCACCAATCAGGAGTCTCTGTAACCGTTAAGTAAGTATTCGGAACTCGGTCTCACTTCCGTCTCCCTGGCCATTTTACTCTCAAAATTCAAAGTGAATAGGCTATTACTGAATCAGGGAGCCACGTCTTCGAGCTCCACTTTCCATCAGCTGAGTAAGGAATCGCTGACCAGTCAGAGGAAGGGTCCAGTAGTTAAGAGCTTAAGCCGCACTGCCCACTGGATCGAGTAAAGGCGCGTTCGATCTCCATACGAAACGAATCTCTGTGTGACCTTCAAATATTTGCGTCGGTCTAAGTATTTTTGTATGTAAATTTCATGTTTATAAGCGCACCCACAACACAGGAGTAATTTAAAGTGTGAGCAACTACGCTTAAAAACATAAGTAAATCATTTAGAGATTGATCCAGGTGTTACACTGCACTATACCAAGTAACTAAAAGAACTTCGACCCCACTAACTTACGAGAAAATCTATTGCTTCTATGATAATATAATGTACTATAGTGTGGTTCCATGAAGTTGGCAACACCGTCAAAGTTCCTGTTTGAGCGCCGCCAGTCACGCTGCATTCTGATTCTAATTCGAGCGACCGCCAGCCGAGGCGTAAACTTGCCTTGACTCTGCCGTCAGGTGTTAGCGTTCAAAGGACTTAGCATGAATAGATTAACGTAAGCGTAACGCTATCGATATGATATGCCATCCTTTTTAAACTACATATTTAACTACTAACGTTCACTGCGTTAGTAAGTAAATTTGTATATTCTCTTTGAATTTGCTGCACAGGTGAGCAGCCATTGATGATGACAACATTACTGTAGCATCAATTAGGTCGTGTTTAGGACTTGGAAGGCTTAGCATGGATACATTGATGTTATCGTTGTACTATCGAATTGATACGCAATCCCTTGCACACCACAAATTTACCGGATAAAGATAAACGAGACAGCACGCTTTCTCAACGTCACTATTGTGACAAATTTGGTAGTGTTTAGGCCTCAGAAGGGCTAGCACAAACAGCAATAATGTGACGCTATCGAGTTGATATGCCATTAACTAAATTAATATGAAGGAGACGGACAACTTTCACGATAGCGTTACGCTATTGTCAAAGTCTTCATGCTAAGCCCTTAAAATGAGGTTATCGTAAAGCTGTCGAGTTGATGTGCCTTTTCACATAATAATTAAATAAACATAAGAGTGAGAGCAGAGTGGTTTTTCGACAACCTCACACATTCATATTAGTCGTGCTTAACCCTCGAAAGGCTTAGCATGAAGCGATTGAATTTATTTATTTATTTATTTATTCTTTATTGTACAAAGTTATATAAATTAGTAAGTACATTTACAGATATGATGTACAAAGGCGAACTTAACTCAATTTGAGTTGTCTACTAGTTAACCTTGGAGTGCAAAGAGAATATTTAACGCATACGTGAAGGCAATTGTACAACAAACTATTCAGTAAACTCTAAAAAAAATCGAACAAAACAAAGATAATAATGAAAACAAATATCGAAGTCTCTGCATACATAAATTATACTAACATATACTAAATTAAAAACTATACAAATAAATACACCTATATACATAAGTTTATATACATAGATATATACTTATATAAATATAAAATAATTAATAATATAAATAATATAATAAAATTTATATCAATTGCAAAGGAAATGCTCTTTTACTCTTTCCCTGAAAACATCCAGAGAACAGCTAACGCGTATGATATGTGGAAGGGAGTTCCATAGTTTCACCGCACGTACAGTGAAGGAGCCATCATAAAGGCTGGAAGTATGACGGGGAGTTCGGAGAAGGAGAGAGGTAGCTGTACGACAAGTTTTGCCCCGAGGAATAAGGAATTCGAAGCGTTCGCGAAGATATTCAGGTGAGTTAGGGTTATAGAGAACAGAGAACAGAAGAGTGAGAATATGTAAATCCCGACGTCGCCGAACAGGTAACCACTTCAGTTTCATTCGATACACAGAGATATGATCATACTTGTGTAGACCAAAAATGAAGCGGATACATAAATTCTGCAGGCGTACGAGTTTATCAAGAAGTTCCTCTGTAGCGTCAAGAAAACAAACATCAGCATAGTCTAAAAGTGATAGAAGGAAGGAATGGGCAAGAATTATTCTCGTTTGAAAGGGCAGGAACTTCTGGAGACGTTTGAGAGATTGAAACGAGAAGTATACCCTCCTGCTGACTTCCGCAATGTGAGTGCACCAGGAAAGATTGCAATCCAAATACACGCCTAAATTCTTCGCACTGGTGGTATAAGGTATAGGGACAGAGTCATAAATTATTGGAGGGAGAGACTGATGGTCCAGGAGATTGTAGAAATGCCTGCCACCAATAATGAGAGCTTGCGATTTGGTTAGGTTGACTAAAAGTCCAAACCCCTTAGCCCATTGATTGATGTTTTTAAGATCATTATTGATAGCATTAATTGCTACCGACAATTCTTCGACCTTAAAATGACGGTACAGCTGCAAGTCATCTGCGTAGAGATGATAGTGTGAAGCTATAACTTTAGTGATCGCATCGATAAATACCGAGAAGAGAAGAGGAGAGAGTACGCCACCTTGCGGTACGCCCGCAGAAAGTTCACACCATCCTGAGGAGGCCTCGTTAGAGCGGACCATCTGCGAGCGACCGCGAAGATATGAATTAAACCAAGCAGTTACAGAGGAAGATACGTTAAGTGAGGATAGGATTCCCAAGAGAATGTCAAAATCGACAGAATTGAAGGCACTGCTAAAGTCCAGTAGAACCAGAGCTGTAAGTTGTTTGTTTTCCATGGCCAATCGAATATCGTCAGTAATCTTGACCAGTGCAGTTACTGTACTATGGCCAGTACGGAATCCAGACTGGTAAGGACTAAGCAGGCTGTTAGAGGTAAGAAAGTAAGATAGTTGTTTCTGGACAACACCTTCAAGAACTTTAGACAGGATGGGAAGTATAGAAATTGGACAGAATTGCGAGACTGAAGAGGGATTTGAAACTTTAGGAATCGGTAAAACATAGGCCTTCTTCCAGGCTGAGGGAAAGGAGCTAGATTCAAGTGAATAATTGATAATGTGGGCAATAACAGAAATAAGTTCATCCACGAGGGGGCGAAGCATTTGAATTTGAAGGCCATCATCACCGATAGCCTTGGTAGAAATCGATAAGATGGATTTTTTGACCACTTCCTCTGTGACTTGCCGAAAAGAAAACTGAGGACATACAGGCAGAGGTTGGCAAGAAAGGTTGCAGAGTGTTGAAGTTTTAATATCATTGTCTAAAGTGACAGGAGATTTTGAAAAGTGCATATTAATAGCATTAAGGTCGATATCTAGGATGCAATCGTTAGTAGATTTCCCGATACCTAGAGACTTAAGGAATTGCCATGCCTGAGCCGTATTGAAATTTTGAACTGAAGCGTTAATGTGGCGTCGCTTAGCATCCCTACACATACGACTGCAGCGATTTCGTAACTTTTTATACAGAGACCAATTCTCATCTGTAGGGAACTTCATATACCGTCTTTTAGCTTTGTCTCTTTTAGACATTTCTTTTTTGATGATGTCAGACAACCATGGTGCGGAAGAATGTATCACTTTTACTTTTTTTATAGGAGCATGCACATCAATAAGGTCTAACAGCAGTTTATTAAAGGCGATCACTTTAGTGTCTAAGTCGGCGCAGTTGTACACAGAAGACCAGTCAATATTACCCGCGTCTTCTCTCAAACGATCCAGATCAATAGTTTTAAAACTACGAAGAAGAAGAATCTTAGACTTGCGTTTAGGTGTGCGAATTTTATATGAGAGGAAAACAAGATCGTGATAAGAAAAAGAGGCTGGAAGTTGCCCATGTACAGCCACCTTACTAGGGTCGGATACTAGGATTAGGTCTAGAAGTGAAGGAGAACAGTGGGGGGCATGGTGAGTAGCATGAAGTGGAAGAATATGCATGTTCACAGAAGAGACAAGAGATTGGAGTTTACGGCTGCGCGTATCACCCTTGAGCAGACAAGTGTTGAAGTCTCCGAGGATAATAGTGTTGTCATATAGTGATGAAAAATATTCAAGTTTAGATTCAAAAGAAAGGAAATAATCAATATGACAAGAAGGACTATAGTAAACACCTAAAAGAATTTTAGTGTGGTTAATCATGATTTCAATAAAAAGGTGTTCTGCAAAATTTGAATAGATACTCGGAGACTGATCAACAACTTTATAAGTAATGTCTCCACGGAGATAAACTGCAACCCCTCCACCTCCCTTGCCCGTTCTGTCATTGCGCACAAGTTTGTACCCGGGCAGAGGAAATTGTGTGGAAGGAACAGCGGGTTCGAGGAACGTCTCAGAGACAAGGACAGCGTGTATGAGTTCAGAGTCAAAAGATGATAACAAATCAGGATGATGGGCGGGAATGCTCTGAGCATTTATATGTACTACATTGAAGAATTTTCTGAAAGAAGAGAAATAAGAAGACAGCTGATCGCGCAGGTGAACGGAATCATCATTAAAAGCTGATGCGTAGCTATCATCCGATGCACAAGAAGAAGAGCAAGATATAAAACTATCATCTGACAAATTTAACATAAATATATATAATATGAATTAACTAATATATATAAAATTACTAATAACTATAAATAAACAAGCGACTACTACTCCTCTTTACACTCGCCGATTTTTCACAAATTGAATAAAGGACTGATATCTGAATTTATCGTAACGTTGTCAATTAATCGCATCGGTAGTTTAACGATAACGTAAATCTGTTCGTGCTAAGCCCTCAAGTACCGTATAACTATTGTAACTAAACCAAATCTGTGATGCAGTTTACGTTCCTTCATGGCAGAGTTCCGAGAATAATATATAACCATATATTTTAGGTATATACACTGTTTTATTAAACCTTAACTAAATTTAAAGGAGAGCTGAGGGCTTACCAACAGCAAATTGATACTATCGTAATGCTATTGAGTTGATATTTAATTATTTTAACATTAAAATTTTTCTATATGAAGATGAAAATGACAGCACAATTTCTCGATACCGTTATTTAACGATATATTCCGTCGCGCTTTGATTCTCAGGGCAGCGGAGGTATAACGTTCTTCGGCCTCAACGTAATAGAAGACAAGCCGTTCGCTTTCATACCGGGCACAATTCCAGACTCCGGATTGAGAGTTGGGATACTTCCATCAGGAAAAGCATTTTTTCTGACTTAGGATTATAATCCACTAGACCAACAAGGCAATCATTAGTTGGTTGGACTCAGCGGTAATTAGTCGATTCATTAGTACATGTGAGAGATGGGGGCTGATGAATAGATTGTGTAGGTTTATTTTATTTTATATTTACTTACATAGTTAATAAGTTATTTTTGTTACTAACACACTATGGGCTTTTGTGAAAATATATTTTATCTATCTATATAATCAAGCCGGATCCCTTGCGGGGTAGGCAGAGAATACAGAGTTCCAACAGGTTCTTTCCATACATACCTCTCTGGCTTCCACCACTCTCATAGTTCGTCTCGTACACGCTCACCGGTTACGGCGACTCCTGACTTGTCCTTCAGATAAGACCCGGTCTATTTGGTCATGATAAGATAGTCTAGGTCTTCCCCGGTACCTACATCCTTCCACTTTCGCATTGTATATCAGTTTTGTCATTCTTTCTGCGAACATTCTTTATATATGCCCGAACCAACGGAGCATACCCTTTCTCATCTTTACACCGATACTATCATTCATACCTAATCACTTTCTTACTACGCTGTTGCGAAATAGGAATATATTATTAGTGTAAATACTGTGCCCACAGCTGGGCAAATGCCTTGGTTGGTGGTAGGATGGTGCTGTTAAATGATTGGTGGAGGTAGGTTTATTAACACTTGCTGTAGGACAGCCATGACAAACTCAAAGTGACTGGTGGGTCAAAAGCATGAAGACCGTAGACTAGGAGGGCCGCAATACCTAATCTTAAAGAAGACAAACTACTGAATATCTTAACGAGAAAAATACTATTATAGGACAAGTATATTTATTATATTTCCAAAACGGTTTTTAACACGCTCGCGGGCCTAATTATCTGGCTATTTTCAAAATTGATTCGTGCCGCAGGAAAATGCTCTGTGGGCGGCATGTCTGACATGCCTGCTGTAGGAACTTATCAAGTCGTCTATAGCACTTTAAACATGGCTTAACGACTATCACATTATGACGTGTTAACCAGGACAAACAGGTTAGCGTGTTTCTCAAAGCACGGAGACGCTTAAATATGAAAATGCCGCAAACGGTCACCCATTTAGACGAGAGACGAGACAAATGCTGTTTAACCTTGGTGACTGCTAAGGACATCGCGGTACACACAGCGGTACTTGTTTAACACCGTCACGCCTATATTCCCCAGAGGGGGTGGCAGAGGTGTACTGAGTACACCCACGTTTCGCCGACGATGTTAGGTCCCATGTAATAGGGGGCGAGCCTATTGCTATATACCGGGCACAATTCCAGACTCCCCACTCATACTGGGAAATTTTCGTTAGAAAAAGTACATTTGTCCGACCTAGGATTTGAACCCAGGACCTAGTGATCACAAAGCGATGCGCTTTGCCACCAGACCAACGAAGCAGCCTTGTTTAACAATTTTTTTTATTTGATAGTAACGTAACCCCACTCTAGGAATTATTCCTGTGTCGTGGGGGCGTTTACAAACATGAAATTCACATACCCAAGCATCCCGACTGAAACAAATATTTGTGAGTCACACAAAGATTTGTCCCGTGCGGGAATCGAACCCACGATCACTCAATCTAGTGGGCGGACCGACTCAACCGTTTAACCACTGGATCAAGCCGTCCGTCATTTTCAAAGCACTTCCATAAAGCGCGTTGTTTCTGCCAATACTTTAATTATCATTATCTTGTCCACTGCTAAACATAGGCCAGCGTAACTGGTCCGATGCCACCTGCATCCAACAACTTCCTGCGATTTTTACAAGATTGTCGTTCCATCTGGCAGGCGGTCGTCCTACGCTGCGCTTGCCAATACGTGGTCTCCGCTCTAGAATCTTTCTGCCCCAACGCCCATCCAATGTTCGCGCTGAGTGCCCGCTCATTGTCTCTTCAGCTTGCTAATCCTGAAGGCTATATCGGTGACCTTGGTTCTTCTACGAATCTCCTCATTCCTGATTAGATCACGTAAAGAAACGCCGAGCATAGCTCTTTCCATAGCTCGCTGAGCAACTCTAAGCTTTTTTTTGAGACCTATTGTAAGACAGCACGTATACTTCAATAGGTCAGTTTATTTATTTCTTACATTTTAACACACATTTACTGTAACTATGTATCTATAAATCTATGTACTCGTAATATCTATATACGTAAAGAAATCTTTTAACGTAGTTTCAACCAACTTCAAGGTGTCCGATTTATTTTAAGCTTGGTACAGGTATCAAGGACCAATGACAATAAAATAATTTTATAACTTTGACCTAATATCCTGACCAGGATCACCAGTATCTATCTGTCTATCTATCTATCCGGTTTAATCCTCTGATCCATTTCTCAAACACTTCCAGATTAAGCTAAAATTTGGCTCGTGTATATAAGTTCGGTGGTATAGTATCATGGAGCTGATGATGGAGTCAGAAGGTGGCCATGGGAACGTATCAACTACACAAAATAACCACCTCGTGTTTAGGCTTGTTAGATTGGTATTGACGAGTACTATACAACCCCTTGATGTTTAGGGTTCAATCGAACCACCCGGTTCCACTCAGCATAACCCACCGTGTTTGGGCTCGTTAGATTTTACTTGACATGTTTTCTAGATCCGGATGTTGTCCACAGTCTTATAATGGAGCCGGTGGGTGGCCAACGAAACTACCCAACTACTCAAGATAACCCCGCCGTGTCTGGGCTCTTTGGATTTGTCTTAACGAGTACTGTAAAACCGGGCGGTGTCCAGGGTCTGGGGATGGAACCGGAAGGAGGCCATAGGAACCCCTTAACTAAGCAAGATACCTTCGTAGTGTTTTAGCTAAAAAAGGTTGTTTTTAAAAATATCACGCTATATAAAACACGCTTTATTAGCAAGCCGAACTAAAAAGGCGAAAATAATAACGAAATAATTTTTATTATGAAAAGCGTAAGGTGCTATTTAATTTATCATTATATTAATACGTGAAGCAAAAACTTTGTACCCCATTTTACGAAAATTGCGCGGACGGAGGAATATGAAATTTCCCACACTCATAGTTTATATCGAGAAGGAGTGCAAAATGCTATTTTTTTTTAAGTTAGGCTTAAAAAATACATTAAATCAATAATAAACACATTATACACCATGGTAGTGTGTCTACTATCTATTTGACACAATACACTTTAAATTGAGAATAGATTAATATTGTGTGTTTTTAATATTATTTGTCTATAGTCTAACTAATGTCAAACATAACCAGCAAACGATGGAAGAGTTTTTACATTAACTTCGCTTACAGAGAAGATTTGTATCATTAATTAAATTATCGAAATAAATATGTCAAGATCAATGGACAGCATTTTCTTTTTAGTATTTTGTTTCAATAAAAAAAAAATTAAAAAAAGGTATTCTTTATTTTATACATTTTTTGTTTTTTTCTTGTTATTTAAATTTCATATAATTTGTTTAAAAAAATAGGCAAATTAACAGTGTAGCCTTAGCGAAAACTGTAATTATTGAAGTATAGTCTTTGACAATAGAACCTTAATAATGTTCAAGATTATAATTTAAATTAATTATGGTCGAATTTTGACCAATGGGCGACCACTAGTATTTATAACTAGCCGTTACCCGCGGGTACGTACGCGTTTATTTTGTAAGTTGACATGGGTAGGTAGGTCTTTCCATGATACCATTACTTCAAGACCTGAGAGACCTCCATAAATTATTGGTAATATGGGTAATTTAATCCTTTTCTATCACGCTAGATACCAATCAAAGATCTTACGATCTTTGATTCTGATCAATCGTTATATAAGAGAATTTGAAAAAGATACATTGCGAGCTATGTATGTAACAAAGCTTTGTCAGTACATTTCGTGTCTAACTTCTCGTAAGAATATACTTTTATGTTCATGATCAATATCATGTTTAAGTATCTTAAATAATGAAAATACTAGGTTTCGTGTAGGGGCCATTCATCGTTAAAGAGTTCTCTCTAGAACAGACAATCTTGAATGCATCTTTAGTTCATGTACGAAATCATGTTTGAGTGTTTAAATCAAACATTTATGCACAATTCTAGGTGAGTGTTTTTAACCACCGAAGAGTCTCTTGTGAGGAGACGAACCTAAGTTCAATATAAGTTCATGGAGGAATTTATGTGTAGGCAAATTCACACATTTAACTTAACAATGCAGGTTGAGAATAACAAAAGTTTAATGGTCTGTCCCACGATCAGTTTTTTTTTTATTTTAAGTTAAGAGTATAAGTTATTAATTACCAGACCAAATTCCACTGAAATCCGTTCAGAAATTTTTGCGTGAATGAAACGCTAAGAGACAGGCAGACAGACAATAATTCTAAACTAATGTTTTGGCCTCTATATAGATAAGGAAATATAACCCAGTTAAAATTTTCAAGAAATATTCATTGTACTGATTCGCCTCGGTTACAATTTTATTATGTGTATAGATAACTCTACTAATATAAATAGCTGCCAATTAACTATTCATAATATTTAATGCCGGATGCGAAGCCACAGGAAACCGCTAGTAGGTATTTATATTAAAATGAAAACGTATGTACCCAAGAGATGATTAATTATATCATCGAGATTATGATCAAATCCTGTATTAGTTTTAATTAATAATTCACAAATCGCATTAAAATGCGTTAATTATCAACTGAATTCTAGTAATTTCATATCATTGCCTAAATCTGAGAGGCTCGAAAATGCAGCTTAGTTTGATAACAAATACCTACCTCGTTGTCCGACAAGTGTAGGTGTGGCTCGCGATTACGAAGTCCTAGGTTTGTGCTCCCCACTATCGGAACATTTTCGTCTAATACTAGAAATTTGTCGATACAAAAACTACATTTGTCCGACCTAGGATTTGAAGCCAGGACCTCGTGATCGCCACGCGCATTATTCACCAATAGACAAACGAGGCAGTTCTTAATAGTACCTATGTAAAAATCCATAACGCCGGGTAGAATGTGTACCTATTATGTTAAAATCCATAAAGCCGTTTAGGATGCAGAGTATGCTAAAGTAAGACCTACTTGTGGGAACATGGATTACCATCACGTATTGACTAACTCAAGGTCATAACGTTAAATTGCCTTCAACTTAACCTTATTATCGAGTTAGAGGTAACGCTAACCCTGGTTCGTGCAAATGTGCCTAATAGACATCCATATATACATAACATGTACTCATTTACCTAATACATACATGTACTCGAAAAACATTACCCTCTTTCTAAGGCAGTCAGACAAAATGCTCTCCAAGTCCCCATACGCGGCAATCAATGCAAAACAACGATCCATTACAAGCACGACCGTTACGTGTCGGCCGATCGTTCCGTGAGATTTACGCGCAACGATAACGATGCCTCGTCTACATCGTTTAGCTTCGCTCACTACATTTGTTTTGTCCTGAAAGCTTAGCAACCCATTTAAGGTTGCCGTGACGCTAACAAGTTGATATGCTATCCTCTTCACACTACATATTTGTGAAATAAACATGAAAGTGATAGCACATTTACTCGACAGCGTAACGATGACGTCAAATTGTTTATGCTTAGCCCTCTGACCTGTTTCACTGACGCCAAGGAATTAGGAATTGGCAACGAAACCTAATTTTATTAACTTTTTTGGATGTACGGTTTTGTTAAACGTACTTTTCTTATAATTTTTTTATTTTAATAGGCCTACATATTAAATGTGTAACGTAATAAACGCAAGACCTGAAAGTACTTTGTTCTAAATCGGTTACTGAATTGATTCCAACTATTTTTGATGTATCTTATCTTTTTAGCCTGCTTTAAATGCTGTTGCTTCGTAAACTAAATTTATTCTTGATTCAAAGCAATACGAAGGTTTCAAATGCATTTCTCATTATGCACACATACACGTTCAAGTTTCATTGTTAATTGGGGTATAAAAGTGCTTAAAAAGGGGGTAAAAATGTTATATTCGGAAAACTGGTTTTGGTATTGAATTTGTAAAGCAATTATCTAATCTATGATATACCTTGTTAAGGCAATCAAATCTCTCAATATTAATTAGTTAGTAGCTAAACTATGTATGGTCCAAGGTAGGGTCACAATGTAAATAAGTAAATAGTTTTACTGTGGTATATAATATTAGCCCTGTTAAGAAACTGTCCTACCGTTGGGCACAGGCCTCCTCTCAAACTGGGAGGGTTTAGGCCATAGTCCACCACGCTGGCCCAGGGTTGGCGAACTTCATACACCTTCGAGAAACTCTTAGGCATGCAGGTTTCCTCCCGATGTTTTCCTTCACCGTTAAAGCAAGTGATAATTATTTTTAAAACGCACATGCCTTCTAAAAGACAGAGGTGCGTGCCTGGGTGTGAACCCGAGACCTCTTACTTTGCAGTCTAACGGTCTAACCACTAGACTATCACTGCTTATGGTATGGTCGACCTTATTTCTCGTTTTTCAAAACTGATAAATCGTCACCGTCACGCCTTTATTCCGCAAGCATAGGTAGGGGTGGCTTTCCGTCAAATATGTCGCCCATAAACCGGCACAATTCCATACTAATACTGAGAATTTTGTCGATTGAAAAAAGCTACATTTGTCCGACCTAAGATTTGAACCCAGGATCTCGTGATCGCAAAGCGCATTAATACCGCCACTAAACCAACGAGGCAGTCAATGATGACGTTACCTCTTTTATCTGTAACTATAGTAGAATTGAATGTCTTCCTAACGGAATCACAAGATCTTGTTGTATTCTTATACGAGATCACGCTAGGATGGTCTAGTAATTAGAGTGTCGACCGCACTGGATCGAGTAGCCGCGGGTTCAATCCCCGCAAATATTTGCTACAGCCTGTAATCATTCTAATACTAGAAACGTGAAAGTTTGTACGTTTATATTTTTGTTACTCAATCACGCAAAAACGGCTAAACGGATTTGGATGAAATTTGGCACACAGATAGTTTATTGCCTGGATTAACACATAAGGACTTTTATCCAGGAAAAATGTTAGGTTCCTGTCTTAAGTCTACGCGGAAGTTGCGGGCAGAAACTAATATTTCATATTTGTAAATGCACCCATAACTTTAAAAGTTTACCTAAGTTATTTATAAGAACAAAAAGCTATTGATTTTGGGTGTGTGTGTAGCCGCACGGCCTTTACAGCTTCACTGGACAAATGGACGAACGTGCAACCACTACGCTCGAGCCAGAAGGGCAAGGGGGCAACTAGCTCAAGGGTGCCTCAAGGAGGAACGGCCTCAGCTTGAGCAGTCGCTATGGGGGAGGGCATATACTAGGTGTCTCGCCGTGGTGCTCTGCACCGGCCGGTGGGCAAGGGATTCTTCGACTTACGATACGGTATCTGTATCTGAAAGAAGAGATGTAAGGGCATTGGGAGGGTCGGTGAGAACATGCCGCGGACGGCGGTAGCGGCTGATAGAAGGGGAGTTAGGTTCGTAGTCGGCGAAGGCTACGATTATTGTGAAGATATCACGCTGATCAAAAACTACATTTTACATCAATAATAAACTTGACGATCCCGTTAGGGTAAGCTGTTGGGATGAGGTCATCCACGAACAGCACAATGTCCTGATTACCTCCTACATAGTTGGGTACATCATGTATAGGAATAGAAATGGACCAAGAATCGAACCCTGAGGCACGCCTATTGTCCCGTTAGAACCGGGAGATCGATTCCGAGTTCTTATTTAGTGTGGCTGTTTGAAGTGTTATATTAATAGGAATAACCTAGTCTGGTCATATAAGATTATCGGTATTAATTTATCGTTCAAAACTGTTATACATCGATCGATCGCCAATCAACGTCAATTGCCAAGTCTTTGACGCTGCGTGTGCGCCGATTTATTGCATTGATATTAGATAGATCATATTCTGGGAACATGTAATTATGTACAAGTAAGTAGGTACATACTTTGTAGTTCCGTGTGTCAGTCTTCAAACATAATAATAATAAATCTGTCCATACTGCCCCCTTGCTGTGTAAAGGGCACTCTTTCACAAGTTGAGGTGAGAGAGAGTAGGTCATACTCCACCACGCGGGCCAAGTGTGGATTGGCGGAGGCAGGTTTGTGGCCACCTGTTGTTGAAACTTGCTGCCTATAACGCTTCCTACTTAGCTTAAAAACTACCACATTAAAGGGTAACCGGGACCAACGGCTTAGCCTACCTTCCGAAGCACGGAGACGCTTGAACATGAAAATACCAAAAACGGAAAATGCCACCTATCTTAGACCGACCGAGCCAAACGTTGCTTTATCTTGGTAATAGCCAAAAACACTGCGGTCGCACATCGCTGTTAGCACCTCTAAGTAGCCGTGTGTGTAAATTAAGAATACCTATACTAATGATTAAGTCGTTAATACTTACGTTTTTTTAGTTCCATGCACTATTATACCTACATAAATAATAATAGAGTTCGCAGGAGGTCCAGATAATTCACATTCTACAAGACAGAGATGGGCAAAATGTAATCAGATTAATGATTAATCACCCCCGTTTGGGGAATATAGGCGTGACAGTGTGTTAATGATTGACTATTATAATTACATTTTGTAATCTTTAACGATTACGATTACAATTATAATCTTGAATCATGATAGAATATTACAAAATGCGATTGTAATCATTAATCTGATTACATTTTGCCCATATCTGCTACAAGACAATGCGTCCGCATTTGTATAGGAATGGCGTCAAGTCATCTATAAGTAGATCACATTTCATGTGTCGTCCCCATTTTAATTTATTTTTGCCTCGTTGGTCTGGTGGCAAAGCGCATCGCTTTGTGATCACGAGGTCCTGGGTTCAAATTCTAGGTCGGACAAATGTAGTTTTTCTAACGAAAAATTCCCAGTATGAGTCCGGAGTCTGGAATTGTGCCCGGTATATGACAATAGGTTCGCCCCCTATTACATGGGACCTAACATCGTCGGCGAAACGTGGGTGTACTCAGTACACCTCTGCCACTCCCTCTGGGGAAGATAGGCGTGACGGTGTATTTAAATGTATCGACTGATGTATCGCTTGCAGACATAACACTTACAAATAACTTGTCTAAACCGGCAAATATAGTATTTTTAACGCTCAGTATACTGATCTACCTACTAGTTTGACTAACAACTAAAACAATTAACATTTGAATAAAAATCCCTTTTGGAATAATGATCCCACTTCAAAGAATTTTAAAATGAAATTGCAGCCTAAGTAAGAAAAAAATAAGGTAGGTACTTACAAATTATGGCCTCTGTTCTTCCTAAAAAAATTCCGATAGAATAATTTCCACTATTAGTCCGGAGTCTGGCAATGCCCGCTGCAATAGAAATAGGGACCTACCATCCTCCGCGAAAAGTTGGTGTACAGAATACACCTACGCTTCATTTGCGTGGGGATTAATATAATCGTGACTGTCGGAACTCTGTACTCTCTGCCTACCCCGCAACGCATCTGGCGTGATGATATAGATAGATGGAGGTGACTGTTTATTTTTTTTCACAATAAATATTTTAATACGGATAAATATTTTACAGGCTGCCAAGCCTGTAAAATATCCTCACACAAAAAGGAGAACAAAAAACGACTAGATAGTAACTAACTATTTAATTGCGTAAGTAAATGTGACAATGATTTTAGTTTTTTCCAAATTTTGTGAAGGGTGATTATTCGACGGTTTTTTCTAATCTTGTGAAGTGTGATCCCGCGACGGTTTTTTTGTTATTCGTCTTAAAATTAGACGGTTAAATGAAACGTGTTTAAAGTGCAATGCCCTCAAGACTGGACACTGAGTTCTGGTTGAGGTACATAATCATTTACAATTACTTATAATTTTATTCTTATTATACTTGCTCATGGATTGCTTGAATTTCGAATTTTGTGTGATCGTAATTTTTTTTTTTTTGGTTGGCAATAATTAATGACGAATTTCATTCTTATGTATTATTAAAACACTGCCTCATTTTATTATGTTGCTGAGGTCATCTGAGGGATGGATTCGTTTGGGGAGGGACTTGTCGCTACTGGCTTTAGTCCAAGCTATGGTTAACAGGGACAGGTCGTGGGTAGCGGCAGTGACCTTTTGTGACGAGGTCATCACTCTGAAAGAAGCGACGGAGTGAATGAGGCTGAACCTTTAGCTGATCCGCTCCGTCGCCGTAGACCAAGGCGGCGACAACGTGTCTACGCCAACCTTATGTCACCTTGAGAAGGGTCTGCAGGCAATGGGAAGGGGGACTACCCGTTGCCTGCTCACAACAGCCGGCCCTCGAGAGGATAGTGCACGTGATGTGCTCCCGATACACGCCTCAAAAGTAGTAGTAGTGTGCGGAAACTGATTCCGCTACAAGTGGATGTCCACAAAGGTGGACGGTCGCTGGCGGGTCGCGGATTGTTGCTTACGCGTTCCCGTAACCCGCTCCAGCCACAGCGACAAGTTGGAGCACGATGAGGGTTTTAGCCCGTAAGAGTCTCGGCATAACCCCTCGCTTCCCCAGCAGGTATCCTATGTAGGATTTCCCCCAACCCAAAAAAAAACTACCATTAGCGGATTTCTATGATTGGACGCGATTTTTCGCGTTCGCGAAATATCGGGTTGTCGCCTTTTTAATAAAGGCGCGAATAGGTTCGAGACCAAGATCGGAATGAAGAGGTTTTGTTTTCGGGTGGCTATACACTCTAGTATGAAAAGATAAAGAGTAGTAAATTATAAAAACTAAGAACGTGTAAGTATGAAATAAGTTTTCAGTGTGTGAAAATTAGGATTGACAAGCTACGGTGGTTTGAACATATAGAATGACAACAGCATATGCAATATGGCATACGAGAACATATATACGATTTAGCTCAGTGGTTAAGAGCCTAAGCCGCTCCGCCCACTGAGTCGAATAGTCGCGGGTTCGATCCCTGCACGGGACAAAGACCAAAGAAGACCTAAATTATCTCATCATAATAAAATGACGCGACGACGTCATTTAAATAACCCGTTGGAAGTGTGCCTTCTCTGCCTACCCCGCAAAAGATTTGGCTGGAAAACTTATATGGATATATAGACAAACACCGTCACGACTATATGTCCCAAGTGAGGGTGACAGAGGTGGACTGTGTACTGGGTAGACTTTAGTAAATGTGTATTACATTTCTTTTATATTGTCTATGAAGGAGCTGCTGAAAAGCGATCTCCCTATCAAATTAAAGCGCAGGCTCATGGACATGTGTATTCTCCCAATCCTCACCTATAACGCAAAGACTTGGTCTTTGACCAAACATCAAAAGTCCACGCCAGCGGATTGTCAGCGGTCCATGGAGCGTAGTCTTCCTAATATTAAACTCACAGACCACGTCAACAACACTGTGGTGTGCGAAGTGTGCTTCGCTCCATGACGCAAATTGCCGACGTATGTCAAAAAGCCGCCAAGCTTCAATGGGACTGGGCCGGCCATATCTGCCGCATAAAAAATAACCAATGGGCCCAAATAATAACTGACTGGTCCCCACGAAATACTAAAAGACAACGCGGTAAACCCAGGCGGAGATGGCGTGACGAACTGGACAACTTTTTCAAAGACTGGCCTGACATCGCAACGAACAGAGAGGAGTAGAAAAAATTGAAGGGAGGCCTTTGCCCAGCAGTGGGACACAAATGGTTCATAATGATAATAATATTACTTATATTATTATCATTATACTTATATTATTATGTAATTATACTTCGTTATGTGCAAGCCACACCCCACTGTAACTAACCCTCATCTATATGCACACCATTGTAAAAACCCCACAGTTAACACCTGCAACTATCCTATTATCCAGAAAAACCAACCATATAAAATACCTCGGAGTAATTATCGACGATACACTCTCCTTTAACCAACACATTGAATGTTTAGTCAGAAGAATCCGTAAATTAATATATGTATTCAAAATACTCAGAAAAATTGCTAATTCGAAACAAGTGACACAAGTATACTTAACCCTATGTCAGTCCATAATCCAGTACTATATCCCCTCATGGGGAGGAGCCCTAAAAACTGTTTTACTGCCCTTCGAACCTGCCCAAAGATCAGTTCTAAAAGTTGCCAATTTCCATCCTTTTCGCTTTCCCACTATCCTGTTATATAAGTCCTGCAAGATGTTAACAGTCCGCCAACTTCTCAGAATGCACTTACTATTAAAACAACAAACAACACACAACACTCGCTTATACAGCTGGCATTACTATTAATAAGAGACGGAAAGATATAGTCTGCCTTTCAAATTCATCTTCAAAACATATAATAGATTTTTCACTTTTCTAGGACCTTTTCTGTACAATAGAATAAATAAAGCACTAAATATATACAAATTAAATTATTTTAGCTGTTAACAAATGCTTTATAACTATTTACAAAGAATGTCCTACGAACAGACGGAACAATTACTAGCAATTTGTAGATAACATATTTTCTCATAGCATATCATAACTTTAATTTTATTATAATAGTAGAATAAAACATATGTTATTAGTTGAGCCACTTTCTAATCAAATAAGTATTATTGTAAATAAAATTATTAGATTTACGATGCTTTAGCACTAATCATGCCTGAAACGCAGGTCTCGACGTAGTTCAGGCAAACCGGTAAATATACCTACTTAAATATAAGTTCGATAAGATTGTAACATGTACTGATCTTAAATGAATAAATTATTATTATTATTTCGTCATTCCCACAATTGCGGCTGTACCTAAGAGGAGGCATCAAAACTTCCATTTATTAAATTTAAAAATGCCTTGATTATGCCAATTTTTAATTTCAATAACAAAACATATTGCTATAATATTAACGTGAGGCATTCTAAATTGTTTGATTATTCATAAATTTAACTCTGGCATGTCTCACATAGATTTATTAAATTATTACATACTATTATCATCACCACCGATAATCAGGCGTAGATACATTTTTATCTCTGCTATGCGTCTACTTTGGGAACTTAGCTCGAATATAATACCCGAATATATACCTTTATACAATGAAAACAAAAGAAATATAGATGTGATTCAGTTGAAAGTATTTTTAAATCAAAAATTTAGGGTTCTTTGCCTACCCCGCCAGGGATCTAGCGTGATGATATATATAATAATAATATTAACCCTGTTAAGAAACTGTCCGAGCAGTTAACCGCTGGGCACGGGCCTCCTCTAAAATTGAATGGGCTTAGGCCATAGTCCACCACGCTGGCCCAGTGCGGGTTGGCGAACTTTACACACCTTCGAGAAACTCTTAGGCATGCAGGTTTCCTCACGATGTTTTCCTTCACCGTTAAAGCAAATGATAGTTATTTTTTTTTAATACGCATATGCTTTCCAAATGACAGAGGTGCTTGCCTGGGTTTGAACCCGAGACCTCTGACTTTGCAGTCCAACGGTCTAACCACTAGGCTATCACTGCTTTGATTGATGATATAGTTAGATGCAAATTAAGGAAACACATCAAGAGATAGAAATAGAAATATTATTGACTTTTTCTACATAGGTAATAGTGTTTCTAATGTAATATCTGTATTAAAAACGCAGGCCTTTATATACATAAACTAACAGTAGCAACGTACTAAATTGCATAGTCATATTGTTGCTCGCACTCAACTGTACAAATAAGTCTTTACATTTGTAGCCATATTCAACTTCCCTTGGTTGGCGACAACTCTAAAATTAAGTAGTTTTACCAGGAACCAATCACTGCAACATCAAGGTATAAAAACACCTGTGTGGTCTATAATAATAACACCGCTATCAAACTCAAAACATCATAAATAAAATATCTGATACTACGGCAAGATACAATCGCCTCAATAATCGTTTGATAACATAAAATTCCACTACAACTGATAATAGCCTACTTACGTTTGAGTAACTTACACACTAATATTTTTAGACATGACTTCGCTATCGCGACTTAGATTTTCGAGTATTATATATTTAATTACAGTGACATCTGTTAATAACTTATAAAATGTCTTGCCTACTGAGTTTATGATGTATGTGATAGATGGCGACATTTTTAATTTTAATACCAGAGCACGAACAGATTGACGTTATCGCGTTGTCGAGAAAGCCTGCTTTCACGTTCATCATTATTCAATAAATTTTAGTGTGGAAAGGATGGTATATTAACTCAATAGCATAACGTATCGACAATCTGTTCATGGTATGTCTTCAGTACAGATTTTTATAAGGCTTATAGTTATGGATATATTACCCTAAATGGACTAAGCACTCTGTGCAAAACAACGTGATGACTACGGCAAGATACAATCGCCTGAATGATCGTTTGATAACATAAAATTCTACTACAACTGATAATAGCCTACTTTGGTTTGAGTAACTAACACACTAACATTTTTAGACATAACTTTGCTTTAGATTATTACAATACCCGATATTGTATATATAATTGCAGTGACATCTATTAATAAGGTATAAAATCTCTTGAAAAAAAAACGTGATGACAAGGATACTCACTTAGAGCCCTACGTCTCTTTCTAAGTAGGGTAACCAAGATTATGAACTTGTTGACATATAATTAACGTATAATTCTCGGGCACTTTTTATTGCCGTAATTCTTTCTTTCTACGCATATCATCATCATCATCATCATCTCAGCCTATACTTGTCCACTGCTGAACATAGGCCTACGCATATGCCACATCCTAAATGAGTAGTAGACAAAGTTATTGATTAAATTGCCCATTTTCTTGCTGACTGTATATTTTTTTCACAATCTGTAAATTCAGCTCCAAGTTACGCAAAAATTAGGGATAATCTCCTAGGGCCGTTTTTCTGTATCTACAACGGTTGAGATAGCTGCCCTTACTGTCCCATCTTAATCATTTCTTTATATACAGACGAATTGAGGACCTTGTTCCTAAATGGTTTACAGCGTATTTAAACCATGTCATGTACAAGTATAGTCCGTATTAGCTCTACCTTATAGTGACCGTACTGCATCGTAAAGAGTGCGAGCGTGACACGGGGCTCCAGGTTATTTCTCTCATCATGGTTTCTCGAGTTGTTGAAATCATAGAAAATTCAGTGTTATGTCTGTGAGTAGGAGTTCAATTTTCTCTAGCAATATTTTGACATTACTCAATCTGTTTTAGGTAATAAATTCATGCTTATAATATAGTAAATGCAATCAGTTCTTTAATAACTGTTACAAAATACTAAGTTCTATGCATAATATCTTCTTTGCGATGTCTCATATGTTTTTTGTAAAATCAATCAATGCATTAAGAGACTGGACTTATTTTTAAAGCTACCTAAATTAAAAGCTAATCGCCATAGAAGTAAAGATATCTCTATGCTGATTAGCTGATAGATCATCCTACATTGTTCTTTCATACCTTTGTGTTTGTGTGGGTGTGTGTGTGTGTGTGTGATCTACACTGTGGGCCGCGGGGTCTTTACAGCTTCACCGGACAAGTGGGCGAGCGTGCAACCACTACGCTCGAGCCAGAAGGGCAAGGGGGCAACTAGCTCAAGGACGCCTCAAGGATGAACGGCCTCGGCTTAGGCAGCCGCTATAGGGGAGGGCGTATACTAGGTGTCTCGCTGTGGTGCTCTGCACCGGCCGGCGGGCAAGGGATTCTTCGACCTCTCAAACGAGTTCGGTGTCTGATCCTGTGTGCGGTATCTGTATTCGAAAGAAGGGAAGTAAGGGCTTCGGGAGGATCGGTAAGAATATGCCGCGGGCGGCGGTAACGCCTGATAGGAAGAGAGTCAGGTGCGTAGTCGGCGGCGACTATGATTAGGGGGTTCTGATGGTTCGACGCGTTCGCGAAGTAGCGGGTTGTCGCCTTTTTAATATAGGCGCGATAGGTTCGAGACCGCGATCGGAATGGAGATTGACGTTCCGCATGTACCACGGGGCACCAACGGCTTTTCGAAGGAATCGGTACTGGACAGATTGGAGTCTGTCTATGTGAGAGCGGGCGGCGTGCCCGAACACCTCACAAGCGTACGTCATGATGGGCCGTACACAAGTTTTGTAAAGTGTGACCTTATTTCTAAGGGGCATTTTACTCTGCTTGCAAATCATCGAGTAAAGACAGCTGAGGACAAAGGCGGGTCGGTTAAGGACTCGCTTGATGTGCAGTCCGAAGGTCAAGGTATTGTTGAAGGTGACCCCTAGATATTTGACCTGTTTGAACCAGGGGATAGGTCGGTCGAACATGGTC
Source organism: Phalera bucephala (assembly GCA_905147815.2). Lineage (NCBI taxonomy): Eukaryota > Metazoa > Arthropoda > Insecta > Lepidoptera > Notodontidae > Phalera > Phalera bucephala. Next base: position 54,038,539 of record LR990609.1, read on the forward strand.
CATTGACCCAGATTACTTCTGGCGCGGCGCAGGGAGGGGCGCGGGGTGGCACCTGTGGAGAAGAACACCGCAGCGCTCTTGACTGGGTTCACCTCAGCACGCCACTTCCTGACCCAATCCCCTCGGACATTGGCGGCTACCAATGGAAGTTTCTTGTAATCAAGCCCTAATTCTTGTGCGAAACATAGAAAGCGGTGTCGACCGCGAACAGGGCTAGATGTACCTTACTCGAACGAGGAATATCGTTCGTGTGTAGGCTAAATAGGAGGAGCGAGAGAGCTGAGCCTTGTGAGACTCCAGCTTGTAAGGAATGAGGGTTCTCTCATTCCCTACAATAAAATATAGATACAAATGGTTGTAAAAGAATATATTTTTAAACAGTAACCGTGGAGTTTCTTTGCCCTTTTCCCACAAGAATGATATTCC